>CM047811.1:34500028-35100028 GCA_026214975.1 Gentiana macrophylla
ATTGAAATATCTTAGCAACGGTTTTCCAAGGACCAAAGTGACCTCTCGTGGGTCCACTGTGGCAATCGCTCAATGATGTCACGTTGCTCGATTCGAATACATCTCCTAAGCAAACCATCTTTACTGGATCTTGAAAAGATAAGGTTCATCCTAAACGAAATATTTTAAATCCGAGAAGAACTTTTTCTTCTCTCGATAAGACATCTCCGGATCGAGATAACGCCAAGAAGGTAGTTTACAATGGAAGAATACCATGGAACATCGTGAGAGCGCCATCGATCAACATGATGTTTTCTAGAGAGAAAGTAAAGATCTATATCATCCGGTTCATTCTTTTCCTCATTTAACATCCTAGACACATGATCCGCTACTACATTCTCACCGCCTTTTTGTCCTTAATTTGAACGTCAAACTCTGTAGGGGTCAATATCCAACGAGTAAGCGCGGTTTAGCCTCTTTCTTAGTCATCAGATAACGCAAAGCAGCGTGATCAGCCCACACGATCACTTGAGCTCCTAACAAGTAACTACGAAACTTGTCCATAGCAAAGACTACGGCTAGTAGTTCCTTTCGATGGTAGCATAGTTAACTTGAGAGGGGTTCAATGTGTGGCTTGCGTAATAGATAGGTCGAACTTTCCTTTGATCTTTTGCCCAGAAACGGCACCAACAAAGATAGTTTGACGCGCGTCGCACATAAGCTCAAATGGTAGGTTCCAGTCAGGCGATATAAGAATTGGAGCAGATATTAAACGATTCTTAAGCTCCTCAAACGCTTGCTTGCAGCTCTCTTCGAAATTAAACTCAACGTCTTCCTTTAGTAAAGTGGACAGGGGCTTGGCTATCTTGGAGAAATCTTGAATGAACCCTTCGTAGAAGTTCGACGTGTCCAAGAAAGCCTCTCTCAGCGCACATTTTAGGATAGCTCATCTTCTCAATAGCTTCTACTTTTGCCCTGTCAACTTCTATACCTTTGGCTGAGATCTTGTGGCCAAGAACTATTCCTTCATCTACCATGAAATGGCATTTTTCCCAATTAAGTACTAGGTTCTTTTCCACACATCTGGATAACACCTGATCAAGATTGTCAAGGCAATCATCAAAAGATCGACCAAAACCGAAAAATCGCCCATAAAAATCTCCATACACTTTTCTACAAGCCCGTCAAAGATGGCTAGCATACATCGCTGAAATGTAGTTGGGGCATTCCAGAGATCGAACGGCATTCGTCAGAGAAGCGAATGTACCATAATAAGGCGAGTGAAGGTGGTCTTTTCTTGGTCATTTGGATCAATGGGTATCCGGAAATATCCACGAATATCCATCTAGGAAACAAGAGAATGCGTGTCCCGCCAGACGCTCGAGCATCCGGTTAATGAATGGAAGGGAAAGTGATCTTTCATGGTTACCTCATTGAGCTTTCGATAATCGATCTGCACTCAGTAACATGGTAACAAGCCTTAATGCAATTTCTCTCCCTTCTCATTCTTTTCAATTGTAATTCCACCTTTTTTGGGAACTACTTGAGTCGGGGAAACCCATTCACTATCCGCGATGGCATAAATGATTCCCATGTCCAGAAGTTTAATGATTTCTTTTTTAACGACTTCTTGCATATGAGGGTTGAGCCTTCGCTGGGGCTGTCTGACACACTTGGCGCCCTCATTCGTCTTGATCTTGTGCATGCAGATGTCAGGAGATATTCCCCTGATATCTCCTACTTGCCAACCAAAAGCTTTTTCATTCTTCTTCAAGACGTTGATCAGTTTCATTTCCTCTATACGGGAAAGCTTGGCAGATATGATTAATGGAAGCTTGTCGCCTTCTCTTAAGAACACATACTTAAGATGTTTGGGTAACGGCTTCAACACCAAATCCGCAGGGGGGTCTTCTAAACTA
This sequence comes from Gentiana macrophylla, assembly GCA_026214975.1. Lineage (NCBI taxonomy): Eukaryota > Viridiplantae > Streptophyta > Magnoliopsida > Gentianales > Gentianaceae > Gentiana > Gentiana macrophylla. Next base: position 34,501,927 of record CM047811.1, read on the forward strand.
GACTTGAGATCTCCACTTTTCAACTCAATATCATTGAGTTTACTCTGTGGTCCCACCGCCAAAGCTTCTCCTTCCAACAGCTCTTCCTCAAAATCAGCTGCTAGTTGATCCAGATTCACCCTACCATGAGTATTCGGGATTATCAACTAATCGCTCATATTCTCGCTTCTACTGACCATGACTTGCTTATCCATATAGTCGGTGAAATCATCCATCATATAATCAATGGAAAAGCCGGTTGGAGGGCCGAGAGGTACTTGAATGGACTTTAAGACATTGTAACTCACCTCTTGGTCACCAACTCGGATAGTCACTTGCCCACCATCGCAGATCGATGAGAGCTCTATTGAGATAGGAAAGGTCTTCCTAGAATCAAGGGAACGTTTTGTCTTTCTCTATATCTAAAACATTCCAATCAACTGGAAAGGTAAATCGATCAATCTGAACCAAAACGCCTTTTAGGATCCTGAAGCTTTCTTAGAGGATCTATCCATGAATTGTAAACTCATAGTAGTGGGTTCTAGAAGGCTTTGTAAACCTGAAATGCTTGCATACGGACATTGGCATAAGGCTTATAGAGGCACCTAGATCACACAAAGAATTTGGGAAGACTAGACCTCCCATCAAAACTGTAAGTACAAATTTGCCAGGGTCACCTCGTTTAATTGGTAAGTTTTCATAATTAATCATGGAACAATCCTCACCAATCTGCCATTCCATGCCTGCTAATTTCTTTTTCGAAGACACAACATCCTTGATAAATTTTGTATACTTAGGCATCTCGACTAAGACATCCGATAATGGAAGATTCACCTGCGTATTTTTCAAAAGGTTTAGCACCTTTTCGTACTTCTTATCCTCAATCAAAGGAATGTTGCTCTTTCTCGGTGGAAATGGAAGTTTCTTAAGGTCATCCTCAGAGAAAACCCTTTTTGAGGATGCACTAACAGCTCTGTCTTCCAGATCCTTCCAACGAACAGTTTTTTCAGATTTCTTAGTAGTCGGGGGATCAGCCTCCTGACTTTCGCTTGCTTTTTCGGTCCTCAAAGGATCAGCCACTTGAGGATCACCAAACTCTTCACCTCTCAGGGGATCAGCCACCTGAGTTTTCTCTTGCAGTTGAGGGGAGTGTAGGTGCTCAGCTTCCCCTCCTGCCTTATCAATGGCAGGAGGGGCTAGTGGTTTCCCGGATGGGAAGGACCACTAACTTGTGTACCGCTCCTTAGATTCATTGCACTGGCCTCCTCCTTACCGTATTGACTTGATGGCACGAGGTCAGTACATGGGCCTTTGTTCAAATCAGCCTGAGCAACTTGACCGCCCTTCGGATTCTTCTCTGTGGCCGGGCACCGCCTCTGGGTCTGAAGTCAAGCCAAGCTCACTCGGCCAGTTGCCCAATTTGTCTCTCAAGATTCTTCATCGATCTACTTTGCTCCTCCAACTTAGCTTCAAGATTTGTAGGTTGGGAGGGCCCTTGAGAGTTTTGGAGATTTGGAGCATAGGGCTGGCTGGGCCGACTTTGAAATTGAGAATTTGAATTGGAAGGCCAATTCTGATTGAATTTTTGCGTAGGATTGGAAAAGTTCGAGTTTTGATTCTGATTAAAACCAGGGTTTCTGTTGAAATTCTGATTCGAATTAAAATTCGAATTGAAGTTTGAAGATGGATTAAACCCTTGGTTTTCAAAATTGCCCTGGCACGAAACCGATTGAACCTTTGATTGTTCGGCCGCCAGAATGCATTCACTCCGCGATTCGTCCGCTCATAAGGCGAATTTAGAAGTGTGCCCCACCTCGTCACAATTTTGACATGTGACTTGATTGTACCGCCCATAGTCATGAAACAGCATTTACTTGATAAGGTGCAGTGGGATTAAATTGACATTGGCCATTCATATGGCCGGTCGACGACAATTTTGCAATCTGAAACTGAAGGTTACGTGGAAAAGAGGAAGTTTGATTTATAGGATTGGAAACTTGAGGTGGTACCATCCGCTTTTGCGAAAGATGGCAATCAAACTTTGTAAATTGACTTCCTCAACCTTGGGAGGAGGAGGTGCTTGAATTGCTTGATAAGAGGGGCATAGTTATATTTTGCAATGTCCTCAAACAATGCCCATCCTCATCGCGTTTTCTTGTAAATGCCCCGCTTGGAAGAGCTATTGACCATGCCTTTTGTAAGCTCGGTCAACCCAATCGAAGAATGTATTGACTTGCCTTTCCAGTGGCAAGCCATGGTGGGGGGCACTTTCTAAGAAGGGACTTGAATCTCTTCCAACACTCGAAGAAAGATTCATTCTCTTTCGATAGAATGTGAAAATTTCATTTTAATTGGGCCGTCTTTGAAGGTGGAAAATATTGACTCAAGAACTCCTTTCGAGTTACGCCGAGGTGGTGATAGATTGAGGACGGGAGAGAGGTGTACCACTCTTTGGCCTCCCCTTTCAACGAAAATGGAAATAGTTTAAGTTTGATAGCATCCTCACTTACTCCTTGGATGCGTGTAGTACCGCATATCTCTAAGAATGTGTGTAAGTGGGTATGCGGATTTCTCGATTGGTAGCCGTGAAAAATTGATGCGTGCTGCATCATCTGGATAAGTCCTGGCTTCAGCTCAAAGGTTTGTGCAGTAATGGCTGGAATAACAATAGCCGGGTTGACCTTGACTTCGCCTGGCATGGCGTAGTCTGCCAAAGTACGTCTATTATCAGCGGCCATTATCACAAAATCAGTGATTTCTCTTGCTAGTTGTTCTTCAAGATCTTGCTCGCTCATCGCGAGAACATAACGGAAATTCCGCCTGTTTGGCCGGACTATGGTTCGCTCGGGGTCAGGGGTGTATATTAACGGTCCCTTTTGACTCCGAGTTTGCATAAACCGGACCAAAAACAAGTGGAACAAAACCTAAAAACTAAGAAAGTAAAAGCCTAAACTAAAAATTAAAAGCCTAAAGAAGAAAAGGAAACAAAAGTGTTGAGGAAAACAATACCGGACGGACGTCAAAAGATTGGACGGGCGTCAGATGAAATTGAGATCGGACGGGCGTTTAGTAGTTTAAACGCCTTCGATGCGAACGGAACACCGAACGGGCGTCCAAAACTTATGGGCTAGTTAAGGCTAGTTTTCTTTCTTTTATTTTATTTTCTTTTTGCATATCATTTAAATGCATTTCATTTAGTTGCATTTCATATAGTTGCATTGTTTTTCTATTTTTCCTTTTATTTTTCTTAAGTGTGGTCACTGTCGGTTTCCGTAATACTACCTCGTTTTTATTTTATTTTTAGGATTTTTCACGTAGATTGCATTGTAATGCATTTTCATATAGTTGCACCTAGCCTACTATTTTGTAATATTTCATGTATATGTTCCATCTTTATTTGAGCTTAATCTGAAAATTCTCTAGACTTCCTTTCTTGTGCTTTATATATTATATTCCCCTTGTCCCGAGATACTTCCGTTTTTCAAGTGTGCGCAGGATATTAGCGTTTGTAGTGTGTAGAGCGATTTGAGCTTTTCCGTGGATGGTCCACGGTTCTATTGGATTCATTGAGCATTTCGGGTGAGGTCGACCCACTTCCCGAGAATAGCTCCCTTCGAACAACGAATCAGCTAAGTTTTCTTTTTCTTTTTCATTCTGCACAACTTGAGGACAAGTTGCAATCTAAGTGTGGGGGAGGGGATGGTTTTGTGTATCTACTTTCATTTGCTCATATTAGTTATAATTTTCTATGAAAAGTGTCAATTTTCAAAATTTTTTGTTTAGTCCTGAGTAACATTTCAATTGCATACTAGTTTTATAATTTGGCACCCTTTACTTGTTATCAGTAGTCATATCATGTTCTGAGAATAGGTTTAGTAAGTCGATACTCACTTGAACTTCATTTCACGAACCTATTAGATGAAGAGCCAAATATAGAATAGTTTCCGGTTAGTTAAAGGAAAGTTAATTCTTGATACAGATAACACTTATTTAGCATTAATGAAAGTTAAGAACTTGTGCTATACTCACAGTTAGAATCTCAGTACCTTAGTGTTCTTGAGAACTTTGAGAGTCTTGAATGTGTTAGAAATATATTTGACCGAGAGTTTCCAAAGAGTTTGAAAAATATAAAAATATATATATATCTATAAATAATAAATGAATAAAATTTCTCTCATGGGAATTTTGTTTATATCTATCACCTCGAGTCCATTTGGATACCGCCCAATTGGGGAGTGTGGTTTACCTTAGACTGATGAGGGATTGAGTGATCTCAGGTGACTACCTCTAATGTAGGGAGTGTGTTATACTTTGAGACGCGACGATAGGAAACTTAAAATATAAAATGTACGCTTTTGGAACTCTAAGTCAAGTTGATCTAAACCCAGTAGAGACCCGAGAGGTATTTTCTTGGCACTAAGTAAAGGAATTTAATTGTGAGTTGGTTACTATGTTCTTGGTAATTAGTTTTTGTGAGGTAAGTCTTTGTAGATAGAATGAAGTTTTCGTTTAGTTGACCGGATAAGCTGTTAGTGCTTGATGTAATAAGTCAAGAGAGGGTCGGTGGAAGTTTAGTAGGTTCTCGCACACACATCACCGAGAAAGGTCGATTTGTTTGAATACTAGCTTGTCATGATTTTGACTATATCTCGTGTCAGGTTATGTGGATTTTTGAAAGTATGTTCTTGTTTTGTTTTGCTCGGGGACGAGCAAAAAGATAAGTGTGGGGGTGTTGTTAAGGGCTAAATTATAGTGATTTTTACATATATTTTCTATATCAATTTCCCCTACATTCGTATGATTTTCATAGATTTTGAGCTATATATGTAAATATTGAGTAAATGGTGTTTTTAATGGTTAAATATGAAAACGTATTGATTTATGTGCTTAAATGATTATTTTATGTTATTTTGGAAATTATTACGTTTTGGTATGTTTTTGATATTCGTAGATACTCATTGATGATGGAAAAGGTGATCCTAAAGAGCTAAAATTCGAGTTGAGGAAGGATCAATCAGATTTATGGAAGATTTGAAGAGATAAAGAAAGAAATCAATCAAGATAAAGATGGAAAAATCAATAAATTCGATGTCAATGCTAAGTGGGACGGCGCCCATTATAAGCGACGAAGCGTCCGATTCAAACGCACGTTTGAGAAGCGGAACCAGCGTTCAGAGGTGTATTTTACATTCGAGAGAGTTTGGACGTGAAGTGAACGAACGTCTGAGATACTGGACGAGCGTCCAGAGGAAGAAAATCAGGATTCCGGGTAGCGCTGAACTTCCAACGCAGTTCTTGATATGATAACAACCGATTTGACTCTGGGCCTCAAGAGAAGAGTTGTAGGTCTTGAAGAGAGGATTCTACAGGATTTTGAATCACTCCATTCCGACTTACGAGGCCCGAGATATGAGCGTTACAAGTTTGGATGCTGTTGCGAAAACACCGGACGGGCGTCCGGATCTTCAAACGGGCGTCCAGCGCTTTTTCTGTAGCAACCGACTTGAAAATTCTATAAATACAGCAGCAAATTGAACCCTAAAAACACATTATTTTTCAGCCGACTTTTGACGGCCAAAGCGGCATGCCATTCAGCGAAAGTTTTGAGAGCGATCACCCGAGCCTTGTGCTCGGGTGATCGAGTTAGATTAGGTTAGACTAGATGTTTTATTTTCCGCTTTTCCTTTCTTGAGGCAGCCATGGATGAGCTTTGAAGCTTCCTTTTTCCCTGCTGCAACTTGATTTCAGTTTCATGGATGATTTTGTAAGTTTTAATATAAATTGTTTCTTCCCTATGTTTATTTGTATCTTGCATATAAATCGGAAGATGATTGCATGATTTGATGCTACCGTATGACGGAAGTCGGTGTAGTTTAGATCACCATAGGAAAGATTAGATTTTTAATCTATACATAACGAGAGTTCAGTAGATTAATTATCTAGGTTTACGAGAGAACCACAATTAGAATTAATTCGATGCAAGATTATCCTAGAATTGAATTAAGGGATATCACCGTTACGGAAAGATAGGATTTTTCGTGTATTTATTTCCTTATGTTGTTCTTGTTCTTTCTCATGTTTGTATGGCTGTATGTTAATCGAATTTAGATAACGGAAGTTAATGAATTCGTTAGATTATCGTGAGAGAGATTAACAATTATTATTCCAACAAACGGAAGTTGAGGGATAATGTTGTTAGGTTAGGACTTAGTCCATATCTTGCTTTCGTATAGATGTTAGTTAAGACCGGAAGGTAAACTAATTAATGGCGTGATAAATCGGAAGAGGAAACGCTTCTTTAGAAAAGATAATAATCCAAGATAACTAGTGAATAAATATGTGTCTATCTTATTTCTTTCGGTGAGGTGATGGTTGTTGGGAAGAGGTTGATCATGGTTGTTGTGATTCACCTCACCTAAACATGAACCCTAATTCCTTAGAAAGTTCATCTATCAATCTATTATCTTCCGATGTAAGATTAACGCGTTTTCTAACCAAAGGTGCAAACTTTGTGTTTATAATCTAGTAATCAGACCTATTAACTTCCGTTATGATAGATTCGAATTACTATTCTTATTCACGGTGATCTAGGGTTTATTAATACTTCCATCAACAATAAACAATCAACACATGCACATCTTCCGATATAAGAGCAAATTAAACATGAATAAGCATGAATAAGAAACAACCTTTATTAAAAACTCACAGTATAATCGAAGAAAACGAAATCAATAATTGTTGGACGGCTTCACAATACTCGTTTGATGAAGCTTTTAGCCTCTGAACATCCTCAGCAACTCAAATTTTGTAAGCTTGATTGCATAAAAGTAACTAGTTTTTGATCTAAACTAAGAGCATAAAAACAGGAATAAAAAGATGAAAAACGCAGCCTAAAGCCGCCCCTAGGTTTAGGGTTTTGAATAATGAGAGTATGGTCCCCTTGTGTGGAGAAAACAGCCGACTATATATAGATTTCAAAGTCGGTTCTGCTAAGTCGGCTACCGGACGCCCGTCTGGTTCTTGGGACGCCCGTCCATTCTTCACATGAACTTCAAATTGGGCGAGTCGCGACCAAACGCTCGTCCAGACGGGCGCCCACTTGGCCCAAACATCTCGAATCAACTTCCCATATCCGGACGCTTCGTCCAATTCCATCGACGCCCGCCCACCGGGCGGGACTCGACGCCATCCAATATGCATTTGATTTCGATTTCTTTATCTTTATCTCCTTGTAAATCATCATTATCTCTTCCTCTTTAATCAAATCCGACTTGATCATCTCTGGACCACCTCTTGAGCTTGAATTTGTGCTTTTATGACACATAAAAATATCGCAAAATGTAATATCGCTCAAATAATCATAAAAACATAATGAAAACACATAAATTAATCCTATGTTGCGAATAACTTATTTAAAATACCATTTGCTCGATAAATCCATTGAACACTCGTTTCTTATACAAATTCATACAAATATGAGAGAAAATAACATAAAATATAGCGTTATAAAGCGTATAAATTCACCCTCAACAACAGTGGACAGGTAGAGGTGTCAAATAGAGAAATCAAAAGAATCATGGAGAAAACAGTGGATTCAAATCGTAAAAACTGGGCAGTTAAATTAGATGATGCATTATGGGCGTACAGAACAGCTTTTAAAACATCAATTGGTTGTTCTCCCTCTAAGCTAGTCTTTGGTAAGTCTTGTCATCTCTCAGTTGAGATAGAACACCGAGCTTTCTAGGCTATTAGATTTTTGAATTTCGATCCTAAGGCTGTCAGTGATCATAGATTGCTTCAATTAACTGAACTAGAAGAATTTCGTCTCGATTCTTATGAAAATGCTCGAATCTACAAGGAACGCACGAAATTTTTCCATGATAAGAGAATCTTTAAACGTGAGTTCCATGTAGGTGATCGAGTGCTCTTGTACAATTCACGTTTAAAGTTGTTTCCAGGTAAGCTTAAATCAAGATGGACAGGTCCATTTAAAGTAACACGGGTTTACAAATCTGAGTCGTTGAACTAAGCGATGGAAATACGACTTTTATAACCAATGGCCACAGAGTAAAGTTATTTGTGGAGGAGAAGGAATCACACTGAAAGAAGAGGTAATGCTCTTGATTGATCCACGACAAATTGAAAAGCAGAAAAAAAAACCGAAAAGCAGAGAAACCAAATCATCGGTGAATACAGGTGCTATCTATCTTTACTCTACTTTTCTGTGTTTTTTATGTTTAAACTCTTTTCGCCTTTTACGGATATTTAAAAGAACTGGATGTCTTTTAGATAGATTAGGAGTTTTGTTTTACTTTTGAAATTAGGCCTTAATAAAGATGTCGCGTTTGCTATAGAAGCTTTAGTTTTTGAACAAAACAAGAAATTGTTGAGAGATATTAGATTGAAAGAATTTTGTAATGGAACATCAAGGAGTGCAATAAAAAGAAGGGCAAAGTTTTTGATGAGATGCAGAATCTGTGGAAAAAGTGAACATGTTGGACTCTGTGGGAAAAACACAACCAAATCCCGGGATGAGTGTTTGAATATTGTCAGGAAGGGAACGATTATGTGGTTATCCTAAAATCCCGACGGAATTCCAAGAGATAATTCAAATGCTTCGTTTTTAGGAGTTAGGTTGATTGAACGTTATATCAGAACTCTGGAAGATTTAGAAATCGAAGAATCAGGAACGCCTTAAGTTTCAAGTCTTTTCTTATGTTTTGTTAATATTTTATAAATTTTTTTCATAACTGCTGAAAATTTTAAAAATTGGATCATTATAAAATTAAGGAGTTTTATAAAAAAATTATTAAAGTTTTTTTTAGATATTTTATAAGAATTAATATAAATTTATTAAATTTTTATAAGCTTTTTATTAAGTTTTATAAAGATTTTAATAAATTTTTAAAATTGTTATAAAATTATTTTTAAGATTTTAATCAAGTTTAATTAAGTTTTATTAGAGTTTTTTATAAGTTTTTAATCAAAAATCATAAAAAGAAAAAAAAATTCGGAAAAAGTAAAAAAATTGTGCACGGACCGATCCGGCCATTAACCCGGACCGATCCGGGGTCTAATTAAAAAAAAAATGGGGACCCCTTTTCTTCTTCTTCCCTAATTTTTCTTGCCGCCGCATCCACACCCCAAAACCCCACCACTAAATTTTTTTTTCTTCTTCCATAAAATTTCATCTCACACTACACCACCACTTGATTTCTTCCTCCTTTCATCTACTCTCTTCCACAAAAGTTAAAAAAATCGAAAAGGATCGAAAACAAGCTCCATTTTTATTCCGGCGACTTTACAACTTATTTAGTTATCAATTTCGTATTTTTCATAATTTTTAGATTAATTTCAACCGTTTTGATTTTTTTTGTGTGTTGTGACATTTATATTTTTTTTTGTTTTTTTGTTGTTGTTTTGTTGATTGTCTTTACCAATATCGTAGAATGGCTGAGTCGAGTAGAAAAGCCTCTAAGAAGCGGAAATCGAACATTCCTATAGCAACTCCGGTAGTAGGCACGATAATTTTATCACCTGAAGAAGAAGCCGTAAGCTTCAATAAAACAGCATTACAAGAAGCTAAGAATGCGTATCAAAGGATTTATAGTAAATGTGATATTTTGATTGAAAGAGGATTAGATTTTGATGACTTAGGTGATGAAGTTAAGGATATTTTTACGAGACGTCAGTGGTTAGAATTAGCAGCCAAAAGAGAAGGGGAAATAAATACGACTTTAGTAGCTGAGTTTTATTCAGTTTTGTCTACATTGTCACAGGATGAGCTTACTGAGTCGCAAACTGTACCCCTAAGAGCTAGAAATGTTCCCTTTAACCTTGCCGTTATAAATGCAATTTTGGGAGTTGAAGTTTTTCCAGATAATGAAGATTACAGGGTAGTTTGGAGTTTAGATGATCCTGCAACATTTGAGCAGACTGCGTTAAGAGCTCAGCACGCTTTTGATTCAACCGTTGTGTGGGTTGAAAATAGGTTTAACTACGGGAAGTGTTTTAGAGGTTTAAGGGCGATTAAAAGGTTTATTAGCCATAATCTCTATCCTTTGAGTAAACATACGGCTTATGGAAAATAGGATGTTTGTATCACATGGGCAATGGTAAATGATGTAAAGATAGATGTTGGAAAGGTAATGTTTAAAAGAGTTTTCGAGAGCATTGTCATCGCTGCACTGTGGAGTCATCTGACTTCCTTGTTTTATTTGATTTATGTCGTAGGTTGGGAGTACAATTCACGCCTAATGACAAGTTAGCTCGCAGATGCACCTCGATTGGACCAAGTTTGACTACGCCAGGATGGTAGAATAAGCTCTTTGATTAGAAGCCGTCAAACTCGACCAGCTCCACCAGTTTCCACATCTTCTTCTTTTCCATCTTTTTCTAGTCAGCCTCAACAAACTCCTTTCTCCAACACTATCACTTATGACATGTTTCAATCTTTAGTTTCGGACGTTGCACGTGGTCAAGCCAACATGGCTTTGTATCTTGCGAAAGTAAATGGCGGTGGTGTGATGATATTCGTAAAGGTTTAAGGAGGAACGAGCAGTTGCTTCGTAATCCTACTTTTGATGATCCTGCCTATCCACCTTGTCAGTCCAATCCGTATACCTTACCAGAGTGGGTAACACCTATTCCACCACCTTCGAGCTTTCATCCAATGTCATATCCTTTTGGAAGCCAATCGAGTGGTACAGGTGTATTTTCGACAGGTATTCAGAGACCCACGATGTCTAGTTTGGGAGGATTCGCTGAGTTTGCGCATATCACTACTGGCATGAGTTCTATGGGTCTTGATAGTTCAGTCAGGACCACGACTGCATTTCCGCCGCCAGCTTCTCAGTCGTTTCCAAGTTCGAGCTTTCATGTTGATCCTGAGGAAGATTATGAAGAAGATTGAATTTTATTACTATATTTGATTAAACAATTTTGCTGCACGTTTTTATTTTCGACATTTTCATTTAGATTTTGGTTTGTTTTTTTTCATTGTTTCGTTTTATAGTAGTTGTTTGTTTTACTTAGAGTATCATCTTAATTATTCTAATCGTTTTAAGTTACAAATAAAAAAAAAAAATTACGAACTATGTATCATTAGTAAATCGTTTTCAACATTTTAATCGTTTTATAAGTATCAATTTTAAATATACGTATTCATTGTTACACTTGTGAGGGGTGTAAAGAAGAAAAACCGAAATTGACTTTTACCTCTGTACTCGGTAAAAGAAAATTAAGGCCGGACCGAGCCGGCCTAGTCTCGGACCGATCCGGGAAAAAGGATGACTCATTCTTGAGTCCGTCTAATGCACCCACGTATGTTTTTTACTATCTATTTAAAGAAGTAAAGCTATGAGCAAGATTTGCCATCCCTTTCACTTTCTTTCACTTTCTATTTTTTGTTACTTTCTATCTATCTGTTTACTTTCTTGTATTTTTTTTACTTTTCATCTGGTTTTAAAAATGTCAAACCATTCCTCGCCCTCTGTTAATTCGTATGAGCCAAACACACCGGAAGATGTAGCTCCAGAATCCCGAGCATCCAACGATAATATACTTTTACACCCTCGTTTTGCTAATTCTCCAATCCTGTTGGAGAAAAGTTTGAATTTCGATAAACTCGATCGATGGGTAAAAAAGCGTGATCGAGGATTCGATTGGAAAAAGTTTGTGAGTGCGCCAAGAGGACGAGTAAATATCTCGATTGTTCGAGAATTTTATTCTGCCTTGATGTCGACATCCATGATTGAAAATACTCAAATTATCACGGTAAGAGGAGTGGCTGTTCCCTTCTCTTCGTCTGTTATTAATCAACTTTTTGAAATTCCGCCTGTGACGCTGCCACACTTTGAAATAAAGTGGGAATTGAATAATGCCTATAATCATCTAAATAAAACTCATGAGGCATTCCAGTGTCTGTTTCCACTCTTTGATTCGAATCACGATTTGTCCACAAATGCCTTACTTCCACATTTAAAGGCATGGAAACATTTCATTAACTCTAGGGTGTATCCTACTTGGGATTTCGGGAGCCTTTGTGATAATGAAATGCTTTTGTTGTACGCCTTGGCATTTGGTGAGTATGTGGATTGGGGAATTTTAATTCAGAGGACGGTGTTAGAGTTTGCCATAACGAGGGGCAGTAGGGGGAAGCCTATGCCTTCTTTGTCGATGATTTCAAGACTGTGTGTTCAGATGAATGGAGTTGGTGAGTTGGAGACGGATGAAATCTTTCCTTCAAGAGATAATAGAGTTGGATTATTGCCGGTGGATACACCGGGATGTTCGTCAATCATTTAAAATGGTTTTTTTTTTTTTTTTCAGTTTTAAGAAGTATGATTAAGTTTGTTTAAGTTTGTAGTTTTTAAGTTCAGTTAGTTAAGTTTTTTTAATTGTAATCGTTTTTATTATCCTGTTTAATATATATGTTTAAGTTTTTTAAAGTTTGTTTGTTATTTAATAATATATTAGTATAAGCTAAGAATGAAATCAGAATAATAACGATAATAGAAAATTTTAATTTTATTTTCAAACCTACTTTTTTTTTAATATTCATTGAACATCGGGACGATGCCATTTCGTAAGTGGGGAGTAGAGTTAGGTTAAAAAATTCATTAAAATTTTCGAAAAAATAGTTATAAATTATTAAAATTATCAAATGTTTTATTACTTATTAGTTTTAATAAATATGAATAAAAAATGATATAATTTGGAAGAATAATTTTTTAATTAAAGTAAATTAGATATATTATAATTATATTTTATTTCTAATTTAAATTTTAACGAGATTTTAAGTTTATATAATTGAGTAATTAATGTTAAAAATTGTTTTCATGAAATTATATAGGTATGTTGATATTTATAAGTAAAATTTTTTAGAATATTTTTCTTTTCAATATGAATTATGAGTTTGGAATTGGACTAGGGATGACGATTTTTGGCACCACGAAAATATAAACTATAGCCAAATAGTCTACCTAAATAAATTTCCAATTTTTGTTTCTACCTCACCCTTGATTAGAGTGATCAAGACCTCACTCGAAATTGCCATTATGATTAACTAGAAGTAACCGACCTTTAGCTAATTTTGGTCTACATTTCCTTGAAAATTCATAAGTTTATGCGTCTTATGAAAAGAGATGAAGACATAAAAGATAAATTTTGGTGTATGCTGAGATTGGAAAAATTAGATAAGTATTAGTATATTCGATCTTACCTCATGACACTTGCAAGATAGTCGATTTTGGCAATGAGTTCGGATATGTTAATATTCTATAAAAGAATTTAGAACGAAGCACCATATCTACACAAAATTAATCAAATACCAGGTATCTTCCTTATCTTTGATCGACAACTTAAAAATAAAAAGAACATATCGGTTGTAGCTACCAATGATTTGAGTGTAGTAGGGTGTTATCTCGAAATGTCCTATATCACTATGAGGTTTAAAAGGTCCCGATTGCCTGATGATAGTAGTCCAACTAGGGTGTTATCTCGAAATGTCCTATTGCTGGGAATGTAGGCATAGAATGAAAAAGAAAAAGTCGAATCATAAAGATCTCAAGAATGATTACAAGTTTAAGGAAACCGGACTTGTAATTTTCGATCGAAAGAGTAGTACTCCGATCAATCTTGATGAAGCAATGCTTGTGAGTTTGATTTTCTACACACACTCACGCTTTTAGTTCTTAAAAAAAAAAAAAAGAGAAAATCTGAAAAATAGTTGGAATAAAAATAGGATGCTATTAATCGAGATTGTTTTTTGATCAAGAATATGAAGATGTAGAGTGACGCATTGACTTGCCTCTTTCTCTTTTTGATTTCTTTTTCCGATTAACCAACATCTTGAGCCTAAACTTTATAAGCCATTTTGTCAACTACCTGACTAAGTTTACAATTCCAGGATTTCATAATAGTTGCGATTAAAAATAATTCTAATATTTTATTTATACTTATTAAGTATTACATGTACAATTTCATCTAAATAATATTTGATGTTTAAGCTATTTAAGTTATATACACTTTTTGTCTTCTTATAATTTTAAATTATAATAAGTAATATATTTATAATATTGACAATATACATTACATTAAAAATTATAATCTGATCAATTATATTATCTTTTATTACCACTTATTTTTGATCGAGGACGATCAAAAGCTAAGTGGGGAGTAGTTGATATACTACTTTTATATGATTAAAAATACGTTATATTATTATGTTTTATCAACGAATTCTATATAAAATATATGAAATTATGATATAAATAATATGAAATGTTAATCTTTATAATTTAGAGTAGTTAGTAGTAAAACTTAGTAATAATAGTAAAAAGTTATCATTTTGTACCGATTTTAGTAAATCGAATGTCGTGGTCGATTTACGTGGGTATTTATGGTATTTTATTGCGGATGTATAAGCCAAGACCCGAGAATCGACATTTTGAAGTATAATCATATCTCTTGAAAGGATTTAGAGAAGGTCACGAGCTTAAGTGGTCAATCGAATTGCTTAAGTGGTCAAGTGGTCAATCGAAGTGGTCAAATGGCTAATCGATTTGATTTAGTGGTAATCGAGAAATATCTTCGACAAACGAATGGCTCATCAAAAAGACATTTTCTGAAGAAGAGTTCTTCATGAAAGTTGTAGATTTTTCCGAGAGCTTTCCGATGCCTCTTGAATCATGTTGTTTGGAGATCCAGAACTCGAGATATGAATTTTAGAAGTTTTATTCCAAAATATATAATTATAATCGAAAACTTGGATAATTAAGGGGGATGAATGTGATGATTACACCGGCCCAGTCCGACCCAAACCCGGCCCGGTCCGGCCTCAATCCAATTTTCTATAAAAGGAGCCTCAGATGCAACAGACGGAGTGTACGTACCAATATATATACATATAGCATATATATATATATATATATATATATATATATATATATATATATATATATATATATATATATATATATATATCCTCCTTCTTATTTTCTTTTTTAGTAGTTGTAAATAGGCCTTATGCCAAAAATAATAATACCGTAGTGTTGTTGTAATGCTCGGGAAATTATCGGAAGTTCGGTGTTGTTGAAGTCGTTGTAATATCCGGAAGAATACGACCTGTGATTCAGCATTTGTAATCGGGTAAAATTTCCAAAGTATTTATGTTGTTTGTTTTTTTAGTTGTTATAATGTTTTTAGTCTAAATCTAATAACTAGCCAAAGTTATGTAATCGTTTTATTTCGATCTTTTTGGTAAAGGAAAGTTGTCTAAGTAAAATTTTACTAAAATTGAGTTAATTGAATCTTTTTCTATTTTGCAACATATTGATAATATTCGGATTAACGTAATTAACCAAGATGAATCGCAACATATAACCTAACGATGAACTCGACCAGAGAAGTTAGGATATGAGATAAAAGATAGAAAACCGGAGGGTAAAATTGGGCGTAAAGCGTGTGATGAATCCTATTTCCTACCCAAAGCGATTTGTCTTGGGAAAGATGAATCTTATTAAATTTGTGCTCAAGATCGTAATAATGTTAAAATCAACGGTTTAATTGAAACTATCACCGAAAGTTAAATCGATCCGCCGACAACAGAGCCTTTTGAATAACATTGGCCGCGTCGACAAACGGAATAACCTCTTTTATCCGGGGTAGATTTGTACTGCACTGCTCGAGACTAACCGAGATTAGCATGGGACGATTGTGGAGATTAAATCGATGACAATTTGACATATGACATTTCATACGCTCGTGTGAGGAGGAATTGTTAACCTCAGGAGTGCACCGTTTCATTTACTCAATTGGACCTAATATAAAAGGAAAGATCGAGCACATTCCGTTTACTGAAAAGATCGTATAAATCAATTATATAAACTTTGGCTAGTTCTATAAAATTATCCATCTAGTCTATTATTATTAACTATATATTGGTATCTATATATATATATATATATATATATATATATATATATATATATATATATATATATGTATATATTTTACAATCCATGTACATCTATATATATATATATATATATATATATATATATATATATATATATATATATATATATATATATATATATATATATTAGAATAACTTTTAATTACGCATTTACTTTATGTTAAGTAGAATAGTAGTAATCATGTGTTATAAAATTACGATTTAGATCGAGTTAATAATGAATTTCTTTGGTGTTTAATCACACTTAAAAGAATTACCACGTTTTCCCGAGGATTCGACACTCTGACTCACCACACTAGCACTATGATTTGACCCGGTACACTGCCGGTAAGGATTGTATAGCACTAGAAAACGTCCCTCATTTGCCATATGTCGAATTTGCCTATAATCGTGCTACTCACTCTGCTACTAAATACTCCCTGTTTGAGGTTGTGTATGGCTTTAATCCTATCACTCCTATTGATTTAGTTCCTTTGCCTCTAGGTATGCTTACAAGTATCGATGGGGAAAAGAAAGCTGAGATGGTACGTGATTTGCACACTAAGGCAAGGAAAAATGTGGAGGCTTAGATGGCTCGCTATGCGCAACAAGCAAATAAAGGCAGAAGAGAGATGGTGTTTGACCCCGGAGACTGGGTATGGCTTACCTTTTGCAAAGACAGATTCCCAGAAAAGCGCAAAACCATGTTGCACCCGTGTGGAGACGGGCCATAACAAGTGTTGGAAAGAATCAACGACAATTCCTACAAACTCGACATTCAACCCGACTGGGGTATCTCAAACTCTTTCAACGTGGCAGATTTACGTCCTTTCGACAAACCCCATGATCTGAGAACAGATCCTTCGCAACCAGGAGGGTCTGATATGAATTCGGAACCGATGGTTTTTCACGGTGGACCCGAGACTCGACTCCAACGAAAGACGAGACTCGATTCAATTAACAAATTGGTCAACTTAATTTTTGAAGGACTTACAACCAAGCATTTGCAAGATTTTGAGGCCGTAAAGTCCGTCATATACGCTTACGGACTATCGGAATAATAATATCTATTAAGTCATATACTATATTATAATACTACTTATTATGGCAACTACATGGCTGGATTTGGAAAGGAGAATTGCGCCACTTTTTTTTGGATTCATGAGTTCAACTTGGAAGAAATTAGATGCATTGACTTTGGACAAGTCAAGATACATTGCAAGCATTAAATGGGATACTTTGAACTTACCTTTTTCTCCAAGTTGGTGCCACCTCTTGAGTTTTTTGAGGAAACTCTTTCAACTTATTTTGTCTACTTTCATGTCCTTTATTTCCTATAAATAGATTCTAAATTGTAACTTGTAATTCAACATTTGGTTCAATATAATTTCTATATTTCTCACTTTTAAAGTGTGTGTTGAATTATCTGGATAGAGTTTTCAAAACCTGATTTTCAAGGGCCTGAGCAACCCTTGTGGGTATCCAATATACCAAGGTAGGTGCCTAGAGACAGGTTTTCTAGGTGTCAAAGTGAAATTCCAAGGTGCCTTCTCACTAGTTGAGATTTCGTCGAGGAGCTGAAGGTGCCTCCTCACAAGTTGTGAATCGTACCTTGGGTCAATTATTGCGCACGGTAGTACAAAAAAATTTAAAGAATTGGGAGTCTTGTTTGCCGTACGTCGAATTTGCCAATAATCATGCTACTCACTCTGCTACTAAATACTCCCCGTTTGAGGTTGTGTATGGCTTTAATCCTATCACTCCTATTGATTTAGTTCATTTGCCTCCAGGTATGCTTACAAGTCTCGATGGGGAAAAGAAAGTTGAGATGGTATGTGATTTACACGCCAAGGCAAGGAAAAATTTGGAAGCTCAGACGGCTCGCTATGCGCAACAAGCAAATAAAGGCAGAAGAAAGATGGTGTTTGACCCCGGAGACTGGGTATGGCTTCACTTTCGCAAAGACAGATTCTCAGACAAGCGCAAAACAAAGTTGCACCCGCGTGGAGACGGGCCATACCAAGTGTTGGAAAGAATCAACGACAATTCCTACAAACTCGACATTCAACCCGACTGGGGTATCTCAAACTCTTTCAACGTGGTAGATTTACGTCCTTTCGACAAACCCCATGATCTGAGAACAGATCCTTCGCAACCAGGAGGGTCTGATATGAATTCGGAACCGATGGTATTTCACGATGGACCCGAGACTCGACTCCAACGAAAGACGTGACTCGATTCAATTAACAAATTGGTCAACTTAATTTTTGAAGGACTTACAACCAAGCATTTGCAAGATTTTGAGGCCGTAAAGTCCGTCATATACGCTTACGGACTATCAGAATAATAATATCTATTAAGTCATATACTATATTATAATACTACTTATTATGGCAACTACATGGCTGGATTTGGAAAGGAGAATGGCGCCACTTTTTTTCGATTCATGAGTTCAACTTGGAAGAAATTAGATGCATTGACTTTGGACAAGTCAAGATACATTGCAAGCATTAAATGGGATACTTTGAACTTACCTTTTTCTCCAATTTGGTGCCACCTCTTGAGTTGTTTGAGGAAACACTTTCAACTTATTTTGTCTACTTTCATGTACTTTATTTCCTATAAATAGATCCTAAATTGTAACTTGTAATTCAACATTTGGTTCAATATAATTTCTATATTTCTCACTTTTAAAGTGTGTGTTGAATTATCTGGATAGAGTTTTCAAAACCGGATTATCAAGGGCCCGAGCTACCCTTGTGGGTATCCAATATACCAAGGTAGGTGCCTAGAGACAAGTTTTCTTGGTGTCAAGGTGAAATTCCAAGGTTCCTTCTCACTAGTTGAGATTTTGTCGAGGAGCTGAAGGTGCCTTCTCACTAGTTGAGATTGTGTCGAGGAGCTGACAACCCCGATTCTTATCAATATTGGTAAAGGCACCTGCATTACAAAAGTTAGGTTTTAAGAAGGGTGCCCTCTAAACAGATTGGGGCAATAGTACCACCTGCTTTTATGTAGGTTTTGATGACTAAGAGCCTCACATTAAATGCACTAAGTAGTAGAAATCAAAGTCAATCTTTTCTTCGCATGTTCATATATATATATATATATGCTTCTAGTTTAAGGGGATGGGGGAGGGGGAGGTAGTGAAATACCTCACTCTTGAGTGCAGAAGCTGCAGATTTTTTATAGGAAGGATCAATGGAAAGTAAAGTATCCAATAGCCCCACAGCAGCAACAAGAAGATTTTTAAATGTATCAGCAAGCCGTTGCACATAAGGCTGTTGAGGACTGAAAATTGTTGTATGCTGCAATTTTGCTTTCCTCTAGTAATCATCAGATGGCAGCCACACAGCTCTAAGATTTTATGCAATTGCTCAACCTACAATAAGAAAGTTTCATAGAAAAGTGTTTATCAAGGACGCCTATGAACAATAAGAGTGCACACTATTATTGTGGATCTTTAAGTTTTCAACGTCAATGTAACATGCTCACGTGCATCTCAGAAAAAAAACAGCTAATTGTTAAAAGTGAAATTCAACGAAAAACATATAAGACTGATTTGTACCTCTGTTCTACCTGGCGTGATAGGCATTCCGATGCATAGTTCTCTAAGTATGCAACCTGTACTCCATAAATCAACTCCAGTGCCATAAACACTCTTTTTTCAAGCAAAAGAACTGAAAGTCATGCAAAATAAAATTGATTCATCCGCCTGATTTTGTTTCTACATGCACCAGAATGCATTGAAAATGATATGGTCTGTTAGAAGTCAATGACTTCTAAATTATTCTACAACTAGTACATGGGAAAAATCTAGAAATTATTTCCTTAGAGAATAGTCTAGAATTCTAAAAAATACTTAGATAAATATCTAATGGACACTTTGCCTAGAAAGATCTAGTGTGCATGTTCTCTAGAAGGATCTACCACTTTTTCTAGGATATTCTTACATTTCCTATAAATAGGAGTTGTAACTTAGTCCAACAACACAACACACACAAGTTGTGAAGTGAGTCTCCCACATCAAACACTTTCTAGTTGCTCTCTTCTTGTATTTTTCAAGTGTCCCATTTGTTGTATACTTTGTGTATCAATAAAATGTCAAGTTCTATATTCCAAGTGTTTGGACCTACCGCTTACAACACAACAAGTGGTATCGGAGCCTTGTCGATCGGGCGTAGTTTTTTGTGGTGGTGATATTTGGTCGGGACCAACGACGCGTCACCACTGCCGGAGTAAAAGGTCGGAGGATATTATTCACCGTTTGAGAAGAATCACTCAACGATTCTTGTTCGTGCGCGTGATCCGGGATTGTGGAGTCGTTTTGTGCGGGACCTAGCTTACTTAGTGTTTTGACAAAGGCAACAAAACTAAGCCAAGATGGCGGATTTTTCGGTGAGTAATATTAAAAAATTAAATAATCACAATTATAGCACATGGCAATCGTGTATGGTGTCATACCTAGAGAGCCAAGATTTGTTGGAGTATGTCACCGGAAGTGATGTAACACCGCCCGCTTCAACAGATGCCACGGCTTTGCGTAAATGGAAGGTGAAAGCTGCGAAAGCCATGTTTGCTATAAAGACATCAATCGAAGATGAGATGATTGAGCATATCCGGAAAGCCACCACGCCGAAGGAAGCATGGGACACGTTGGCTAGTCGTTTTTCGAGGAAGAACATTTCGCGCCTGCAAATACTGGAGAATGAGTTGATATCGCTCACCCAAGGAAATCTATCAATCAGAGATTATTTCACCAAGGTAAAATCTATGTGTTATGAGATTTCTTAATTAGATCCGGAGTCCAAACTTGGTGAGTCTCGGATGAGAAGAATATTGATACATGGTTTAAAACCCGAGTATCGGAGTTTCACAACAGCGATACAAGGTTGGGCCACACAACCAACCATTGATGAGCTGGAAAATTTATTAGCCGACCAGGAGTCGCTGGCTAAGCAGATGGCAGGCGTAGTTATAAAGTCAGAAGAAGAGGCGTTGTATGCAAGTCAAGCAAGAGGAAAGTCAAATAGATATAACAATAAGGGATTCAAAAGACAATATGATGGAAAACAACAAAAGACGAAGGACGAGTTACCAAGAGAGGAGTCAAGAGAAGAGACATGATAATAAGAAAAGTAATGATAGACCTCAAGGAGGAGACAAACGCTTTCACAAGCAACAAAATGCTTGCTTCAATTGTGGCAGAAAGGGACATTTTGCAAGAGATTGTAGATTCAAGAAGAGACAAGTTGAAGGAAACGCTGCCACTTCAGATAC
Source organism: Gentiana macrophylla (assembly GCA_026214975.1). Classification (NCBI taxonomy): domain Eukaryota; kingdom Viridiplantae; phylum Streptophyta; class Magnoliopsida; order Gentianales; family Gentianaceae; genus Gentiana; species Gentiana macrophylla. The sequence continues at coordinate 34,523,144 of CM047811.1, forward strand.
CCGAGATGACCAAAGTGAAACAGAATGGGATGTCCAAGCATCTTTCTCGGGGTTGAAGTCCGAGCAAGAAAATATTGACACTACTATGGTGAAAGAAGAAGACCAAGTAACTTGTGCAGCAACTATGACAAGTGATATTGGGCGTGTTAACTTTCACAATATGTGGATCGTTGACTCAGGAGCTGGCAATCATATGACCGGATAAAGAAAGACTTCAAAGTATTACAGAATACAAAGGAGGATGTGTTGTCGTAACGGCGGATAACACTAAGCTTCGAATTAGACACATTGGAGAAACAGTGATCATGCCAAACTCAAATTCTCAGCCAGTGATACTGCAAAATGTGATTCATGTTGATGGAATGAAGAAAAATCTCTTGTCAGTATCACAACTCACAGAGTCAGGTAATTATGTATTGTTCAGTCCACAAGATGTGAAGGTTTGTCGTGATCTTAGAGTCGTTGGGACTCCAATCCTAGAAGGTGAAAAGAAGTAGTCAGTATATGTACTGACTGCTGAAGCAGCATATGTTGAGAAAACCAGGAAAAATGACACAGCTGATCTATGGCATGCACGTCTGGGACATGTCAGTTATAAGAGACTTAAGGTCATGATGAAAGATTATATGCTTAAAGGACTTCCTAAGTTGGAATGTCGGGACGACACGGTTTGCGCCGGATGCCAATATGGAAAAGCGCATCAACTCCCATATAAGGAGTCGAGATACCGAGCAAAGACACCACTTGAGCTGATTCATTCAGATGTTTTTGGACCAGTAAAGCAGTGGTCGATCGGAGGAGCAAAATATATGATCACCTTCATTGATGATTTCTCAAGATATACGTGGGTGGATTTCATGAAGTAGAAATCCCAAGCCTTGGAGAAGTTCAAGGAATTCAAATGTAAAGTAGAAGCGGACTTTCCTCAAAGAGTACGTTGTCTACGTACGGATAATGAAGGTGAGTATACATCCACCAAGTTCTCGGAATATCTAAAGCAAAATAATATTTGCCGGCAGTTGACTTGTCTGAGAACGCCGCAACAAAACGGGGTAGCTGAAAGAAAAAATCGACATTTAGCTGAGACATGTCGGAGTATGATACATGCAAAGAATGTCCCAGCCCATTTTTGGGCAGAATGTATGAAGACTACAGCCCATGTGATCAATCGGCTACCACAAGCAAAGCTTGGATTCATCTCACCATATCAGAAACTCAAAAGAGAGAAACCAACTGTAAGTCATTTCAAAGTATTTGGTCGTGTGCATATGCATTGCGTATTCGTCCCGGATGAGCTACTGAAGCAAATTTGACAAGAAAGCAATCAGATGCATCTTCTTGGGATACGATGAGGAAAGAAAAGGATGGAAGTGTTGTGACCCAAGAACGAATCGCTGTATAGTTGTATTCGATGAAACATCTTCTTGGTGGTCATCTCAAGATGAGGAGCTTCCTGACTCACCAATTCTAGAAGAGAAAATAAGAGAAAAGACTGGAGAAGAGTTATGCACTCTGAAAGTAAATGATGATGGCCAAGAGAAATCGGCAGCAACTCAAGAGATGGAATATAGCAGTATCGAAAGTCCAACACCGGAGATGGAGGAAGTTGATCATCATGAACAACAACTTAGGAGATCATCTCGACAGAGGAAACCAAATCCTAAGTATGCTAACATTGCGACAGTTGATGATACTGCAACTATGGAGCCTTCAAGCTATGAGGAGGCGTCTAAAAAGGCTGAATGGATTCAGGCGATGAAAGAGGAAATTCAAGTGCTTAAGCAAAACCAGACTTGGGAACTTGTTCCTCTTCCGGAAGGAGTAAAACCAGTATCTTGCAAGTGGGTTTTCAAGGTGAAAACACGACAAGACGGATCCATAGAAAGACATAAAGCTTGATTAGTTGCTCGAGGTTTCTCATTACAATATGGCTTAGACTATGATGAGACGTTTAGCCCGGTGGCGAAGATAACTACAGTACGAGTCTTACTGGCCCTAGTAGCTAGTATGTCTTGGAAGCTATGGCAGATGGATGTGAAGAACGCCTTCCTACCTGGAGAGATCGATCGAGACATATACATGGAGCAACCAAAAGGCTTCGAGAGTACGACTCATCCTAAATACGTGTGCAAGTTAAGAAAGGAGTTATATGGATTGAAACAGGCGCCAAGGGGTTGGTACGGAAAAATTGCAGAGTTCTTGACTCATAGTGGATTCTCTATGGCTCCGTCCGACTCAAGTTTGTTCATCAAGTATCAAAATAACAAAGTAACAGTCGTGTTGGTATATTTTGATGATCTCATCATCACTGGAGATGATGACAAAGAAGTTCAGCAAGTCAAGAGGAACTTATCAGTCCGGTTTCAAATGAAAGAACTTGGAGAGCTTAAGCACTTTCTTGGACTTGAAGTCGAGTACACTAAAGATGGGTTGTTCCTCTGCCAACAGAAGTATGTTAAGGATCTGTTAAAGAAGTCTGGAATGATAGACTGTAAGCCTTCTCCAACACCAATTGAAGTCAATGCCAAGTTAAGCTCAAAAGAAGGCAAAGAGTTGGATGATCCTACAAGTTATCGACGACTAGTAGGAAGTCTGATATACTTGACGTTAACAAGACCAGACATTTCCTTTGCAGTTGGCGTCGCAAGCAGATTTATGCAAAGTCAAAGAAAGCCACATTGGCAGTTAGTTCAGAAAATTATGAGGTACATCAAAGGAACTTATGACTACGGTATTTTCTACTAGAAAGGAGTGCCATGTAAACTTGTTGGATACTGTGACGCTGATTATGCTGGGGATCATGACACTCTCCGATCAACTACCGGTTATGTGTTCAGCCTTGGTTCTAGAGTAATATCTTGGTGTAGCAAAAGACAACCTACTGTGTCTCTATCAACTACCGAGGCAGAGTACCGGGCAGCCGCTGTAGCAGCTCAAGAAGTCACTTGGCTTGTGCAGTTATTGAAAGATTTACACCAGCCGGTTGACTATGCAGTGGATTTACATTGCGACAATATATCATCACTTCAACTAGCAGAGAATCTAGTATTTCATACAAGGACCAAGCACATTGAAGTGCACTACCACTTTATTCGAGAAGAAGGTTCTTCAAGATGAGATACTGAGATGATTCACGTGAAGATCGAAGATCAATTAGCGAGATATATTCACAAAAGGATTAAGCGGACGCAAGCTCGAGAATTTGAAATGCTCTTGGGATGCAAATGAGCTCGTCGTCAAAAGAAAGAAGTCATTGAGGGGGAGTGTTAGAAGTCAATGACTTCTAGATTATTCTACAACTAGTACATGGGAAAAATCTAGAAATTATTTCCTTAGAGAATAGTCTAGAATTCTAAAAAATACATAGATAAATATCTAATGGACACTTTGCCTAGAAAGATCTAGTGTGCATGTTCTCTAAAAGGATCTACCACTTTTTCTAGGATATTCTTACATTTCCTATAAATAGGAGTTGTAACTTAGGCCAACAACACAACACACACAAGTTGTGAAGTGAGTCTCCCACATCAAACACTTTCTAGTTGCTCTCTTCTTGTATTTTTCAAGTGTCCCATTTGTTGTATACTTTGTGTATCAATAAAATATCAAGTTCTATATTCCAAGTGTTTGGACCTTCCGCTTACAACACAACATCCATACTTGAAGAAAATGAAAATGAAATGCATTCATATAGAAAAACTCAAAGGAAAGAAAATGAAAAAAAAAAATGCAATTTTCGATGTTGGATAGATCCAAAGACTAAACTCACTTTCTTCTGATTATATTCTTCTTCTTCAAGATCCACATAATATCAATGATCTCCCACCACAAACTTCAGCACATCAATCTTTCAATTAAACACAAATAATAAACAAACAAACAAAAAGTAAAAGTAAACTCAAATCACAGTAAAATAAACGCAAGCCTCTGGAAAAGCACAATAATTGAAAGAATTTGTGCTTAAGCAAAAAAATACAGGAGCAGTAAGGTCCCGTCAATGAATGAGAAACTGTGTAAGTATAAAAATATACATGTTTTTGAAACTATCCTGACTCCGTAGGGAAATTGTTTCTTCATTTAGTAGCATGCATCAATCAGCACCAGCCAACTTTTCAACATTAAGGCAATGGAACAGAAACCAGTTTGTCAACCATTGTGAAAAAAATGACTTTGACTAGCTTGAAGTTTTACACACACACTCACACACAAATAAACAAACAAATAATTTGATTATAATTGCACAATAAAACTTTGTTAAAGGAAATAAAGTTGCGCATTTACTAACACCAATTGGTTTTAGTACAATGGTAAGCGCTTGATCCTAACATGGTATCGGAGCGGGAGGTCATGGGATCAAACCCCGGCTCTCTCAGTTATATTGTGCAAGTGTTGGGACTCTTTGTCTTGTTGGCCTAGTTTGGTCTTGTCTTTGTGCGCCTAGTTGGCACAGCCTTGTTCGAGGCTCACACTTGAGGGGGCGTGTTAAAGGAAATAAAGTTGCGCCTTTACTAACCCCAATTGGTTTTTGTAGCGCTTGATCCTAACAAACTTAACAGTAGGAACAAAAATTCAGTGCAAAGTGTAAAAAAATACTTGAGACCCACACTTGAAGGGGCGTGTTAAAGAAAATAAAGTTGCGCCTTTACTAACCCTAATTGGTTTTTGTAGCGCTTGATCCTAACAAAAAAAATACTTGAGACCCACACTTGAAGGGGCGTGTTAAAGAAAATAAAGTTGCGCCTTTACTAACCCTAATTGGTTTTTGTAGCGCTTGATCCTAACAAACTTAACAGTAGGAACAAAAATCATACGTGCTCTTGCATCTCATGAATCTTCTCAATAAAGACCCGCTTCTTCAGTTCAAAGTGTAAAAAAATACTTGAGAGACAGTAGGAACAAAAATCATACATCCTCTTGCATCTCATGAATCTTCTCAATAAAGACCCGTTTCTTCAGTGCAATGTGTTAAAAAATACTTGAGAGGCTTTCTTCACTAACTGCCACTTGAACTTTAGACAAAAAAGAAAACACAAAAATGTCAACATGCTTGAAATTACGGGATCAACAAACTCATCAACCTCGGAAAGGAAGGATAAGTGCTACAAATATGAGGACAGACGTTCAAAATGAGAAGAATACCCCAACAAATTGAAGGCACCATCATCAAGTACCACAGCTGATTACGCAGATCTTTCAAGCAAGTGCTAGCTTCAAAAAATGAGAGAAGATTAATTATCTTCTTCATCTTAAGCAGGATATATAGAAGATTAAATGCTACATGCCGAGTCACGTAATCAAGAGGAGGGCTAAATGCAGGCTTCCATCAAGTCTCAGAAATTCTATACATAGAACATCACTAGTTCAATATTATAATTTCTTTGCTTATAACTTATATCCACATCTTTTTTCTATTTTCCAAGTCTCAGATTGCTCTATTGCACATATTCAAAGAACTTAATGATTCTCAAAGACACAAAGATGTTTTCTATACATGATTTGTGTAAAAGCAGTTACATAAATGAATAAAGCATAATGCAAACATTAGTTGGGTGATTACTTGCATCATTATCATTCTATGATAATGGCGAGTCCTTAGAATTAGAGGATAATTTGGACCTAAATGTCTGATAATATGTTGTCCAAAGTTCTTTGCTTGATGCAGGACAAGTTCTCGACCCCTCTTATAATCCTCAAATTCCAGTATTCCAGGACAAGTTATCGACCCCTCAATTTTGATTACTTGTATCCATGATGTACTGCATCAATGTATAAAGGCTGTCGGATATCAAATCAAATACTGAGAAAAAAAAAATAAGATGACACTTCAATAACCATGCAACTGACTTACGAGGTGTACATGTCTTCTCCAATACCAATCCCAATGAGGAGCTCATATTCGTCACCGACGATATCATCGTTTCCGTAACCGGCGACCTCAATAGCCTGAAATTAGTGTTGTTATAAAGCGGATGGAGATAACTTCGGATGCAAGAAAGCAAAATGAAGCAATCAAACATAAACAATCAAAGGAGAAAAAAGCGAAACAAGAAGAACACAGATTTAACGGGAAAACCCTCGGTGGGAGAGGTAAAAAACCACGGGCGTAAAAGAGATATTTTATTATGCAATCGAAATTTACAGATTTCAACACACACGAGATAATGAGACAACAATCTGTATTTATAGGCACAAATCCACAAACCCTAGCCGCAAGGAATCTTTGTCTCGATGCACCATAAATACCCTTACACGTGTCCTCCTTTTAATGACATCAGTATAGTCACTACTTAACAGAATTTGCAGATGTGGGACCTCTTTGTATTCCAAGATACTCATCAGGACTATCACCTGCCGATAGTTACCTCGCTGATGTAAGCTCGGTGAGACTCCACCCTACCGACGCACGCAATTGAATACACTTCTCGTTTGTCCATCACACGGTGAGTCTTCAGATTAGTTCCACCAGATGTAGAGTTTAAGTCACTTTACTGACAAATCTCCACCTTGACTTCAACTCTCACTAGGGTCAAACAGATTGCATAACTAGATGTACTTGTACCAGATGCATTCGTCAATGCCAGATGTACTTGTACCAGACTATATCCACAACATCCACTCCACTGATCTGCCCTCAGTAGAGTTTCCAGAAACAGATTATAAGCTTTGAATATTCAGTAAGTCCAGGCAAAGCTGAAACTTACTCTGCTGAACTGGTTTAGTGAACATGTCAGCAGGGTTATCCTTGGTGCTGATCTTCTTCACTACAACCCTCTTCTCATTCCTCAGAAAATGATACCTGAAATCAATATGCTTGGTTCTCTCATGATGAACCTGATCCTTGGCCAAACATATTGCACTTAAACTGTCACAATATATCTCAGACTGATCCTGATGCAACCCCAAATCATTGACTTGCCCCTTCAACCAGATACCCTCCTTAGTCGCTTCAAGAAGAGCCATGTATTCTCGCTTGAAGAGTTGATAAGGCCATCAGAGCCTCAAGAGTAGCTTTCAAATGACCTTTGCATTTCCCAATGTAAACACATAACCGGATCATAGATCTTCATCATCAACATCACTGCGATAATCGGCATCACAAGAGCTTTGTGTCCATACCAAGATCACCTCCATAAATGAGACCAATATCAGCTGTACCTCTCAGGTACCTGAATATCCTTTTAATAGCTTTCCAGTGTTCCTTTCCAGGTTGAGCCATAAACCTGCTGACAACACTGACTGCCTGAGCCAAATCAGGCCTAGTGCAAACCATGGCATACATTAAACTGCCAACTGCACAAGCATAGGGAACTTTTGACATATACTCATTCTCTTCAGCTGACTGTGAAGCATAAACAGACAAATGAACATTTGATGCCATAGGAGTATCTATTGGTTTTGCAGTAGACATACCAAACTTGGCCAATATCTTCTGCACATAACCCTACTGAGACATGAATAATTTCTTCTGGCTTCTATCTCTCCAGATCTCCATCCCCAAGATTTTCTTGGCTGCACCCAAATCTTTCATTTCAAATTCAGCACTAAGAAGATTCTTCAGATTTTGAATATCAGACTTTCTTGCAGCAGCAATCAACATGTCATCCACATACAAAACAAGATAGATACATGATCCATCTTTCAGCAGAGTGTAGTAAACACAACAGTCATATGGACTTCTGTTGTAACCCTGCTGAAGCATGAAACTGTCAAACCTTTTATACCACTGCCTTGGAGCTTGCTTCAAACCATACAAAGATTTCTTCAACTCGCAAACATAATTTTCCTTTCCATGAACTTGAAAACCCTCAGGCTGTGTCATGTATATCTCCTTATCCACCTCACCATGTAGAAAAGCAGTTTTCACATCTAATTGCTCAAGTTCCAGATCCTGCTGTGCCACCATTGCTAGTAACACCCTGATTGAAGTGTGTCTCACCACTGGTGAATAAATTTCATCAAAGTCAACCCCTTCCTTTTGACTGAATCCTCTTGCAACCAAACGTGCCTTATACCTGACCCCTTCTGCCTTAGTTATTCCTTCCTTTTTCTTGAAAATCTATTTACAAGTCACAACTCCCTTGTCAGTAGGCTGTTTGACCAATTCCCAAGTCTGATTCTTCAACAATGACTCCATTTCATTTCCCATGGCAAAGATGCCACCGAGATGCTTCGTACATGTCACTTCGCTTCCTGTAAGTAGTAGGTTCAAGAACCTTTACCTCTTTCGCAACTTGGAGTGCATATCCACCAAATCATCATATCCATATCTCCTTGGAGGTATCCCAACATTAGATCTTCTAGGCACTCGCTTGGCGATATACTCTGCCGATCAATGTTTGTATGACGCCTACTAAGGCCTCGATGGTGGCTTGGATTAGATCTCGGTTCATTATCCAGATCAAGATATAGTGTTGATTTGGATCCACCGATTGTTGCATATCGGTTTGTTGGAAAGGTGTCCTAAACCCAATCGGTCGGACCGGATCCGACCGGTCGGGTCATTTACGCCTATTTAGTTCATGTAATAACTTTATTATGATTAATAAAAGCACTTATGTTATTATATATATTGTTTGTCTTCATATTATTTGTTGTATATATATAGTAACGCCCCTAGTATCAATCTGTGATAGAGAAACCATGATAGTGATTATGGTTGATGAGATCTCTAATCACTATAACAAGGTTGGTACTTAAATGTCTCTAGTCTTACATATTATCAAATGGGACATTGATAGTATAATCGAGACTCAAAGCACGTATTGGATGTCTTCTACCTTTTAGAAGGTAGGATAGATCTCGTCTATCGAAGTGTAGAGACACTTGGACCATGACGTGGACGTGTATTAGAGAATGCGCGACGTTAGATCGACTCCACTTACATTAAGTGTCACACTATGTGGCGGTTGTGTAATTATCCTTTTGACCGAGTCTTCATGGCATCACGGTGTGGATTGTCATGCTTTGACACTATTGAGATTTCTCCTAACCACGGGCGATCATGCGGTAGTGATTGGGTATGATATTGAAGCATCGCGGAGTATACATGATTGGTCGTCCGGGAATCGTGATATCCTATGATAGGGATTGAATATCCGAAATGGCCTTCTTATAAGGAATGTCTAGCTCTCGAGAATCTTTGCAAAGTGGGAGTAAATGTGTTATTCGAGAGAGCATGATATCCAGATTATAAGATACGATCGTCAATGTATTGACACTCGAGATATGATCGTATGGATATTATTATAGCGATAGGATTGTAAGTTACACGGTAATCGCTTCACATGAAAGGTAGTAGTCATTGCTTTTGACTCTTCCGATAATTGGGGTCACGGTGTGTTGCTAGACGCTATCCCGTGATCGTTAGGTATGAAGGGCATTTTGGTAAATTGCACTTTGTGTCTACGGCCAACATATTCGGAAGCCTATCGGGTCACACACATATGAACATCGAGTCGGATTAAAATGCGGTTATAATGATAACCAAATAAGGAAAGTTTATCTCTGACTATAAAGGTTATAGTGGTAAATTAATATGGTGGTATTTATTTATTATGAATAAATAAAATACAAGATATTAATTATATATAAATTATATTAATTAAAGAATATTCCGGAAGTCAATTTATTGACTAAAGGGCGCCACTTTTGGGTGTATGAGATACACTTGGATTGTGCACTTTAATTAATAAATATTGCCATAATATTAATATAGGATATTAATTGATTTTGGAAAAATAGATTTATGGTAATAAGATAATTATAATCAATATATGATATTGACAAAATATTATAATTAAAGAGATAAATCAATCTAATTGATTTTCCTTATTTTGTTGGAAAAAGTTTTTTTCTCCTCCACACTACACATGGGGCGCCACTTACTCTATAAAAGGAAGTGGGTGTCAAGCTCTTTTGTACAAACACAATTGCAAGAGTTCATAATTCTTGTGTAAAATAGAGAGCTCTCCATAGTGAGTTTGTGAGGAAGAAAAGGTCCGGTCCAAGCACGGAGTTTTTCCGATAGCAATCCAAGGAGGATTCCGGCGAGGGGTTCGTGTGGATTAGCGATAGAGGCCGGACGCGTGGACGGCTTGCGCATTGAACTACTCTCCGTTGGCGGTCAAAGCGACGATCTTGTAGATCATCTAAGGTATAACCGTCAAACTACTTAACGTGTTTATTGCATTAAACGAAGAACGATCTAGAAAAGGAAATCAAATTTTAAATTCCGCTGCGTTAAACTAGTGATTTCCTAACAGTGGTATCAGAGCCAGACTTCGAGCTTAAGCAATAAGCATAATTTAAATGCGTAGTATTTAATCGATAGATGCAAGATTTAAATCGCGAAACGTTAAAAAAAAAAAAAAAAAATATAGGGTTCTTGGGGGGTCGGCCGATCATGGCGCGCCCCTCCTGGGCGGCTCGGCGGCGGCGGCGGCGGCGGTAACCCTAGGGTTGCCGTCCGTCGGCTCTCCTCTTCCAATGGGGGAGATCAACCCTTTTCGTTTTGTGATATTTTATTGTGCATAGATATCTCGTTTGTTTAGTTGTGTCATATGGCCAACCAATGGTTCAAATAGTTTGGACCATTGGGAAACCATATGGGACATTGGCCTTCCAAATTTTGATTTGGAGTAGGCTCAAGCCCTTTCCAAATATTTGATTTGGAATAGGCTTAGTTGCAGGCACTTCCAAAATTTTGATTTTGGAAAGTGGCGAGCCTGACTAAAATAATTTGGCCTTTCCAAATATTTGATTTGGAGTAGGCTCAGGCCCTTCCAAATATTTGATTTGGAACAGCTTAGTTTGTGCCACTTCCAAAATTTTGATTTTGGAAAAAAAGTGCCTAAGCTAAATTTAGTTTTGGAAATGAAACAAATAGGAGACTTTATAATTTTAATTTTATTTTGAATAGTTCAAATTTAATTAAAATTGAAATCGATTTAAAATTAAATGTTAATTTTAATTTTCGGTTAAATCATATAATTAATTAAAAGTTATTTAATTATTTGATGTGATAAAATAAAGACGCATGAGTTGTTAAAAATTAGAATTTAATCTTTTCATAAGATAAAATTGTATGGATTAGATGTGTAGATATAATGTGATTATATGGACCCCGATTGATCATGGACTCAATTAATAGGATAGATGGGAATGTTTTCTTTATGTTGGTTTTGAAAAATTGTCCTAGTCCGTTATGAAGAACGTGACCTAGTTTACTTTTTTGCATTTATCCCATTCTCGAGCTCCCTCGTGTGCGGCGGGTGTAATTAATTATTATGTAACAAGAATGGAGCAAGAAGTTGAAGACCAAGGAGAGATAAAGAACCCATTGGCGCATACAGACAATAAAGATCCTATTGGCGGTTGCGAGATACCCTTAGTTTGTGACCAGCGGTTCGCGTCGGTTTGTATTCAAACCGCACTGGAAAAGTCCATGATCATACCGGTTATTTTATGCGCGGAATGTTGTGTATGTTTTACTTTATATGATATCGTAGTAATATGCACATAGTAGATGAGACCATAATTAAACCAAATTAATTAAGTGAATTAATTTAAAATTATTCCCACGCCAAAAATCGAGCCAAAATTGTCTCCCAATATTATAATGACGGTGAAGAGCCTTTGTTCGGATCCAACTGATCGACCACCGTCGGGAGTTGACCTACCACGGGTATATCGTTATTATTGAGATATGATCGTCACGAGATCTCATGAATATTGGGTTATGACTCGACTAAAGTCTTTCGGTGATTGGCCACCGTCAGGGCCGTCTGACTTTAGAGACAAGGGGTTGACTATCACATAGAGATGTGAAACGTCAAAGAGTTGACTAGTCAGCCACTGGGAGTCGCATGCGATGCGACTGGTAGGAGTACCTACCTTTCGAAATTGCCGAGATTGATCGACCACCGTCGGGGATTAAGGCAACTAGATAGGGTCCCAGCCGCTAAAGAATTAATTAAAATTCTTGAAAGCCAATAGGGAATAGTTGGCTAGTGGGAGTAAAACCTTAAAAATTTCTTAGTGCAAATTTAGGTTTTTATACATGAGCTTTTACTTATTCTATCTTTATTTATTGTTGTAGAAAATGTCAAACAAATTGAACCTTCGTTTTATCATCGATAACAAGCTTGACGAAACTAATTTTCTCGATTGGGAAAGAAACCTCAAAATCGTTTTGAGGCACGACGAGAAGATTGGCTATGTCTTGGACGAGGCCCTACCGGAAAAGCCCGCCGAGGTTCGGCCGCAGATGTTGTCGAGAAGTACAACAAGCAATCGCTCGACAAGATCGATGCTACATGTATCATGCTTGCTTCTATGACACCAGGCCGCAGAAACAAAGATGAGTCTATGGACGCCTACTCTATCATGGTCCACCGGAAGGAACTTTACGCTTCTCGTCTCTGCTTCGAGAGGTACGAGGTCTCGAAGGCCCCATTTAGTTGTAAGATGGCATCTGGGATTTCTTTGTGGGGTCACACGTGCTTAAAATGATCGGGTACATAGAGAGGCTTGGGGAAGTGGGCCACAAGTTGGAACGAGAGTTGAGTATTGACTTGATTCTCGCAATCTCTACCGACTCATTCTCACGCTTTGTGATGAACTATCACATGAACAAGATAGATTGCTCTCAAGCGGAGTTATTGAACATGTTGAAAGCTGGCCGAGGCATTGTAGGAAGGGAAAGCAAGTGTTCTTTGGTCACTTGAGCAAGGGCAAGGCAAAAGCCCGAGAAAAAGTCCAAGAAGGCGAAGGCTGCACCTAAGCCAACGCCTAAGATAGCAAAAGACAAATCCAAGGATGCTTGCTTCCATTGCGGTGAGACCGGACATTGGAGGAGAAAGCGCAAGGGCTTCTTGAGTACCAAGAAGAAGCATTCGATGCTTCGACTTCAGTGTATATTTATGATTGAGATCAACATTACTTCTTCTAAGTCTAACCACCGGGTATTAGATACTGGTTGTGGTTCTCATATTTGTAATGAATATGCAGCACTAAGAAGAACTAGAGATCCGAGGAAAGGAGAGGTGGACCTACGCGTTGGAAATGGAGCAAGTGTTCGCTGCGGGCCGTAGGAGTTTATTTTCTTTCATTGCCCAAGTGGGCTAGTACTAGAACTCAATAATCGTTATTTTGTTCCCGCTCTTACGAAGAGCATTATTTATATTTCGCATTAGATGTTGATGGATTTTCTTTTACGCTTGAGAATAAATGTTGTTCTTTTCACGTGATGGAATCTTTTATGGTAATTGGCATACTTAGCAATGGTCTCTACATATTAGATATGAATGTTGATGTACTTAATATAAATAACAAGAAAGCCAAAATAAATGACTTGAATGAATCCTACTTATGGCATTGTAGACTTGGCCATATAAATAAGAATCGCATTTCCAAACTCCATAAAGATGGAATGTTGGATCAATTCGACACGAATCGCTTGATACATGCGAAGCTTGTTTACTTGGCAAGATGACAAAGTCACCTTTTAGTAGTGGCAAAGGATAAGATCCAATGAATTGCTTGAGCTTATACATACCGATGTGTGTGGCCCAATGTCAATTCAAGCCAAAGGAGGATACTCTTATTTTATCACTTTCACCGATGACCATTCTCGCTTATGGTTATATATACTTAATGAAGTATAAGTCCAAGCCTTCAAAAGTTCAAAGAATTGAAGTGAAGTGGAGAAACAACTAGGTAAAGAAATCAAAACACTTCGATCCGATCGAGGTGGAGAATACCTAGATGGAGAGTTTCAAAGTTATTTAAAGGAGAATGGGATTCTACGAATGGACCCCTCCAGGACGCCACAAATGAATGGCATATCGAGAGGAGGAATCGTACTTTGTTAGACATGGTACGTTCCATGATGAGCTATGCGCTTCTTCCAAAATCGCTTTGGGGTATGCTCTAGAAACCGCATCCTATACACTGAACCGAGTTCCATCAAAGACGGTTGAGTCCACTCCCTATGAAGTGTTCAAAGGGAGGAAACCAACACTAGGTTACATGAAACCTTGGGGATGTCCAGTTTATGTGAAACGAACCATGCCTCGACAAATCGAAACTGGATCGACAAATGTCTGTTTGTGGGTTATCCTAGGAAACCAAAGGGTACCAATTTTACCACCCCGAGGAACAAAAGGTGTTTGTTGCCGTGGATCGCCACTTTCTCGGAGAAAGAGTTTATTCGGATAGGGTCGGTGGGAGTAAGATTGATCTTGAAGAAATTCGAGAACCACTTACGGATAACAAATCCGTTGATGGAAGTAGAGGAGACACCACATACAAATGTGGCGCCACCCTCACCGTGAGACACAATAACACCTCGAAGATCCACGAGGAACGCCGTGGACCCGATAGGTACACTTTGGCGTGTATCTCATGGAAGATGAGGACCCTAGAACTTATGAGGAGGTGCTATTAAGGCACGACAAAGAGAAATGGCTTGAAGCCATGAATTCTGAGATGGAATCCATGAAGGACAACCAAGTTTGGAACTTAGTTGATCCGCCTGAGGGAATAGTTCCTATAGGGTGTAAATGGGTCTTTAAGAGAAAGACCGACATGGACGGTAACGTGACCACCTACAAGGCTAGGTTGGTGGCAAAAGGTTATAAGCAAAGACAAGGAGTTGACTATGATGAAACCTTCTCGCCTGTTGCCATGTTAAAATCCATTAGGATTTTGCTTGCTATTGCAAAGATACCATGATTACGTAAATCGCAGATGGATGTGAAAACAGCTTTCCTTAACGGGAACTCGTCTGAGGAAGTGTATATGACACGACCGAGGGTTTCACAACCAATGACGCCAGGATGGTGTGTAAACCGCAAAGATCCATTCATGGATTAAAGCAAGCTTCTCGGAGTTGGAATCTTCGCTTTGATGAGATAATCAAAACAGTTTGATTTCATCAAGAACGAAGATGAGCCCTGTGTTTACAAGAAGGTTAGTGGGAGTGCCATTGTGTTCCTAGTGCTTTATGTGGATGACATATCGCTCATAGGGAATGATGTGCCTATGTTACAATCAGTCAAAGCTTGGTTATCCAAGAACTTTCTATGAAGGACTTGGGTGAGGCAGCCTATATTTCGGGAATAAAGATCTATAGAGATAGATCTAAAAGGTTGCTTGGTCTCATCGCAATCCACCTACATAGACAAGATGTCAAGAGATTCAAAGCATGGAGCGACTCCAAGAAAGGATTGCTGCCCATGTCACATGGGGTCTACTGCCCAAGGAATGAGTCCTAAGACAGAGGAGGAAAGGGCACAAATGAGTAAAGTCCCTTATGCTTCGGCAATCGGGTCTATCATGTATGCCATGTTATGCACAAGACCGCACGCCTCGCACTCTCTAAGTATGACTAGTAGGTACCCACCAATTCGGGTGATGGTCACTGGATTGTCTTTGTCAAGAATATCCTTAAGTACTTGAGACGCACAGGGATATGTTTCTGGTTTTCGGGAATGATGATTTAGGATTACGAGGTTTACACAGATGCCGATTTCCAAACCGACAAGGATGACTTTAAGTCACAATCTGGATTTGTTTTCACGCTTAACGGCGGAGGCGTGGTGGAAGAGTTCCAAGCAGGAGACTCTACCGCAGATTCTACAACGGAAGCCGAATACATAGCAGCCTCGGAGGCGGCAAAGGAAGCGATTTGGATGAAGAAGTTCATTCATCGAACTTGGTGTGGTTCCTCTCATTGAAGGTCCAGTACCTGCATCTGTGATAATAATGGAGCGATATCTCGATCAAAGGAACCAAGGTCTCATCGAAGTCCAAACATGTGCTCTGGCGCTATCACTTGATTAGAGAGATAGTAGATAGAGGAGATGTAAAGATAGAGAAAGTCCACACGGATGATAACATAGCAGATCCGTTAACCAAGGCATTGTCTCAAGCTAAGCATGAGAAACATGTTCACTTGCACGGGCTTAGGCATATGGGTGATTGGCTTTAGGCCAAGTGGGAGATTGTTGGAAAGGTGTCCTAAACCCAATCGGGTCGGACCGGATCCGACCGGTCGGGTCATTCTGATCTATTTAGTTCATGTAATAACTTTATTATGATTAATAAAAGCACTTATGTTATTATATATATTGTTTGTCTTCATATTATTTGTTGTATATATATAGTAACGTCCCTAGTATCAATCATGATAGAGAAACCATGATAGTGATTATGGTTGATGAGATCTCTAATCACTATAACAAGGTTGGTACTTAAATGTCTCTAGTCTTACATATTATCAAATGGGACATTGATAGTATAATCGAGACTAGCACGTATTGGATGTCTTCTACCTTTTAGAAGGTAGGGATAGATCTCGTCTATCGAAGTGTAGAGACACTTGGACCGTGACGTGGACGTGTATTAGAGAATGCGACGTTAGGATCGACCCACTTACATTAAGTGTCACACTATGTGGCGGTTGTGTAATTATCCTTTTGACCGAGTCTTCATGGCATCACGGTGTGGATTGTCATGCTTTGACACTATTGAGATTTCTCCTAACCACGGGCGATCATGCGGTAGTGATTGGGTATGATATTGAAGCACGCGGAGTATACATGATTGGTCGTCCGGGAATCGCATATCCTATGATAGGGATTGAATATCCGAAATGGCCTTCTTATAAGGAATGTCTAGCTCTCGAGAATCTTTGCAAAGTGGGAGTAAATGTGTTATTCGAGAGAGCATGATATCCAGATTATAAGATACGATCGTCAATGTATTGACACTCGAGATACGATCGTATGGATATTATTATAGCGATAGGATTGTAAGTTACACGGTAATCGCTTCACATGAAAGGTAGTAGTCATTGCTTTTGACTCTTCCGATAATTGGGGTCACGGTGTGTTGCTAGACGCTATCCCGTGATCGTTAGGTATGAAGGGCATTTTGGTAAATTGCACTTTGTGTCTACGGCCAACATATTCGAAGCCTATCGGGTCACACACATATGAACATCGAGTCGGATTAAAATGCGGTTATAGCCGATAACCAAATAAGGAAAGTTTATCTCAGACTATAAAGGTTATAGTGGTAAATTAATATGGTGGTATTTATTTATTATGAATAAATAAAATACAAGATATTAATTATATATAAATTATATTAATTAAAGAATATTCCGAAGTCAATTTATTGACTAAAGTGGGCGCCACTTTTGGGTGTATGAGATACACTTGGATTGTGCACTTTAATTAATAAATATTGCCATAATATTAATATAGGATATTAATTGATTTTGGAAAAATAGATTTATGGTAATAAGATAATTATAATCAATATATGATATTGACAAAATATTATAATTAAAGAGATAAATCAATCTAATTGATTTTCCTTATTTTGTTGGAAAAAGGTTTTCTTCTCCTCCACACTACACATGGGGCGCCACTTACTCTATAAAAAGGAAGTGGGTGTCAAGCTCTTTTGTACAACACAATTGCAAGAGTTCATAATTCTTGTGTAAAATAGAGAGCTCTCCATAGTGAGTTTGTGAGGGAAGAAAAGGTCCGGTCTAGCGACCGGAGTTTTTCTCGATAGCAATCCAAGGAGGATTCGCGCAGGGGTTCGTGTGGATTAGCGATAGAGGCCGGACGCGTGGACGGCTTGCGCATTGAACTACTCTCCGTTGGCGGTCAAAGCGACGATCTTGTAGATCATCTAAGGTATAACCGTCAAACTACTTAACGTGTTTATTGCATTAAACGAAGAACGATCTAGAAAAGGAAATCAAATTTTAAATTCCGCTGCGTTAAACTAGTGATTTCCTAACACAGTTGACTCCACCTGAAGCTCCACCTATTTTCTCAACACTATCGATTCAAAGATCGCTTTGGACTCAGTGGAGACCTCCCCACCGATGAGTTTAACATAGAATTTTCATCAAACACAACGTCCCTTCCGAGGATTACTCGACTCTGGCGATGACCAAATTCTATATCCTTCACTCCATCACCATACCCACAAACACTCCCTTCTTGGCTCTTGGCTCCAACTTCCCTTCACTAACATGATAGTAAGTCAGACTCCCAAAACCCTTAGAATCGAGTAGTCAGCAGGTGCTTGCTCGACCACATCTCAAATGGTGTCTTGAGATTGATTCTGTGTGAGGACTCTGTTGATTAAGTAGCAAGTCGTCTTAATGACCTCGCCCAAAATCTCCTTGATAAACCAAACTTGAGAAAGCATACATCTTGCCCTCTCCAGCAGAGTTTGATTCATCCTTTCAGCTACACCATTCTGCTGAGGTGTATTCCTTACAATATGATGTCTGGCAATACCCTCAGCTGCACAAAATGAATCAAAATCCGTCCAGCAGAATTCCAGACCATTATATGTACGAAGCTTCTTGATTTTCTTGCCCTACTGATTCTCCACTAGGGCCTTCCACTGCTTAAAGTTACTGAATGCATCACTTTTGTTCTTCATCATCACCACCCAAGTCATCCTTGAATAGTCATCTATGAATGACACAAAATATCTGTGACCACCCAATGACTCAACTTTTGATGGACCCCAGCAGTCTGAATGGATATAAATCAAGTGATGCCCTTGTGTTGTGTAACCCTACTGAGAACTTACTTCTGTGCAATTTCCCAAACATACAATGTTCATAAAAGTCCAGATTCTTGACCTTATATCCCTCAAGAAAACCTCTTTGAAGAAAGAACTCATGATACCCTTTCACCCATGTGACCTAGTCTCATGTGCCACAAATTTAGTCTCATTGAGATCGGTGAGCTGGCCGAGGATGCAACAAAGAAGAATGCAGATCTGATGAGATCCTTGTAATATATACAAGGTTCCCTCTTGATGCCTTTGAGGACTACAACTGAATCTTTGAAGACATTCAACTGTCCACCTTCACCCTTGAAATTGAACCCCTTGCTGTCCATTAGACTGAGAGATACCAAGTTCTTGGTCATCTTTGGAACATGTCTTACATCCTTCAGTGTACAGAATTTACCATCCTCTGTCCTTAACTTTACTGAGCCAATTCCCACAACTTTGCAAACCTTGCTGTTGGCCATATAGATTTGACCACCATCCATCTGCTCATAAGTATAAAACCACTCCATGTTTGGACAATTGTGGTAGGATGCTCCAGAATCAAGTATCCACACATCATTGTGGTGTGTAGAATCCCTCGCAACTAGAAACAGATCCTCATCAGATTGCTCAAGAGCCAAGGCTATTGTGCCGAATTGCCTTCCCGCTGCTTTCTTCTTCCTTTGACAATTGGACTTCCAATGTCCCCGCTCCTCACAAGAATTCTGAGACATCAGTGAGACTTAGGACCTTTGGACACCGACTTCTTTTTCTTCTTCTCATCCATATCCTTTTTCCACTATTGTCGCTAGCTACTAGCCCAAAGAGACTGACTGTCTGTCCCAAAGACCTTGTGTCTAAGCTCCTGGCATGTAAGGTGACCTCACATCCTCTAAAGCTATCAGTATCCTTTCCAACTATGAAAGATCGCACAAAGTTTTCATATGATGCCGTAATGACACCAACAGGATTAGGGCTGCATCTTCATCCTCTATTTTAACATCAATATTCCTTAAATCAAGTAATATTGTGTTCACCGTCAAGATGTTCCTCGTGGACTTCCTTCATGCATCTTCAAACCGAACAACCTCTGTTTCAACAACAACTTGTTGGTCGCTGACTTGGTCATGTCTGATCTCTCAAGCTTCTTTCATAACTTGGCTGCGGTGTCTTCCTCAGCAACCTCAGTGATAACATCATCAGAGTAGCACAACATGATGGTTGAATGTGCTTTCTCTTCTTAGACGGCATAATCACGTGCATTTGTATTTGGTTTGTCGATAAAGGATTCCACAAACCCCGCCGAATCAACATTGCACGCATCTTGATTTGCCAGCTGCACCAAAACTGTTCCTTCCTCAGTAAATTTATCGATTTTTACGTTTCATGCCGACATCTTTTCTTGCTAAAGATCACAACTTTATCATAGATCCTAGCACTTCATCAAGGTCTTGGTGAAGATGAAGTTGATCGCGTCTGATTGTTTTCTCCGAACCTTGCTCCGATACCACTTGTTATAAACGGATGGAGATAACTTCGGATGCAAGAAAGCGAAGCAATCAAACATAAACAATCAAAGAGAAAATGAGAAACAAGAAGAACATGATTTAACGTGGAAAACCCCTCAGTGGGAGAGGTAAAAACCACAGGTGAAAAGAGATATTTTATTATGCAATCGAAAATTACAGATTTCAACACTCATGAGATAATGAGACAACAATCTGTATTTATAGGCACAAATCCTAAACCCTAGCCGCAATGAATCTTTGTCTCGATGCACCATAAATACCCTTACACGTGTCCTCCTTTTAATGACATCTGTATATTTACACTTAACAGAATTTGCGGATGTGGGACCTGCTCAGATTCCAAGATTTCGCAGACTATCACCTGCCGATAGTTACCTGCCGACAAAAGCTCGTGAGACTCCACCCCACCGACGCACAAAATTGAATACACACTCATTTGGCCCATCACACGGTGAGTCTTTGATTGGTTCCACCAGATGTAGAGTTTAAGTCACTTACCGACAAGTGTTTTGACCAACACGAGTCCTACAAAATCAGCCAAGCAAGCATATCAATGATTTGAAACGCTTCGATTAGAAGAGAAAGCAATAAATTTGATCTAGCGATTCAATTCTACCATCCTTGGAACATTTGTTGAGAACAGAGTAGTGATGAGCGAGATGTGGTGATGATCAGCGAGCGGAGATGATTGGAGAGTGCGGGTGGCAATGATCGGAGAGTGATTAAGAGCGGCGATAGGTGTGACAATGATTAGGGCATCCAGTTACTTTCAAAGTTTGAGCGAGATATGAGAAACAGAGAAAGTATATACTACGTGTTTCCTTTCCATAAAAAACAACATAATATATGAAATCTACTTGGTGCTAAAAAAATTATTTTTGACAAAATATGTTTGGTTTACAAAACAAAAATTATTATTTTTTATTTTTATGTAGAAGACATTTTAAAGTGTCTCCACTGGTATAAAGTTAAGACATTTAAAGTGTCTCCATTGGGTCACACAAAATTACACTACATAGAAGACACTTTAAGGTGTCTCCACATGTGTATCAAAATTAAGTCATAGTAAAATGTCGTCACAGGGTCTCACATATTTACACCATAGTTGATGTAGATACGTTTTTTATGTAAGTCACTCTATATCCTGTATTTAGTGGCATTTTTTGAAAAATGCCTTTATAGATGTGGCTCTATAGGTGTTTTTTCTTATAGTGTGATCCTCTCTAATTTCACTGTGATTTTTGAATACAATCTTGAGACAATCATTTTTGATGCAGAATTAATTTCATATGGGAGAGGGATTCTTTGTTAATTATGACAGTTTTTTTTTTTTCTATTTCTTTTTCTGTACTTCTAATCACAAAGGATGGTTTAGGACGATGCCTAGGCACCGCCGATAAACAACTTCAATACAACTTCTATATATGATGCAATCTGCACATTAATTTTCTTGAATGGTGTAGAATGGACTCTATACGAGCAGGTAGTCATTTCATCCATGGATTGCCATTTTTTCGATGTCAAAACGGTAGAAGCGTTTTACCTCTCATATATGGCTATTTTTGAATTTTGAACTGACACAGTTGTGTATGCTTATTTCATTTGTTTGCTGGGAATGTATCTATATCTGCTTCTCATATGTTCCGTTATCTGTGGAAAAACTCAAACGTATGAGGATTTGACAACCATTTTAAACAACTCTTTCCATTGATCAATATTTTTTTTTTTTTTGTGATAAAACTGCATATTTGCATGTTTCTGCCATTTTTCTTAAAAAGTGTTGTCGTTGAACGGGCTTTAGCCTATTGTTACAGCTTGTGGCATCTCACCAGAGGCTCAAACTGACAACCAAGAGCTTTAAGGATGTTAGGAAGGTGAGGAAGATAATCATATTTTGTTATCGAACGGTGAGTATCATTGATGTTTTCGGTTTCATCCTTTTCAACTTTTGATTTTTGTTGTCCAGTGGTACTAAGAGGCTTGGTATACCACGGTATCTTTTGTAATTTTTTTTATTGAGCTATTATGTTCTTACATGATTTTTTCTTAATATTATGTTTTTGTTTCATTTTTTTGTTCCCTTTCTTCTTTTTTCTTTTTACAATATTTTAAAACTCAGAAGATTAGTTCTAACTCTTAAGATCCAGGTGCCACATATTTTACAATGAAAGCTGTATGATTTGTTTTCTTTTTATAAATGAAAAGTTAAGTATCATTAATATTTTATCTGCGTAATCCTGCTTCGAATGGGACAATTCATAATGTTGGAGATCTTTTATACAACTTCTCATGCCAATCAATTTACCTTATGCATGACACATTAATGTTAATGAGATTTGGAAGGTATTAGAGATTTGTTTTTTTCTTCTTCTTTCTAAAGTATGTTTTTGAGTAATGAACGTGTCAAATAAGTGCATTCAAACATTTCTTTTTGGTTTTTGAGATAGAAGTCATACTTAATGCTTGGATATGAATGCTGGAATTCTTTGGTTTTAGTTTTCACTTCATTCAACTTTAACCAATATCTTTAATATATTGGATAAAATCATTTCTTTCTGTGTTTCGGTCCATATATGTGGATTACCAATATGAAAATCATATACCTTAACCATATATTCTGCGATTATCACATAAATGTGGAACACAGTATATGAAAGTGTAAGAAAGATTATTAGAGTCCTGACATAAAACTCTGATATTTTATTATGTGCTATAAAATTGTCGCTTCACGGCAATAAAAACAAGTGTCGTTAAATTGTCATTTTGAAAACTACGGCAATTGAGATTAATGTTGGCAAAGTGCCACAAAATGCGTCTCTCTAACTTAAAAGGTGACAGAAAATTTGTCACAAGCAAAGTGCGTCAATAAAAGTATGTCGTTAAATTTCCACAAATCCATTTCCGTCATAAAAGTCAAGTGTCACAAAACCGCATTAAAGATACAGGGCACATTGTGTAAGTGTCAGAAAAGTGCCACAAATGAAAAAAGCAACACTTTTCCTAAATGTCGTATAATCGCCACAAAATCTTGCCGGCGGAACAAACAAGTGCCCGCAGGCATTGCCGACGCCAGTATTGACGACAATTAAATAATCGCCGTGTTATGCGTCGGGAATGTTTTTACGGCACATATTTTCTATTGTTTCGGCATTTAATTTGCGCCGGTACATACTAAGTCTCAAAGTAATCAACAAAAGCTTTCATAATGGCATTGCAATTGCAACCCAGAGCACATGCACACTTGGGAATTGGTAATGTCGAAATCATCTAGGGTGTTCAGCGGAGGATTAATGGTGGATATCTGGCTGTAATTTGTGTATGAGAGTGGTGGTGTGAGGGGGAGCTAAAGAACTCCGGCGAAGGTGAGTGACAGTACAATGTAAATAGAGAGAGAGCAAGTAAATGGGCAGAGTTTTGCCTTGTTTTGCATATATTCCACTTGGTTTATGAATATTACATGGAGCCCTATTTATAGGGTGGAAACCGACTTATATTCAACATAATTACAACTAAGGACACAGTACGACTAAATCTGCGGTGGCTAGTTGAGTCGCATCCGATTGAGGGCGATGCGGATCCTCGAGTCGCCACCCCATATCCTTAGCGGTCTTGTTGGGTTGTCAGTCTGTAGCCTCCAAGTGTTGGCGGTGAAGGACCTCTGACGGATCCTTCACCCTTGCGCTCATCGTAGGCCCGTTGTCGAAGCCCATTTCCGGAACAATTGTGTTCGGATGTCATGGGCCTGGCCGCACCACCTTTCCATGTCCCCGTTCGCCAGTACTCGTCGGTCGACGGGCCGGGAGACGGTGCCGCCCTATCAATGGCCCCTTACTTCGTACCCATGACATCGCGAGGTGTTGGGTAGGGAGTAGTCCTCTTGTTCTTTTGAAATGTCTCTGAGGAGTGAATAACCGTAGCCATCGGAGGTCATTTCCGGCGAGTAGCCTTGACTACATAGGGTTTGGCTTTTCTGGCCTTTAGCCTCGAGCCGATTGAAGTTACAAAGGATTGGATAGACTTAACTTCGTATGGTTTGGCTTATCTGGGCTCTTAGCCTCTAGCCGATTTGAAGTTATATTTGGGCGGATAGCCTTAACTTTATATGATTTGGCTTATTTGGGCTCTTAGCGTCTAGCCGGTTTGAAGTTACATCTGGGCGGATAGCCTTAACTTCATATGATTTGGCTTATTTGGGCTCTTAGCCTCTGGACGATTTTGAAGTTACATTTGGGCAGATAGCCTTAACTTCATATGATTTGGCTTATTTGGGCTCTTAGCCTTTAGCCGATTTGAAGTTAAATTTGGTCGGATAGCCTTAACTTCATATGATTTGGATTATTTGGGCTCTTTGCCTCTAGCCAATTTTCAGCAGTTGTCTGGGGTCGGCCACCTTGCTAATGTGTCATTCATTGGATCAATTCAATGTGGTTTCTTCCCACCCTTATTTGACATGACAACTGATGCGTCTCTCCACTTACTCTGATTGGTTATAGTACTATCAATACCTGCGCCGCAATGATGGCAGTTTTGAATTTTAAAACATGAAATTCCCGCTCTTAATCTTACTCGTTAGATTAGAGGCATCGTGGCCATTGGATCTGTATTCCTTAGCCTATATAAGAGAGGCGGCTCCTTGACCTAAACATTTTCTAAGTCTTCCACTTTCTCAGACGACAATTTGCAAGCGATTCAGCGGCGAAAGCGTTCCGGTGAAGCAATTTCCGGCAAGGTTCCGAAGGCGCGTTCCACATTCTATTGTCCCTCTCGTGCTCCATGCCGATTATCAGGTAATCCGTCTTCTATTCCCGGTTTCTCATGTTCATTGTAGATAATTTCGTATGTTTTTGTTGTTTCTGATGGTGGCGTGTGTTATGAGTTCTTGCCGGATTTTAGTTTGTGAAAGTTCGTTTGCCCCCCGTCATTGTCTTTGAGTTTTTCCAGATTTAGTCTTTCTTACCGTGGCTTTTGATCTTTGCCCCCTGTTAGGTGTAGTGCCCGAAAGAGAATTTGTGTAATTGTTTTTAATAATGGATGACAGAATTTATCTCACCTTATTACTTGCTTTGTACTTGTAAAGTAATACACTGCTGCAAACCCTAAGTATATCTGTATGTAACCACTTAACTCAGTGTATGGATTACACGTGAGGATTGAGTTAGTGGAGATATGTTTAAACTGTTAGTCCGTGGTGAACTTAATCAGAGTTTAGGGTCTCTTGATTAAAACACCAATAACGTGCCCAGAACACCTTAAGGTGTGATAGTCTTATCCGGACTGTCGGTAGAGGGTACCTACGTGGGGAATTTATATATGATGGAATTCATATAGGTGTTGGAATAGTGTCCTAAACCCAATCGGGTTGGACCGGATCCGACCGGGTCGGATCGTTTCTACTATTTCTTTATGTTTATACATATATTAAATGGCTTTTATGTTGTCGTATATATGTTCTTTTAATGAACCAATTATGAATTGTTATATGATAATGTCCTTAGTATTAAATCGTGATGATAGAAACCATGATAGAGCGATTATGGTTGATGAGATCTCTAATCACTTTAATAAGTTTGATACTTAAATGTCTCGTGATCGATGTACTATTAAACAGGGCATTGATAGTATAAGCATGACTAGCACGTATTAGATGTCTTCTGTCTTTAAAGGCGTGGATAGATCTCGCCTATCGAAGTGTAGAGACACTTGGACCGTGACGTGGACGTGTATTAGTAGAATGCGTGACGTTAGATCGACCCACTTACACGGATAAGTGTCCCACTATGTGGCGGTTGTGTAATTATCCTTAAGACCGAGTCTTCATGGCATCACGGTGTGGATTGTCATGCTTTGACACTATTGAGGTTTCCCAGCCACACGGGCGATCATGCGGTAGTGATTGGGTATGACATCAAGCATACGGAGTATACATGATTGGTTGTCCGGGAATCGCGTATCCTATGATTGGGATCGAATATCCGAAATGGCCTTCTTATAAGGAATGTCTTACTCTCGTGAATCTTTGCAAAGTGGGAGTAAACGAGTTACTTGAGAGAGAATGATATCCAGGATTATAAGATACGGTCGTTGATGTTTTGACACTCGACTAACGACCGTATGGATATTATTACAAATGATAGGATTGTAAGTTACACGGTAATCTGTTTCACATGAAAGGTAGTAGTCATTGCATTTTACTCTTCCGATGATTGGGGGTCACGGTGTGTTGCTAGACGCTATCCCGTGATCGTTAGGTATGAAGGGCTTTTTCGTAATTTGCACTTTGTGTCTACGGCCAACATATTAGGAAGCCTATCGGGTCACACACATATGAACATCTAGCCGGATTAAAATGTGGTTATAGATGATAACCAAATAAGGAATGAATTTATCTCGTACTATAAAGGTTATAGTGGTAAATTAATATGGTGGTATTTATTTATTATGAATAAATTAAATACAAGATATTAATTATGATGATTAATTAAATATGTATATTGATACATATGAATTTCGAAATTAATGATATATGATATACATGGATTTTGTAAATTAATTAATCATAATATTATATTATTAATTAAATATATATGTCCAAAATTTGTGTGTGTATGACACACGTGAATTGGATCATAAAGTGGCGCATGTTTTTTTTGTATTTGATACATTTGGTTTGTGCAATTTAATTAATAAGATTACCATAATATTAATATTAGATATTAATTTATTTTGATAAATAGATTTATGGTAATAAGATAAATATAGTCAATATTAGATATTGACAATATCTTGGAAATATTCAATATGAGATATTGACAATATCCTAGATTTATTTATTATAAGATATTATAATAAATGAGATAAATCAATCAAATATATTTTCCTTATTTTATTGGTCAAAGGTTTTCTTCTCTTCCACTCTATTGGGGCGCCACCTTCTACTATAAATAAGAGGTGGGTGTCAAGCTCTTTTGTACATCACAATTGCAAGAGCTCATAGTTCTTGTGTAAAATATAGAGCATCCTATAGAGAGTTGGAGAGAGGGGAAAAAGGCCGGTCTAGCAACCGGAGTTTTCCAATAAAGCAATCCATGATGGGATTCGGCGGGTCTGTTCGTGTGGACTAGCGGTAGAGGCCGAACACTTAGGCGGCTCTATGCAGAACTACTCTCCTTAGACGGTCAAAGCGTCGATCTTTTAGATCAACCAAGGTAACCACCGTCTACTACTCGTTTGTTTATTGCTTAAACGAAGTCGATCTTGGGTCGATAGGAAATAAAATTTTGAATTCCGCTGCGTTCCCGCGTAGATTTCCTAACAATAGGACTGGACCGATTTAATCTGTATTCCTCGGTATAATTCCGTAATCGAGGAATCTTATTAAATCATTAGATGATCATATATGGATCAACCTTAATCCTCGAGGTGATCACAGGTGCCGCTTGCTTGTCCGGGTAGTGTTTGATGTGTTAGTTACGGTTCACTTAAATATGTGTTCCAAGTCACTTCTCATTGGCACTGTCTCCTGATGAGTGAGTAGTTTTGATTTTCATAGACATGGAATTCATTCCTTCCTGAAGGAAGTAGAGAGACAGTCCCTTTATTTGTTAGCCATAAGAAAGTGATCGATCCCGGGAATTCATATTAGACTAATTGATCACTAGTCAGATATGTGAACTAATTGATCATCAGGGGGGTTAATGGTAAATAAGGATAAGATATTCTGAGTCGGGTTCACGGAGACTTCCCACTCAGAATGGACAGTCTATGGAGGGTTAATCCGTATGTAGTGATTATATCAATGGACGCTCATCTACTCTATGGGTTGAGTGTAAGTATATATCTATAATTGGTAGAGTTCAGTTTCGGGTTTATGGTGGCGTAATCCCGGAATTAATAATTTAATATATTTAGTTATTGGAGCTACTGGTTATAGGTCCATGGTCCCCAATGTGGCTCCTGTAATTCGGGTGTTTTTCTTGTAAATTGGGCCTTAGTGATAGTTAATTGGCTGGGCTAATTAATTGATATGTATAATATTATTTAGTTGTGCTAAATAATATAATACACATAAAAGACATTTTATGTGGGCTTCTAAACCTAGAGTGTGGCGCCATTATGTCTTCTAATTAGCACAAGAATTAATTTTCTTGTGTTATGGAAAAAAAAAGATATTCTTGTTATGTGATTGGTTGGATGACTTGTTATTTGATTTCCTATTGGTCAATGACATGTCACAATTATTCATTAAGGAAAATATCTTTTTATTTTATTTAATTAATTATTTATTTAATTAATTAAAACTTAGGGACCAAGGATTTACACTCCTATAAAAGGAGAATTATTCCAAATATAAATAGACAGGCAAATTTCGACACACTCACCAAAAAAGAGAGAAAAAAAATTTGTTTTCTTGTCTTGGGTTTTTAGAAGAAGAAAAACTATAAGTTTTTCTTGGTGTTGCATATCAAGGAGGTTCTTATATCAAAAAGGGTGTCCACCAACCACCGTTTGAAAAAAACACATTGGAAGATCAAGGCTTCTCATCCTAAGATCTTGGCTTCTCTTCCGTACAATTGGTATGATTTTCTTAACCCCATTTTAGTAATTAAATCCTTTGTTTATGTGTTATAATATATGAATCGTGATCCATCCGCTACGCATAGATCTAATGTAACGCCCCGTTCCCGGACACCGAGTCCTTATCCGGAAATCGAAACGTTCGGCACGCATAATATTAAATAAATAATATTACACGTAAGCCTCTACTATGTCGTATCAAATTAAAGCAAACGGAAGCAAAAAGACTCGGGTATTTTTTTCCAAACAACCAAGAATAGAAATAAAGAACTAAAGAGGAAATGTAATATTATTACATTCGAAACGAAACCAACGAATCCAACATTTTACGAACTTCAAAGTACCAAAAGTAACTACAAGATCCAATAATGATCCAAGTCTATGAAATAAAAGGGAAATAAAAGAATAGTAAACAAGGTCTTCAACTCCGGCGTCCTCAAACGTCGTCATCAAAGTCCTCCTCGAAGTTTTGACTAACCTGTTCATCTTCTCTCCCCCAAACACATAAATAAACATGCATTTGAGGTAAGTACATTGTACAAAGTAAGAAGTAGAAGCTACGACTCAATTAAGGTTATTATTAAAGATGTTATCTTAGTGAGACCGACTCAATTTAGGGTTCATTCCATGCCCATCGACACGTCATGACTATACGTTTCTAACTTAGCTTATCTTTGTTACATCATTACTCAAGGAAACAGAGCATGGTAAAAATTCCACCACGAGATATACTTGCCAACTACGGTGATTAGCACCGGTAGTCCCGGGATCTCCCCGGTATGCATATACGTTTGATGGATTTCCTCCACTACCCTTCAGCCGTTTAAGGCCAGTAGCGTTGTCCACCTTTTTATGAACGTATCACATCACCGATTTGAATCAGTGCCTAACCAAGAATAAGTGACATTTTAGCTTTTACTACACATATGTAATTAATTACTGTGAATTAACTAGCCGTCCCTAGTGTTTTCAAGTAAGCTCCCTCACAAACCCTACTCTCTTCCCTAGACCACTAGACACGGACAAGTCCTAGCAAATACACAGACATTGATAAACTCTAGTTCATCAAAGCACAAGCCCTTTCATGCCCTTCCGACGGATCCGAACTTCAACTCCCTTTAAGAGTACATTCGGTGTTTTAACTGAACGAATCAGAAGTTCAATCGAAGCTTGTTCATATTTTAGTTAATGTTAACATATCAGGATTAATGGTTTAAAACAGTGAAAACATGATTATGAAGCCAAAAACCAACCTGAAACGCTAAAACAGTATAAACAAGGTAAAACAGGTCAAACGCCCGATTGACATCCTATGGACGCCCTTCTGGCATTGGACGCCCGTCCACTAAACCCCAGATGCCCGACCGTCAAAAACAGCTACATCCTGAATCAAAAGTCTGACCTCAAACGCCCGTTTGCCTATTTCAGACGCCCGTTTAAGTTACTAGGGTCTCGGACGCCCGTCTGCCTAATGCAGACGCCCGTCCGCCTGGGTTTTCCCAAAACGCTAAAATCTTCACAACTCGATTTATGAATCGTTTCTAACCTAATTAACATCGAAATTAACATAGAAAATCACAGAAAAACTCATCTAACCTTACCATAGCATCGAGGATCATTAACCAACAAAAAAAACACCTATTTCTTACATCAAACCATCTTAAACCTTAAACTAAACCTCAATAACAATAATTGAAATTGTAGGAAGAGCCTCTTACCTTTTAAGCAAGAAATTCCTACTCCAAACCCTGTAAAACAAAGAAGAAAACTCGATCCATTTCTCAGGAAAACATGTGTGATAAATCCAAACTTAGATTAGATTCAATCAGACGCTTCTAAACGACAAAACTATTTAATTGATGAGTTTGAATCCATCAAACTCGAAGAAGAACAAAGCTAGGGTTTAATCATACCTTATCAAGGCTTCAACTTTTTTATGTCGCAACGTTGCTCTCTTCACAATGATTCCGGTGCTCGACTATGATCTGAAAACCGTCAAGGATTGAATTAACAACTGATGAAAATCCTCTCAGCCCTATTCCCTTGATCACACTCGCAGAGAGTGAATTTGGAGGTGGAAAATCTGATTAGAACTTTTGAAATGATTAGGTTGATTTTCCTTAAATAGATAAAATCCCAAAATTACCTAATTGCTCGATTTTCCTTAATCACCCTTATTAAAACAGATTTTCTTCCTTAAATATTTACATATATATATATATATATATATATATATATATATATATATATATATATATATATATATATATATATATATATATATATATATATATATATATATATATATATATATATATATATATATATATATATATCTCAAAAATATATACAAAAATATCCAAATTAGTAAACTCCGAATAAAAGGAACCGAACCCAATATCTCGTTTTCGCAAAATGACAAGTCTGCCCTTTCCCGAAAATCGGAATATTACATCTAATTTGTTTAGATCTGAGCCCCAACATCCTTCATGTGGTAGCAGAGCCAGGTTCCATGTGTTCTTCAAACGGGTTGGCACTGTTTACCCGTTAGATCTATTGTAAACTCATATAAACGAAGAAAAATCGTTCATATGAGTATAGGTAATTATGTAATTTATTCCTTGTTGCAATTTTAATTTCCTAGAATTAGATCTGTTTTGTTGCTGTTTGATATTTTCGTTTTTACCGTTGATTGAACCGTTGAAACGACAATCCCTCCGGTCATAATTAAGATTAAATGTTGAAGAACAAGCCATCCACATTTGGGGTCGATCGGAGTCCGTATCAATATCCGTTCGTTGCAATAAAGTGGCTGCTGTAACAGAAAAACGCAGAATTCACAGAAACCCTAGCTGTGACTTCCTCGAATTTCTGGAAGAGTTTGGACCATTGAAACGCAAATCCTACCAGTCAGATTAATGAACATGGAGTTTTTGACATGTCATAAAGATTTCAGGTCGATCGGGTCTCATCTCAATTCCTGATCGACCTAGGGAAGTCTCTGATGCGCTGCTGTATGAGACAGATTCATCAGCAAGTTAGGCGGCTCATTGGAGAAAATTGACAAGTCAAAACTCCGATCAAACCGTCCATATTGAAGACCAAGGAGTGAAGAACAGATCTGGCAAGTTTCGTCACGATCCGAGTTCGTTTGGTTTCTCGATCATTGAAGAATTTGAACAGATGCAGATTATGTTAGAAACTTATAAATCCTAGTTAGGGTTTATTTATTTATTTTCATATAGGTTAGATACGTGGGTGCCAACGGTCCATCTCGGTGTTTATTTTCCGCACTAGAATACATGTTTAGATTGTCTGTGTAGAACCGGAAAATTGCCATGACATGCATCATATCATGAATTCCACTCCATATGCATACATGTAGAAATTAATTCGAGGAATTAGTTAGACATGTATACACCACGCAATTTGTTTTAATTAATTGTTTGATATTAATTAGAAACTAATTAGGGTAAAAACCGAGGATCAAGGGTTTTGCCAATCGTCGAGGTTGAGTGATGGATTCTCGGTGATCCCACTCTGCGAAAGCATAGGGAGTAAAATCCCAAAACCTCGTGGTTAAGGGTGTTGGATTCTCGGTGAATTCCACCTTACCTAGACGAGATTTCGTTTTTGTCCGTAGTGTGTACGTGAAAGTTTGATGTTAAGAGATTGGACAATTATGGGCGAATATGGTTCAAAAATGGTCAAACCATGGTTGGGTGGTCAACTGAGCCACGGCTCGATCGACTTAACCCTCCACGTGTGGCCATTGCACAGGGGTCCGGCAAGGCTAAGCCATCCGACGAGCCACTACGGCTCAACGGAGCTCCCCTAGGCTTGACCCGTCCGACGGCCACATATGTTCCAACGAATAGGTTGGGTGGGCTAGCCCACATAACCGACACCATTCGGGCCTATAATTTATTGTTCCTTAATGTAACGTCAAGTCCAAAAAACGTGATCAGTAAACCCACCACATTTTCAAAATATTGAGTGGGAGCGGGAAAGGCGACAGCTGACCGGCTGACCCCACATCCACTATTGTTGACTCAAGCACCGTGAGAGAATGGTGACGCCTCGTGCCGGCTTTGATTTCGGCCCCCTAAGGAAGGCCTTCACCGCTATCAAAATTCAAGGCTTGGTCTCCGAAAGGATAGGATTTTGGGTACTCGCCGGGTCACTCACCGACCCTAAGGCGGTACACTCGGGGTCTACCTAAAAATCTGAAACAGTAGGTCACACTCATAAAGGGTATTTTTGGTAGTACCTTGGCTGAAAAAGGTAAGATGATTGACGATCACAAATGAGATGTTTGATTCTCAATTTGATCATGAATATTAATCGAAACCTCTTTGACCTACCCTAAGGCGGCACTGAGGTATGATATTAAGTCTTTGGAATGGTAGGATAGACTATATGTACTTAGTTTATAGTTCCTAAAATTCTTAGTAGTGTATGATTTTGATTTATTCTGTCAATTTTATTTACAACTTTTATAAATATCTCTCTAGGGTACTAGACTGCTAGTGTAAAATAGACTAGTAATGACTTCGTTAAAAATGGTAAGTAACAAGAACGTCGTACTTATTATTCGTTCATTAATTTTTCAGAAGAGATATTTTGAGCATTCAGAACTTAAGTGACATAAATAAGGATGTCACTATTGTCAATCGTGTTAAACGAGAGACGCCTGTAGTTAGTTTGAAAGATGATTGGGACGATAAAATTCTTCTAGTTAATTTTAATCGTGTAGTGTCTACACGAGAAATTTTCCAATATAAAAAATTGGAGAATCATAAATTAAAGTGTCACTAGTTAGACGGTATTTGGAATCGATAAACTAGTGGGAGCTTTTATCTTATGTTTTTCTGATTTTATTAGAAAATTAGTCCCACTATGTAACGCTTTTAGTAGACATCCCACAGTTCACAAGTAGTGTCTACTCAATTGAACTGCTAGTTCAAGACTATTTCCTGTTAAGGAAAGTTAAGAATGGGAAAGAATGTCTATAAGTGTTAATCGTCTTAACTAAAGTTTTGAGGCTAAACTGAAATATTAATTAAAGAAAGTAAAGGATAATGAAAGTGATTTCGGATCACTTAAGCAATGAATCCTTAGTGACTTTCTTAAACCTAGTAATTTGACTCGGTAGCTTAGTTCTTTGGAAGAACAAGGAAGCTGTGCATTAACAATTAATAGAGTAGACAACGGGTAGTAATTTCAGCTAGAATAGTGGGAGTGATATAAGGAAATGAACTTCGGATTCTATCCTTGAATATCACAGAAAAAATTTATTTTTCTGTTTACAGATTCGTTGAAACAAATGGATTCACTTTCATCTCGATACTACATTTGCCTTCAACAAAGAGAAGATGACATTTGTAGTACGAATATGAGACTCGGACTTTTGTTTGATAAAGACAAGACCACTAAGAAAAGCTGAATTGGTATGTGTAACACATCTAAAACTATTAAAGGTAAAAGGTTTCCGTATTAAGATAAACGACCCTTCAATATCTATTATTAGTGCATATATCCTAGAGATAAGACCTGACGACTGGCTAAGGGTACGTGATTCCTATCTCTCAGTCTAGGAACACTATCTCAAAGGAACAATGACTAAGTTTCCTTTCAATGGGGAGAGGGTAATAGATTTGAAGAGGTAACATAGCTTGTTCATAATGACCTTTGGGGTCTAGTGAGAGATACAAGCTAGTGGGAGATTTTGAATGGTGAAATTTTGTCTGATAACTACTCAAAACGCTGGTTAGTTTATCGAAAGAATACGAGGAGGAGACTATGATTTTAGCAGAGAATAGAGTGTTCCATGCTCAGAAATAGGCTATCGCATAGTCTTTGGACTGATGCTCGGTCTGCCTTCAAGCGGAGTGATTTTCATTGAGGAAGAAACCGTAACCTCACCTTGCATAGTTATTTATGTGCTACAATACACTGCTTAACTCGGTTAAGATATTGTTGCAAAATAATGGTTAACATTATTATGTAAACCAAGAAGTCTACCTAGAAGATGCTCGTGAATTTGTGGATACGGAGTGAATTTGGTTCACACCACTTCCGTAAATATAGGCACTTAGCACTTAGTGCTTAAAGGTAGGACTGGAGATTTTGCACACACGCACAGAATAAAACTATTCGTGAAATATCTTAATGTGAGGAGTGAATGTTGGTTATAAAATTCTTGAGATCAGAAAGTGAAGGTTGGACTGTCACACCTTTTCTGAAAGAAACCATAGATAACAACCTTAGACCTTGGAGTACGGTTACTCTAGGAAGTTACTATCTGATTTAGTCAGGCCACGTACAACATCGGTTGTTGGTGAATACACTGATAAATACTACTAGATCAGAATATCAATCCACCTAGAACGCATGGGAGTATGGTTTAACCATTGACCCATTATGGTTTTGTGGACTTTATAGTCTGCTGGGGTGATTGATAACTTGTGGCTCTTTGTGGGCTGTATAGGATTCTGATCATAGAGGTTGGTTCAAAAGCCTTAACCCTGTGAATGGAGTTTTGGTACTCCAGTTCTTTTCAGCCTCTTGTAGAACCACCTGAGTGTCTCATTCCCAGTGGGAGCAATTGGATCTACACGGAAAAGAGTCCAATGAATAGGAAAGTTTAAACTTTCAGCGCAAAGCTGAGTGGTCTAGGGGTGATTCCCTGACAAGTAGAGAGTAACTAGACCTTGAACTCTCTCATCACTCCGCCTTGCTAGATTCCGTTAGAAAGTAGAAAATAGGGGTGATTCCCTAAGTCTTATTTGCCGAAAAACGGAGTCTGGATTCATTCGGAATAGAAGGGTCTTGGTTAGAACAAATGGCAGGTTGACTGCCGGGACTTATGTCTTTTGTGGATGTAAGAGAACATCTCGGTCATTAAAAGTCGCATGTTTTAAAATATGTTGAATTGACCAGAATATTGATAAGGATTTTGTAGACTGTGTATCAATATTGGTAAAATAGTAGTATTAGTGTTCGTGAAAGGTAACACTGAAACAGTAGGAAACAGCATGAGTGTGTTATCTGTAGTCAGAAACTGACATGCCAAGATTCTCTTGATGAGAGAATGGACTATATTCTAAGAATTTAATTCGGTCAAATGCACAGGAATGAGTCATTGCTATCCCATCCATCTTATTGAATAAGATGATCATGCATATACATATGCAACATTCATCGAGAGTAGTCCTACCCTACCTCTCAAGAATTATTCGCTAAATCTTCGGATAAAGAGAAAATGGGATAGAGTCTCTCATGGATAACGGCAAGTCAGGTTATAACAAGTCAATAGTAGTTGAATCTCGGATTCGAGCATTGAGTAGCTGTTTAATATGTCCTCAAGTATCTTTGAAGAATGAGGAATCATATGCTTGTATATTCAGGTGCAAACTTGAATATGGTTGATGACACTGATTCTGACTTGTAGTCAGATTAAGGATGATCATTAAGTTGATCTCGGGCTCAGTGTTTACTCATAGTGCTTAGAATTTCCTTTTTGGTCTGGGTGTAATTCCAGGTCTGATAAGCCGATATCACTTCATCGTGAAAATAGTGAAGAGACAGCTTAGAAGGATCTTCTCAGTCACAAGAAGTAAAATCATATTGAGAGAGAGTACCGCCTGATTGGATGGACCGGGAACGTTTCAATCCTAAAGATCGTCTCGAGTTGACAACCTAACTAATCAATGTACCAAGTCGAGTGCTTGGAGGGTACAACATTGATGGATATGTCTCATATGCTTTTAGAGCAAGTGAGAGAGTGTTGTGAATAAGATGAGAAAGGGTGTGCTCTAAAAACAATCGTTGCTTGTCATTTCATGCAAGTGGGAGATTGTTAGGTGTAGTGCCCGAAAGACAATTTGTGTAATTGTTTTTAATAATGGATGACCAAATTTATCTCACCTTATTACTTGCTTTGTGCTTGTAAAGTAATACAACTGCTGCAAACCCTAAGTATATCTGTATGTAACCAATTAACTCGGTGTATGGATTACACGTGAGGATTGAGTTAGTGGAGATATGCTTAAATCATATCTCGTGGTGAACATAATCGAGTTTAGGGTCTCTTGATTAAAACACCAATAATGCGCCCAGAACACCTTAGGGTGTGATAGTCTTATCCGGACTATCGGTAGAGGGTACATACGTGGGGCATTTATATATGATGGCATTCATATAGGACTAGACCGATTTAATCTGTATTTCTCTGTATAATTCCGTAATCGAGGAATCATATTAAATCATTAGATGATCATATATGGATCAACCTTAATCCTGAGGTGATCACAGTATGCTGCTTGTCTCGGGGTAGTGTTTGATGTGTTAGTTACGGTTCACTTAAATATGTGTTCCAAGTCACTTCTCATTGGCACTGTCTCCTGATGAGTGAGTAGTTCTGATTTTCATAGACATGGAATCCAATCCTTCCTGCGAGAAGTAGAGAGACAGTGCCCTTATTTGTTAGCCATAAGAAAGTGATCGATCCCGGGAGTTCATATTGGACTAATTGATCACTAGTCAGATATGTGAACTAATTGATCATCAGGAGGTTAATGGTAAATAAGGATTAGATTGTTAGGTGTAATGCCCGAAAGAAAATTTTGTAATTGTTTTATTTAATAAATGAAATGATATTATTATTCATATTTATTATTCTCATATTCACCGATGTGACAATAGTATTTACACTCCAGAAAACCCTAAAGTATATCGTTTATGTAATCTCTTAACTCAATGTATGGGATATACACGGGAGGATTGAGTTTGTGAAGATGTACTTAAAATACAATTAGCCCGTAGTGAAGTTAATCGAGAGTATCGGGTCTATCTTTTAACATGCTATTAATGCGCCCAGAACACAATAGGTGTGATTGTATTATCCGGACTTTCGGTTAAGAGAACCTAGTGGGGCATTTATATATGATAAATATATCATATAGGGCTGGACCGATTTGATTGGAATTCACGATATAATTCCGTGGTCGAGAAGTCTTATCGAATCAATCAATGATCATATTTATGGATATATCTTAATCCTGAGGTGATCACAGTCAACTGCTTGAATCAGTATGAGGTTTGACTTGACGGTTAAGGATTACACTGAGTCTGTGATCTGAATTACCCCATCTTTGCATTGTACTGGATTGAGTGAGTAGTCTGTGTTATCACATATACGGAATCCATTCCTTCCATTTATGGAAGTAGATAGACGATTCCCTTATTTGTTAATCCTAGAAAGCGATCGATCAAATGCGAGTTCATATTACACTGATTAGCTACCAGTGAGTTGTATGAATTAATTGATCACTAGGGGGTTAATGGTAAATAAGGATAAGAGGTTCTAAAAAGGGTTAACGGTAACTTCCCGATTTAGAATGAAAAGTCTATGGTGGATTAATCCATATGTAATGATTATATCAAAGGACGCTTATTATCATTCTCGTGAGGAGATAAATATAATCTCATAATCGGACGAGTGCAGTCACGGGATTATAATGGCATATTCTTTTGATTGATTTATCGAATATAATTATTATGTTCATAAGATAATTATTTATTTGATTTATCGGAGCCGCTGATTATTAGTCCATGGTCCCCGACGTGCCTCCAATATAGCATAGCTATTCTCGGACGTCGAATCCTAATAATATTAATTTAGTTCTTATTAGAATTTAATTAAAACGATATGTGAATTGATTGTTTAGTGGACTATTAAATTAGTTGGGCTAAATAATTAAATATGTGAAAAATGCATTTTTCATAATCTTGGCCCAATTCAGTGTGTATGGTCGAAATTATTGTGACTAGGTCACAAGGAATAAATTTTCGGCCAAAGCATTGCCTTAGTGAACAAGTGATTAGTTTTCTTGTGGATTGATAAGACATGTGCACAAAATATTTATTAGATAAATATTTTATGGTAAAAATAAAGATTATTATTATTCTAGACTTGTTCTAGAATATTCTAGGATTATCTTTTATTTATTGGATTTATTTATTTGGCAAAATAAAATCTTTGGAGAACAAGAAGAGCTCTCCTATGTAAAGAGGCTTTTCCCAACTCATACACACAACACAATTTTTCGACTTCTATTTCTTAGAGAGAAGGAGATAAAATTCGGCCAAGGGGAGTAAGAGGGAAAATCTTGGAGGTTTACTGGGTAGCATATCGGGAGGATTCGAGTCGAGGATTTCCTTCCACCGGGAGGTTCTCGGATCACACGTGCGGAAGATCGTGGTGCTCTTCACACCATCTTTTGTTCTTCCTATTGCGGTTCTTCTACATGGCTTTTGAGATCCAAGAGGTATGTTCTACAACCCCCTTGTAGAGTAGATCTAGTTATTTTATTATGTATAAATTATAGATCTAGATCCTTAAATCGCTTCCGTTGCGGATAATATTACTACCAGTGGTATCAGAGCCTGGTGATCTATATTTATACGTATAAAATATTAGATTTTGGAGTGGAAAACATGTAGTTTTTGTGTCCCAATTTTTTATGTTGTGGCTGATGCATATTTTAATTTTTTTTATGTTGCGATTGTTGTGGTTTGAAGAGATGGATTGTGGTTGGTACTGTTTACTCGTTAGATCTATTGTAAGCTCTCTCGATTTAGATCGTTTGAGCATAGGATTGATGTAACAGTTGTTTTTTATTTCTTTTTTTTTCGGCTAATTTTATTTATTTTTTGTAATTCCGGAAAAACGACGAAGAACGATGATGAACACGAGATGAAGACGGAACTCAAGGTATGAATAGGAGTCGGGGCTGAAAATTTTTTGTTCATAATTTTCCTAACTCGGTTAGGTTTTGGATTTTATTAAAAATCAATTTTTTTATATATAATCGGCTGTTATTAAAAAAAAATCAATTTATTTTTCTGGAATAAGAATACAGCATGATTTAAATAAAAAATAAAAAATAAAAAAATTGGAAAAAAAAAATTATTTTATTTTATAAAATAAAGGCCCCCTTCTCCTTTCGGGTTCGCGGTTCGTGGTTCAAGGCTCAAATATCGAAGACACGAAGACAACAAGTTGTAATTTACTGCTTTCCTAGGATAGATTAGATACGAGGGTACCA
Organism: Gentiana macrophylla; assembly: GCA_026214975.1. Classification (NCBI taxonomy): domain Eukaryota; kingdom Viridiplantae; phylum Streptophyta; class Magnoliopsida; order Gentianales; family Gentianaceae; genus Gentiana; species Gentiana macrophylla. Next base: position 34,562,952 of record CM047811.1, read on the forward strand.
ACGAACCATCTCGGTGTTTAAATTTTCCGCAATTTATTTTTTATGTGTTTGATCATAAAATAGATATAAAATCGGAATTTTCATGACATGCATCATATCATAAATCCACTCCATGCATACATGTAGAATTTTAATTTTGGTAACTAAAAATAGGCATGTATACAAACTCACGTAATTAGTTGAATTTTAATTAATACGTGGTAATTAATTAATTTAGTAACTAATTAAAGATCCGAGGACGGGTTATGAAATCGTTAAGCCTTTCGGTGTGTGTTCTCGGTGAACCGCCTTAAGAGCCAAAACGAGATCACAATTTCGATTCGTAGTGTCTACGAGATTGAATGATGGTAAAAGAACAATAAATCTTGGATAAAAACGGTTCTTTGTAGGTTGGGTGGTCAAGCGAGCCAGCTCGACCGACTTAACCCTCCTAGTGTGATGTATGCACAGTGCAGCAAGACTAAGCTACACTTTGAGAGCGGAGGGTGATTCCTTCTTATCTCAATGGGGCTCTCTTGACCCGATTTCGTCCGACTGTCACATATGTTCCAACGAATAGGACGGGTAGGCTTGCCTACGTTACCGACACCATTCGGAATCCTTGATTTGATGTGCTTTTATGTTAACATCAAAAGATGTGGTTAGTTAACCCACCACCACTTCCAAAATATTGAGTGGGAGCAGGAGGCGACAACCAACCCCACGGCCTCTACTATAGATACAAGTAAGTGAGAGAAGGGTGACGCCTCGCGGCGCTTTGATTTCGTCCCCCTACGGATGGTGTTCACCCCTATCAATATTCATGGCTTGGTCTCCGAAAGGATAGGATTTCCGGGTACTCGTCGGGTCACTGGCCTATCCTACGACGGCACACTTGGGGCATACCTAAAAGATCCGATATAGTATGTCACACTCATCCAGGGTATTCTTGATAATATCTAGGCTAAAAAAGGAAGGTAGTCAATGAATAAAGGGATGTTCGATTCTCGTGGGATGTTCGATTCTCACAAGTTATTCATTGATGAGATTGTCTCGATTTAACCGTCATCTCTTTGACCTACCCTATGGCGGCACTGAGATGCGAGGTTAAAACCTTGGAATGGTATAGTAGACTTAATTTTAGTTTACAATTCCTAAAATAAACTTATATAGTAGTGTTATACTTGAATTAATATATGTCATTTTATTTTCAGCAAAAATGTCTGCTCAAATTTTTGCTTTACTGTCTGAAAAATTATCGCGAAACAACTTTAAGAAATGGAAGAGTAACCTAAATGTGGTACTCACATATGAGAATGTGCAATATGTACTCACTTCTGAATGCCCTACGGTGGCGATACAAAAATCCGGAAAAGCTGAGATCGAGCAGCGTAATCGCTGGATCGAGTCAGATAACCGGGCTCGTGGGATCATCCTGGCGGCAGTGTCGGAGGTTATTAGGACCCAGATTGAAGAGTTTGAGACTGCACGAGAAATCATGCAGAAACTAACTTCGATGTTTGGATCACCTAGCAACCAAGCAAGACATGATGCCATCAGGATGGCTGTTAACACGAAATTGAAGAAAGGTCAAGAATTGAATGGTCATGTTCTAAATATGATCAGTTACTTCAATGACGCCGGTATTCATGGATCGATGTTCGATGAAGCAACTCAAGTGTCGATGATTTTGGAATTGTTGACTCCTGAGTAAATCTCGTTCAAAACTCAGTATCTGATGGGCAAACATGAGTTGACCATGACACAGATGCTTAATGAACTTACTATCTATGAGGGCCTACTATCGAAAGATAAGGTCCAAGTAGGGGATAAGAAAGTGAAGCCAATATGGCCGGGCTAAGCCATCAAACAAGCCTAAGGCCAAACCAAAGAAGAAGGGTAGTGTTGCTTTGTGTGCTCAAGCAAATGAAGAAAAGAAAGCCAAGAAAGTTGATTTGAGGCCAAGCCCAAGGGCAAGTGCTTTTCTTTGTAAGGAGGTAGGAAATTGGAAACGCCATTGTCCGGAATATCTTCGTGATGTAAAGGATGGCAAAGTCAAGGCTGTCACTGGGAAAGATAAGAAAGGTAATTCGGAATTACTATTCTTGGAATCTTTTAATGTACCTAGAGATGTGTCCACTTGGATACTTGATACTGGAGCTACTAACCATGTATGTTCTTCATTGCAGAATCTTAGTTCGTACGAGGAGCTGGAAGAGGGTTCTCAAGTAATACGAGTAGGCACTGGGGCGCTCATTTCGGCTAAAGCAGTGGGAGCTGTGGACTTACACTTTAATAATAGAATTTTACATTTAGAGAATGTTTATTTTATTCCGAATTTCAGGAGAAATTTAATTTCTCATTCTGCCTTAGTTGAACAATCATTTTCTATTTCAAATTTGAATGGTGAATTTGTTATTTTGAAGAATGGCTTTGAATTGTGTTCAACTACGAATGAAAACGGCTTATATTTTGTAAGACCACATAAAGCTACCCTACTTAATACTGAAATGTTTAAAACTGCTCATCAAAGATCTGCTAAAAGGCAGAAAGTTTCTCAAGTAAAAGAAGATGAAACATACTTGTGGCATATGAGGCTCGGCCATATTTCTTTGGAAAGACTCAAAAGACTAGAAAAGGTTCATGACTTAGGTGAGTCATCTGTTGACACACTGCCTGTCTGCGAGTGTTTCCTGGAGGGAAAAATGATCAAACGTCCCTTCTCGTCAAAGGGTTATAGGGCCACGGGAACTCTAGACTTAGTGCATTCAGACCTTTGTGGTCCGATGAACCTACAAGCTAGAGGCGGATACGAGTAATATGTGACTTTCATTGATGACTACTCGAGATTCGGTTATTTTTATTTGCTGCATATGAAGTCCGAGGCTTTTGGTAAGTTCAAGGAGTTCAAAGCAGAAGCCAAAAGGCAACTAGGCAAGTCATTGAAATGCCTTCGCTCGGATCGTGGAGGTGAGTATTTAGATACTGAGTTCATTGACTACTTGGCTAAAAAGGAATTTGTTTCAACGTTCGGCGCTTAGGACCTCTCAAAGCAAAACGGAGTTGCCGAGAGAGAAAAAGAGACATTGATTAACATGGTTAGATCAATGATGAGCTACGCCTCACTACCTATATCCTTTTGGGGTTATGCTTTAGAAGCAGCGGTCTACATTTTGAATGCAGTACCGTCAAAGTCTGTCGATAAGACACCCGTAGAGATGTGGTCCAGACGTCGCGAAAGCATTCGTCACTTCCGCATATTGGTTTGTCATGCACATGTGCTGATGGACAAGACTACCAAGCTACAATCGCGTACGAAAGTGTGTTTGTTTGTAGGCTATCCAAAAGGTACACGTGGTGGTCTATTTTACGATCCGGAATATAACAAAGTGCTAGTCTCGACTAACGCCACGTTTTTGAAGGAAAGTTATATGAAAGACCACGCAGACTCAAGTAAAATTGTACTAGAGGAATTACTCTCCGATGACGCCAGGCCTATTGTGGCTGTTGATGTTCCTGTAAACAACACTACTAATACAACAGTCACTTCCGACATTCCTGTTCCACCGGCTCGGTACGGCATGGATTTAGCGACGAACGTAGTCGCCTCTGATGGGGTGGAAGATAATCCTCCGACCTATAAGAAGGCCTTATTGGATCACGGTAAGGATAAATGGATTGACGCAATGAATCAAGAGATGGAGTCTTTGTACTCTAACTCAGTATGGAAACTTGTAGAACTTCCTCAGGGTGAAAGGCCCATTGGATGTAAATGGCTCTACAAGCGAAAGAGAGGAATAGATGGGAAGGTCGAAACCTTCAAAGCACGGCTGGTAGCCAAAGGTTACACACAGCAAGAGGGTATAGACTACGAGGAAACCTTCTCACTTGTGGCCATGATGAAAACCGTTTGCATCCTCCTTTCGATTGCTGCATGTCTGGATTATGAAATCTGGAAAATGGATGTTAAGACATCGTTTCTAAATGGCTTTCTTGACGAGGAAATCTATATGAAGCAACCAGAAGGATTCACTGAAGAAGGTCGAGAGCACATGGTGTGCAAGTTGCTCAGATCCATTTATGGGTTGAAGCAAGCATCTCGTTCCTGGTATCATAGATTCGATCACACGATCAAGTCTTATGATTTTGAGCAACACTTTGCTGAATCTTATGTGTACAAGAAGTTTATCAAAGGTATTGTATTGGTAGTGTTGTACGTTGACATACTCCTAATTGGCAACGATAAGGGGATGATGTCCGACATGAAAAGTTGGTTGACTACGCTATTCCAAATGAAGGATTTGGGAGAAGCGAGTTATGTTCTAGGGATCCAAATTATAAGGGATCGCAAGAACATGATGTTAGCTCGGCCCCAAGCAACTTATATAGATAAGGTCTTGCCGCACGCTTGATATGGAGAACGCCAAAAAGGTTTTCTACCAACCCGTCACGGCGTTTACCTCTCTAAGACTCGGGGCCTCAAACTCTCAAGAGGATCGAAGCTATGGGAAGAGTGCCATATGCCTCATTGTTGGTAGTCTTATGTATGCTATGAGGTGTACGAGACATGATATTTGTTACGGCGTTGGATTAGTCAGCCGTTTTCAATCAAATCCAGGGCAACCGCACTGGACAACAGTAAATAATCTCATCAAATAATTAAAGAGAACCAGAAAATATATGCTCGTCTATTCGAGTGAGAGTTTGGAGTTAGCGGGGTACACCGATTCTGACTTTCAGTCAGACAGAGATGATTCTAAATCAACCTCTAGTTCAGTGTTTAAGCTTGGTGGCGGTGCAGTAGAATGGAGAAGCCAAAAGCAATCCAGCACAGCCGATTCAACAATGGAAGCTGAGTTTATGAGGGCTCCGAGGAGGCTAAGGAAGCAGTTTGGTTAAGAAAGTTCATCAGCGGATTAGGCGTTGTCCCAAATGCTGAAGATCCTATTACTCTTTATTGTGGTAACAATAGGGCTATTGCCAACTCTAGGGACCCTCGAAAGCACAGTAAGTCAAAGCATATAGAGAGGAAATACTGGGCGATCAATGATTTTGTCGATAGAGGGGACATTTTCGTCCGAAAAATCGCCTCCGCCGATAATCCTGCTGATCCATTCACCAAGACACTATCGATTGAAGCTTTTAGTCGACACTTGGAGACTATAGGTATTAGAGACATGTCTCATTTTCTTTAGAGCAAGTGGGAGTGATAGTTTGCGGTATTTTAAATAATAGGGTGTGCTCTAAAACAATTAATCGCATGCTTTCGTGCAAGTGGGAGATTGTTAGGTGTAATGCCCGAAATACAATTTTGTAATTGTTTTATTTAATAAATAAAATGATATTATTATTCATATTTATTATTCTCATATTCACCGATGTGACAATAGTATTTACACTGCAGAAAACCCTAAAGTATATCGTTTATGTAATCACTTAACTCAGTGTATGGGATATACACGGGAGGATTGAGTTAGTGAAGATGTACTTAAAATACAATTAGCCCGTAGTGAAGTTAATCGAGAGTATCGGGTCTCTCTTTTAACGTTGCTATTAATGCGCCCAGAACACAATATGTGTGATTGTCTTATCCGGACTTTCGGTTAAGAGAACCTAGTGGGGCATTTATATATGATAGATATGTCATCTAGGGCTGGACCGATTTGATTGGAATTCACGATATAATTCCGTGGTCGAGAAGTCTTATCGAATCAATCGATGATCATATTTATGGATATATTTTAATCCTGAGGTGATCACAGTCAACTGCTTGAATCAGTATGAGGTTTGACTTTACGGTTAAGGATTACACTGAGTCTGTGATCTGAATTACCCCATCATGGCATTGTACTGGATTGAGTGAGTAGTCTGTGTTATCACAGATACGGAATCCATTCCTTCCATTTATGGAAGTAGATAGACAGTTCCCTTATTTGTTAATCCTAGAAACTGATCGATCGTACGAGTTCATATTACACTGATTAGCTACCAGTGAGTTGTATGAAATAATTGATCACTAGACGGTTAATGGTAAATAATGATAAGAGGTTCTAAAAAGGGTTAACGGTAACTTCCCAATTTAGAATGAATAGTCTTTGGATGATTAATCCATATGTAATGATTATATCAATGGACACTTATTATCATTCTCGTGAGGAGATAAATATAATCTCATAATCGAAGGAGTGCAGTCACGCAATTATGGTGGCATATTCCAGTGATTGATTTATCAAATATAATTATTCTGTTCGTAAGATAATTATTTATTTGATTTTTCAGAGCCGCTGATTATTAGTCAATGGTCCCCGACGTGCCTCCAGTATAGCAAACCTATTCCCGGACCTCGAATCCTAATAATATTAATTTGGTTCTTATTAGAATTTAATTAAAATGATATGTGAATTAATTGTTTAGTGGAAAATTAAATTAGTTGGGCTAAATAATTAAATATGTGAAAAAGACATTTTTCATAATCTTGGCTCAATTTAGTGTGTATGGTCGAAATTATTGTGAGTAGGTCACAAGGAATAAATTTTCGGCCAAAGCATTGTCTTTGGGAACAAGAGATTAGTTTTCTTGTGGATTAATAAGACATGTGCACAAAATATTTATTGGATAAATATTTTATGGTAAAAATAAAGATAATTATTATTCTAGATTTATTCTAGAATATTCTAGGATTATATTTTATTTATTGGATTTATTTATTTGGCAAAATAAAATCTTTGGAGGACAATAAGAGCTCTCCTATATAAAGAGGCTTTTCTCAACTCATACACACAACACAATTTTTCGACTTCTATAACTTAGAGAGAAGAAGATAAAATTCTGCCAAGGGGAGTAAGAGGGAAAATCTTGGACGTTTTCCGGATAGCATATCGGGAGGATTCGAGTCGAGGATTGCTATGCTATATTGGAGGCACGTCGGGGACCATGGACTAATAATCAGCGGCTTCGATAAATCAAATAAATAATTATCTTACGAATAGAATAATTATATTCGATAAATCAATCACATGAATATGCCATCATAATCCCGTGACTGCACTCCTCTGATTATGAGATTATATTTATCTCCTCACGAGAATGATAATAAGCGTCCATTGATATAATCATTACATATGGATTAATCCTCCATAGACTGTTCATTCTAAATCGGGAAGTTACCGTTAACCTTTTTTAGAACCTCTTATCCTTATTTACCATTAACTCCCTAGTGATCAATTAATTCATACAACTCACTGGTAGCTAATCAATGTAATATGAACTCGCATGCGATAGATCGCTTCTAGGATTAACAAATAAGTGGAAGCGCTCTATCTACTTCCATAAATGCAAGGAATGGATTCAGATTCGTGATAACACAGACTACTCACTCAATCCAAAGATACAATGCCAAGATGGGGTAATTCGATCACGCACTTTCGGTGTAATCCTTAACCGTCAAGTCAAACCTCATACTGATTCAAGCAGTTGACTATGATCATCTCAGGATTAAGATATATCCATAAATATGATCATCGATTGATTCGATAAGACTTCTCGACCACGGAATTATATCGTGAATTTGAATCAAATCGGTCCAGCCCTATATGATATATCTATCATATATAAATGCCCCACTAGGTTCTCTTAACCGAATGTCCGGATAAGACAATCACACATATTGTGTTCTGGGCGCATTAATAGCACGTTAAAAGAGTGACCCGAAACTCTCGATTAACTTCACTACGGGCAAATTGTGTTTTAAGTACATCTTCACTAACTCAATCCTTTCGTGTATATCCCATACACTGAGTTAAGTGATTGCATAAACGATATACTTTAGGGTTTTTTGCAGTGTAAATGCTATAGTCACATCGGTGAATATGAGAATAATAAATATGAATAATAATATCATTTCATTTATTAAATAAAACAATTACAAAATTGTCTTTCGGGCATTACACCTAACAATCTCCCACTTGCACGAAAGCATATGATTAATTGTTTTAGAGCACACCCTATTATTTAAAATACAGCAAGCTATCAATCCAATATTTTATGGTAAAAATAAAGATAATTATTATTCTAGATTTGTTCTAGAATATTCTAGGATTATCTTTTATCTATTGGATTTATTTATTTGGCAAAATAAAATCCTTGGAGGACAAGAAGAGCTCTCCAATATAAAGAGGCTTTTCCCGACTCATACACACAATACAATTTTTCGACTTCTATCTCTTAAGAGAAGAAGATAAAATTCGGCCAAGGGGAGTAAGAGGGAAAATCTTGGAGGTTTTCCGGGTAGCATATCAGGAGGATTCGAGTCGAGGATTTCCTTCCACCGGGAGTTGCTCGGATAACACGTGCGGAAGATCGTGGTGCTCTTTACACCATCTTTTGTACTTCCTATTGCGGTTTTTCTACTTGGATTTGGAGATCCAAGAGGTATGTTCTACAACCCCCTTGTAGAGTAGATCTAGTTATTTTTATTATGTATAAATTATAGATCTATATCCTTAAATCGCTTCCGTTGCGGATAATATTACTAACAAAGATATTCTGAGTCGGGTTCACGGAGACTTCCCACTCAGAATGGACAGTCTATGGAGGGTTAATCCGTATGTAGTGATTATATCAATGGACGCTTATCTACTCTGTGGGTTGAGTGTAAGTATATATCTATAATTGGTAGAGTTCAGTTTCGGGTTTATGATGGTGTAATCCCGAAATTAATAATTTAATATATTTATTTTGTTCGATGAATAATATATTTAGTTATTGGAGCTACTGGTTATAGGTCCATGGTCCCCAATGTGGTTCCTGTAATTCGGGTGTTTTTCTTGTAAATTGGGCCTCCGTGATAGTTAATTGGTTGGCCTAATTAATTGATATGAGAAATATTATTTAGTTGGGCTAAATAATATAATACACATAAAAGACATTTTATGTGGGCTTCTAAACCTAGAATGTGGCGGCATTATGTCTTCTAATTAGCACAAGAATTAATTTTCTTGTGTTATGGAAAATAAAAGATATTCTTGTTATGTGATTGGTTGGATGACTTGTTATTTGATTTCCTATTGGTCAATGACATGTCACAATTATTCATTAAGGAAAATATATTTTGATTTTATTTAATTAATGAAAACTTGGAAACCAAGGATTTACTCTCCTATAAAATGAGAGTTATTCCAAGTGTAAAAAGACAAACGAATTTTGACACACACACCAAAAAATAGAGAAAAAAATTACTTTTCTTATCTTGGGTTTTTAGAAGAAGAAAAACTATAAGTTTTTCTTGGTGTTGCATATCAACGAGGTTCTCATATCAAGAAGGGTGTCCACCAACCACCATTTGAAGAACATATTGAAAGATCAAGGCTTCTCATCCTAAGATCTTGACTTCTCTTCCGTACTATTGGTATGATTTTCTTAACCCCCTTGTAGTAATTAAATCCTTTGTTTATGTGTTATAATATGTGAATCGTGATCCATCCGCTGCGCATAGATCTAATTTGTTTAGATCTGAGCTCCTACATCCTTCAGCCCTAGCGTTGTAGTTGTTTGATTCAGAGTATTTCCTTTCAGTAACCTTACCCATGACTTCTAGTGTTTTGTTTATCTTGATGCGAAGTGAGGGACGGGGTGTCAGGATGAAAACAGTTCATCTTGGCCTGACTTTAACTGTCCTTGGTGATGCTTATCCACATCGTCCTTTTGTTTTGTAGGATGTCCCAGAGCGGCGATGATGAAAATGACGGTGTCCGCGGTTATGCCCCCGCGGATGAAGAGGAGGCAAGCTCTAGCCGGAAGGCTAGGTTGATGAAGAGATGGTTTTGATCTTGCCTGAACCATCTCAGGTCATGCGCCAAAAAGCTGTCGTCTATATTGCTAATAAGGATGGATTATATCAGTCGGAATTGGAAGATGAGAATGAAATTGTTAATGAAAGTGAAAAAGTTGAGGTCGATGAGAATGAAGACCAAGGTACTTTTTATGATGAGCGTGCACTATTTGTAACAAAAAAGGTCCTTAGCACGGTGAGTCAAATTGATAACAACGAAATACAACGTGAGAATATTTTTCAAACTCGTTGTCTTATCGAGGAAAAAATTTGCATGATGATAATTGACTCCGGTAGTTGTACCAATGCGATTAGTAGTGAGGTTGTTGAGAAGTTAAAAATTCCAACAATAAAACCTGCACAACCTTATAAATTGCAATGGTTGAATGAGAGTGGATCCGTGAAAGTGACAAAGCAGGCATACGTGAGTTTTAGCTTGTCGAAATATGACGATAAAGCTCTTTGCGATGTTGTTCCAATGCATGTCACTCATTTGCTACTTGGCCGTTCTTGGCAATTTGATAAGAATGTTATTTATGATGGGTTTCTCAATAAATATACTTTGACCCACAACGGCAAGCGTATCACTTTGAGTCCATTACTTCCACACGAGGCTCATGCCGATTATGTCAAATTTGCTGAAAGAAGAGAACAAGCACGTAATTCTTCTGAAAAAGTGGTTGTGAATGTACCGCCCAAGCCTGTAAAAATCAACTCACAAACATGTGATAAGAAAGTGAGTTATGCGGCTGTTTAGTGTCCGATTTTGTTCATATATCATTCGGGAATTAATAGTGATTTTTCTATTTCATATCCTTCTTGTATGCTAATCCGTGACCTTGCAGGTACCGTTCCTGAAGAAGTACTAACCTTTTTGCAGGGATTTGGAGATATACTAACCTTTTATATTCAACACAAATTTTACCAATGGTGGCAATAGTTGCGAGCGAAAAGGAAGAAGGACGTTGAATTGATTTGGGCTGACTTTTGGGCGGATGGACGGGTGAAAGCACCAGAATTGATTGCCGAAAAGGATAAAGAAATTGATGAGCTTGAATTTGAGGAAGAGGAAACAAAGGTTGCTCAGATGACTTTTAAAATTGTTACTCCGATTGTTGAAAATAAATTTAATTCTGAGGAGCTGGATTGTCAATTGCAATGCGATAATGTTAAGTTTGAAAAGCCTAAGATTGAGGAGATGGTAAAACCATGTGTACCACCAGTTGAAGAGTTCCTTAATATATTTTTGTTGGTATATGATCTTCATGTGAAAGAAACTGGACGGTTCGATTCACCAAATGCAGCCCCTATATTGAGTTTGGATGAACAATTTCTGATCGGTAATGGTGAAATGACAATGCACATTTTTCATGATCCTTTTGCTGCGTATGTTGAAAATAATGCAACATTGAACAACTATGATTATATTTCTGACACACCGGTCTTCATCGACAATTATATCAAAGCAAGATACACTTTTCATGTTGTTGTAGTGAAGCAGGGATCTCGACATCAGTATGCAATTTTGAAGTTGTGTATTCGACTCATATTTGATCCCGGTGTTTGTTGGGTGATATTTTGGATTTATTTAAGAATGATTTTTTATTCTGAACTATACGACATTCTTTTGATTCGAGGATGAATCCTTCTCAACCATGAGGGAATGATGTAAATATAGAGCCATCCGACACTCCACCACCCGTCACGACTGGACTTGGACCCGAAACTCGTCTCCAACGAAAAAAAGAGGCTTGACTCGATGAATAATTTTGTCCTAAAACATTTTGAAGACTTGGAGACCAAGTTTTCGTCACATTTTGAAGTTTTGAAGACCGTCATTTTATTCGACGGAATCTCGGATTAATTAAGTAATTATTAAATAAATACACTATGTTACTATACCATAATATATGTAAAATTTTAAGTAGATAAATCAATAGAGGCGCCATTTTGAGATTACCATGAAGAAAATAGGTAATGTATCCTAGTCATCAAAAATATCAAATGTCTTACTTGGAAACTACAAGGTTGCATAGAAGACACGGAATGACTTTCCTGGAGCATGTAGGCGCCGAAATTCGAAGTGTATTTTTAGCTAGAAGTTGTCATTTTTACACTTATAAATACCCAAGCTATGTACTTGTTTTTTAACAATCATCTTTTGCAATAATAAAATTTATATTTTCTACACTTGGATTAGTGTGTTGAATTCTCTGGATAGAGGTTCTTTCGGATTATCAAAGGCTTGAGCAACCTTTGTGGGTGTCCTATACCAAGGTGCGTAGAAACATATTTTCTAAGTGTTGAGGTTATTCCAAGGTGCTTTCTCACAAGTTGAGACTGTGTCGAGGAGCTCTCGAAAAATATTGCAAGGTGCTTCTACGCAATTGTTGTAGTTGTGTCGAGGAGAAAGACTTGAATCCAAATACCGCTTTTCCTAGATCCGCGCAATTTCACATCAACATGTTTAAGAATGTACCCCTTCTTTGCATGTTTTTGTAAATTACTTTCAAAGAAACTAAGGTTCATAATTGTAGTTGGACAAGAAATAATTAGAAGATTATTATTTAACTAGACCAAGCATGGTGGTTACGTAGCGAGGTTTACGGTATTCATATCGATATTTCTTAGTACTTGTCTAGGTTTTGTACTATGGTTTGGCAATCTAAGCCATCTCTTCTATTTCCATTATTTTTACATTGAGGACAATAGAATTTCTTATTTAGGGGAGGAGGCTTAGCTAAGCTATGCTAGTTTGATGAGTGTGGTTTTTTATTTTAATGAACAAAACCTTGCATTACTTTACATTGTCGTATCATGACCTTCCTCTTATACCAAAAGATGTAAACTAGCATAGACTTGCTTCCTTAAAACTTATGAGTGGCGTGGCAAACCCATTGTGAGAAAATAAATTTCATAGGAAAGCATACATTACTCTACGCTTACTTAAAATAAAACTCCAAAACAAAAATTACAAAGTGGAACAATAATGGAGAAAATACAACAAAGGAAAATCCGCTTTAGCTGATCTTTAAATCTATATAGAAAGACAATCAATCATGTCATGTTGGAGAAAAATTGAGGGAAAAGGAAAAAATGATTTTAAACCATTTTTTACAACAACTCTGAGAGCCGGTTTCGGTTAAACGCTTGTATAATTTTTCAAGAGTTTATGATGACTTTGAAAACTACGTGCGACATAGATGAAGATAGGTCTTTTAATCATTCAATTCGGATATTGGGTGAATGAGAAATTAAGGATTAAAGTGGGTTAGTTGATGAAGTTGAGGAGTTGTTTTAGAAGTTGAAGAATTGAACTTCCATAATCCCACATTGGGAAATGTGACATCATTTTCCCATATATATGTGGTGAAAGTTTAAAGGGTATAATCTCCAAGAGAAGGGAAAGACTTAGAATGGTTTTAGTGGGTCGAGGCTCTACTACTATTTCCAGACATTGGCACGCACGCCGCCGTCACCGCCCGCCCTATGCCTTTTGACCGTTGGGCCTTGAGGGAATGGGCCTTCGTGGGCCTAAGGCAAGTATTAATGTTTTGGACCAAGTTACATTGGATTTTTTCAAATTATTAATCAATATTATGATGAGTAATTCAAGCTGAGTAAGAGTAATAAAAATAGTAATTCGATTCGGTTCAAGCTGAGAGTCCCTTCATCTGCTACATTAGTTCGGAGACAGTGGAGTGTCCATAAATATATGGATTTAAAGACATTACTGCTGAAGTTATAGGCATTATTGTTGAGTTAGTGGAGCTCCTTTAACTGATGGCCTTCAATACACTTTAAGACTATTCCTCCCTATATAATTATCCTCTATTGCAATGGAAAGAATACACTCAGAAATACAAAAAGCAATCATATTCCTGCATAAAATAGTCAAAGAGTTTTCTGAAGCACTGCAAGAGCTCATTGTTGTTCAGAGTTGAAGTACCTCTCTCTTGAACAGGTAAACTGTTGTATGCACTCAAGAATACAAAAAAAAAGGTCATATTGCAGCATAAAATAGTCAAAGAGTTTTCTGAGGCAATTCGAGAACTCGCTGTTGTTCGTAGTTGAAGTACCTCTCTCTTGAACATGTAAACTGTTGTATCCTGTGAGACAATTGCATAACCATGGATACATGCTGGAGAAAATTTGTCTTGCATCAGTTTTATGTGACCTAGCACGGGTGAAAGCTCTTTGGACGCTACCTCTATCTTACAGTTAGAGTCGAGCCGTGATCCCCCGAGTGTCCGACCAGCACTTAAGAAAGTCTATTGATTGTTGTGTTTCGGAAATAGGGGAAACAAAGCTTCAAATAAAGAGGTTGGGCTGTTCACTTCATTGATTTGACTTCACTTTACTTAAGATTTAAGATAGGGGCCGGGCTCTTCTGGGTCGCCTTCGGATGACTCATCATCTGCACCTTCCGCCTTGGAAGAACGAACTAATTATGGAAAATGTAATAGAAAGAAAAGGGGATGGACAAAGGGTTTCCGTCAAGGGATGGTTGAATATCGAAAGCTAAAATTGGAATGAGCTGCAAAACGAGCATATATCCTTTATTAAATTTTGATTTCATTTAATTTCAATTACTGCATTTGTTTTTTTCACATATATAAATGAAATTGTTGTTCGTCTTTCTATTTCTTTTACTATTTTAGTTAATCTTCTGAAGAATTTTTTTATTTTCTGTTGGAACTGAATATATTTTTTTATATTCAATTATCTTGTTGCCTCTTTTTGGTCTCATCTAGAATGAACTAGAACTGATTTGTTTATCTTTTGTTCTTGAAAAAAAGACTATTGTTAATGATGTGTCGTTCACACCCACTCATGATGCTGCGGCAACTGAAAGTTTGAATCCGTTATCAAATGCAATTGTGCCTGTTGTGACACAGTCTACTGTTGTTGTGGCTGGTCTTTCTCATGGAGAAAAACCAGAGAAGTTTAACGGGCTAAATTTTCAGCGCTGGCAGCAGAATATATTGTTCTACCATACTACTCTTGGTTTGGCAAAATGCTCACTGAAGAGAAACAAGTTGTACCTCTAGAAAACACCGACCACAGAGCTCTGCTTGCTGTTGCGAGTTGGAAGCAGAGTGATTTTATATGCAAAATTTACATTCTGAATTGTTTAGACAATACCCTTTATGGTGTTTATTCAATGTTTCAAACTACTAAAGCATTGTGGCATGCCTTAGACAAAAAATATAAAACTGATGAGGCAGGTACTAAGAAATTTATAGTAGGTATATTTCTTGATTATAAGATGGTCGATTCCAAAACCGTAATTAACCAGGTTGAGAAATCACAAACCATTATATCCGAAATTATAGAAAAGGGCATGATAATAAATGAGTCTTTTCAAGTAGCTTATGTGGTTTAGCAGCTGCCTTTTTCATGGAAGGAATATAAAAGCTATCTCAAACAACATAAGCGAAAGCAAATGTATGCGGAGGAGCTGATTGTCCGACTCTGTATAGAGGAGAACAATTTGTGTTCCGAAAATAAACTTATTGTGCAGGCTGGACAAGCCAAGGCGCATGTTGCTGAGGTCAAGGATAATAAGAGGAATAAAACTGGTGAATCTCCCAAGAAACCACAAACTACGTACAAATTTAATGGTGATTCTCGCAATTGTGGCAAATTTGGGCACCGTGAAAGTGAGTGCCGAGGAAAAAAGAAAGTCCATCCAAGTTCTCATATGGCTAAAACTGATGGTGAAGATGAGATGCTCTGTGCTTTTGTGACAGAGTGCAAAGTCGTGAGGAATCCAAGATAGTGGTTTGCAGACACTAAAGCCACAAGACATGTTTGTGCTGACCGTGCAGTGTTTTCAACCTATAACAGTGGAGCTGGTGAGAAAATTTGGATGAGTAACACTTCACATTCTACCATTCTGGGAACAGGGAATGTGATTTTGAAGATGACTTCAGGGAAAAAGCTGCCATTGAACAATGTTCTTCATGTTCCTGACATTCTTAGGAACCTAGTTTCTGGTGCTATTTTGAGCAAGGGTGGTTTCAAGATGGTGTTTGGTTCTGATAAGGTCATTCTCACTAAGAATGAAGTGATTATTGGGAGAGGTTATCTCATTGAGGGTATGTTTAAGCTGAATTTAATGGCCATTGTGCCTAAGAATTTAGTGCCCCATGAGCCTAGTAATAATGCATCTACTTCTACTTACTTCCTTGAGTCTTCTTGTTTATGGCATAATCGATTATGACATATAAATAATAAATCAATTCGTAGAATGATGAATTTAGATTTATTACCAAATTTAAAGTTTAATCAAACTAAAAAATGCAAAATTTGCGTCGAAGCTAAAATGACTAAGGCGCCATTTCCTCCAGTGGAAGGAAACACATAACCGTTAGATTTAATTCATATAGATTTATGTGATTTAAACTTTGTGCAATTGTCTCAGATTTTATCTAAGCAAAATAAACAAGTAATAAAAATAATCCGGTTTACCCCAAGTGCAAGGATCGTAGTATAGAGGTTAATACCGGGTCGATCTCACATGGAATCGAGGTTGTTTATCTAGTTTATTAATCTTGCTAAAGATTTGTCACGAAAAACACAAAACAAAACTAAAACGAATACAATAAACTGGACAGAGGGTTGTCAATCCAAAGCCAGGAAATATGATTACGAACCTAAAATAACTAATTCTATTCTATAAACTAAAACGAAAATAAAATTCTAAGCTAGCAACGAAGAACAAGGCACAATGATTCTTTCAATTAAGGTAACGAGGAACAAGCAATGATCCACCTATCTCGCAACTCTCAATTTCTACCCTAGATCATTTAGTGAAGATTTAATAAAGATGTGGTTCACCTATCAAAGGTATGAATTTCTACTCTCGTAGATAATTCGCCTATTAATCTTTCATCTCTCGATCTTAAAGATTAACGCTTTCATAACTAAGGTGTAAGATTTCTCAATCTAGCAACCTAGAAATTTAACCTAGCAACTCTCGTTATTTTTAGGTTAAAAATCCCATCTTTACTACGGTGATCTAGGTCTAACAACGATTTTCATCAAACGTTAAACATCACAAAGCAACCATCTCTTGATATAAATTGCAAAATCAATACAAAACGTAATAAAGAAACAACTTTAAATAAAAACTCACAAAACCAAATCCAAAGTCGAAATCAAAACATTTGCATGATCGGCTTCACACGCTTGTTCGAATCGCTTAGCCTTTATTCATCGTTGGTATGCAAATAACATAATTAAAGGTAGAAGAAACGATGTTTTTGGTAGGTAAAAACCACAGCAGAGCCGCCCAAAAAGTTTGGGGCGCGAGGATGAAAAATATCGTGTCTAGGGTTGCAGAAAATGCGTGTATTTATAGATTTCTAGGTCGGTTTAGGCAACGACGGTGGATGGACACCCGCCGGTGCCTCTCTCCGACTTGATTCGATCTGGTAAACTTTTCGAGTCGGGCCGAATCTTCTCAAACGCCAGTCTTATGCAATTCTGGACGCCCGTCCAGGAAAAATCCATAAATCTTGAATCCAGTTGGCTCCAGTGAACGTCAGTTCACCTCTTTGGATGCCAGTCCAGGTGGACCGGACACCAAACGTGCGTGCAACATGCTCCATATCCAAGTTTAAGTTAAATCTTCAATCCCAAGTTCATCTTGCAACTTCATCCTTATATTTAATCTTCAACAGAACATCGTTTAAGCTCCTTCATTGCCATGCAAGTGTACCTACAAGATAATCAAAGCGTGCAAAATGTAGAACCATATATATTGTTGGAAAAATCATCGATAAAAACACGTAATAAGCTCGATTTTGCATTTAAACCAATTTCATATGTATTCTCTCAATAAATCCTTTAAACACTTACTTTTCTATAAAAAGTAATAAAACACGAAGGAAATTGCTACGAAATAATATCATATATATCGTAAAAATCACCGTTAACAGCAATCAACAGGCGGTTAAAAATACTGTTATAATAGGATAGGGAATCCAGATGCAAGATAGATAATTAAGAGATGCAATCTAACAGTAAACAATCGCATAGAGAAAACATGAAACAATAAGAACACAAAATTTAACGTGGTTTCTGGAGTTGTGCCGACTACTCCACGGACAGAAAATAGTAATTTCATTATGCACTGAATTTCAGACGGATTACACATTTCACAATGATCAATATGTATGGTATTTATAGGCACAGATCCCTAAACCCTAACCACCAAGAATAATTGTCGATTGCCATAAATGCCCCAGATGTGGATCACTCTGCTGATCTCACTCAGCTGATCATTGCCTAGATGTGGAAATTAGCTATATCCAAAACACTCTGCTGACCTCCAGTAGAATATCTTCCAACAGACTGCTGACACTAGAAGAAAGATCAACAGACTTCCCAGCTGACTATCACAGACTTGGATACACTTCTTCAGCTGGCCATCACTCAGCTAATTACCAGATTAGTTCCACTAGATGTAGAGTTTAAGTCACTTTGCTGACAAATCTTCACCTTGACCTGAACTCTCATTCACAGTCAACCAGATTACATAAACATAGGTACTTGTACCAGATGCATTCGTCAATGCTAGATGTGCGAGCATCAGTTACTCACGAGAATCCACTCACCTAACACCGCCTCGGCTAAGTTTCTTGATTATAAGTTTGAATATTCAGCAAGTCCAGACACAACTGAAACTTGCTATGCTGAGCTGGTTTAGTGAACATATCAGCAGGGATTTCCTTGGTGCTGATCTTCCTCACTACAACCCTCTTCTAATTCCTTAGAAAACGATACCTCACATCAATATGCTTGGTTCTCTCATTATGAACCCGATCCTTAGCTAGAAAAATTGCACTCAGACTGTCATAATAAATCTCTGCTTGATCCTGATGTAGCCCCAAATCACTGACCAGCCCTTTCAACCAGATACTCTCCTTGGTTGCTTCAGTAAGAGCCTTAAATTCTGCCTTAGTAGTTGATAAAGCCACTATTTCCTGAAGAGTTGCTTTCCAGGTGACAATTGAATTCCCAAATATGAAAACATAACCAGTCATTGATTTCCTACTGTCCACATCACCTGGATAATCAACATCACAGTACCTTGTGATCAGACCTTGAGTATCACCTCCATAAATGAGACCAACTTCAGTTGTAAACATTATTTTCACAGCTTTCCAGTGTTCCTTTCTATGTTGAGCCATAAACCTGCTGACAACACTGACTACCTGAGCCAAATCAGGCCTAGTTCACACCATGGCATACATCATACGGCCAACTACACTAGCATAGGGATCTTTTGTCATATACTCATTCTCCTCCGCTGATTGTGAAGCATAAACAAACATTTGAACATTAGATGCCATAGGAATATCTATTGGTTTTGCAGTAGACATGCCATATCTGGCCAATATATTCTATATATAACCCTGCTGAGACAAGAAAAACTTCTTTTGACTCTTATCTCTCTAGATCTCCATCCCCAAAATCCTTTTGGCTGCACCAAAATCCTTCATTTCAAACTTAGCACTGAGAAGGTTCTTTAGATTTTGAATATTAGACTTCTTTTCAGCAGCTATCAACATATCATCAACATACAGGACAAGATAGATATGTGATCCGTCTCTCAGCCGACTGTGATACACACAACAGTCATATGGACTTCTGTTGTAACCTAGTTGGATCATATAACTGTCAAACATTTAATACCATTGCCTAGGAGCTTGCTTCATTCCATACAAGGACCTCTTCAACTTGCACACAAAATCATCCTTGCCAAGAATTTGAAATCCCTCTGGCTGAGTCATGTATATCTCCTTATCTACCTCACCATGTAGAAAGGCTTTCTTCACATCTAACTGCTCAAGTTCGAGATCCTATTGTGCCACTATTGTTAGTAACACTCTGATTGAAGTGTGTCTGACCACTGGTGAGAATATCTCATCAAAGTATTGTTAGAAAATCTACGCGGGAACGCAACGGAATTCAAAATTTTGGTTTCATTTTACCCAAGATCGACTTCGTTTAAGCAATAAACAAATAAGCTAGTAGACGGTGGTTACCTTGGTTGATCTAAAAGATCGACGTTTTGACCGTCTAGGGAGATTAGTTATACATAGAGCCGCCCAAGTGTTCAGCCTCTACCGCTAGTCCACACGAACACCCCGCTGGAATCCCATCATGGATTGCTATTGGAATACTCCCGTTGCTAGACCGGCCTTTTTCCCCTCTCTCCAACTCTCTATAGGATGCTCTCTATTTTACACAAGAACTATTAGCTCTTGGAATTGTGATGTACAAAAGAGCTTCACACCCACCTCTTATTTATAGTAAGAGGGGCGCCCCAACAAGAGTGGAGGAGAAGAAAACATTTTCCCAATAAAATAAGGAAAATATAATTGATTAATTTATCTCATTTATTATAATATCTTATATTAAATAAATCTAGGATATTGTCAATATCTTATATTAAATATTTCCAAGATATGGTCAATATCTAATATTGACTATCTTATTATATTACCATAAATCAATTTACACATGTGTATATATATCACATATATATTATTACACACATAAATCCATTTATATATATTATACATACATGCGCATGCATAGCACCAACTTGCACTTTTGCACACACACGCACACATAAGTATTATATATATATATATATATATATATATATATATATATATATATATATATATATATATATATATATATATATATAATATTAATGCTTGATAATACCATTAATTAAATTGCACAATCCAAAGTGTATCTTATACACACACAAATTGCGCCACCTTTAGCCAACAAATTGGCATCCGGAATTTTTTTTAATTAATATAATACTTTTAATATCTTGTATTTAATTTATTCATAATAAATAAATATCATCATATTTATTTACTACTATAACCTTTATAGTCTCGAGATAAACATTCCTTATTCGTTTATCAACTATAACCACATTTTAATCCGGCTAGATGTTCATATGTGTGTGACCTGATAGGCTTCCGAATATGTTGGCCGTAGACACAAAGTGCAAATTACGAAAATGCCCTTCATATCTTACGATCATGGGGATAGCATCTAGCAACACGCCGTGACCCCCAATCATCGGAAGAGTCAAATGCAATGACTACTACCTTTCATGTGAAACAGTTACCGTGTAACTTACAATCCTATCGCTATAATAATATCCATATGGTCATTTGTAGAGTGTCAAACATTAACGACCGTATCTTATAATCTGGATATCATGCTCTCTCGAAGTAACTCACTTACTCCCACTTTGAAAAGATTCATGAGAGTAAGACATTCCTTATAAGAAGGCCCTTTCGGATATTCACCCCTACTGATATGGTACGCGATTCCCAGACGACCAAACATGTATACTCTGAATGCTTCAGTATCACACCCAATCACTACCGCATGATCTCCCTATGGTTAGGGGAAACAACTTTATCGGAATAACATTTATTCTTTACAATTGAATATGTCAACTAAGTCCTAACAAAAACCTGAAAGTATGTTCTTCATAAGAACCAGAACATAATAACATTTATTTAGTTCCCTTATCAGTTTACTAGATCCAGAATACGGTAAGTGTTACAACGTTTGCTTCACCTTCCATATCTGTATTTTATCTTTCTAATTTCATCACACTCATAAGATATCATATATCTAAGAGTTGACTGGAATTTAGATAGATTTATCTCAACACACTTGCCTAGAATAGAGACTTCGATAAGCTCTCTATTTAAGTACATGCCCTAACTTTCCTTTCAATCCTTTTAGCACTTGTAAATATTTCTTAAGACATAAGAAAGATCACAAGAGCTATGTCTTTAATTTCCTTTCATAAAGAAAATCTAAAGTTTATTAAATAGTTTATTTAACCCTTTTGAATCGTTTTCAAAACATTGACTATCTAATTAACCTTTAAGCAATGATTAAATAAATAAGTCGATACTTAAATCTTACAATTTTGGAAACAACCTTTCCAAAATTCGATGTGGTCATTCTTATCCAATGTTTGAATTAATTGTCATCGTATGAAATGATCATCTTGGATCGTATCATGAGCTTATTTCAAATGATTTAATCATATCATGAGCTTCTGCCTTCACTAATAATTAAAGTCTTGGAGTAATCCATCAAATATGTAGTCTCCTTGTCTCTAACTACTATAACGGGTTTGCTCGTGTCATTGCTTATTTTAAAAGGATTAAAATTACTTAACCATACTTGAGAACTTTTGTCAAAGGTACCAGTCATAATTTGGTTTTACTAATCGAGAATTAAAAACATAAATATAAAACACTACAACATAAAATAAAGATAAAAGGGTGTTGTTGTTTATACACGCAAAATCAAAAATGGTTTTTTGGTTTATGATTTTGCGCCCACTAGTCAACTACCTCCAATTGACTTTCAAGATTTATTAATTTCTTTAGTGGACAAGACCCCACTAAACTACCGCGATCCCCGGTTTGGCTGGTGGGCTGAAAATAGTCTAATAGGTAGACAACTTTTTGTCAATCGTATCTTATACGACTATTGTTGTTTGACTAGTCAACTTTTTGACAATTTTCATCTTATGATGTAGTCAAACCCTTGCCTCTAAAATCCAAACGACCCCGCTTTGGCTGGTGGCCGAGAGAATTCTTAGTCAAGTCATAACCCCAATATTCGTGAGATCTCATACGATCATATCTCGATAATGACGATATACACTACAAGAAAACTGTCTTTCAGTGACGAAAGCTGAATAATGGGAGATGAAACCTGTCATTAAATAGTATTTTTAATGAGAGGTGGATAAATTCGATGACCAACTGTTATTTCCTATCATTATTGATGCCATTTTCCTCTCATTGAAAATATAAAAAAAGATCCTGTCATTATTGGACATTTATTATTATTATTTTTTACTGAAACTTTTTTTATCTTTTAAATAAAAATGTTTTTGTCTTAAAATCTACCCAACAAATCCTTTTAATAAAAGAAAAGTATATATATCATCAAAAAATAAAAGTAATACATCCCCCACTCGTACTCATCTCTCAAACCCTAAATTAAGCATCCCTCTGCAATTCCTCTGTTCCTCTATTCGACAGTTCAGCCGCTCCTCCATCCTGCCGCTCCTCCGCTCCGCCCTTCTGCTTCGCCGCACCGCCTTTCTGCTTCGCCGCTCCTCATTGTACAGGCGCCGGCTATCATGAATTGATTTCTAAAGGCAATTCCTACTGAGACAGATCCGGTTTTGAGCTAAGGCTTTCTTGAAAAGATGTCACAATAGGATAAGCGAGGATGTTTTCACTAGTTGGCATTGTCGGTCTTGCTATAAAATGTGAGCATGATATTTTTGTGAACTCCAATCGCGATGGACAAATGAGCTTCCTTTTGGTTAGCAGGTTCGATCAATTGGTGCTTTTCTGATTTCATTTCTTGGGTTTTTTCAGATTATTCTTTTGTTTTATGTGTTTTTGGCGGTTTGGCGCAAGGAATATGCGATTTGCGTGTTGAGTTGTTTCACCTAGAATTCTTATTCTACTTCTTTTTCCTATGTCTATTGCAGAATGACTTGAGCGATATACTTAATTTCAGTTTTAGCATGGATGCAAATGAAAAAAAGCACATTATTTATGATAAAGAAGAGGTATTGTAAGTGTTGAAGAAGATGATTATTTTATTGTTTCCTAATTTAATACTATTTTTTAGTGTTAATTTAGGATCATTATATTAATCCCTAATAGGCTTAGAATCTGTCTTAGTATTGTAACTAGAAAATATTTGTTCTGTTTTTCTAGCCGTTGGTAGTCTGCACTGTTTGCTTTATAGCCGTTGGTGGTTATAATAAGGATTGTATTCACAACTTATCATCTTAGATAAGTTGTTAAAATATTAATAAAGAGTTTTCATCTTCCTCTTCAATCTCCTTATCTATTTCTACTAAATTCTACATGGTATCAGAGCGTTGATCCATCAAAGTTACTCAAATCTTCAAATTTTCTGGAAAAATTCAAATTTCAGAAAATTTTTATCTCTCCAAAAATGGCACATGATTCATCCTCAGTTGTTAACTCAAGGGAAGAATCAAGTATGAATTCTTCCTGGAACACTGAACCATCAATGTTGTCATTCTCCAGTCACACATTTAATGGTGACAACGTCAATCCTGATGAAGTAAGGGGTAGTATTCAGAGTAAAAACCCTCTCATCACAAAAGGCTATGGTTGCTGATATCAAATATAAAGAGAGCATGAGAAAGCTATTGTTAAAGAGCATCACTCCTACTATCCATGAAAGCAGTACCATGGTCACAACATCTACTTGTGTGCAAAACAACAAACATGATTGTCAAATTACCAAGGAGCAAATTGTTGGCTTAAAAAGGCTTACTAGTGCTCATAGTTCACAAGATTATTCTTCCATGCACAATTCAGGTTTGTGATTTAATGCATATATTTGGAAATTCAATCATTAAGAATCTCTCTGGATTATTGATTATGGTGCTTCAAATACATATTTCGAAATCGTAATTATTTGTGAATATACGAAGTGCAAAAATCTCCATAATGTAAGAATTGCAGATGGAACTATTTCCAGAGTGTATGGAAGGGGATGTGAAGGTAACGAGAGAATATAACTCTGAATAATGTTCTATATGTTCCTAACTGGAATGCAACCTCCACAATCGTAAAAGGATCACAAAGGACTCAAATTGCTTTGCTCTTTCATTCTAATGGCTGTAAATTTCAGGAGTTGAATTCTCTCGAAGGAGATTGCTAGTGGTAAAACTCACTCTGATCTCTATATTCTCAAAACAAATTTTCACGACAAGTTTCTTGATGAGATTCCTAAAGGCCTTGCTAGTTGCACTTGATTACGAAAATTCTTGCAATCAAATTATGATGTTACACTATAGACTAGGACATCCTAATTTTGCCTATATGAAGAAGTTCTATCCTAGTATGTTTAATGAAAAAATCGATCTTGAATTACACTTTGTGAAGTTTGTGAATTAGCTAAACATACTAGACACTGTTTATCCTACTCTGGAGGCTATACTCCTCAAAACCATTTGCCTTGTTACACAGTGATATTTGGGGACTTCAAGAAGGCCACAACCATTTGGAAAAAGATGGTTTGTGAGTTTCATTGATGACCATAGCGAGGTCACTTGGTCATTTCTCTTAAAAGAAAAATCAAGTAGGAGGAGTGTTCAAACACCTCTACAACATGATAAGTAATCAATTTGGAACCAAAGTCCAAATTTCGAAGATCGACAATGGGAAAGAGTATTTTGAAAAAACTCTTTCATCTTTTTTCTCTCGAGAAAGTGGATTGTACATTTGAGTACATGTGTTGATACACCCCAACAGAATGGGGTGGCAGAAAGAAAAAACAGACACTTAATGGAAGTGGCTAGAAGCATTATGTTCACCATGAAAGTCCCAAAATATCTATGGGGTGAAGCCGTCTTGACAGCAACTTATCTCATTAATAGAATGCCTTGAAGAGTTCTGAATTTCAGAACTCCAATGGGTGTTCTAAAAGAGCACTATTCTGACTCTCATTTATTTGGCAATATCCCTCTAAGAGTGTTTGGATGCACATGTTATGTACATGTCCATGCACAACATAGAGGAAAACTTGATCCAAGGGCAGTGAAATGCATATTTGTTGGGTATGCACCCACACAAAAGGGCTATAAGTGCTATTGCCCCAATACTAGAAAAATGTACATCACTATGGATGTAACATTTTTTGAAAATGTTCCATTCTATACTCCTACAATTCAGGGGGAGGGATTCAATGATTATCATCAATCATGGAATATAATTATTCCTGAATTTGAGGGTGATTTGAACCCCACTCCAGAATCTCAAAAGAAAAATGAATCATATAATACTTTCAATCCTGAAGGTAGTGATCATCAGAAGAATCCCTCACAAAGGGATGGTTCAGATGTCATTATTTATACAAGGAAAAGAAAGGGAATGCATCAAAATCCTGAGATCTCTGAACATGACATTGAAACTGAAAATGAATCATCAACTGATGATGAATCTGACAATAAGAGTACTTCCCATGATGCCAACAGTGATGAATCTGTGGATCATAAGGAAGATGATGATCTACCTGTTGCTCAAAGGAAAGGGGTTAGAAAGTGTACTACTAACCAAAAGTACACATTTCTATCCTATGATCAATTGCCTCTTCCACTCCAGGGGTTAGCTTGCAGTTTGGACAGTATTGAAATACCTACTAATGTCCATGATGCTATTAAAACCCCTGAGTGGAACACTGCACTACAAGAGGAAATGAATGCCCTCTTAAAGAGTGAGACATGGAATGTGTCTTCCTTACCAAAAGGAAAACGTCCTGCTGGTTGTAAATGGATATTCACGATTAAATACAATCTTTGATGGATCACTAAATAGGTATAAGGCAGGCTTGTAGCAAAAAAGGTTTCACTCAATCCCAAGGGATTGATTACAATGAAACTTTTGCACCTGTATCCAAATTAAATACCATTAGGATTCTTATGAGCATTGTAGTTAACTTGGATTGGCCTTTACATCAACTGGATGTAAAGAATGCCTTCCTTTATGGGGATCTAAAAGAGGAAGTTTATATGCACCTACCACCTGGATTTGAGAATCTAGGCAAACAAGGGGAGGTTTGCAAGCTAAACAAGTCTCTGTATGGCTTAAAACAATCCCCTAGGGCCTGGTTTGGCAGGTTTACAAACTTTGTGAAAAAGAATGGCTTTCACCAATGTCATAGTGATCATACCTTATTCACAAAGATCAGATCTGGAAAGACCACTGTATTGATTGTATATGTGGATGATATCATCCTCACAGGAGATGATAGTGATGAAATTCAAAGAGTAAAATATACTCTTGCTTCAGAATTTTAAATTAAAGACCTTGGTGAACTAAAGTACTTCTTGGGTATGGAAATTCACAGAACCTTAGAAGGAATTTCCATATCACAGAGGAAGTACACTCTTGATCTTCTCAAAGAAACAGGAATGTTAGGGTGCAAACCTGCAAACACTCAAGTTGAACCAGGGCTGAAAATTGGAAAGGAGGCAAACAACCCTCTTGTTGACAAAGGGCAATACCAAAGATTGGTAGGTAAGCTTATCTACTTATCCCACACTAGACACGACATTTGTTTTTTGTGAGGTCTAATCGGCCAAGACATGCATCAACCTACTCAAAGACACATGCAAAGTAGTGAAAGAGTGTTGAGATTCCTAAAGAAACATCTGGACAAGGCCTTATGTTCAAAAAAGGGTGAATCAGGGATGTTAAAGTTACTACAGTCTTTGGCTATGGGGGCAATCAATGATTACATATCTACATCTGGATATTGCACATATGTATGGGGGAACCTGACTACATGGAGAAGCAAGAAACAGCATGTAGTGTCCAGAAGTAGTGCAGAATCTGAACTTAGGGCACTTGCTCATGGTGTATGTGAAGGGATATGGATACAAAGAGTTCTATCTGAATTGGGGTTCAAGAAAGCTCTACCTATTCAAGTTCTGTGTGATAATACATCTGCCTTGAGTATTGCAGAAAACCCTACTCACCATGACAAGACAAAGCATGTTGAGGTTGACAGACATTTCCTAAGAGAAAAAGAGGACAATGAAGACATTGCCTTTGTTCATGTCAACTCTAAAGATCAAATTGCTGACATCCTTACTAAACCAGTCTCATGTCAAGTTTTCAATCATCTTCATAACAAGCTTGGCTTCATTGTTCACAACCAACCTTGAGGGGGAGTGTTGAAGAAGATGATTATTTTATTGTTTCCTAAATTAATACTATTTTTTAGTGTTAATTTAGGATCATTATATTAATCCCTAATAGGCTTAGAATCTGTCTTAGTATTGTAACTAGAAAACAGTTGTCCTGTTTTTCTAGCCGTTGGCAGTCTGCACTGTTTGTTTTATAGCCGTTGGTGGCTATATAAGGATTGTATTCACAACTTATCATCTTAGATAAGTTGTTAAAATATTAATAAAGAGTTTACATCTTCCTCTTCAATCTCCTTATCTATTTCTACTAAATTCTACAGTAAGCAAAGGTATTGGAATAGCAATTGTCAGTAACAGCAGTTTTATGTCTTTGTTGGTTTTTATTTTATTTAAAATTTAACTTACAAGATAACAATTTATGTAAGTTTACGGAGGAGGAAACATTGTCTTTATCATGAAAAGGTTATTGATTATGAGGTTGAGCTTAAACTGGAGGAAGAATCATAAGGGCCACCGAAGAAACAAAGCAAGAGTATGTGGACCTTGTGGCAGACCATATCCTGACATCTACGATTCGACCTCAAATTATTTTTTATCATGAAGAATTCAATGTGATAGTTCCTAGAGATATTATTTCCATTTTCAACGACACTAATTTGTTGACTTCCAGAGATTGATTGTAAGTTTATCCTTATCCTGCTTTCACTCATTCGTCATGTTAGATAAATCTTCTTTCTAAGATAACAAATGGTGATATTACATGGTTAGTCTCCGGTTATTTGACACTTGTTGGGTTGTTTGCTACACCTGTTGTTTAGTGTAATAGTGGCCTATAAATCACTGTAGTTGTTTGATAAATCTTTCTTATTTTTAAACAATTTGTTTATTTGTTGAGTGGGTGGATTTATAGCTTCAACCTGCTAGATCTTTCAGAGTACACGTCTAAGGAACAAGTTCAAGAGAGGTTGTTATTGGCCATCCATGAAGCCAATGAAGGATTTGGGTTTGTCTAAAATAAGCTCAAATTGTATTGACTATGCATGTGATACCGTGGAAGTATCTATTGTTATTGGTTTGTACATGTATGTCTTTCTGTTTATGATAAATTCAACTTGCTTTTGTGAATTATGTGTAATTTTCCCATTTTTTTACTTTTCCTTTTACTCTTTGTATGAGCCTAGGTTTCACTCAATATGTTTGCAATGATAACCTTCTGATAGTTTACTATCCTTGCTAGGTAAACAAGTTTTCACTATTCTATGTCTGACCTACTTAGTTTTATTTACTACAGAGCCTTCTTGGAATCGTTCTTCCAGTGGATTCGTCCCAGGTGCGTGCATTTTACGTGTATTCCATTCTTTAATGTGTGAACATGGAACTTTAATTGAAACATTTGTTTGTATCTTGTATGTATTGCAGTATTGTTGAAAATATGTAACTGTAAGCTACGACTTTATTGTTGTTAATTGTGTGCTAATTTATTTGAGATTGTTCATGCTTGTTGTATGAGTAAATCAACTGCTTAGTGACTGGAGTGTTTATGCTCTATTTTCATCTATTGAAAGGTATATGCATGTGGGATAAATGATTATGACCCTCTTCATGCTATTGAGTATTGAGTTCATGTAGAGTTTTTTGTGTCGATATTATGGATGAGGTTTATTGTACATTCTCATCTTGTAGTACATTTTCTTTGGATTTTAGAATTTGTCCAAGATGATAGTTTTCATACATGTCTTCCGGACTCACTCAAGTAAATTGATTAATGTAATAGGAAATAAAAGACTCAACCAATGTAGTAGTGAATTGCTGAATAATCAATGTGATAGGAGAACCTATATTCTTCTACTGGATATTCTCAGAAGCAGAGTCTAACAAATGTTTTCAACATGCTGGAGAGGCGTTCATGAAAGTTCCCTTACTTAGAATGTATCTTATTTGACACATGTTATCTCTCCATTTTGCATAACATTTGCAGTTGTGTGTCCTATTTGCTGGCATGTCTCCTTAGCTTGGATAGGGTAAAATATTCATGTAAGGTATCATGCAATGATTCTTCTCATCATAAATTGGCCAAATGTATCATGTGTTAGTCAGTATGTTATTAAATCAAATAACTAACATGAAAACAATAACAATGAATTCACTAGTTGAGTTCCTTGTTATTCTTTTCACATTACTTGCCTTCAGATTATGGACCATTCTTCTATAATATTTTGTGTTCAACTCTTCGCTCATGCTATTGATATTGTCATAATCATTCACCTTTCTGTCATTGTAAAGATATCTGTGTCTCAACTAGGATCAATATTTGACACATTGGCTTGTGCATTGGAGATGGCAATTCTGACATGGTTTTCCAATTAATCATAGTATTTCATTGATAATTACTTTTCGCCAGATCATATGCGTTCGGCGTTCCTAATCTAAGGGTAGTCAAGTTTTTTGTTCCTGTAATTTACTAATGTATTCTATATTTTACACGTGTGTATAACTTGTAGTATGTTCGTACAAACTTGGTTAATTGGTTTTTGACTTTACAATTATAGTAGGTGTTGTTTGCAATTTTATGCATTAACTACTTGATAAGTGCATCTAGCCTTTTCAAATATAGAAAAGATATTTTCTCACCATGAAATTTCTTATTGGTTGTTTTTTGTCAACCATAAGTGTTTTGGCCTTGCTGTGAAACAATTGCATGTTACTTTACCTTGTTGTATGTCTAGGATTTGGTTGGTTTCTTGGAAGTCAACATGTTGCTCTTTTTTTTTAAACGTGTTTTGTAGTTATCTATTCACTACAAAAAAAACTTGCTTTTTAGCGGTGGATTTCGACGGCGGATTTTACATTCCACCGCTAATGATATGATTTATCGGCTGTTGTTATACTTCCACCGCTAAATGAGTAGAAGTTTCATAATATCATTTATTTACCAGCTGATTTATATCATCTACCCCTAAAAAGTATATTATTTTTAAAACCATCGAGACCCAAATTACACGATAATATACCTTTTTCGGATTGCTTACCACCTAATTCCACAGAATACTATGCCCAAAAAAAAAAAAAAAAAACACTCCACAAGCGAAAGGGGATCTCTCTTAATCCCTAATTCAAGCAGCAACACCAGAGGTCGATCAATCAAACGTTTTAATGTCCGATCTGGCAGATTCAAGATGGAAGGAGATCCGATCATTTGGCATAGATTCAAGTCCGAAGTGAGATCTGGCGTTGATAAATGGCATCGGCGATATTGAAGTCCGGCATCCGCTCCGCCCTATGTGGTGGTGCTCCTCGTCATCAGATCTATTCCTCGAATTCGACTTACGATTGACGAAAAGTTATAGAGATTTCTGATCGACATTGATTCAGACAATGAGTATTTTGTGATTTCTGATGCTTCCGATCGACAAGAAGAGTATATGGCGATTTCTGATCTACATCCATTCAGACGAAGAAGAGTATATGGCGATTTCTGACAGTTCCGATCGACTAAAGCACTTCCGTTGTTCGCACAATACGGGAGGAGATCGAGTCAACCAGTTCAGGTCTCAAGAATTTCCTATTCATCGCCTTCTTAATTCATTCCTTTTTCTTTCATACGATCTTAATTCATCTTCATAACTTTTTTTTTTCTTTTCTTT
This sequence comes from Gentiana macrophylla, assembly GCA_026214975.1. Classification (NCBI taxonomy): domain Eukaryota; kingdom Viridiplantae; phylum Streptophyta; class Magnoliopsida; order Gentianales; family Gentianaceae; genus Gentiana; species Gentiana macrophylla. The sequence continues at coordinate 34,594,192 of CM047811.1, forward strand.
TTCTTCCGTGGTCAAGCAGTCATCGACGATCATCTTTCAATGTTAGTCGTTTATTACGAAATTCCTGTTTTCATTCTATTTTTTCTCTTATTCTGCGAAGCTCGAAGATTGCAATTTTTGTTTGGGAAGAATTTGGAAAGAGCTACAATGATAGTTGATCAAAGAGGAGTCAAGAAAATCAGTGGTCAACCCATTGGACGCTGTGTTTTTCAGGTTCCCTTCTCGCTTACCCCTCCAATAATTGTTAAAAGGCTTGTGGCACGGACCAGAGGGAAAAGGGGTTAGAAACGGTGGGGATTAATGTTTTGTTCAGTTTTTCATTCTTCTATAATGCTGTAAACAGAGGGGAACAACTCTGTGTTAGTACTTCTTTCTTATTTTGTTCTTTTTCTCCCCATTCAATGGTGTTTTATTTTTCTTTATTTGACTTATGTTTATTCAATGCTTATGTTATGCATGATTTTCTGTGTAAACACCAGTTAGCTGCAAGGCTTGCCGCGTCCGCTCTCCAAATAGCTCCCTTTCCATTTTCCAAGGATGATGTGCAGAGATTCATTGATGATCAGGTAACTTCTTGGTTATGCATTACATATAAGATTTACTTCCCCTGTTTCAAAGTCATAGAGGTGCTCATTCATAATGCAGCATGGGTAGTGACTTTTGAAGTGCTTGACATGGTAAGTTAACTTTTATTATGTGTAAAATAATGTCCAAACCATAAGCTGAACTTAACTATTCTTGAAGCTTGAAAAGCTTGATGATTAACAAAATACACTTTAATATGCTTGTTCCAATTCCATATGAATGCACTACACATCCTGCTAGCTATAAGATGCTATTTTGCTTGTAGTTATTGAAGCCATGTAAGTTGTTGTATTGGCTGATGAATGCTTTCAATGTGAATATGTTTACCATAGGTTTTTGTCTAGTAACCAGTTGACTGGAATCATTCCAGATGCTATCTCCTCCTTAAGTCAGTTGTTAGACTTGTAAGTTGGGTCGACCTTTTCTACATCTTTGATACCTTTTTTACAACCTTATCATGGCCTCTTTGTATTTTTTCATACTTTAGTTGTTGCTGTTATCTTTTGTTAGGGTCATTATTGATGTCTTTCTATGTCAGGAAAAAGTATTGAATCTCTTGCCCAATTCATCAATTTGGAAAGCTTGATATCTTGATACTACTTTCGTTAACTTTAGTCCTATTTGCAAACAATCAGTTCATAGTAAAATTATGTTATAAGTCTACAGTTATTAGCATTACATAAGAGCAATTTTTGAGTCTTCTTGAGACTATAATTTAGGTGTTTTTTTCTTTTTCAGGTCAACAATATAGGGATTGGTGGGGTAAATCAGAGAAGCTGACAGAGCTTGAGGCTTAGCACTTGAAGTACTTAAAAAATCATGAGGTTCGTATATTGTCTCAATAATGCTTTTTCTATTTTGGTGTCTCCATGGTAGTAATGTGGTGGTTAAGTGAAGAAGTTATCTCAAGCTAGGATATTTTGTTGAATGCTTAAAGCATGAATCTTTGTGATATTTTGTAGATTTAATTCTGAATTTCGGAATCTGTAGATGAAGTGAAGTGTCCCAATCCCAAAACGGACAACTCATCCCATTCAGAAAGAATCTCTGATGAGCAGGTTTCTTCTTCAACACATTCTCAGGCTTACTGATATTTTGTTTGAAAATAAAATGTTGTCAATGTGCTAAGACTGGATTTTTTTCAACATATTGCCTGCTTCTTTGTGCATGTTAAGTCTTGGATCTGCTTTGATCTGTATGCATCTTGTTCAATTTGTCAGCTTGTTCCTTCCAGCCCAGCTGCGTGTTTGTCCTGACTCAGTTTGTCTGCCCAGCTGTGCGTGTTTCATAGTCTGTGTAACAGTCAGATGTGCCTCATTTTTACTACATGTATTAGTCTCAGTTCTGCTCCAGTCTTGTATAACATTTGTTTGCATAATCTTGTGTGCTAAATTCTGAACTTGCTCTTATACAAGTGTTCTACAATCTAAAGTTGGAATCAGTCTTGTAATCTATTAACATGAATCGGCTATGTTTTGTGTGTGAATTGCTTGTATTTTTAAGCTTACTCACATGAATTTTCATATGCCTTGATGACTCGGTTGCTTTTAATTTTTCGATCCAATGCAAAGAACGTGGAATCAAATTTACTTTTTTTTGGGTGGCTATACATCTTGTAATTTTTTTGTTTGAGTTTTGATGAGGATGTCTGTGTTTGCTTTTAAACAAATTCTTTTATTTTTGAAGGGATTTTTTCTTTGCTTTTAAACAGATTCTGGCAGCAAAGCTTTGGAAGTTTTGGGCTTAAAGTAAGATGAACCAACAAATCTAAATCTACTCCCTGTTTCTCCGGATAATTATGTGTTTTGGAAGTAGAGATTGGTGCTTTTTGTATTGTGTTGAATCATTATTCTTATTTGTTATTATTTTTATTTATTATTTGTATGAATTAAATCTGTTTTTTATTATATATTATTTATCATTTTTGTGAATTAAATCTGTTTTTTATTATATATTATTTATCATTTTTGTGAATTAAATATGTTTTTTATTATATATTATTTATTCTTATTGTTATTTATTATTAGTTATTTATTATTTATTATTTATTATTTATTATTTTAGTGAATTAAATATGTTATTTTGCGGTGGAGGGGAAATCCGCCGCCAAAACCATCTTTTACCTGAATTACTTGAATATTGTTTCCTGGCAGTTTTGTATATAATTTCCGGCGGATGAAAACCGCCACTAAGCGTTCTTAGCGGCGGATGAAGAAACCCGCCAGCAAAGGGCTTAAAACTTTTAGCGGCGAAGGAAAATGCGGCGGATTTTACTGGCTGCAAAAACCGCCGCGAAATAGTTTTAGTGGCGGATTTCAAGATTTGGCGGCGAAAAAGTATCTGCAGCTAAAGAGCATATTTTTTGTAGTGATTGTGTTGAATTTTTCCATCATATAGTTCTTTATAGGCTTTGATTATTTGTGTTTTGATAGGATATTGATTGTTTTTGAGTAACTAATTCTCACCATGAATGTAATCGTATCCTTTTTGAAAGAGGAAAATGATTGAGATGTTCGAATTGTATCGAATTTTATGTTGAATAAAAAGAATTGCATCACAAAATAAATCATCAAGATGATATATTAACGAAACCTCTGGCATTAATTGTTCTATTACCAATAATATAATGTGATTACCTTTTTGTACATCTTGTTTGTAGGTGTGCTAGCTGTAGCTCTAGCATATCATCGATCAAAACCAACGTGTATATCGGGGGTATGAAATCTATGCTTTTGCTCTATCAAAGTAACCTTAGAGATGCTTTCAGTTAGTATTTTACTATATCTCCTCATGTACTTGAGGCTTTTGCAGATCCCTTTTTTGGGTAATATTTGGCAGTCCATATATCTGATTACTTTTTATAAGGAAAGGTTAAGTACCATAAGCCACAGGACTTGAAGTTTGGAGAACCTGGGAACAAATACTTCTGACATGCAACTGGGAAGATCTATGCAATGTCAAAAGATTTAGCCACTTATACTTCAATCAACCAGTAAGTGTTCTCACTCTGCTAAGATTCTTTTCGGGTTGAAATATACATAAAGTTTGTACGATCTAACCGGAGCAGAGTTTAAATTGTTCATGGATTACAAGAAAATTTTATGCATATCTCGAGGCATAACTCATGCAGAACATCATCAAGAGCTTATTGAGATTAACTCCTGCAAAAAGTTCATGGATTACATGAAAATTTTACGCATATTCCGGAACATAACTCATGCAAAACGTGTTATAGAGCTCATTGAGATTATTGATAATCAAGCTGGTATAGAGGCTATGTTGAATGCAAGATAATGTATCGTCTTATTATGTTGATTTACTTGATCTTTTTTAATCAATTTATTTTTGTTCCTCCATGTAGCTAATCACTTGATCTACTTGATGAGATTATGTTTGTTAGCACTTTATAATATTTTTTTAACTCATTTCTCAAAAATTTATTCAGTGAAATGTATTTTTAATAAATCCTATTAGAAATTTATTTTTTTCATAATGATCAGTCATTTTCATCATAAAAAACGAGGGGAAAATTACTATATAATTATGGGATGTTTCGTCATTATATCATCATCTAATTTGGGGAAAATGGCCCTGTAATTAGGGGATCTTTTGTCATGCAATCAAAATCTAATGAGGGGATATATTGTCATGAAATCATGATTCAATGAGAGGTAAAATGACAATATAACGAGAGGATACTTTTGTCTTTAAATCATGATTTAATGAGAGGTAATTGACCTTTTAATGATGGGATATTTTGACATTAAATGATGATTAAAAAGGTGAAAATGAACATATGATGAGGGGAATGGTTGTCACTAAAATCAATTTCAATGACGGAAAAAAACGGTTATTTAATGTGATATACAATTAATGATGGGAATCACTTTCCCGTCATTATATACCTTTATCTAGGGAGACAAGTATAAGAGGAAATGTCCCGTCATTAATGGCTTTTAATTGGGAATCCGGCATTCAATGACGAGAATTCATGTTATTAAAACTCAATTTCCTTGTAGTGATACCCGAGGTAGGTCAACCCCCTGCTTTGGCTGATGAGTTGGATCCGAACAAAGGCTCTTCGCCGTCATTATAATATAGGGAGGCAATTTCTACTTGATTCTTTTGAGGTGGAAGTATTTATGTAAATTAATTCACTTAATTAATTTTAATTATGGTCTCATCATAAATATGTCTATCTCTATAGATATATATCCTACACATTTATCTAGATCATGCCTAGTCATGCATCTATCGTATCATATAAAATTACAAGCACAAAATAAATAAATGCGTAAAGTAACCGGTATGATCATGGACTTTTTCCTAGTGCGGTTTCGAATACAAACAGAGACGAAACCATGGTCACAATCTAAGGGTATTTGCAACCGTCGATAGGATCTTTAATGCGCCATCTCCAATGGGGTCTTTATTCTTTTTTATTTTGGTCACCATATTCTGCTCCATTTTTGTTACATTTAATTCTATCTAATAAAATAAATACACCGGCGCACACGGGGGAAGCTAACTGGAATGGGATAAATGAAGAAAATAAACTAGGTCACGTTCTCCATAACGCCTAGGACAATTTTTAAACTACAGAAAAATTAAATCATTCACATCTATCATATCGGTCGAGTCCATAATCAATCGGGTTCCATATAACCATATTATATCTATACATCTAATCCATACAATTATATCTTCTGAAAAGATTAAATTCTAATTTTAACTACTTATGCGTCTTATTTTATCAAATCAAATAATTAAATACCTTTTAACTAATTATATGACTTAATCAAAAATAAATTTAACATTTATTTTTAAATCGATTCTAATTTCAATTTTATTAATTTGAACTATTCAAATTAAAATTAAAATTATAAGGTCTCCTTTTTTTCCTTTCCTTTTGGTTCGTAACCAAAAGGGAAGCCTTTGGTTTCCTAAACCAAAAGGCATCTTCCTAAACCAAATTTGGTTTAGGCCTGGCCACTTTTCAAAATCAAAATTTTGAAAGTTGCTGAGCCTTTACAAATCAAATATTTGAAAAGGCTTCAGCTATTCCAAATCAAAATTTGGAAAAGCCAATTATTTTGGTTTGGGCCTGGCCACTTTTCAAAATCAAAAATTTGACAGTGTCCTAGGCCTAGGCCTTTTACAAATCAAATATTTGAAAAGGGCCTGCCTATCCCAAATCAAATTTGAAAACACCAATATTTTGGTTAATATGCCACTATGGCTTCCCAATGACCCAAACTATTTGAGTCATTGGTTGGTCAAATGACACAACTAAACAAAAGAGAAATCTATGCACAATAAATATCACAAAACGAAAAAGGTCGATCTCCCTGTTTGGAAGAGGACAGCTGATGATGGCTGCACTAGAGCCGCTGCCGCTGCCGCAGAGGAGGGGGGCCACCGCCGGTCGGTCGAACCCCCCAATCAGTCTAATTTTTTATATATTTTTGTTTTAAACATCTTGTGATTATATATCTTGCGTCTATCAATTAATTACTACGCAATTAAATTGTGATTATTGCTTAAGCTCGAAGTCTGGCTCTGATTCCACTGTTAGGAAATCTATGCGGGAACACATCGGAATTCAAAATTTATTTCCTTTGACCAGGATCGACTTCGTTTAAGCAACAAACACACAAAGCTAGTAGACGGTGGTTACCTTGCTTGATTTAAAAGATTGACGCTTTGACCGTCTAGGGAGAGTAGCGATGCACGGAGCCGCCCAAGTGTTTGGCCTCTACCCCTGATCCACACGAACAGCCCGCCGGAATCCCATCATTGATTGCTACCAGAAAAACACGGCTGCTAGACCGACCTCTTCTCCCTCTAAAGTCTCTCTCTAAGAAGCTCTCTATTTTTCACAAGAACTATTAGCTCTTGGAATTGTGATGTGTAAAAGAGCTTGACACCCACCTCCTATTTATAGTGGATGGGGCGCCCCTAGTAGAGTAGAGAGGAAGAAACCCGTTTACTAGTCAAATAAGAAAATATATTTGATTGATTTATCTCATTAATATTCAATATCTTATATTAAATATATTTCCCCGATATATATTGACAATATCTTATATTGAATATATCTTTATCTTATTACCATAAATCTATTTTTCCGAAATCAATTAATATCTAATATTAATATTATGGTAATCTATTAATTAAATTGCACAACTCAAAGTATCCAATACAAAATAATATGGCGTCCATTTTTCCAACAAAATTGGGAATTGAGATTTTCTTTAATTAATATAATACTATGATTAATTAATTTGCAAAATCCATGTGTATCAATATACACCATAATTTCGACATACATGTACATTACATGTATATTTAATTAATCAACATAATTAATATCTTGTATTTCATTTATTCATAATAAATAAATACCACCATATTAATTTACCACTATAACCTTTATAGTCTTGAGATAAACTTTACTTATTTGGTTATCAACTATAACCACATTTTAATCCGGCTAGATGTTCATATGTGTGTGACCCGATAGACTTCCGAATATGTTGGTCGTAGACACAAAGTGCAATTTACGAAAATGCCATTTATGCCTAACGACCACAGGATAGCGTCTAGCAACACACTGTGACCCCCAATCATCGAAAGAGTCAAATGAAATGACTACGGTCGCTGTAATAATATCCAAACGGTCGTTTGTCGAGTGTCAAATATCAACGACCGTATCTTATAATCTGGATATCATGCTCTCTCGAAGTAACTCATTTACTCCCACTTCGCAAATATTCAGGAGAGTAAGACATTTCTTTTAAGAATGCCCTTTCGGATATTCACCCTACTAATAGGGTATGCGATTTTCGGACGACCAAACATGTATAGTCCGCACGCTTCAGTATCACACCCAATCACTACCGCATGATCGCCCTATGGCTAGGGGAACCTCAATAGTGTCAAAGCATGACAATCCACACCGTGATGTCATGAAGACTGTGGTCCTAAGGATAATTACACAACCGCCACATAGTGTGACACTTAACAGTGTAAGTGGGTCAGTCTAACGTACGCATTTTCTAATACACGTCCACGTACAGTACAAGGGTCTCTACACTTTGATAGACGGGATCTATCCCTGCCCTTAAAGACATAAGACAGCTAATACGTGCTAGCATGTTCATACTATCAATGCCCTCTTTAATAGTACATCAGCCTAAAGACATTTAAGTATCAAACTTATTAAAGTGATTAGAGATCTCATCAACCATAATCGCCTATCATGGTTTCTCTACCACAGTTTAATACTAAGGACGTTATCATATAACAATTCATAATTGGTTCTTTAAAAGAACATATTTATGACAACGGAAAAGCCATTTAATATATGTAAAAACATAGAGAAATAGTAGAAATGATCCGACCCGGTCGGATCCGGTCCAACCCGATTGGGTTTAGGACACTATTTCAACATGTAATATGTACAAGGTTCCATTCTTCACACCTTTGAGGACCACAAGTGAATATTTGTAAACATTCAGCTCTCCACCTTCTCCCTTGAAATTGAACCCCTTGCTATCCAGTAGACTAAGAGATACCAAATTCTTTGTCATCTGTGGAACATGTCTAACATATTTCAGTGTGCAGAATCTACCATCCACTTTCCTCAACTTGACTGAGCCAATATCTTGCAGACTTTTCCGTTTGCCATAGAAATATGACCACCATTTATATGCTCATAAGTAGAAAACTAATCCCTGTGGTAACAAATATGATAGGACGCTCCAGAATCTAAGATCCAAACATCATCATGATGTGTTCAATCTCAAGCCACTAGAACCAGATCCTCATCAGATTGCTCAGCAGCCACAGCTGCTGTGCCATAATTGCTCTCTTGCTGCCTTTTCTTATTTGGACAATTAGACTTCCAATGCCCATGCTCTTTATAGTAATTACAGATATTTGTGGCTTTAGGACCTTTAATACTACCGTTCTTGGATTTCTTTTTCCCAGACTGATGTTCATATCCTTTCCCACTACCGCTGACTACTAGTCCAAAGACTGATTGTTTGTCCTGTTGCTTGTGTCTCACTCTCCATGGCATGGAAGGCTAATGTCACATCCTCTAAAGCCACTGTATCCTTCCCAACTATGAAGGACTGCACAAAGTTTTCATATGAACTTGGTAATGACACCAACAAGATTACGGCTACATCTTCATCATGAATTTTAACATCATTATTCCTGAGATCAAGTAATATCGTGTTTAGCTGATCAAGATATTCCCTCAGCATACCTCTTTCATGCATCCTTAGACTAAATAGTCTCTACTTCAGCAGCAACCTGTTGGTTAATGACTTAGTCATATACAGGCTTTGAAACTTTGCCCACAACTTGGCAGCTGTGTCTTCCTCAACAACTTCAGTGATAACATCATCAGATAAGCACAACATGATGGTTGGATGTGATTTCTCTTCCAGACTGGCAGAATCTGCTGAACTGGCATCTCCTTCACCAGATAAAGGAGTCCATAACCCTTGTTTTTTCAAAAAGGCCCGCATCTTGATTTGTGACAGACAAAAACTGTTTCTTCTTGTAAATTTGTTGATTTTTACGTTAACTGCAGACATCCTTCTTGCCAAAGAATAGAACTTTTATCACAGAAGCCTACCATCGGTGAGGGTCTTGGTGAAGATAAAATCTGTTCATACAGATGATTTCTAGAACCTACGCTCTGATACCAATTTGTTATCACAGGATAGGTAATCTATATGCAAGACAGATAATTAACAGATGCAATCTAACAATAAAAAATCACACAGAGAAAAGAGAAACAAGAAGAACACAAGATTTAACATGGTTTCCAGCATTGTGCCGACTACTCCACGGACAGAAAAAAGTTATTTTATTATGTACTGATGTTTAGACGTATTACACTTTACAATGATCAATACAGATGGTACTTATAGCCACAGATCCTGAAACCCTACGACGAAGAATCTTTGTCGGATTGCCATAAATGCCCCAGATATGGATCACTCTGCTGATCCCACTAAACTGATCATTGCCCAGATGTAGAACGCAGCTGTATCCCAAACACTCTGCTGACCACCAGCAGACTATCTTCCAGCAAACTGCTGACACCAAAAGAAAGATCTGCAGACTTCCCAGCTGACTTTCACAAACATGGATACCCTTCTTCAACTGGACATCGCTCAACTGATTACCAGATTAGTTTCACCAAATGTAGAGTTTATGTCACTTTGCTGACAAATACTTTGTAACATTTATTGACGATTGTACAAGATACTGTTATATCTATTTGCTAATTAGGAAGATGAGACAATTGAGGCTTTAAGAAAAATTATAAGAATGAAGTCGAATTTCAACTTAGCAAACGAATCAAAATGGTTCGTAGTGAAAGAGGTTGTGAAAATGATGCACCGATTAATGAAATATGTTCACAATCTGGCATTATTAATCAAAGTACTGCTCCATTATTTTATACACCTCGATCAAATGGTATTGCTGAACTTAAGAACAACACTCTAAAATAGATGGTGAATGCTATGTTGATAAGTTTGGGTTTACCTCTGAACTTGTGGGGGGAGGCCATCCTCTCAGCAAATGTCATTCTTTTTTTAGGGTAGCAAATGTCATTCTTAATAGAATTCCATCAAAAAAATGGATAAGACCCAGTCTGAGTTGTGGAAAGGAAATAATCCAAGCTACAAATACTTACAAGTGTGGGGGGTGTTAAGCAAAGGTAGAATTGCCTAAACCTAAACAAATAAAGATGAGGACTAAAACGACACATTTCATATTTCTTAGTTATGCAAATAACAATAGTGCATATAGATTCTAGTGCATAAATATGACACCCCTCATGTGCATGTGAATTTCGTCATGGAGTCAAGAAACGCTGTGTTTTTCAAGGATGTATTTCCAAACAAAGACAGGAACAGAGAAGATACGAGTCCAAATTAGAGGACGCATGAATCGACGGAGGATACAACTCCTGCAAATGAGGATCCAGAACCTCGGAGAAGTAAACGGGCTAGGTCTTCAATGTCTTTTGGACCATATTTCTCACCTATTTGGTAGAAAACGAACCAAGAACATATGTTGAGGCTATGTCAAATCTAGAAGCGATGTTCTGGATGGAAGCAATCATAAGTGAAATCGACTCTATTGTGTAAAAACACACTTGGGAATTGGTTAATAGCCCACCAAGGCATAAAGCACTTGGTTGTAAGTGGATTTTTAAGTAAAAACTTAAAGTTGATGGATCTATTGATAACTATAAAGCCAGATTGGTAGCCAAAGGTTATCGAAAAAAGGAATGTCTTGATTTTTTCGATACATATTCACTTGTAACTAGAATCACTTAAATTAGGGTTCTTATTGCAACTGCTGCGGTTTATAACCTACAAATCCATCAAATGGATGTTAAGACTGTCTTCATAAATGGGGAATTGGAGGAAGAAATATACATGGAGCAACCTAAGGGTTTTGTAGTTCCAGGTCAAGAACACAAGGTGTGTCGACTCGTTAAATTATTGTATGGGCTAAAACAAGCACCAAAACAGTGGCACCAAAAATTAGATCAAACAAATGTTGTCAAATGGGTTTAAAATTAACGAGTGTAAAAATTTCTCAATATCAAGAACACATCTAATTCTTATGTGATAGCATGTCTATATATTGATGACATGTTGATCATGGGTATTTCTCATGATATAATCATGAATACTAAGAAGATGTTGAAACGTAATTTCGATATGAAGGATATAGGAGTTGCAAATATAATTTTGGGGATTAAAATATCTAGAATGTCTAATGGGTTTGCTTTGTCGCAGTCTCATTATATTGAGTCTATTCTGAAAGGATTTAATGTCTTTCATGAACGTCCAATAAAACATCCAGTTGACTTAAGTTAGCACTTAGTCAAGAACAAAGGTGAACCTGTGTCTCAATTGAAATATTCACAAATCATTGGTTGTCTTATAAACATAACTAATTGTACTAGACTAGACTTAGCTTGTGCTGTAAATAAACTAAGTAGGGTTACGAGTAATACAAGTGAGGATCATTGGAAACCTTTGCATAAGGTACTGAGGTACTTATAATTTACAATGAATCTGGGATTACGGTATATGAGATATCCAGCAGTATTAGAAGGATACTTTGATGCAAATTGGATATCTAACTCAAATGATTTGAAATCCACAAGTGGATATGCATTCACTATTGGTAGTGCAGTGGTTTCATGGAAATCTACAAAGCAAATGTGCATAGCTAGTTCCACGATGGAAGTTGAGTTTATTGCACTAGACAAGGCAGGAGAAGAGAAGAAGTGTAATGGCTTCGTAATTCCTTAAAGGACATTCCATGCTGCACTAAGCCTATTGCTACAATAAGCATACAGAGTAATTGTCAGACGGCTATAAGTCGGGTAGACAACAGTATGTATAACGGTAAGTATCGACATATATGTCGCAGACACAATACTATTAAACAACTAATCTCTAATGGTGTGATTTCCATCGATTTTGTCAGATCGAAGGAGAATCTTACGGATCTGCTTACCAAAGGTTTACCTGGAGATCAAATGTCAAAATTGACAATCAGAATAGGACTAAAGCCTTTAACGACTGAAAATTTGTAATGGTAACCCATCCATGTTGACTGGAGATCCCAAGATAATGGTTAAAAGGGACAACTAAGTTACAAATTTTCAGTGAACACTTACCCATTCTGTGAATAAAAGTGTTATATGTCAGGGGTATAAGGTTAAGTGTAAACATTTAATGATTTCTATAACTTGATTAATTTAAGTAAGGTATGGGAGAATACTCTTGATAGGTGATCACATATTGAAGTGTGAAGTGGGGCCGCTTCTCTAACGCATTTTCTGAAACCAGGGGTGATTCATGGCCGAAATGAACATAACCAGGAGAACAAAATACTGTGTTAAGTGAAATATTGTGTGAGTACTATTTTCTGGTTTTACAATAAATGCTGAATAGTTCAAGACATAGTTCATTGAATAGTCGAGTAGATCCTATAGTATTTTACTAAGGCAGGTTCAAAGCCAAAATCTACCTCTCCTGATGCAAAATTTTTCTATCAAAAATATTTTTAGGGTCTGCATTTGCATTAATTTCCATTCTTGTGAGGGATTGTTGGAGAAAATTGAGGGAAATGGAAAATTGAATTTTAATCAATTTAAAATGTTTTCTTAATCAATTTAAAATGATTTTTACAACAACTTTGTGAGCCGGCTTCAGTTAGACTCTTGAATAATTAATCAAGAGTTTATGATGACTTTAAAAACTACGTGCGGTGTAGATGAAAATAGGTCTTTGAATCATATAATTCGGATATCGGGTGAATGAGAAATTGCGGCTTAAAGTGGGTTAGTTGAAGATGTTGAAGAGTCGTTTTAAATGTTGAAGAGTTGAACTTCCATACTCCCACATTGGAAAATGTGTCATCATTTTCTCAATATATAAGTGGTGAAAGTTTGACAAAGGGTATAATCTCCAATAAAAATGAAAAGAACTCAGATTGATTTTAATGGGTCGAGGCTCCATTAAAATTGCAAAATGCGTGCGTGCCGCCACTGCCTGGCCCTTGCCCGTCGACCGTTGACCGTTGGGCCTTGGGGAAATAGGCCTGAGGCAAGTATTAATTTTTTCGACCATGTTACATTGGACCTTGTCAACCTATTAATCAATATTCTGATGAGTAATTCAAGCTGAGTCAGAGTAATACAAATAGTAATTCAATTCAATTCAAGCTGAGAGTCCCTTCATCTGTTGAATTATTATTGAGATAGTGAAGGGTCCTTCAACTAATGGAGTTAAAGACATTACTTCTGGAATTATGGGCATTATTGTTGATTTAGTGGAGCTCATTGAACTGATGGCCTTCAATACACTTCAAGGTTGTTCCTCCCTATATATTGATCGTGTACTTCAATGAAAAGAATGCACTCAGAAATATGAAAAAATGTCATATTCTGGCATAAATTAGTCGAAGAGTTTTCTGAAGCACTTCAATAGTTCGCCGATGTTCAGAGTTTAGGTACCTCTCTCTTGAACAGGTTAACTATTGTATCCTAGGAGACAATTGCATAACCGTGGGAACATGCAGGAGCAAATTTTGTCTTAGAACATAGATTATCTTGCCTCAGTTTTCATATATCCTTTATTGTATTTTGATTTCATTTCATTTCAATTATTGTAATCGTTTTGTTCAGATATATAAATAAAATTGTTCTTCGTCTTTCTGTTTCTTCATTTTATTTTGAATAAGATACAATGGGGATAGCAGTTCCTAAGCATCTTCAGCCTTTAACCGATTGCATGTAATTTTACCATGTCACAATTATTTTCTAATATTAGGATTATTTTACTATTTGGAATTTCGTATTTTTTTTGTATACCGTGGCGCTATCTGTTCGGGGGTAGTTTAGGAGGTTGTAGGTGTGTCTTTAAAAAAATAGCTTTTAGAGGAAATTTTTCTCTCTCCGGTGTTAGGCAGAGATTCCACAAGAAATTGCTTTTTCCTAAAAATAAGTTTTTTTTTGCTGGGGGAGGAGGGGGGCAGGACGGCAGACAAGAAATTGCTTTTTCCTAAAAATAAGTTTTTTTGCGGGGGTGGGGTGAGGGGCGGGATTTGGCAGGGCGGACCCACGTGTGTCCAGGGGGAGGCACGTGACCCCACTGGATTTTTAATTTTTTAGTATTAAAATTATATAGTTTTATTGTTAAAAAGTGTCATTTTGTCGATAAAATTGAGTTTTAGATTTGCTAATTGTAATTTGAATTTTTTTTTGGATAAAATATGTAGTTTTAGATCTGGATGACCCCACCTGGAATTTATTCTGGATCCGCCATGATCTATGGAGACGGTGTGGGGAGTTGCACGATAAACATATATCATTTTGTGAAATTAATTTCAAGGAAGGGAAGGGGTTTGAAGGGTACCTTTTTTTTTCTATTTTTAATGAATTATTTTTAGGGATGTTAATTTTTTTTGAGGTATGTTATTTATTTTCTAAAACATATGTTTTAAATAATGCCTTTTTATTGATTATCACTTCGATATTAACTATATATTTAAAAAATATGCAGAAATTAATTTTTATGCATTTAAACTAGTATACAACTATAAATACACGGCCCTTAAATTGCTTTTATTTAATAATATTTTTTCTAATTAATTAAATTCGTACGTTTTAGCTCTTTCAGGAATAAATAAGATACATTTTTGGCCCTTTTGGTTAATTTTGAAAGAATACGCTTTAGGAAATTTCGCCTAGTGAGATGCGTTGGACATAGCTATAAGGGGTAAAAATGTCCGATCATAAGTTGAACCCTAATTCTAAAATTTTTATTTCCTACATCACCTCCGCCGCTGATTAAATTGTGCCATTACCAGGTTCTTTATAAGGGGTCAATCTTCCTAAGATTTTATAAAGAGAAGAACAACCATGCCTTTTAATTTAAGAATTCCGGTGGAAACATTATGGGTAGAACTAGAGATCGTTGATCATGGCATATCATTTTTCCTAGGCCTTCATGTATAGGTAATCTTCACTTTTTT
Source organism: Gentiana macrophylla (assembly GCA_026214975.1). Lineage (NCBI taxonomy): Eukaryota > Viridiplantae > Streptophyta > Magnoliopsida > Gentianales > Gentianaceae > Gentiana > Gentiana macrophylla. The sequence continues at coordinate 34,609,369 of CM047811.1, forward strand.
TATTTTATCCTTTTATGCATTCTACAACTTGTAATGTCATATGAAATCGTTTGAAATAGGGAGCACAAAAAATTCAAGAAACAAATTTAGAATAATTCATCAAATTTGTTTGGGCAAAAATAATTTTTTTTCCATTCATTGTTTAAGAAATGTATAAATCTTCCTTTGAATATTTTATAATTATCAAGAAAAATGATGAAAAATAATAATTATGCATCTCATCTTCTACCTCATGGATCCTTGCCGTAGACTTCTTTATTGAGAAAATGATCACTAGTTGATTCTTTTTTCTAATTTTAATACGCTGTGGGGCCGATGCGGTTCGCTCTTGCAAGCTCTTTTGCCCTAATCTAGCCTCGTTTGCATCGACTAGCCCTCATTTTTTAGACTTGAATTTTCATCTCACAATATAAAATAGTCTTGTATCTTGCTATCAAGTTGCATATCTTTCTCTCAATCCCATCACCCTCCTTTTGTTTAGTCTCTTTTTATATCTATCTTCAGCACAATTCTGTGTCTTTTCTAGTTGTTTGTGATTAAAATGACCACATGTTCTGATATAATTGAGATGGATTCATTTGATTTTTCAGTGCCCACGGATTGTACACCCTTGTTTTTGAAGTCATGGAGAGGCAACCGATGCTTACTGGTCCACAAAGTCGTGCATGGATGAGATTTGGTGAGAATTCTATGCCAATTTTGCAAGGGCTGGACAATCCCAAAAGCACTTGTGTATTTCAACTCGCCAGATTGTTCAATGTCGAACCCACATAAGCAATTTGAGGAGGATTTGGAAAATCAAGGGCAGGGGCTGGAGGCAGATATATTTCCTGTATGGACGCCACTTCTATTGGAGGAAAATGTGTCTCTCCTGCCTCAATATCCTTGAGAGCAAATTGTGTTTCTCCATCATTACTCTCTAGCACAGTTTTTTTATTGGAAATTAATTGCAGTTGACAAAGTAGCCGAAATCGAGAATAATGATGAAATCTCATCAATTTCACGAACGAAAATTTTATTTTTTGTCGATACATCACACTAGTTGTTGATAATGATGGATCTTGTTCACTACTTTCTGAAACAATCATGGATTCTTTATGGAGAATTTTCACGCGGGGAATAATATGTCCTTTGTTCAGGAGTGCGTAACAGAAGCTAGAAATCACCCCGCAGGAAACCAATCATTAATGGCAAAGTTTACTGTAACGACCTGTTCCCGAAAACTGCGTATTTTTCAAAAAACGAATCGCTTGGCCATGATTCAAGAAAAAAAATCTTGAATCGCGAAGCCTTCCTAAAATAATTGATCTATTGCATCATTGAATTACTAACACCCAAAATAAAATAATCATTACAAGAACCCCATTATGTTTACCACTAAATTACAACATACACTTCAAAATGGTAACATCAAATACACAACCTCTATAAATAATTGCAAATAAACTTGTAACTTTCAGTGATGCTTAGCTAGACATCCAGGTTCATCCTCATCTTCCAAACACTATACTTTATCTGGAAAAAAATATGACATGCAAATGGTGAGCTCGAAAGCCCCGTAAGGAAATAGGCTTTCAAAATGGAACTAAAGATGCCAATGGGCAGGCTATCTAAAGTTCACGGTTAAATAATGCTAAAATAATAGTAAAAGTAGAGTACTAGAAATAAATTTAAAAATAAAAAAGTTAAATGAAAAGATCATATTAACTAGGAATCTAACATACTAAAGTAATTATGCTAAAAAATTTATTAAGACTATCTGCAAAATAAGGAGCTCAAACTAATGTTACTAATGTTATGGTTCTAATGTCACAACTGAAATAACCGAACTAGAGGCAGACCGGATATCCATTATTCTTGCCCATGAACGGGGACTAACCGGCACCGGAAATAATCTCAAATCTACTACCCTGTGAGTAGGGGCTAGTGCCGGGGACCCTTGAGGGTTCACTGCGAACTGAAAATAAACAGGATGACAAGAACCGTAGAATTTTTTCTGATTGTCTATTCCTAACTGTTCATGCATATCTAAAAATATTTAAATGTCTTATAAAGATAAATTATTAACTAATTTCCGTATAAATCCCATGTCTAAAAAATATTAACAAAATCCTAAATACATATATTTCTATATTTATATATCCAACATTATTTTTGGTAAACTCAAAATTTTATTAATAATAAACTGAAGTTTTACATGTCCAACCCCTGGCCTCACCCCCAAAAGAAAATGTGTCATCAATACATGTTGATCACCTCCTTAAAACCTTAGTCCAGAAAACACGTATGGGGAAAGCCGGGTGCTAAGGAAAGAGTGTGATCTCCCATATATTGGAAGAAAAACTAATGAAAAAGTTATACAAGTTGGATCCAAAATCAGCATCTCAAAACAAAAGCATAAGGGCTATGACAACTAGAAGGGACTTCTGCAACTTGCATTGATACATCCTCAACAACAGCAGTAGCTTTCAATCAAGTGCATCAAAGCTATGATCCATATTCTTGTGGACAATCCCGTGATCCATAACAATTACCTGCAAGAGGATCCAACGAGCTAAAACATCCAAGTATCAAGAGTATATAACCATAAGCCCAAGATAGCTAGAGACAACATGTTTGCACCCCTCATCACAATGAAAAGGTGCATCCAATGTGGTAATACCATGCCCAAAAGGCTCAAAATTCTCATAGATTAGAAGATGTCTATTAGTCCTGCAAATATTAATGGATCCACAAATTAGGACCAGAAGGAGATAAAAATGAAATTGTCTGTAAACAACCTGTCTGCAACCTTCATATCAATGAAGGGTGCTTCCAAAATAGTCTAGCTATATGTAATCATCTATTTTTAGTCCTGATAGTTGGTATTTGCAGAATGTACCTATTTTTAAGCATGCTTAGTTCTCCATCAAATTGGAGGCCTGCTATGATACAGGAGTTTTGGGTGGAACTGGAATTCTTTGCAAGATAAGCTGCTGGAGTATTAGCTTTTCTATAGATGTGTTGAAGCTGAAAGTTGTGGACAGAAAGTAAGTTCTAGATGAGCTCAATATCTTGCTGATATCCTAGGTGTTTGGTGATTGCCCTTTATCATATGCACCAGAGTTTGAGATTCTGTCTCAACAGTCACATCATGCAATTGAAGTTGTATACAAAGGTTGATATTGGAAATCATTGCTAGGATTTCAGCATGCATATTAGTGTCTACCCCATAAGCCTCATAACCAGCTTTTATAACCCGTCCAAAATGGTTCCTAACAATGAAACCCACCAGCAATCCATGGGTTTCCAAGAGAGGATCCATCAGTATTAATATTGTGGGCAATAGTATGAGGAATGTGCCACTGAACATGTATATGAATTGAAGGAGATCTAGGTGTAAAATGTTTGATAATACCTGTCTGAATTAGAATGTCATCTTGCTCATTCTTTCTGGTCACTTGCATAGCACTGCATATCAAATGAAGATTATCCAAAATAGCAGAAATAATGACTTTGCTATCAACCAAAATATCTACAAAAAAAGCCTTGTATCTAGCTTTCCAGATTTCCCAGCACACCAGCGTAGGTATAAGAAGAAAGACCCTGCCCAATGGACCTTTTAAATTTGGGTAGAACCATCTTTCCAAATTTTGATGCATACCAGAAGAGTTGTGCCCCCAGTGCAAGATTTTCTAGAAATGTACCAATATCTGCTGAGCTTTTTCACAGTACCAAAACACATGTGCAGTTGTCTCTTCCGCATGACATAAAACACATATAAAAGGACCATTGATGCAAAATTTTGGGAGTTGGGGGGAAAAATGGAGAAGATCATTTTGCAATCTCCATATAAGAAAGTAAATACTTTTAGGTATATGAGGTTTTCAGATTTCCTTTAGCTCTTGAAGAGTTTGTTTCCTTCTTCTAAGTATTTCATAAGCAGACTTGATGGTAAATTTACCACTATTAGTAGGCTAATTCCCACTTATTTTGACCCAAATACTTCATATTTTCATGAGTAATCCCCTGGACATCAGTTAAGATTTTCAAGGCATAAAGTTTGTATATAGGATAGCTGGCATTCATCATTGTATTATCCCACAGACCTTGTCCGGTTTTTAGTTTCCTCCATAATTTACAGGAGAAAGCTTGTTGTAATGTTAGCAGATTCTTGACACCGAGTCCATTTTCAAAAATTGGAAAGAAGACATTTTCCCATCTTCTACAAATGTGTCTTCTATTTTTATCAGTATTCATCCATAGGAAATGTGTGAGAATCTGTTCAATACGCTTAAAAACAGAAGCTGACAGCCTTAGGGCAGCAATAATGTGTATGGGAATTGTAGATAGGACATGCTTTACTAAAATGAGCCTACCACCCGGTGAAAGGAACTTTGCATACCATCCCTGAAGTTTGTTTCCAGTTTATGAATAAGAGGTAGAAAATAGCTGTGTTTAAGCCTGCCCACATAAATTAGGCTACCTAAATATGTGATTGGGAATGACTCTTTTTTCATGCTAGTGATGTGTTTGATTATCAAAAGTAGAAGCTGGAGCATGCTTAAAGAGGAAGAAGGAGCCTTTATTGGCATTTATTTGTTGGCCTGAGGCCAATTCATATTGATGAAGAAAAAGGAAGAGATTCGTGAATGATTTTTTGGTGGCTCTAGCAAGGACAATCAAGTCATCAGCATACATACAGTGTGTTACAGGAATAAAACCTCCACGGGATGCATAGAGTTAAACATGGGTTTCAAAAATGTGTATAAGTCCTCTGGTTGGGGCTTCGGAGACAAGGATAAAAAGATAAGGAGAAAGAGGATCTCCTTGCTTAATGTCCCTAGTATTTTGGAAAAGGCTATAGAGGTACCATTTACCAGAATGGAAAACCAGCTGAAGGTCAGATTATTCATGATTAGTTTAACAAAGGGTTCAGTAATACCAAATTTCAAAATAAGAGCTTTCAAAAAAGGCCAGGAAAAGATATCAAAAGCTTTGGTGGCATCAAACTTGATGATTATGTTGTGACCCCTAGCTTTTTTATGAATAAACTGGACCAACTCTTTAACAAAGAGAACATTGTCAGCTATGCCTTTACTTTTTAAAAACGCAGATTGTTCAGTAGAAATAAGATGGGGAGGAACAGAGTGTAACCTGGAAAACAAGACTTTAGTGAAGATTTTGTTGGCAAAGGTGCTAAGGGAAATTGTCCTGAAGTCTGCAAAAGAAGTAGGAGCTTCCTTCTTAGGAATTAGAGTTATAATAGTAGCTCCAATTTCTTTAGGAATATAGCCTCCAGTAAAGAATAGAGTGGTCACTTTGTAGATATGTAAGGAAACAATGTCCCAACAAGTGTTGGGTGGATCACTCCTTTGTGGATCCCACCAAAATGTAGAAAAATAATAACATTTCAAGTAATATTTAAGGGAATAAGCTACATTATTTTTCCTTAATCTAATCTAATCTTCACAAAAAGGAGTCAAAAAAGAGGGGAGAAATTCACATCTTCTTTGGTGTTGCAGCTGTAACTTTCTGGCGACAATCGGGCATTGAAATGGACTCCGATCGGCACAAAATGTTGAGGGCTTGTTCGCCTCTCATTCTTCTTCAATGTGAACGGTGGAATTTTGGTTTCAACGGTCCAATTTTGGGCAATAAGGCGCTGACCTAACTGCTGCGTTTCTGCTACGTTTTCGGTGATATTTTTCGACAAATCACATATTTTGCATATTTAATTGATGCTTTGGTGTAGTTGATGAGCGACAAATTGTCAATCATTATTATGACATTTTACCCTAATATTGATAACACTTTGAGCATTATTGTACCAATTCAAGTCATAATTACTAAGTTTTGTCCAAATGTGTATGTAGTATTATTATATAAATTATCGTATTTTTATAAGTTTTTTATAAGTTTTGTACCGGTTTAGTAACCGGAGTATCGTGTCGGATTTAAATTTGGTGTTTTGGTAATTTATTGCAGGATTATACGTTTACCAAGATCCCAAGTGACGACACTTTTTGAGCCTAAAAACTTATCTTTTGAGGGATAGAAGAAGATGCCATAAGCTTACAAGTTCAAACGGATCAATTGTCCTAAGTGCTTCTACCGTAAAATATCTTCGACGGACATTTGACCCAACTTAAAGGCATTTTATGGGGAATAGTTTTTCATGAAAGTTTTAGATCTTCAAATGAGCTTTCTAACGCACTTTGAATCACGTCAATCGGAGCTCTACAACTCATTTTACCAAACAGCTGATATTTTGTAGATTCGGCACGAACCGGAAAAAAAAAACCGCACGGGCCGGAATCTTCATCATTTCAAGCACATGGAGAGTCGACAAGGGAATCTGAATCAGTAGCACCGCACGCGCTGGAAGCGGACGGCACGCGCCGGTGTACTACCCTGCCTATAAGTACTCCATCATTTGCAGATGTTTGGAGTTGTACCAATATATATATACTCTATATATATATATATATATATATATATATATATATATATATATATATATATATATATATCTTATCTTTAGTTAGTTTCTAGTTATGTAAATACCGTAAAAGGCACTCCATGAAATAATAATGTAGTATAAGTATCGTTGTAATACTTAGAAGACTTATCAAGGCTCGTTGTTGTTAGAAGAGTTGCTATTTCTGGAAAATACGGCTCTGATGCTTCAATTGTAATCTGGTAACTTTCTAATGTATTTATGTTTGTTTGTTATTATTAGTACCTATATAATAGTTATAATGATATTAGGCTAACTTAATATCTAGCCAAGATATGAAATTGAATTAGTTTTATCTTTTTAGGGAAATGGATGATGACTATGTTAAAATCTGATTAAAATCGATTATGATGAATCTCTTTCTATTTGAACTTAATGGCATGTTTGTATTGACGTAATTAACCAATATAAAAGGAGTCGTAATCTAATGATGAACTGACCAGAGAAGTTAGGTTATGAGATCGTGGATAGAAAGACCGGAGGGTAAAAATGGCCGTCTGACAAACGGAATCCTATTTCCTACCCGGGGGTAGATTTGTCCTAGAAAAACAAATCTTATTGAAAATTGGACTCAAGATATTATCATGTTAAAATCACCTGTTTAATTGAGAAATACTCAAAATAACGGCCGTCAATGACAAAACGGAGTTCCCGAGCTTGAGGATGACATTGGACAGAGGATTTTTGACATATGACAATTTCATACGCTCGTGTGAGGAGGAGTTGTCTAGCTTATGAGTACACCGGTTTATATATAATTGATTAACCTTGAAATAAGGAAAGATCAAGCACATCTATTTCTACTAAAAAGAGATACTGATTCAGTGACATATTCTTGGCTAGTTTCTAATAATATTACTAGTATTTATATCCTATATATTGTATTGGTACCTTTATATATTTATTTCTATGTATCTATATATATCTGTTTTAGTTTTATGCATTTATTTACTGTTTTACGGTTACTAAAAAGGAAAAAGAAAAACTGCGACTTAGATTGAGTTAATAACTGCTTCTTGGTGTTTAACCACACTCTGAATTACCACACGTTTCCCTGAGGATACGACACCTGACTCACCATATTACGCTACAATTTGACCCGGTACACTGCCGGTAAGGATTGTATACCCTAGAAAACGTTCGTCAGCTTTTTGGCGCCGTTGCCGGGGAAACGACGCTAATTCATTGTGTTCGAATGGTTTCTACTTGTATTAGCTCAAAATTCTCGAGGATAAGTCAACACTCTTCTTATCACATTTCTTTTTTATTTTTCGTTGGTACTTACCTTATAGGTAAGATACCAATTTTTATTTTTGTCAATTTCTAGTTAATTTCTCTTTTCGATAGTTGATGACCAGAAGCGGTAAGGCCCCACTCACTCCTTATAAGCCTGACATAAATACTTACGAAATGCAGTTAAGAGTAGAGAGTAAATGTGGTCATACTAATCAGGGAAATCCTGACGAATCATCATCAAATCGAGAAACGAGAATGGCCGAAACTAGTGATGAAACACCTGAACAAGGGATTGCTCATGCCCAAGGGCATGGACAAAACCTTAATCGAATCTACCAATACCAAATAACCGAATCCTAATAATAGAAATAATCATAACCTACCAAACCCGAGACCTATCTGTGATCAGGCCGTAATAAGAAACCAGACTAATAATCCAATTCGTTTACCTAATGAAGGAGCAAATAATTTCGAAATAAAATCTCATCTTTTTGGTTTAATTGACACAAGAGCCCAATTCCTAGGAGAAGATGATGAAGATCCACATCATCACCTCTATCTTTTTGAAGAATTGTGTAATACAGCCAAAAGTCAAGATGCTCATCGTGAATTAACGAGGATGTCTATGTTTCTTTTTTCTTTAAAAGGAAGAGCACGAGATTGGTTTATGTCACTCCCACATCATTCATTGAGAAATTGGGAGGAGATTCAAACCGAGTTCTTAAAACAATATTTTACTCCGGGAATGAATTTCGAATTAATAGTCGAAATGGCTAACTTTAGACAAGGATCTGAAGAAACGTTTGGAAATGCTTGGGAAAGATTTAAAAAGCTATTACGAGCTTGTCCCGGTCATGGTTATTCCTTAGATATGCAAATTCAACTTTTCTGTCGTAAACTAAGAAAAGACTCACGTGCAGATGTTGATCATGCATGTGGTGGTTCTTTAATGATGAGTGAAGCCCAATTAGTTTACGATGCTATTGAAAAGATTTCCAAAAATAACCGAATGTGGGAAACCGATTCTAGCACAAGAAAAGTAGCATTTGCAAGAGAATGTACATCGAATACGGAAGTTTTAGCACACTTGGAGAATTTGAGTAGGAAATTTGATGGCTTACAAGCTAGTAAAAATGTAAAGTCAGAAAATATGATACCAAATGAATACTCAAATCATGATAATGTGTCATTAGGGATATAAGAACCAGAGGGATATTCAAGGGAAGAGGTGAGCTTTTTACAACAGCATAGGAATTTGAACAACGCGTATTCAAACTCGTTTAATGCTATTAGAAGAGATCACCCTACTTTTCGTTGGTCTGAAAACCCTAGTAAGCAAGGACAACCACCGTATCCAGTTCAATATAAGAATCCATATACTAATAAGGTTTATCAAGGAAATACCTCGAATCAGAACCTACAATCATTACCTAGATCGTATCCACAACACACCACTCAAAGTATACCAGTCACCAAAAGTTCAACTCAACCTGAAGGAGTTGATAAATAGGAAAAACTAATGGAAAATATGATGGGTGTAGTATCTACTCAAGCTCAGAATATGGAAACCATGATGACTTCTATAGGAACAATCACTAAGGATATGAGTACGTTGAAAACATCCATGAGTGGACATGACACTAGAATGAGAACTATAGAAGCTTCAATAAGAAATATGGAAGATCACTTGAGTAGAGAAGGTGAACATAAAAACAGTAGACCTCCAGGAGGATTACCAAGTAATACTGAAAGAAACCCGAGAGAGGTAAATCTTTGTTATTACTGAAGTGGAAGAATCTGTGGAAGTAATGGATTAGAAAAATTCAGAAATAATGAAGTAAAGAATGATTTAGATGGTAAATTTAAAAGAACATGGAAAGTAAAGATGAACCTGAATTCACTAAAGAGGAAGAAGAAATTATTGAAGATTTCCTAAGACAAAACAGATATATTGAACCTGAAAGTAAGGATGAGGAATGGGTCAAGGTTCCTAGAATATTGAAAAATCCAAGATCGAATGATCTAAGGACCTTGTTAAATGAGCAGGTTAAAAAGGAATCAAGTTTGAAAGGGCCAATTCAAACCGAACCTTATCCGGCTCAACCCAATTTCACCTCGGTTCAACCTGAAAAGCGACACAAAATCCGGTCAGTGATTTTACGACGAAAAAGGTGCGAATAATGACAAGCGGTGTCCTTCTAATGCACAAACATTCAAAGAATCTTCACCATCTTCGTCTAACGACAAGGGTAAGGAGGTATACATTCTAACCCTAATTTAATTGATCTTGAATTACTTCTATCCCAAAAAAAGGAAATGAAAAGATGAAGTTGGATAAGAAGTATGCACGTTTTCTTGACACTTTTCGCACTTAACTATTAATATCCCTTTCATTGAAGCTCTAATCAATATGCCGGAATATGGTAACTTTCTTAAGGACATACTATCGAGAAAGAAACGGTTGGAAGAATATGAGACGGTGTGTCTAAGTGAGGAGTGTTCCGCCATGCTTCAACACAAGCTTCCTCCTAAACTTAAAGATCCTGGTAGTTTTACTATCCCATGTGATATTGGGGACTTTTGTTTGAAAATGCACTATGTGATCTCCGTGCGAGCATAAACCTCATGTCCTATAATGATTTCATGAAACTTGGCATATGTAAGCTTAAGCGTATGGAGATGACTCTTCAACTTGCAGATAGATCTATTAAACATCCTAAAGGAGTCATTGAAGACGTGTTGGTTAAGGTTGATAAATTTTACTTCCCCGTCGATTTTGTTGTTATGGATATGGAGGTGGGGTACAATACACCCCTTATCCTTGGTAGACCATTTTTAGCAACGGTGGGAGCTGTGATCGATGTTCGTAAGGGAGAGCTTAGTTTGGGAGTGAATGATGAGAGCGTTGTCTTCAACATTTACATTCCATTGAAATATCCATGCACTACACTAGAATCTTGTTCTTGTGTGGACCCTTTGTGTCCCCTTGTTGTGGATCGTACTAACACGCAGGTAGTTGAAGAAGATGACTCCAGCAATAATGTGAAGGCTCGCAAACCGAAAGCTCGAAAATCAAAGGAAAAGGTCAAGAATCGTTGGGATTGGTGGAAATTTTCTAATCTAGGTGGGAGACCGGTATTGATAAAAAAGAAGGATGCGGTGCGTTAGGATGGCCCACCACCGGTGCATTAGAGACGAAAGCAAGGAAAATTCTAGCTATAGACTATAAATATAGTGAAAACATGGGTACTATCCTTCCTATTCACTCCTTAAGAATTTATTTCTAGTTGGTTCGTGTACTTAATTGCTAAATGTTTTGGTGAGTAATTGAGTATCTCATTTTGTTTAAAATATTATATTAATTAATCATTATCATTTTGGTTGTTTAAGTCTATCGAGCAAACGACGTTAAACAAAAGCGCTACCTGGAGGCAGCCCGTAAAAATGTTAAATATAATAATTACTCATACTTTGGATGATACTATCCTCATACTTGGGATGATACTTTGCTAATACTTCGGATTGATTTTCATTTTGTTTCGCTAAGTCTCAGGATGAATGTTTGAATGTCATTAAAACGGGAACGATTAGGTGGTTATCCAAAAATCCCGAGAGAAAGCAAAGAGAAAATTCAAATGCATCATTTCTTGGACTAAGGTTGATAGAACGATTTGAAATAACCCTTGAGGATCTGGGTATAAAAGACTCAGAGTTAATACTTTGTCACATATTTCATATCATGATCTAGTCTGTTTTATATTTCAAATAATGTGTGACATGTATTAGTTCAACTACTATGGAATATGTGTGTTTTAAACCAATAAAAGTTTATGTGGTGTGTTTATCTACCTTCTATCACTACACTGTCACACTCCACACACTTTTATTTTATTTGCACACACAACGGTCATAACTTTGACCCACCCACCCACCCATTTTTATCATCCCAGTATTTGTTTTGACTTGTTTTAGTGCCCTATTGCTTTCCCAACAACTTATTTACACTCACTTTACATTGGGGACAATGTAAGTTCGTAAGTGGAGTGGAGTCGTGGTTGGTCTAGCAATGACATTAATGCTTATTTTGTATCAATAAATCCCTTAGTTTTCGAATTTTTTTCGAGCATTATTTAGTTGATTAAAATAACTGTACAAGGCATATATTTCATGGATTTGAAGATGTATTGATCAATTTGGATGTATATAACCAACGTGAACCGTAAGTGCATTTTAACCCCAAATCTATTTGTGTAACATGAATTCCTTGTGTACGTATAGTTTCAATCTTTTGTTAACATGCAACTTTTGTATGATATCTTGTAAGCACGCCCATAGCAACTAGAACTTAGGCTTGATATCCTTTCGAGGCGAAATAGAAAGGTGTTTGGAATCGAAGTTGGGATGACGGTCATGGCGTCTCTTTGACCCTACCACGACCAAATAAGCCTAAACCCGAACATTTGACCATCGTAGCCCCTCTCAGCCTTGATAGAATGGTCTGACCACCATTCGCTTTATAGCCGTTTTGTTACTTAGTCAGAAACCTACCCTTGAACTTTAATTATGGTCACAATCCCTTCATTTTAACCCTACGAGTGGACTTAGTCTTTTGTTGGACCAGTAGTTGAGTTTGTTGTTATGTTTGGAACACTTTTGTATCAATTTTTCGAGTCTTGGAGATTTTTGGGGTCTCGGCCTCGTGGTTTTTACTCGCCTCACAAGGCGGTGGGGGGTTTTCACGTTAAAATTGTGGTGTGATTGTTTTGTTTTTTTTTTTTTTTTTTTCTCGATTTAGCATCATTGGGCTGCATCATTTAATTCCGTTGCCTGTCATTGGGAAGAATTTTAGGGTATTTATGATACGTGTGGTATTGCGGTTGTTTGTTTTCTCAACAAGTGGTATCAGAGACCCTGTTTGTTATTTTGGTTTTGAAGTGTTTTGGTTTACATTTTTTTTTTTTGTAAAATGGAAGCCAAATTGAATAGAATGATCACTTTTAATGGGTCTAATTATGCCATATGGAAAAATAAAATGGAAGATCTTTTGTGTGTGAAAAAAATATTTCTTGCCGGTCTTTAGTGCTGAAAAACCTGAAGATAAAACAGATGAAGAGTGGATTTTGTTGCTCTTGGAATAGTGTCCTAAACCCAATCGGGTTGGACCGGATCCGACCGGGTCCACTACAAGAAAAGTTGTATTTTACAAGGGGAATTTAATGAGGGGTCGAGATTTGGTCATTAAAAGTACATTTTAATGAGGGTAAAATAAATACTAATGAAAATGATTCAAATTTAATGAGGAACCCTTAATTCCCCTTATTGTTAATCACTTATCCCCTTATTATGATACACCTAAAATATTCCCCTTATTAATACGTAGCAAAAAAAAATCAATAAAAAATTATTTTGAAAATATATAAATGAAAAAACATTAAACACTTATGTTTTGCCAAAAAAAACACCAATTTCAGAATTATAATTATAAAAAACACAAACTTTCCCCGTAAAAGAAACCCAATTTTTTTACAAGATAAAACACCAAAATTTTTAGGCGCCAAAAATCCCTCCCATGTTATATAAAAATTTCATTTATAGACATAAATAGATAGAAAGTAATCATATATGCTTGACAATTGTGTGTCACACATGTCAGAATCTACACCGCTGATCGTAATGAGTATAAATTGATCATAATATAAACCTATATAATCAACCTTGTAAATGACTTTTGTGTTACTCGTTATGACATAACGGTTGTTCCGTATAACGACTCATAGATGTATTTTCTGTAAAATAAAACAATAAGTAAAATATAGTCCTCTCTCAACCACAAACTCATCTTCATATCTCTATCTCACCTGCCTCTGGTTCTTCACAATTAAAAGAGAGAAGTCAGCGGAGAGGGCAAATATTGGTTCAGATCATCTCGAAAAGGTTAATATCATCATCTGGATATATCATCTTCCATTCTCGTAATTCACGGTATGTCTTTCGATCTAGTCTTTAGGGTTCAATATCAAATAGATTTAGAGCAGCGGAGTGGAATCCCGGTGTTAGAGCTGCACCCACAAAATGAATGTGTATTTCTTCAAAATGACCTCTTATAGCTCTTATGGTTGACGTATTTTCTGTTTTAGTCAATGATTTTTCATCAATTTTTAATTCCGTCGACAAATTATGGAAATTAGGAATAGGACTGATTCTGGGATTATACGGTATGCAGAGGCGACAAAAGCGGAGCTTCAAGCAATATATTGTTGATATTCTGGAACAAGGTCTCCTTGTCCTCTTTTTCATGATTTCATTTCACTGTCTTTAAATGTTAGTCTTGGCCCTTTTTATTGCTTGTTATGTCTGAGATAATGATGATAAATACTCATTCAATGATTTGCAGACTTTGGCTATTGAAACTTCGAAACACGAGTTTGCTCTTGGGTTCCCATTGCTTAGATTTGAGAAAAGGATCATGAATATATTTTGGTCTATTGTCGAGATACTTTTCTGTTGTCCTTCTTTAATTAATCTTTCTGAATAAGGGAGGCTTTTGAGAATGGGGTGCAATTGGGGGGAAGGTTTAGTATAAGTATAATATATAGGATGAGTAGTGGTGTCTTAGCTATGGTGGTGGTTTTTGATGTAAAGTTGCAGCATCTTTTTTTTTTTAACAGCAAAGTTGCAACATCTGTATCTACTTTTGCATTGAGATCCATTGAATTTAGTGTTTCATTGTATAATTTTGTACGTTAAGACAAGACTAGTATTTATTTTAATGCAAAATCCGGCTTTTGACTGTTTTTTATTACTCATCTGAATGGCTGAAGAATTCTTGCGACGGTTGTATTAAAGATATGTAAGTCTACACACACTGAGAATCTCTTGCACTGGCTCTCGTATTTCCTTGCCGGATCACTGGATTTTGTATGTCTTGCATCCACCCGAGAAAGTGTTCTTCATTATTTCTCTTATAAAATTTAATTATCTATTTTTTGCGAGCATATGTCATAATTGAATGTACTAGAGTAATTGAAATAGTGTCTCTTACAAAACAGCAAATACTTCAACCATAAGAGCTAAAAATTGCTTAATTGCTTCCTGATTGCACCAAATCCCAATTCAATTCCCGGTTGATGCATTCCGTCACCAAATTATTCCTATTTTTGGACCTTTTGCTGTTTGTTTTTGTTGTGGTAGTAAAAGGAGTGCAAAAGCTGGCTCTGATAAGCTTTCCTGCCACTGTTTTTGGTATATTGGATACTATTAGGCTTTGTTATGTTATTAGACTATCCAAGGTTTTGAAATCAATGATTTTTCAGCTTATTGTTAGGGATTCTAGTAGCTTTGAGTGCAATATTTGCTTTGGAAGGCTAATAGCTATGTGTTTATGACTGAGATTGTAAAGTATTTTGGTGCGATACATGCATGATTTGCTTGTTGTACTAACTGTGAGTTTAATCGAGGGATAATGTTAAACTGTTAGTTTACCAAAGTTTTGTTTCTGGACTGATTCTCATAATCATGTAGTAGTTCTTGATTCTTTTGTCTTCGGTGCCATTCGTATGGTGTGTTCACATGTCTACTGTGTTAAATGGCAAGGAGTTCTCTATTTGTTTCTATCATTTTCTCTATTTGTTTATATGGCGGTTGTCATATTTTAGTTTTTAATCATTTGTCTTTTACACTTCAAGTTAATATTGTTCCGGATAGGTTTAAGTTGTTCTTTGAGTTGGAAAATGCTTTGATAAGGAATGGATTGATCTTTTCAATGATCGATTGAATGACAAATACAAGATTGGTATTCAAGAGTTTTTGGAATATTCTTTCAAGAAGACAGGTGATGTCGAGAATACTCGGTGTCCATGTGTTAAATGTAAAAACGCAGCTTATGGATCTCGTGAAATGATTCAAACACATCTATTAGTGAATGGAATGATGCAAAATTATACAACTTGGTTTTATCACGGTGAAATGGTTGGTGAATCTTCATCTGACAATGAAGAATCAGAAGAAATTGATTATGATGATATTGATGAAATGTTAAGGGATTTATACCCTCACATGGATGGTTCTGGTCAAAATCGGAATAATCAAGAGGAGCCAAATGATGAGGCAAAAGCATTTTACAAATTGTTAGATGATTCTAAGCAACAAACTTATCCTGGTTGTGATACTTAAAAGTTAGATTCAATTGTCAATCTATTAGAAATGAAGAGTATTGGTCGGTGGAGTAATGAATCAGTTGACAAGTTGCTGAAATTTTTGAAAAGGATACTTCCAGAAGGTTCAGTTTTGCCGTAATCATATTATGAAGCCAAAAAAACTGTCAAGGATCTTGGGTTATCATATCAAAAGATAGATGCTTGTTTGAATGATTGTATGTTGTATTGGAAAGAAGACATTAATTCTGAAGTTTGCAAAATATGTGGTTCATCTAGATGGAAAGAAGATAATCATACTGGGGAAACTAAAGTCCGTTCCAATGGTAAGAAAATTGTAGTGAAGACATTGCGTTACTTTCCTTTAAGACCACGGCTTCAAAGGTTATTCATGTGCAATAAGATAGCTCC
The DNA here is from genome assembly GCA_026214975.1 of Gentiana macrophylla. Lineage (NCBI taxonomy): Eukaryota > Viridiplantae > Streptophyta > Magnoliopsida > Gentianales > Gentianaceae > Gentiana > Gentiana macrophylla. The sequence continues at coordinate 34,625,668 of CM047811.1, forward strand.
TTTGATGAGATTGCACCATGATAAAAGAGTGGATGATGGTGTGTTAATACATCCAGCAGATTAAATGGCATGGAAGTCATTTGATGATAAATATAAGGATTTTTCTACTGAACCTCGAAATGTACGACTTGGCCTAGCTAGTGATGGTTTCCAGCCATTTACTCACTCAAAAACTTCATACAGCATTTGGCCAGTAATACTCATTCCATTGCCGCCATGGATGTGCATGAAGGAATCTAATTTCATTCTTTCAATGCTTATTCCAGGGCCAGAGAGTCCTGGAGATGCTATTGATATATATCTTCAACCTTTGATTGATGAGTTGAATGAGTTATGGGAAGAAGGAGTTGAAACATTTGATGCTTCAACTCATGAAAATTTTATGTTTCGTGCAGCTTTAATGTGGACAATCAATGATTTTCCTGCATACGGGAACCTTTCTGGTTTGAGTACTAAGGGTAAGATGGCATGTCCTCGTTGCAACAAGGACACTTGTTCTATGAGGTTAGTCAATGGTCGCAAACAATGTTACATGGGTCATCGGCGTTATCTTCCCATGAATCACAAATGGAGGAAAAATGAAAGTTTGTTTGATGGAACTACGGAGATAAGACCCCACCACCTTTACTTCCAGGTGCTGAGTTACTGGATCAAGTGAATGACCTTGAAGGAATCATCTTGACTAAAGATGCTAAAAGAAAGGTGAAAATTTCTCATGAGAGAAGAGGAGATAACTGGAATAAGAAAAGTATTTTCAATAAACTTTCATACTGGAGTTCGCATTTGTTACCGTATAATTTGGATGTGATGCATATTGAAAATAATGTTTTTGAAAATATAAATGGGACAATCATGAATATTAATGGAAAGTCCAAGGACAATGTTCAATCTCGTCTTGATTTGGAAGTCATGAACATCCGACCGGAATTGCATCCTATCCGTAAGGGGGATAAGCTTGAGTTGCCTGCTGCATCATACACATTATCAAAGGAGGAGAAACACTTGTTTTGCTTATTTTTTAAGCAATTAAGAGTCCCAGATGGGTTTTCATCAAACATTTCTCACTGTGTTAAACATAAACTCTCAGGTTTGAAAATCCATGATTGTCATGTATTTTTACAACATCTACTCCCTCTTGGGATATGTGGTCTTCTTCTGAAAGCAGTGTGTGAACCTCTTATTGAATTATCTATGTTTATTACTAGCTTGGGTGCTAAATCTTTGAGGGTAGATGAGCTAGAAAGGATTGAGTCCCAAATTCCTATTACCTTATGCAAGTTGGAACAAGTTTTTGTGCCTTCTTTTTTTGATGTCATGGTGCATTTGTCAGTTCATTTGGCTAATGAGGCTAAACTTGGTGGACCCATCCAATATCGGTGGATGTACCCTATTGAGCGTATGTTATATCAGCTAAAAAAACTGATTCGCAATATGGCTCGTCCGGAAGGCTCAATTGCTGAGGGGTATATTGCAAAAGAGTGTATGACTCTTTGTACAAGGTACTTGAAAAGAAGCAAGACAAAATTCAATACATTTGAGCAAAATTGTGATAATGGTTTTTAAAAATCTGAAGGTGAAATATCCATATTTGCACAATGTGGTCGAGGGATAGGAGCCGGCATGTCTCGTAATCTCAATGATGATGAGTGGGAGAAAGCTCATATATTTATCCTGAAGAATTGTGACGAAGTACAACCTTTTCTCAAGTAAGATCAAATACCTTCACATGATCAGTTCAATTTTTTGCATCCGTATGTTTTTTTTTTGGGTTACTTTTGGCATCCATATGTAGATTTCATTACTATTTCATGACAGGGAGTACTCTCAGATCCAAGAAATAGGTACATCGCAAGTGTCAGAAGATGAGTGGAATAGAAAAGTTATCATTTGGTTTAAAAAGAAAGTGAGTTGATTATTACACATGTTATTTAGTGTTTGGAATTATCATTTGTGGTAGTTATTTATGTTGTGCTTTGTTGTAGGTTGAAAAAATGCGAATGCAAGACCAACACACTAAATATGATGTGTTACAATCATTGTCTCGTGGCCCTTCACAATATGTTAGGTGCTTTAAGGGTTATGTTGCCAATGGATATAGGTTCCGGATTGAAGCTAGTGACATCAAATCGAGGACACAAAATTCAGGGGTATGTGTACTTGGTGATATAGGTAACGAGACAAATTTTGTAGATTATTACGGTGTGTTGACAGAGATTTTTGAGCTCCAGTACCTTGATGAAAAATGATTGGTTTTAATTTGGTGTAAGTGGTTCGATGTGCATGATAAAGAGAAAGGAGCCAAAATAGATGAATATGGTTTCACTAGCATTAATTGCAATCATCTTTTGAAAACAAATGAGCCATTTATTTTGGCCAGTCAAGCTTCTCAAGTGTTTTATGTGAATGACAACATTAATAAAGGCTGGAATGTTGTTGTTAAGATGCAACCTCGGGATCTCTATGAAATGGGACAACCAGTAGATGAAGAGAGCATTAATACAGATGATTTGGGTGAAGCATACCAACATTCAGAATCTTTCAACTATGATTGTAATAATTCAAATTCGGCTGATGCAGATGATCAAAATATCTGGAGAAGGACAGATTCAGAGCCAACAATAGTTGACAAGACAATAACGAAAAGAAAGAGAAAGAGAAAAACATTTTGATGGTTTATCCGGACTCTTTTTGATGCGGCGTAAATTCATTTTTTTTGGTTAGACGGTATTTGATCCACCCTCACTTTCTTATTTATTCTTCATTTCTGCCATATATTTAAGTCATTGATTCGTGTTATTGTCGGAGTTTTAGTTACGGTTTTATCCTCGTTTCTGCCAATTTCAGCTTTTATTGTCAGGTAGTCTATGCAATACCTGTTTATCTCTCAGACCTTTAAGGATTGATCTTAGTTTTCAAGTTGTATTATGCCTCAATTTATTTGAGATGCTATCTTTGCGTGTCGGTTGTTGGCTGTTTTTTCTTTTACACATTTTTTGATTTGCATTTTATTGGGGTTGGCCAATCAATGAAGTATTTATACTACCATTCTTTACCTATTCATGTGTTTCGTCTTTTGCTATGTGATTAACTTGTTTTCAATTTCCCTTTCGCAGGACATGGGAAGAGACCAGAGCAATAGTGCGTGAATGGTTTGTTTCAAGTCTTAATGCATCCTTCCATTGAAATTTATTGTGTTCACTGTAGTGCTTTGTGTTTTTTTGGTTTTACTCTTTTTTTTATCGTTGAGGGGATGGGTTGAGAAAATGTTGTTTTGATCAACATTCCTATATGCAGGGAAACTAAGATGAATGCTGAGGAAGATGAGCCACGTGCAAGGTTGGTGCCTAGTCTCCTTAGAAACTCCCAACCATGTATTTCTTTTTACTATTAGTTTAGTGCCTTGCAATTGTCATTTTTCCTCTTTCACAAGCTTAGTGTGTCCAAACTACATTTCAAAGATTCATCCTAATGCTCTTTTTTATATTTATTTTTCAAGTTTGGACTTTTCTGCTTGTTTCATTGTTTAGGCATGTACATGTGTTCACTCTCACTCGAATACTCATGTACATTCATCTTTCTACGCTTTGTCTTGGTTTCAATATTGAGATGACTCATCATCTTTGTTTGGTCAACATATGATAGTCACTATATTGCCGTACTTACGACTACTATTTCGGCAAATTTTGTCGAATAAAAGACATTACACTTTCTTTGTTTCGGGAAGAAGAAGATTGCTTCGAGGTAAGTGTAGTTAATGGTACTCACCGCAAACCCCAATAGTTGGGGATCTATGGAAAACCCGTAGTTATGGGATCTGAAAATCCCAATGCTTTTTATCCACGTTAACGCTTGCTACCAGTTTTCCTTGTTCGTAATATAGTAACTTTTAAGGCGCCTATATTCTAATACTTGTAGTAAGTCTTTATTAAAACTTTACGTTTTTTTTGGTTACAGCATCCACATGTGCGTCATCATCATAGTTTTGTATTTCTCTTGTTTGATGTATCTTCTTGTTTGTTTGAGGCTGTGTGGTAGCATTATACTTGCGATTGTAGCTTTTGTGTGTTTTATTGTTGTATTGTACATCTCTTAGTTTATAGATGTTATATATTGGCTCAACACTACCCCATTTTGCAGTTTGAAGATTCACTATTATTTTGTCATCTAAATCAAATTATAATGTTGATATGTTTGTATGTATAGTTCCAGCTGCTAGATAGCTAGCTTTAACTTTGAGGCAACTTTTGCTTTTGGTTTTTAGGGGCCATGCATTGTTCCCATTTTTGATGTATCAAATTCTGTTGTGATGGAAGGATATTTTCATCTAAAAAATGTGAAGTTTTATTACAATGTGTTCTTAAGTATTTATTCCTATTTTAAATGCAGGCTTTTGTATGGTTTGGGGATTTTTGAAGACTTGTGTGGAAGGACTGGTAACTTATTATATCCTACAAGGATTGTAGTATGTAGGCATATTTTGGTTTGTATTTTGGAGTAATGAACAAAGATGTATGTTACTCAAAGACGTGATATTAGGAAATTGTGTAATTATGTATCTACATGTAGTTTAGCTTTTGGAACAAAGTCTTTTTTTGTATATTTTGATAATATAATGATAATGTTCTTACATGTGGATGTACGGTATATTTAGTCATTAAATGTATTTTGGTAATAATAACGAAACCAATTTGATAAGGGGTTATGCTTATTAATGAGAGTAATTCCCGTCAATATCATAACATAAAGTAAAGAGAAATTGAGGCAATAATGAGGGGCAAATAATATAATAATAAGAAAGTTTACTGTAATTATGAATAATTTTTAATGACGGTATAATTCTGTTATTGAATGTCATCCCTTTTTAATAACGGGATATATTTACTGTTATTATTTACTTTTACCAGCGGAAACTATTATAAGGGGCGATAAGGGTAGATTTCCCTTTATAAAAAACATTCAATGACAGGAATCAGTCATTTAATGAGGATGATTATAAAAACAACTTTTCAGTAGTGGCCTGGATCATTTCTACTATTTATTTATGTTTATACATATATTAAATGGCTTTTACATTCATTGTTATAAATTTGTTTCTTTTAAAGAACCAATTGTGAATTTTATATGATAACTTCCTTAGTATTAAAGCTGATGATAGAAACCATGATAGGCGATTATGGTTGATGAGATCTCTAATCACTTTAACAAGTTTGATACTTAAATGTCATAAAAGTGATGTCTTATTAAACAGAAATTGATAGTACAAATAAATTAAAGTACGTATTAGATGTCTTCGTCTTTAAGGGCAGAGATAGATCTCGTCTATCGAAGTATAGAGACACTTGGACTGTACGTGGACGTGTATTGGAGAATGCGTATGTTAGACTGGCCAACTTACATTAAGTGTCGCACTATGAGGTAGTTGTGTAATTATCCTTTGGACCGGAGTCTTCATGGCATCACGGTGTAGATTTTCATGCTTGGACACTATTGAGGTTTACCCAAACCACGGGGCGATCATGCGGTAGTGATTGGGTGTGATACTGAAGCATGCGGTATACATGATTGGTCGTCCGGGAATCGCGTATCCTATGAATGGGATCGAATATCCGAAATGGCCTTCTTATAAGGAATGTCTTACTCTCGTGAATCTTTGCAAAGTGGGAGTAAATGAGTTACTTCGAGAGAGCACGATATCCAGATTATAAGATACGGTCGTTAATGTTTGACACTCGACGCATTGCGACCGTATGGATATTATTACAAATGATAGATTGTAAGTTACACGGTAAATCGTTTCAAAGGAAAGGTAGTAGTCATTGCATTTGACTCTTCCGATGATTGTGGTCACGGTGTGTTTTAGACGCTATCCCGTGATCGTTTGGCATGAAAGGCATTTTTCGTAATTTGCACTTTGTGTCTCACGGCCAACATATTCGGAAGCCTATCGGGTCACACACATATGAACATCTAGCGGATTAAAATGTGGTTATAGATGATAACCAAATAAGGAAGTTTATCTCGTCACTATAAAGATTATAGTGGTAAATTAATATGGTGGTATTTACTTATTATGAATAAATTAAATACAAGATATTAATAGTATTATATTAATTAAAAAAATATTCGGATGCCAATTTATTGGCTAAAGGTATGCATAATATTGAAGTGTATAAGATAGTCTTGGATTATGTGCAATATAATTAATAATATTACCAAATATTAATATAAGATATTAATCTATATATATATATATATATATATATATATATATATATATATATATATATATATATATATATATATATATATGAAAGTGTGTGCTGTACATTGGATGAACATGTGCACAATTTCATTAGTTTTATATGTGTAATATATATATATGATATATACACATGTGTAAATTGATTTATGGTAATAAGATAAAGATAGTCAATATAAGATATTGACAATATCTTGAAAATATTCAATATAAGATATTGAAAATATCATAGATTTATTTAATATAAGAGATTATAATAAATGAGATAAATCAATCAATTATATTTTTCTTATTTTATTGGGAAAATGTTTTCTTCTCCTCCACACTATATGGGGCGCCACTTATCACTATAAATAAGATGTGGGTGTCAAGCTCTTTTGTACTTCACAATTCCAAGAACTAATAGTTCTTCTGTAAAATAGAAAGTATTATATAGAGAGTTGGAGACAAGGGAAAAGGGACGGTCTAGCAACCGGAGTTTTCCAATAGCAATCCATGATGAGATTCCGGCGGGCTGTTTATGTGGACTAGCGGTAGAGGCCGAACACTTGGCCGGCTCTATGCAGAACTACTCTCCTTAGACGGTCAAAGCGTCGATCTTTTAGATCAACCAATGTAACCACCATCTTAAGCTTATTTGTTTATTGCTTAAACGAAGTCGATTTTGGGTAAAAGGAAATCAAAATTTTGAATTCCGCTGCGTTTCCGCGTAGACTTCCTAACAGTGGTATTAGAGAAAGGTTCGAACTTAAGCAATAAGCATGTAATTTTGCGTAGTTAATTTAATCGTTTTAAATCACGTAATTTAAAGATGAAAGATTTTTATTCGCAAAAGTGATACATGTAAAGAAAAAAAAATGAGATCGGGTGGGTGCTCACCGACCGGGTCGCTGGGTGGTCGTCGGGCGGCGGCAAAGCAGGCAACTCTTCGCTAGTAGTCGGTTGACCGGTCAATGCTGGCGGATCTCCAAATTTTTGGTTTTTGTATTTTGTGATTCAATATGGTTCATAGTTGATACATATCATGGAGGCTCAAGTAATGACCTTGAAAACGTTGAGAGTATGGATCCACTTCAACTTCAAGATGGTCCGGTTACGAGAGCTCGAAAGAGAAGATTTGAGGATGCTTTGAAGAACATCGTTTTGGCAAGCTCTCAACAATACGTTGAGGAGTTTAAGCATGAAGACTTGTCCATTTTATTAATAATAACTTGTAATTGGGGTTAAGGGGTTTTTTTGGGAAGTTTTGTCTATTTTTAGTAACCTTGCCATAAATAGCCTATTTTGGCCAAACCCGACATCCACTTACTATTTTTGGATTTTGATCCTTCCATCCACATGTCCTACATCCTTTTAAGGTATACCTTACCTTAATTCTTGATGTCCTACCCATTTACCCTTCCTATAGGCCAATAACCTTTTGACCTTAACTTTGGGAAACTTTTCTTTCCATTTTTGTTAAGCCCCAAGACATGTCCAAGACTTGGCCTAGACACACCTGGGCGCCTATCCCTTTATCCCACATCGAAATTATGCTTAGCCAAACTTCCAAATCCCAACTATAAGTTGTTTTTCTACCACATTGCTAGTTTGTGGGAAGTTGCATTTTCTTGTGCCTATATAAGGCTTTGTCTTGCTAATGTAATTTTTTTAGACAATATTTGAGTGAAAAACTTTAAATATAATTTGAGTTTCAGTGATTGGAACTTGAGAGTTAAATATTTTACCTTGCTGATTGGGTGAATGTTTTAACTTGAGAACTTATCAAAAGTTTGAGCAACTTTTGTGCGGCGTTCTCAGCTTGGTGATCCCGAAGTGCTGATTCTTAGGGAGATCTAAGTTTGTCTCAAGGACCTCACCTAAAGCAAGGATTGAGGGTGAGTGTAAACACGAGTGATTTGTGAGACAAAAAAAAACACTTGAACATGGCTCATGATGAACAAAGTGACACGCCGTTGGAAAATCGATTCGTCTACACCAACAAGCTATTTATGGAGATGGTACTAATCGTATAGAACAAGTGCATACTAATTTGGATGAGCGATTTGAGCAGTTTCAACAAACTATGACTGATCAAATTACTCAATTATTTCAACAACATGGGATTGGTAATATTGGTGGTGCACGTGGCCGTGGTAGAGGGGCTCGGGGACGTGGGGTTGGAGGACGTGGGGGAGATGGTGGACGAGGATTTGGGGGTGGACGAGGTGAATTTGAGGTTAATGATGACGAATACAGTGACGTCGCCGATAATTACGAGCAAGAAGCATTTGAAGTGGTAGCCGATGATAATATGTGCGGGTTAAAATATAAAATTCCCTCTTTTGATGGCAAATCTGATCCGGGGAAATACTTAGAATGGGAAATGAAGATGAATCAGATTTTTGCGGTTCATAATTATAGTGAAGCGAAGAAAGTTAGGATTGCTACCTTGGAGTTTACGGGTTATGCGATGAGTTGGTGGCATAGCTTTCAAGAGAATCGTCGACGTTGGGGTGAACAACCAATTAATTCGTGGACTCTTTTGACCGAACATATGCGTATAAAATGGGTCCCTAATCATTATTTTCGGGACCAAGGTTTTAAGTTGCAACATTTATCACAGTCGGGGAAATCAGTTGAGGATTTTTACGAGGAAATGCAAGTTACAATGCTTCGGGCTAATATTATTGAACCAGAAGACGTAACCATGCAGCGTTTTTTATGTGGTCTTCGAGATGATATAGCGGGCCAAGTTGAACTCCAAAACTATCAAACTTTAAGTGATATGGTTAATGGCGCATCGATGGTGGAACGTAGGCTTAAGAACCGACGTGAAGAGAGAGCCAAAGTTAATCATCCTTTTGGTTATCACACTCATTTACGCCTTCTTTTCAACAAGGAGGTTCACTAGTTCATCTATTTCATTTCTACCAAACAAAGTTGAAAGTTCTACTGTTCTACGAACCATAAATCCAAGTTATCCGAGATTTTGACACAAAATAAAGGCAAGGTGAAGTTGGATGTTCTCGGATATTGAGTGCTTTAAATGTAAAGGAAAGGGTCATTATCTCGCCAATTGCCCGAATAAACGCACCATGACCATGGTTGGACATTCGCATCAAGTATTACTTACGAGTCTCATTCCGAAGAAGAAGCCGAGGATGATGTTCTTGCTGATCATACAGACGAGTTGGATGCACATGCCTCTTCTACCTATGGGTCGTGTTATGTCATTCGAAAGACATTGGTCATTCATGCAAAATTGGACGATTCTATTCGGCGTGAAAACATATTTCAATCAACTTGTGGTATTGCGGGGACGGACGTGCATCTACATCATTGATTCCGGAGTTGTGCAAATTTGGTAAGTCATACTTTGGTTAAGGATTTTCATTTTCCTTTATTACCACATGCACATCCGTATAACTTGCAATGGATGAATGACGAGGCTGATATTCGTGTGTCACATCAAGCATATGTTAAATTTCGAGTTGGTAAAGTGGTTGATGAAGTTTTATGTGATGTAGTTCCGCTTTTTGTCACTCATTTATTGTTAGGTAGACCATGGCAATTTGATAGATCAGCATTGTATAATGGTCGTCTTAATACTTGGTCATTTTCATTGCATGGTCATACGATTACTTTGCATCCGAACAGGTTCATTCCGAACAATTGCGTATGGCTAGTTCTAGGAAAGATGCTTCTATAAGAGAGAAAAAAAATGTGAATGAGGGAGTAAAAGTTGAAAATCATGGCGTGAATTTGGAGAGAAAAAGACATGAGTGCGTTTTATCAGATCTTGAGGGAAGTAATGTCGAAAATTGCAAAATGTCAAGGGAGGGCGTTACTTTTGAGGGAGATAAAAGGTTGGTGCAGCTTGGTAAGGGTGTGGGATCCTTCAAACACGAGGGTAAAATAAAAGTTGAAAAGAAAGAAAGTAAGGGTGTGAAGCACAGTTTCCTTGCGAAACCTAACTTGATCACTACCACGTTGAATAGTGGTAACTTTGTTTTTCTTATCTATTTTACGGAAGTCGTTCCATGTTTAAATGCTTGGTTTCTTTTGACGACTTAACCCCTTCTCTCCCGAGTGTTGTTTGTTCTTTGCTGCAGGATTATGCTGATGTGTTCCCGGATGATGAACCGAATGGATTACCACCTTTGCGAGGTGTGGAACATCAGATTGACTTGGTTCCGGGAGCTACACTTCCCAACCGGCCTGCTTATCGAGCCAATCCCGAAGAAACGAAGGAAATACAACGGCAAGTTGCGGAGCTGTTGGAAAAAGGCAAGATCCAAGAGTCCTTAAGCCCTTGTGCAGTGCCGGTGAACGTTGTTCCAAAGAAAAGTGGCGAGTGGCGCATGTGCATGGATTGCCGTGCCATCAACAATATCACGGTTAAATATCGTTATCCGATTCCGCGTTTGGACGATATGCTTGACGAGTTGCACGGTAGTAAGTATTTTTCGAAAATTGATTTACGTAGTGGCTATCATCAAGTTCGTATCCGTGAGGGTGATGAGTGGAAAACCGCTTTTCAAACTAAGTTTGGACTTTATGAGTGGTTGGTCATGCCTTTTGGACTTACGAATGCACCGTCTACGTTTATGCGCTTAATGAATGAGGTCCTACGAGAGTTTATTGGTAATTTTGTGGTCGTATATTTTGATGATATATTGGTTTATAGCACCACACTCGATGATCATGTTGCACACTTACAAGCCGTTTTAGACACACTTAGGCGTGCTAAGTTGTATGCTAACTTGAAGAAGTGTGATTTTTGTTTGGATCGAGTTGTCTTTCTTGGTTTTGTAGTAAGTGCGAGATGGAGTGGAGGTTGATCACTTAAAAGGTTCGAGCTATCAAGGAGTGGCCACAACTAAAAACGTGGGCGATGTGCGAAGTTTCCTTGGTTTGGCGGGTTTCTACCGGCGTTTCGTGAAGGATTTCAGCACCATTCTTCGCTCCATTAATGGAACTCATCCGCAAAACGCACCTTTACTTGGGGAGATCGCCAAAGGAGTCTTTTGAACTTTTGAACCTTAAACTTATTTTCGCACCTATACTTGCATTACCGATTTCGATAAAGTGTTTGAGTTAGAATGTGATGCTTGGGTGTGGGTGTGGGTGGCATTTTATTGCAAGAAAAGCGCACTATTGCATATTTTTCGAAAAATTAAAAGGTGCTCACTTGAATTATTCCAATATGATAAGGAGTTATATGCTTTAATTCGTTGTTTGCAAACGTGGCAGCACTACCTTAGGCCTCGTGAATTTATTATTCATACGGACCACGAGTCTTTAAAGTATCTTAAAGGTCAAGGTAAGTTGAGTAAGCGACACATTCGGTATATTGAGTTTATCGAATCCTTTCCGTATGTCATTAAATTTAAGAAAGGTCAAGACAATGTCGTTGCGGATGCTTTGTCTAGACGTCATTCACTTATCACATCTTTGCAGTCGAAATTACTTGGGTTTGAACTTATTAAGGAATTATATCCTAAGGATGTTGATTTTGGTGATGTTTATTCTAAGTGTCCATCTTCTACTTTTCCCGAGTATTCTATACATGATGGTTTTTTATACAAAGGGGATAAGTTATGTATTCCTCGGGCGTCTTTACGTGAGCTGTTGTTACGAGAATCTCATGTGGGAGGGTTAATGGGACACTTTACGAGATGTTACGCACTCATTTTTATTGGCCTAGGATGCGATCTGATGTGGCTAAGTTTTGTGATTCATGTCTAGTGTGTAAACATGCTAAATCGAGGTTGAAACCACATGGCTTGTATACTCCTTTACCTATTCCTACATCTCCTTGGACTGATATTTCGATGGATTTTGTGTTAGGCTTACCTAGGTCCAATATTGGGAAAGACTCCGTGTTTGTGGTGGTCGATAGATTTTCTAAGATGGCTCATTTCATTCCATGTTCTAAGATTAATGATGCATCTTATGTGGCTGATTTGTTTTTCAAGGAGATAGTACGATTGCATGGGATACCTAGAACCATTGTAAGTGATCGTGATACTAAGTTTGTGAGTCATTTTTGGCGTGTATTATGGCTGCGTTTGGGTACTTACTTGTTATTTTCGACTTCATTTCACCCACAGACTGATGGTCAAACAGAAGTAGTTAATCGTGTGTTGGGTCAATTACTTCGAACTGTTGTGAAAAGCAATTTAAAGAATTGGGAGTCATGTTTACCTTATGTCGAGTTCGCATACAATCGTGCTAAGCATTCTGCTACTAAATACGCACCCTTTGAACTTGTTTACGGTTTTCTGCCTTCAGCACCTTTTGATTATGTTCCATTGCCTCCAGGTGATCAAGTAAGTTTGGATGGAGACGCTAAAGCTGAATTGGTGAAGAAGCTTCATGAGAAAGCAAGGCTGAATGTAGAAAAAGCAACGGAGAACTACGCAAAGCATGCAAACAAAGGGCGGAAAGAGCTGATTTTTGAACCGGGAGATTTGGTGTGGCTACACCTCCGCAAAGATAGATTTCCACATTTTCGCAAGTCCAAGCTCAATCCACGTGGAGATGGTCCATTCCAGGTCTTGGCATGCCTCAACAATAATGCTTACACGCTCGACATCCCTCCGGAGTGGAATATCTCACCAACGTTCAATATTGCCGACTTGTCACCTTATACGGCTGTTTCTGATCTGAGGACAGATCCTTTCCAACCGGGAGGGAGTGATACATATCATGGAGGCTCAAGTATTGACCTTGAAGACGTTGAGAGTATGGATCCACTTCAACTTCAAGATGGTCCGGTTACGAGAGCTCGAAAGAGAAGATTTGAGGATGCTTTGAAGAACATCGTTTTGGCAAGCTCTCAACAATACGTTGAGGAGTTTAAGCATGTAGACTTGTCCATTTTATTAATAATAACTTGTAATTGGGGTAAAGGGGTTTTTTGGGAAGTTTTGTCTATTTTTAGTAACCTTGCCATAAATAGCCTATTTTGGCCAAACCCGACATCCACTTACTATTTTTGGATTTTGATCCTTCCATCCACATGTCCTACATCCTTTTAAGGTATACCTTACCTTAATTCTTGATGTCCTACCCATTTACCCTTCTTATAGGCCAATAACCTTTTGACCTTATCTTTGGGAAACTTTTCTTTCCATTTTTGTTAAGCCCCAAGACATGTCCAAGACTTGGCCTAGACACACCTTGGGCGCCTATCCCTTTATCCCACATCGAAATTATGCTTAGCCAAACTTCCAAATCCCAACTATAAGTTGTTTTTCTACCACATTGCTAGTTTGTGGGAAGTTGCATTTTCTTGTGCCTATATAAGGCTTTGTCTTGCTAATGTAATTTTTTTAGACAATATTTGAGTGAAAAACTTTATATATAATTTGTGTTTCAGTGATTGGAACTTGAGAGTTAAATATTTTACCTTGCTGATTGGGTGAATGTTTTAACTTGAGAACTTATCAAAAGTTTGAGCAACTTTTATGCGGCGTTCTCAGCTTGGTGATCCCGAAGTGCTGATTCTTAGGGAGATCTAAGTTTGGCTCAACTATCCTTCTCTTTTCTATCATTTTTGTGTAAGTTCTTTCTTTTCTTTGTTAAAATACGTGTTCATCATGTTTAGTTCTGAATACCTTAATCTAGATCCTAGTAGATTCATATCAATAGTTGTGATTGGTAATTCTTCTTTTGTTTAGTTGTGTCATGTGGCTAACCAATGGCATTAAAATAATAATGGTCTTTCCAAACTTTGTTTGAATAGGCCTAGGCCCTTTCCAAATATTTGATTTGGGAAAAGGCTTAAGCCTAGGCCACTTCCAAAATTTTGATTATGGAAAGTGGCCAGGCCTAAACCAAAATTATTTGGCCTTTCCAAATATTTGATTTGGAATAGGCCTAGGCCCTTTTCAAATATTTGATTTGTAAAAGGCCTAGGCCTAGGCCACTTCCAAAATTTTGATTTTGGAAAGTGGCCAGGCCTTAATCAGATTTGGTTTAGGAAGATGTATTTTGGTTTAGGAAACCGAAGGCATCCCTTTTGATTAGGAATCAAAAGGAAAGAAACAAAACAGAGTTAATTTTAATTTTGATTTATTTTTTGAATAGTTCTAATTAATTGAAGTTAAAATTAAAATCGTTTAAAATTAATCGTTAATTTTATTTCGATTAAAATCATTTAATTAATTAAATGTTAATGAGTTAATTGATTGGATAAAATTAGTTAATAGATTAAATGTTAATTGATTAATTAAGACGCAAGTAGTTAAATTTTAATTTTATCTTTTTCATAAGATTTTATTGTATGGATTAGATATAGTAGATATAATATGATTATATGGACCCCGATTGATCATGGACTCGACCGATTGGATAGATGTGAATGATTTAATTTTTCTGTTGGTTTAAAAATTGTCCTAGGCCGTTATGAAGAACGTGACCTAGTTTATTTTATGCATTTATCTCATTCCCGTTGGCTTCCCCCATGTGTGGCGGGTGTATTAATTTTATTAGATAGAATTAAATGTAATAAGAATGGAGCGGAAGATGGAGACCAAAGAAAAAACGAAAATAAAGATCTCATTGGAGAATGGAGCATTAAAGATCCTATTGGCGGTTGCAGCTACCCTTAGATTGTGACCCGCAGTTTCGTCAGTTTGTATTCGAAACCACACCTAGGAAAACTTGTCACGGATTTTATCAACACGAAATAAACAAGTAATAATCCGGTTAACCTCAAGTATAAGGATCGTAGTAATAGCGGTTAATGCCGGGTCGATCTTACGGGGAACTAAACGATTGTGATTTCTAGTTTTTATCTAACTAACCTATGTCACGATTACTAAGCTAAATAGCGGATAAAACTAAACGAAATACTGAAAGCAAATCTTAACTAAAACGTAAAACTCGACAGAAGAGATGATCTAAAGCCGGAAGGATACGGCTGCGAACCAATTGAAGCTAACTAATCTAAGATGTAGATAAAAGTAAACTAACTAGACAAATTCAAGCTTTTAAGGATTTAAATCAAATTTATAACGAGCAAACGAGGATTGATCCACCTATCCAACAAGCATTGATTCCCTATCTCGATTATATTGCCGTTTTTATTCAGGTTGTGATTCACCTTACCTAAACATGAACCCTAATTCCTTAGAAAGCTCATCTATCAATCTATTATCTTCCGACATAAGATTAACGCGTTTAATAACCAAAGGTGCAAACTTTGTGTTTATAATCTAGTAATCAGACCTATTAACTTCCGTTATGATAGATTCGAATTACTATTCTTATTCATGGTGATCTAGGGTTTATTAAGACTTCCATCAACAATAAACAATCAACACATGCATATCTTCCGATATAAAAGCAAATTAAACATGAATAAGCATGAATAAGAAACAACCTTTATTAAAAACTCACAGTATAATCGAAGAAAACGAAATCAACAATTGTTGGACGGCTTCACAATACTCGTTTGATGAAGCTTTTAGCCTCTGAACATCCTCAGCAACTCAAATTTGCAGAAACAGTGCATAAAAAGTAACTAGTGTTTAATCTAAACTAAGAGCATAAAAATAGGAATAAAAAGATGAAAAACGCAGCCTAAAGCCGCCCCTAGGTTTAGGGTTTTGAATAATGTGAGTATGATCCTCTTTTGTGAGAAAACGACCCGACTATATATAGATTTCAAAGTCGGTTCTGCTAAGTCGGCCACCGGACGCCCGTCTGAAACCTTGAACGCCCGTCCACTCTTCAATAAAACTTCGAATCGGGCCGAGTCATGACCAGACGCTCGTCCATCCAGCGTCCACTCCAGCGTCCAAACTTCCTGAATCAAAGATGACATCCTGGACGCTCGTTCAATTACATCAGACGCCCGTCCACTGGACGGAGATTCTGGACGCCAGTTTGATATGATCGATTTTGATTTATTGATCTTTATCTCTTCTATCTCTATCCCACTTCTTCATTATCTCTTTTATCATCATATATTTCGACTCTTATCTCTTTTTGATCATCTCTTGAGCATCAAACACGTATCTATAACACATAAAAACATCGCAAAACGTAATAATGTCCAAATAATCATAAAATCATAATTAAAACACATAAATCAACCTATTTTGCGATTAACTCTTCTAAAATATCATTTACTCAATATTTTCATAAAACACATGTTTCTTATGCAATTTAGTACAAATACGGGGAAAAATATCATAGAATATAGCGTTATAAATCGTATAAATTCACCCTTAACAACTCCCCCACACTTAAGCTTTTGCTCGTCCCGAGCAAAACAAAACAAAAGTTAGGCTCGAGAGAAGAACAGGCATCTAAACATGCATAACACATATCCAATAAATCAGAAGTTCACCCTTGTGCGTGTGCATAGCCATAATAAACTTCCACTATATCCAAACTCGAGAAACTCAAAGCAAAACTAGCTAATACCCCCTTGTAGACTAGTAATAAAGGACACTCATAAGATGCACCCTACAAACGTGACATATCCCGAAAAGAATGATCGAATATATCTAGGGCCTTTCGACATACTCAGAGGATAATCCCACAACATATCATCGGTTTCTCTTTGGGGATAAGGTGCACGATAACTTAGTCTTATATACATTTCATAACACTTTATCAGTTGATTTAACTTTTTCGCTTAAAACACACATCGAATGAGCTCTTGCCCTGTCATAGCGCGAATAGGACATTTCGAGATAATACCCTACCTTACTCCAATCATAAGGCAGCTTCTTCTGACTGTCGTGAGCTTTTAGTCATCATAGTGGTATAGGACATACGCGGTATACCCTACCTCACTCAAATCATCGACTAGCTTTCGACACACCCAATAATTCTTCATATTTTACCTTTCAACTTTTTCATTTGACAATAAGTTACGTGTTACTTATCACATTCAAACCTTAGATATTCACAGTATATCATACTTCGGATCTAAATACAAACTATCATAAATCTCACGATATATACGTAGCACTAAGCACATGACTTACGAGAAAATCAAAAACCACTAATCCAAAAGGGGTATAACTTTATAAATTAGCTCATCATTCACTATGGCTCGTGAAAAATAGTGTCAAGTGAAACATCTAACTTACCAAATATATGATACATTTAATCGAATCGCCTACTCGGGACAAAACAAAAACAACAGTGTCGGAAAATTTCAAAAATTTTAGCTCATTTGCATAGAAACATTACGAATTAAGCAAATGTGTAGATACATATCGAGACATTCCCCTCCCCCACACTTAAAAATCAACATGTCCTCATGTTGTGCAAAACGAAAGAAAAAGGAAAAGACTTAGCTGATTTAAATCGAAACTCGAATCGTTGGTCAAGCCGGAGCCTTCATAATGATATCAAGAATGCGTGAACTGCACAATGTAGATACCGCACGTCTTAGACAAACATGGAACCATCTCGGGGAAAACGGGGAGTCATACCAACATGAAAAGAGATATCAAAAATGAAGATAAAGCAAAGTGAGAGCACACAATACATCCATAAAGTTGAAACACAGTTGAAATGAAAGTACGCGCGCCTTATGGCTTACATGATCCATCGAAAATAAATAGTAGCAATATCAAAATTACAACGAACCTTATAAGTAAAAAAATGTCAATACAAAACAACCAACGTGAAAATAGACAAATAAGATCAAGGTTGGCTCGGTGCCGCAGAATCATCAGCTGGAGGATCAGAGGAGGGTCCAGAAGGTGGTGCCGTAGCCCCTAGCCGCCGAAGTCAGCCGCTCCTCATCCAAGATGACTCGAGTCGTGTAGAGCATCCGCAATGACCTCGCTCAATCTCATCAAAGAAAAAGATAATCAACGGAGCTCGGATTGAAGATTCTCGCCGTCCCTGGCCGCGGCCTCACTGATGCAATCAAGAATTGTCAAAATGTTGTTCGTGTATCCCGAATATCACCGAGCCATTCCCGGAAACTATTTGCCATGCTTAACCGCATCCCCGGCCGGGAGATAAAGGAGGAAGGGAGGATGCACGAGGCGTTGCCGATGAACCAGGCTCCGGAGGTGCCTCCGGCTCAGAATGTCCCGAGGGCTTACTCTTTTCCCTTTGTAAAGGCCTCGGGTTCTTCGGCTTATGATCCGCCCCAAACTCAGGCACACGGCATCGAGACACAAACTGTGGATCAAATGAGGGACGATCAAGCTCCGTGTATAAACCTTCTGATTGATCGAGATCTCGTCATACAATGCCTGTCCCACATCCACATTCAAGCCAAATGTCAACGCATACAACATGCCCAGGTCACCTATATGAAAATGTGTCAAGTTGTTCTTAGGCAACAACCGACTCTGAATGAATCGACACTGGACCTTCCAATCCTCCGTCCAGGTCGTGGTAACCAACTCCTTCCGGTCTCCTCCCGGTCTCAACGTCCAGGCCACATCCGGGCAAACTCTCAATCTCAACTCCTCCAAAGGATCCTGTCCCAAACTCTGTCTATGCACAATCTCCTCCTTATAATCCCGACCCTCAAAGCCGCTAAGTTGTATTTCGATTAATCACCTCCGGTGTAAAGGAACTTCTACCCTCGAACCACGACTACCTTTGTCCCCAAGTCGGTTTCCGAACAGTTTGCATAAAATTCCCGAACTAGGGAGCTATTCACCGGGGTAGTCGGGATTGTCATCAAGGCTTCCCACTTCCTATCCTTAAGCAACTTAACGAACCCCGGATCGACCTTCGCCTCCAAAATAGCCCTCTCAACCAACATGTTTCTCGAAAAGTAATGTTTAGTATAAACTTCATGGGCTCTAGGGTTCACGAATCGACGAGGCAATGGCATCGGGGCAACGGTTTTAGATTTCTTTCTAGGAGGGGCTGCCCTAGGTACAACTGGTTCCTCTTCCCGGGTAGCATCGACAGTTTCCTCAGCCCTAGACGAACCTCCACCTTTCTGAACTCTAGGCATCCGTACCAAAGGCACATCATCATCCGTCTCAGACTCCGAGGTTGGCTCATCTCTTAAGGTCGCCCTAGTTTGGGTGGCTCTAGGGGGTTGCTCACGAATACTCACACCCCGGTTAGGATCAACTAAGGTAGGGTCAATCTCTTTACGCTTTTTCCCTGCCTCCCGGGCCACTTCCTTACCATGCCTCTTCACGACTGCCTTCTTATGAACCATTTCCACGCCTAGTCCAAACCAAACAATCCTAATGTGCACAAAAGATACCCGTTTAACATCCAAAGCGGGATTTCAAAACAACCAAACCACAACCACCACCATAACCATCACCAAACAATCCATTCATCACCCATCACAACACCACATCACCAAAACAGAGCAGAAAGAAACACCAAAACCAAAAAAAAAACAAATTAAGGTAACATTCAAGAAAACGAGCCGACCCAAAGATCGAACTCACAAAAACGTGAATGAAATCTAGAAAAGTTGTTACTAACTTACCGAGTAGGGTGAGTAGATGTTGATTGAGGTGAAACGAGTCCAAACAACACAAGGATGACCTCCAAAATCAAATTTTTCTTCCTAAAAGTCGGTTTGCAATGGGGTCCGATTCTCCGTAAATATCGTGTGTTGGGGATTTGGTTATGAAAATCAAAGAGAGGGTATCAAAGCGGCGGCTGTAGCACTTTGAATCGCCCAAAACGGTGTAGAATTGACGATTTTAGGGCAAAAGGAGGAGAGAAACCGTTTTGCTTTTTGAAAATTCGAAAAGTGAAGGTTCACTCGATGAAGGGTATATATGACAGAGGTTGGGACGCTGTTCAACTCGGTGGACGGGCGCCCACTTTGGAAAGACGGATGAACCGGACGGGCGCCCAGATTTATTAGACGCCGCCCAAGAGTTTAAATCACATACGAGATTGGAGGGAATAAATCGACGGGCGCCCAGGCTTAGTGGACGCCGTCCTGAAATTGGTCAAAGCGGACGGGCGCCCGAGTTCGGACGGGCGCCCAAGCAGTATAAGTGCAAAAATTATAAAATTTCCATACAAATCAAATTCAAAATTTGCCCTTCCTTATTAAACTTATATAAAACTTCAAAAATACAAATAAAAATCAAATGAAGTACATAAAATTACTAGAAGATAAATAAAAGCAGATGGAAAACAAAGGTTGCCTCCCACTCGGCGCTTTTGTTTTACGTCGTTTGCTCGATTTAAACATCCTAAGAACGCTAGTCATCATAAATGTCCGACCAATCGATCACTCGAATGAGACGGCGGAGCATGTCAATCGCCGGAGGGAAGTCATACTCATCTTGTAAACCCGGTCCTCACCAAAGAACATCAACACCTCGAAAGTGCTCACTTGCAAAGACTAGCGCTAAATCTGTCAGCATCGGATCATTGAGGATGGTGTAAGGACGTCCTAGAGCTGCCTGTAACTCCTCAGTAGTAAAGTCTCCACCTCCCGAACAACGGGGAACAATAAGAACATAGGTGACCGTCTTGACGCGGGTACTAATGTCAAAATCTACGTGCAAAACGATGGTTCCTCCCGGTCCGTCATCTACAGTAATGAGTGGAATCCTCCTAAGGAAAGGTAACTCCTCTGGCTGAACACCGAAATCCATATCTAGAAAGCACAACTAAACGACCAGATAAAAACAAAAACTTAATAAGGCTAAAACTGAATAAACTAAACTTAAATACTAACACTATCAAAGCATAAAAACAAAAACAACTAAAAGAACGATATCTAGGTTGCCCCCTAGTGGCGCTTTTGGTTAATGTCGTTAGCTCGACACCGTTTAAAACTCAGCCTGGATCAGGCCATTTGACTTTTCTGCCAGCCACTACCTCGTGTAAGCTCGATCGATGAGTGTGGGGCTGCAGTAAACAAAGATCTCACACATGGGGTGAAATCTTTAATAGCTTTCCACATACGCTTGAACTTCCCCATGGGTGACCTCCTCATCCTCTGAGCCCTCTGATGACGCTTCAACTGACGCTCCCTTTCAAACTCTTCCATATCAGCACTACCTGCTAGAACTTCTTCAGACGGATCACTACCGTCATCCTCGGAGAACAAGTCGGGTGATAACTCGTCAAATTCTTCGACCTGAGTAACACCACATCCGAGAATATCGAGAAATTTAACAATCAAAGATGTCTCTTTGGGTTCACCAATATAGTGTTTGCACCTTTGACCGTTAACTCGAAACGGTTCACCACTATAACCACGAAGTTCTAGAACGCCTCCCGGAATGATTTGGAGAATCTCGAAAGGGCCGGACCAACGTGTCTTAACTTTCCAGAAGCAGATGTAACCTGGAATTATATAGAAGAACTTGTTCGCCGACATGAAATTCTCTTTTCTTAATCTTAGCATCGTGGAGTAGCTTCATCTTATCCTTACTAATCCTGGCACTTTCATAGGCCTGGAGTCTGAATTCGTCCAGCTCATGTAACTGCTGTAATCGATGCTTCCCACAAGATTCGGAATCAAAGTTCGAAACTTTGTAGCCCAATAAGCTCTATGCTCTAACTCGATGAGCAGATGACATGGTTTCCGTAGACCATTTGATATGGTGATGTACCCCATGGGGTCTTATAGGCGATTCGATATGCCCACAAGACATCATCCAACTTTAGACTCGTCTTTCCTATGATCATTAATGAGCCTTCTCCAGATCTTCTTAATGCTCTGGTTGCTCTTTCAACACGACCACTAGTCATAGGATGGTACGGTGTGCCAATTTTATGACGAACACCATACTTCTCAAGTACTTTCTCTAGGGGTCGGTTGCAGAAATGCGTCCCTTCATCACTGATCAAGGCACGTGGACATCCAAACCTCACGAAAATATTCTTCTTTAGAAATTTCATCACCGTCTTATGATCATTGTGAGGAGTGGCTTGGGCCTCCACCCATTTAGACACGTAGTCCACGCAGACTAAGATGTATTTATTACCGCAAGATGATGGGAAAGGTCCCATAAAATCGATACCCCAAACATCAAAGACTTCGTGATTCGAGGATGGGTTTTAAAGGCATGTCAAAGCGCCTTGTCGAGAGTACCGGTTCTTTGGCACCTATCACAAGCTTACAGAAATCTTCCGTATCTTTAAAGATCGTAGGCCAATAGAAACCGGATTGAAAGATCTTAGCAACGGTTTTCCAAGGACCAAAGTGACCTCCTGTGGGTCCTTTGTGGCATCGCTCAATGATGTCACGTTGCTCAGTTATTCGAATACATCTCCTAAGCAAACCATCTTTACTGAGATCTTGAAAAGATAAGGTTCATCCCAAACGAAATATTTTAAATCCGAGAAGAACTTTTTCTTCTCTCGATAAGACATCTCGGATCGAGATAACGGCCATGAAGGTAGTTTACAATGGAAGAATACCATGGAACATCAAAGGAGCGCCATCGATCAACATGATGTTCTCTAGAGGAAAGTAAAGATCTATATCATCTGGTTCATCCTTTTCCTCACTTAACATTCCGCCACTACATTTTCACTGCCCTTTTTGTCCTTAATTTGAACGTCAAACTCTTGTAGGGTCAATATCCAACGTAGTAAGCGCGGTTTAGCCTCTTTCTTAGTCATCAGATAACGCAAAGCAGCGTGATCAGTCCACACGATCACTTGAGCTCCTAACAAGTAACTACGAAACTTGTCCATAGCAAAGACTACGGCCAGTAGTTCCTTTTCAGTAGTAGTATAGTTAACTTGAGAGGGGTTCAATGTGTGACTTGCGTAATAGATAGGCTGGAACTTTCCTTTGATCTTTTGCCCTAGAACAGCACCAACAGCATAGTTTGATGCGTCGCACATAAGCTCAAATGGTAGGTTCCAGTCAGGCGATATAAGAATCGGAGCAGATATTAAACGATCCTTAAGCTCCTCAAACGCTTGCTTGCAGCTCTCATCAAAAATAAACTCAACGTCTTCCTTTAGTAAAGTGGACAGGGGCTTGGCTATCTTGGAGAAATCTTGAATGAACCTTCTGTAGAAGCCGACGTGTCCAAGAAAGCCTCTCACTTCGCGCACATTTTTAGGATAGCTCATCTTCTCAATAGCTTCTACTTTTGCCCTGTCAACTTCTATACCCTTGGCTGAGATCTTGTGGCCAAGAACTATTCCTTCATCTACCATGAAATGGCATTTTTCCCAATTAAGTACTAGGTTCTTTTCCACACATCTAGATAGCACCTGATCAAGATTGTCAAGGCAATCATCAAAAGATCGACCAAAAAACCGAAAAATCGCCCATAAAAATCTCCATACACTTTTCTACAAGCCCGTCAAAGATGGCTAGCATACATCATTGAAATGTAGTTGGGGCATTGCAGAGATCGAACGGCATTCGCCTCAGAGGCGAATGTACCATAAGGGCAGGTGAAGGTGGTCTTTTCTTGGTCAGCTGGATCAATGGGTATCTGGAAATATCCTGAATATCCATCTAGGAAACAGTAGAATGCGTGTCCCGCCAGACGCTCGAGCATCTGGTCAATGAATGGAAGGGAAAGTGATCTTTCATGGTTACCTCATTGAGCTTTCGATAATCGATGCACTCAGAACTTGATGAACAAGCCTCAATGCAATTTCCTCTCCTCCTTCTCATTCTTTTCAATTGTAATTCCACCTTTTTGGGAACTACTTGAGTCGGGAAACCCATTCACTATCCGCGATGGCTTAAATGATTCCCATGTCCGAAGTTTAATGATTTCTTTTAACGACTTCTTGCATATGAGGGTTGAGCCTTTCGGGGTGTCGACACACTTGGCGCCCTCATTCGTCTTGATCTTGTGCATGCAGATGTCAGGAGATATTCCCCTGATATCTCCTACTTGCCAACCAAAAGCTTTTTCATTCTTCTTCAAGACGTTGATCAGTTTCATTTCCTCTATACGGGAAAGCTTGGCAGATATGATTAAAGGAAGCTTGTCGCCTTCTCTTAAGAACACATACTTAAGATGTTTAGGTAACGGCTTCAACACCAAATCCGCAGGGGGGTCTTCTAAACTAGACTTGAGATCTCCACTTTTCAACTCAATATCATTGAGTTTACTCTGAGGTCCCACCGCCAAAGCTTCTCCTTCCAACAGCTCTTCCTCAAAATCAGCTGCTAGTTGATCCAGATTCACCCTACCATGAGTATTCAGATTATCAACTAATCGCTCATATTCTGCTTTGTTGGACTTATTTCTCAGTTTTGATGATGAGTGCCATACTAGCTGTTATAGTGCAAAGGCAAAAAGATGTCTAGATAAAATGTATAGGTTTATTAGAGTTTGATTCATAAATAGGTTTGATCAAACAAGCCTTTGTAAAAGGTCTGGCGATCGTTTATCGCCAGACTAGTCTAGGTCGATAGGGTAGATAGGTCGAAGAGGCGAGTGCAACCGGCCAAGATCAAGAGATGAAGGTGAGGTTCAAACTCAGTAAATGAAGGCTAAGGGATCAAACTTAGTATTTAATGTCAAGGATATGGGATCGAATTTAGGCAAGTCTCGTGATGACCTAAAGCGATTACATATACCTTGTGTAAGATTTAAGTTCCACAAGTTGGATGATGTTTGGAACTTAGTTATACTTTAAATGATGTAAACCAACTTCACAAACAAAAGTTGGATATAAGGATTCAATTTGCATTATATTTTCTGAGACAAAAATATGATGTTCAAAGAGATCGATTGTTTTACAACAGATGATGAACTCGCGATATATATACCTCGATTAATTCAAGATTATTGGGAAGTTACATGGATAAGAACGACCAACTACCTCTCGACTTATCAAGCAAATCAAAGTGAGATTAAAAAGACGTTGGGATGATCCATATTTTTATCCATTGGATACAAGTCAAAGGGTGAATGACAGATTTGCCTTTGTCAAAAAGTAATCCTGACAGTGTCAGTCCTATGAATAGTGACAGAATGCAGTGAGGATGGGACAAATACAAGGAACGGTCACATTTGAATTTCAAATTCAAGTCACATGCATTCCTACCTATAAATAGAGGACTTTCAACTCAAAAAGAAGATGATGAACTTTGAGATAAACTTTAAGTGATAACACTGAGCTGAAAAACACCCTGCTGAACTTACTGAGCTTAAGGCTGCTGATCTAGTTATTTTCTTCAAGTGCATTCTGTGTTCAAGCTGCATCAAGCATACACACTTGAAGGCGCAAGTCGCCGATTATATCATCCTAATCAAGCTGCTTTGCCATCGAATCATTTACTTGATTCATTCTTTATTTTATAAAGAACCTCTTTGAAGACAAAGTGAAGCATCCGTTAGGTGTGAAAGAGCTGTTGGTTTGTGGTGGAGTGGTGAAGAGGCAATTCTACCCTTCAAGGACCAAGTGGAAGACTCGGGAGCAACAATCCTACTGTTCTTAGTTTTCGATTTGTGAAGCCATAGTTATTGGTGAAGGACAAGCAACCTAGGACTCTTTGTAAGCAGATAACTCAAAGATTACTAGTGAATTTCCTCCAACATCACAGGAGAAGAGTGGACGTATGAGGATTACATCACCTGGAACCACTATAAAAATCTCTCTACTTACTTATCTGCATTTATTTTCGCGTGACTTAGTCATTATTCATATCAACTCTTGAATCTAGCAAGCGAAAAATCACACACATACACTAATGAGTATCTAATACTTAGTAACATATTTAACAACAAGTAACAAGGCTTAATTTTGATATTATTCCATTTGCACAAATTCAGCAAATGAATCTGTCATGAGACTACTCGATTATCGCCAAATCAAGTCTCGCAGATCATCAAGTATCGCCAGGTTGAAATTGCAGAATTTGTTAACTCCAAAGTTTTAAGAGTTAAGTTTATTCACCCCCTCTAAACTTAACTAAAGCCTTTTCAAGGACCAACAATTGGTATCGGAGCGATTGCTTCGCTCAAGGAATCCTACTTGTTGTGCTTGTGAAAATTCTTTAAAACTTTCTTTCAAGTTCTTGATTTTCAAGACTTGCATCATGGATAACACACAGATGCTAGAACCATGTTGATGTGCTCTCTTGATAGATTTGATGAGTATAAACGTCGAATGCAGGCATATCTTGCTGCTACTCATGATGAGATGATGGATGTACTAACTGAAGGACCACTGGAGATTACAAAGGCAGTAACAGTGGGTGACAGAACTGAGTACATTCCTAAACCAAAGAGAGAATGGAATGCAGAAGACAGGAAAAGAGCAAACCTCAACAACATTGCTATTGATATCATCTACGGAACCTTGGATAGCAATATGTACATGAAAGTCAAAGATTGCAAGACTGCAAAGGAACTTTGGGATAAGATTCACTTAATCTGTGAAGGCACTGATGCAATAAAGAAGAACAAAATCAGTGTGGCCAGAAAAAGGTTTCAAAAGTTCAAAATGCTACCTAATGAAACCATTGAGCAAATGGAGTCCAGATTCAATGCAATCTTAGATGAACTTACTCTCTTTGAGTGTAAGTTATTCAAAAGAGGAAGTAAACACCAAAATCTTGGAAGCTTTACTGCAAGAGATGTTTGGAAAATGAAGGTGACTGCAATTGAAGAAATGAGAAAGTCGTGCATGAGGAAGACACCTTCAAACTGTTTCTCGATCTTAAGGCCTATGAATTTAGCAAGAAGTTAGTGCTCGAATCGAAAAGGAAGAGCCAAAGACCATTTGCATTGGCTGCTTCACATCATGAAGAAACATCAGGAGGACAGGATGATATCTTTGGATGAGATGCAAGAAGCAGATTGCCCTACTTGAGCAAGAAAATCAGAATGATGAAGACTGGAAAGGCCCCTACAAGAAATTTCACAAAGAGGCCTACTGAGAGAAGGAAAGAAGAACCAAAGAAAGATAATGACTATCTATGCTTTCATTGCAAGAAACCAGGACACTTCAGACCTGATTGTCCTGAGTTGAAACAAGGCAAGGAAACGATTATCTTTGCTTCAACCTGTAAGAAGCCTGGACATTTTAGACTGATTGTCCGGACTCATCAAGACCAAGAGTCAACAAAGGAGACATGGCAAGAAGGCTATGGTTGCTGAAGATGAATCAGGATATGAAGTGGGATCTGAAAAAGGAAATGAGTCAGATGACACAGCACTGGTTGCTGATATGGAGGATTATGCTTTGATGGCCAACATGGATGGCGAGGAGGTATACAACACTTTGTATCTATAAACACTCCGCTGGAAGTGATTGTGAATCAACCTCGTGGTTCAAATCCTAGAAATTTCGACAACAATGAGACTTTGGATGCCATCCTTAATCAATCGAGGATAATACAAATCTGGTTATGAGATTGTGAAGGCTGAAAAAGAGGCTCTTGAGTTAGAAGTTGGAAGATTGAAAGCTGAATTAAGGGTTTTCAAAGGTAAGGAAAAGATGTTGGGACGAGAATCAAGATAAGTCTGTTTGCACATCCAAAGTGACCTCACGAGTCTCTTTGAACCATCTTGTTCCAATCATCGCATACAAATCGGAAAGCCTTATGGAGATAGAAGCCGGGCTTGGATTTGGAACTCGGCAATCTAACAAGAGTGGATCCAGTAAAGTTTATGAACCTAGTACCGAATTGGTCCTAAGTTTGTGCTCGCACTAGATCCATCTCTCAGTAGAAGGTCTTTGCCAGCAAGTAAAACCAAATGAGAATGCCTCAAAGAAGCAAAATCGAAGTCTCGAGAAGTCAACGACTCTAGTAAAAGAATAAATCCAAAAATAGGACTCATTGTACCTTCTAAGCTCTTGATAAGCAGACACTGCTACCAAGTCTATTTGGACCACGAAGGAAAGAAGCAGAAATATTCCAAGAATAAGAATCCTAAATCCAAAAATGTTGATCATTCAAGGATACTTATCTCGGGGAAAGGTAGACTGTTCCTCTTGATGATGATTGGAATATTCCCGCATCTAATGTTAGAAGCAGTCAGTATAACCATACCACTAGGGTAAAACCTAGGCAATGGAATCACAGAGGACTTACACAAGACCTCAATGGACTCCATATTACAGTGGTTATTCTAACAGACAAAGACACCTATGGTTATGCAAATGTTTCTAATAACAAGAATCATTTCAAACAAACATTATGTACCAAAAGGCCGAGAAAACATATGTGGTTCCTACACAACTCTTGTTAGAACTTATGGATGTGTGGAATACATGTATGAACCAAAGTATGAACCAAAGTATGACACATTTAGAGAAGACCTTATGGAAACATACCAAGGGTCATGCTTGCCATCGACCACTATGGACCCAAACAGGTTTGGGTACCTAAAATGCATTAACTTTGTTTTGTGTAGTGTGTCGGTACTTTGTGGTGGATGTTCCGGACACATGACAAAGAATAAGCACTGTCTTACAAATTTTGTGGCAAAAGATGGTCCAAGGGTGAATTTTGGCAACAAAAATACACTGGTTATACAAGAGGATATGGCACACTCATCGAAATGGACTTACAATCAAGAATGTTGCATATGTGGAAGGATTTGGATTACAACTTGCCGAGCAATTGGACAATTCGTGATATGGGATACAAGGTCACTTTTGACAAAAACAAACTGTATTGTCATTAGTGAAAAAGGTGATCAAGTTGTACTTTGGCGGTAGAAGGCAACAGAACATGTATGTTGTGGATTGGTCTACTGCAGTTCCAGAAACCTGCCTGATTGTGCATACCAAATCTGAACTCAACTGGTTATGGCACAAGAAGTTAAATCATCTAAATTTTGATGATATTAATCAGTTAGTGAAGAAGAAGTTGGTGGTTGGTTTACCTGAGATCACATTCAAGAAGGATGCTATCTGTGATGCATGTCAGCAAGGTAAACAGATAAAGTCAAGTTTCAAGTCAAAGACTAAACAATCAACTAACAGAGTGTTGGAGCTTGTGCACATGGATCTTTTTGGACCAATAACTCCAACAAGTGTGACAGGGAAGAAATACACCTTAGTGGTTGTGGATGATTTTTCTAGATACACTTGGGTGATATTCATGAACAAGAAAAGTGAGACACTCCAAAGCTTGCCTAATCTTTTGAAGAGATTACAAAATGAGAAAAGTTTAACAGTTATAAAGATTAGATCAGATCAGGGTACTGAATTTCTCAACAAAGTTATAAGAGAATATTGTGAACAGAATGGTGTACTCCATCAACTTGCTGCTGCTGGTACACCTCAGCAAAATGGGGTTGCTGAAAGAAGAAACAGGACATTGAAGGAAGCAGGAAGAACAATGATCTGTGAAGCATTGCTACCTGAAAGATATTGGGTCAAGAAGCGAATATCTGACATGCTATACACAAAATAGAACATCATAAACAAGAAAGTCATTGAAGACACCTTATGAGATCTGGAATGGAAGGATACCTAATATATCCTATTTTCACCCATTTGGAAGCAAATGTTTTATTCTAAATCATAAAGTTCATTTGAAAACATTCCAACCAAAATCAGATGAAGGAATTTTCTTAGGATATTCTTTGATCAGAGAGCATTCAGTCTTGAACAAAAGAACAACTGAAACATGAAGAAACAATCAATGTTGTGTTTGATGAACCTAAGTTTACTGGTATGGAAGATAAAGAGTGTGAACCTGCTGAAAATCAACAAATCACTGATCCAGATTGTGTTGAAGTTTTGGAAAGATTCAATGACCTAAAAGTTTCGATCACGCCTCTTTGAACACCTGGCGACAATGTTCTCGATGCAACAACTGAAGCAATTCAAGGATCTGTGACCGACTTCGTAGAAGAAACTACAAGAGACCTACATGAAGATGATATTCACGAAAATCAAAATAACCATAATCCACAATGGTTAAAGAATCACCCTGCTGAACAAGTTATTGGCAATGTACAGCAAGGTGTGAGGACTAGAAGACAACTGGAAGCTATGTTTACTTGTTTTCTATCTCAAATGGAACCTAAAGTTGTTGAAGAAGCAATTTCAGATCCAGATTGGATAATTGCTATGCAAGAAGAATTAAATGAATTTGAAAGAAATCAAGTTTGGACACTAGTTGAAAGGCCAGCTCATGCAAATATCATTGGTACTAAATGGGTATACAGAAATAAACTTGATGAATCTGGTACCATTGTTAGAAATAAGGCCAGACTAGTTGCAAAAGGCTATTCTCAAGCAGAAGGAATAGATTTTGATGAGACTTATGCACTGTTGCAAGATTGGAAGCTATCAGATTATTCTTGGCACATGCTGCATATAAGAACTTCAAAGTATATCAAATGGATGTCAAGAGTGCATTTTTGAATGGTATCCTAGAGGAGGAAGTATATGTTCAGCAACCTCCTGGATTTGAAGTTAAAGATCAAGAAGATAAAGTGTATAGACTCAACAAAGCACTTTATGGATTGAAACAGGCACCAAGAGCATGGTATGAGACTCTATCTCAATTCTTGGTGGACAATGGTTTTACAAAAGGGACCATTGACAAGACACTTTCGAGAATCAAGTGAAGGGGACAACACCTTTGGTACAAATTTATGTGGATGACATAATTTTTGGTTACGAGAATGACTTACTTTGTGAAAAGTTTGCAAATCTAATGAAGAGCAAATTCCAAATGAGTATGATGGGAGAAATGAATTACTTCTTGGGATTGCAAGTTAAGCAGATTGAAAGATGGAATCTTCATTCATCAAACCAAGTATACCAAAGAGTTCTTTGAAGAAATTTGGTATGGAAAACAAAGACTAAGAGCTCAACTCCTATGAGTACAAACATCGATTGGATGAAGATAAAGAAGGCAAAGATGTTGATCGGACTTTGTCTAAGAAGGATGATAGGCGATCTCTTGTATCTCACCTTGCCCAGACTGATATATCCTTTCTTGTGTAGGTGTTTGTGCAAGATTTCAATCCAAACCTAAAGAAAGTCATTTAGGTCTTTGTCAAAAGAGTTCTTAAGTATCTAAAAGAGACTTTGGGAGTAGGAATTTGGTATTCCAAGGAAGGAAGCTTCAAGGTTATATCCTACTCAGATTCGATTATCTTTGGATGCAAGATTGATAGAAAAAGCACCTCGGGAACTCGTCAGGTTAATGGGAAATAGTGGTCTCTGGTTTAGCAAGCAATTCTATTTCAACTTCCACTCTTGGGTTTGAATACATTGTCTTTGGAAGTTCTTTGTGCACAAGTACTATGGCTAAGACAACAATTAAGGGATTATGGAATTGAAGAAAGGAAATTCCAATCATGTGTGACAACACAAGTGCAATTGCAATCACGAGAAAATCTGTTTTGCACTCAAGAACCAAGCACATTGATGTGAGACATCATTTTATAAGAGATCATGTTGAAAAGAAAGATGTGGTGGTTCTATACATCCCTACTGAAGATCAACTTGCTGATATTTTCACTAAGCCACTTGATAGTGAAAGATTTGCCAAATTAAGGACTGAACTTGGAATCATAAAGATTGACTGATATTCAGCAGTGTACTGGAATTCACCAAGGGGATTAGTCTTTGCTATGTTGGGTGAGCTCACTTAGCAGATTAGTCATTGGTATCAACAATTCCATGTACTTATGTTTGAACAATTGAGCAAATGAGGTTGCCAAGGGGATTGGTCTTTGTCATGTTGGGTGAGCTCACTTGACAGATCAGTCATTGGTATTAAACTTCATATTGTATTATCAATTGAACAAAACAAGGAGAAAACAAGGATCAGCAGAGTCACTTTATCAAGAATTTCTTTGAAGCAAATTATCGTGAGATCTTGCCGAGCACCTATTTGAAGGATACCTGCTTTGAAGGAATTTTACTCGATCAAAGTTATTAAGGTCAAAAAGCGGTTTGGCGGGATATTTATTTTATCCATTATTACTACGCAGTTAAACCATCCAACGGTTACAAACGTTATGGTGGAGTAATGGGCCACGTGTCAAGACAGAATTTATTCAGATTAATCGTGGTTACATCAATGTACGTGCTATGACAGTTTCAACTACCCACTGTCTATATATTCAGACTATTACTCAGGAGAATCGACACTTGCAAATCTACTTTATCTCTGCAATCGTTACACTGTGTGAACACAGATTTGAGATTCAATCTTCTTCATCTCATTCTTCTCATTATAATGGCGGAAAAAGTTGATGTACAAATTGAATCGAGCCAAAGTGTTAGAGGTTTTGTTGAAGATGCAAACAGAACTGAACTGGCCATTAACATTGGTCGAAGAATAAGGAGGTATGTTGGTCTGGAAAATGTGTTAAACATAAGACTGGACACAATTTCTTATACAAATGTTGTCAGTTTCTGGAGAAACATTCAAATCAAGGAAGGAACTGAAGCATTTAAGACTGCTGTAAATGGGCGAGAAATTGAAGTCTCCCCCAGTCTGCTGAGGGAAGTTTTTGGATTTGTTGAAGTGGTAGACGGCTCTGTCAATCCTGAAGCAATGGGATTGGACAAATTGGCATTTGTAGATCAGATCAAGACAGATGCAGAAATCAAATCCGTTCCAGGCATCAACTGCAAACACATTGGTATTGAATACAACCTGCTGAGCAAGCTCATTGCAAAGAACATACTCGGGCTAGTTGGCAGTATGGATACTCTATCAGGACCCAAGATAGAGCTGATGATTATCATCTGCAGAAGCATGAAGTTTGATTGGGCCAGGTACTTTATTCATTATATGAAGAAAGTGGCCAAGGAAGAGAGTTTAGGGAAGAGGAAGTCCAAGGCACTGCCCTTAGGATTAATGGTCCAGACTCTGCTGAATCATCTTGAAATTCTCGATGTAGCTTTGTGGACATTAATCACCCGGATACAAGAAGGAGATTGATTATGCAATTCTGGACTTGATGATGATGAAGAAATTGCTTTGGAGAAGGCTGGCGATGACAATGATGATGGAGATGATGGTGATACTGGTGGTGAGCAGGTTCAGCAAACTAAGAAGATTTCCATCAAACCTGCTGCACCAAAGAAAACTGCTGGAAAGAGAAAGAGTGCTGATGCTAGAAAGACAACAGAAGTCTTAAAATCAAGAAGAACAAGAAAAGAAACAGCACAGACTGCTGAGTCTGCTGAGGGTCAAGTGGAGGTTACTGACCCTGCTGTGGCTTCAAGAAAAACTGTTGGGGAAATTTTCAGAGAACAACAGAAGGAAGCAAGTAGAAAAAGAAGATTGACTAAAAAATATGATGATAATGAACCCCTATCCAAGAGGATGAAGGAAGTTGCCAAAAAGAAGAAATATGGCAAAGGGAAAGAGTTGAAAGATTTGGAGGCACAGAGGGCCCAAGAAGAAGCATCAGTAGAGGAGGAAGAAGAGGTGTTGTTTAGCCGAGCCTCTAACTATCATTCCACCGGTTGTTATCGGTGATTCCTCCAATGAAGAAGTTAACAAGTCCACGCGATCTTTGAGCAGGTTGTTTTTGAAAAATCAGTAGAGGATGTACAAGTAGCCTCATCGACCTCGAGCTCTCTTTGTAGCATCCATCGATGAACCACAAACAAACCACTTGAACTGAACCTCTTTGTGGTGGTTGAAGAGGTGATTGAAGACTTGGTTGAAGACCCTGCAAATTTGGCAATAGTTCAGGGGGAAGAGCGGTCTGCTTTGCTAACCTATTTGATGAGCATATAAGTCGTGGGAACCAAGTGTGATCTGAGATGGAAGTAGTAGGCACAAATGAACAATCACGAAGAACTCTTGACTTTCAAACATCTGTAGAAGATACCTTGAATGCGCTTGTTGGATCCTTTGGAGGTCAACAAGCAACTGGAGCTGCTCCCAGAAGATCTTTTATGCCATTTGAGAGGCATGTGAAAAAGAGCAAGAGAACTGAAGAGTATGTGGATCCCAAACTTCAGCAAATTGCTGATTACTTCCAGTGGAAGTTTGGGTTCTACAAAAGACAAAAACCAGCTGCTCAACCAATGACTGATTTTGAAGAATGGGTTTTTGACAAGTTGGGAGTGGAAAATTTCTTTGGATCTCGATTGATACAACCTTGCCGCAATCAAGGCGATGGATCTGTTTGATGAGCAGCGAGAGGAGGAGGGTATCCAATTTAGAGATCCAAGAGATGGTCCGATGATTCCTCTTCATCATCGGATAGTAGAGGAGATTTTCCTCTGGACCGGGAGAATCAAGTGGGGCTGCACTAACACATGCACCATCTACAGTGCAACATGATCCAGCGATCTTTGGAAGATCTCTGCCGAGGGCCAAAGAGATGGAGAAATGGATGAGGATCTACAAGATCTCACCATGGATGATCTAGAAGCACTAATCACCGAGGAATTACATTGAGTCTTTGGTAGGTCGGTGATGAACCAGGCACATTTCATGTTGTAGAGAGCATCTTGCACAACTGAAGATATCTGAGAATCTTGATTTGGATGTGGAAAAGACCATTGACTTGATGAACCAAGTGCTAGTTCTGAGGAATCTATTGAATATCAAAGTGGTTTTGACTTTGAAGGGATTCTCACCAAAACCGCCATGATTTCGACCAAGATTGGTCATGCAGAAGGTTTTCAAGTGGATAATACCAATATATTCAATCCACAGGAAGTTGAAGAGGAGGTACAGGTTGCTGGGATACAAACAGCACCTGGACAAAGGTTGGAACAGGAGGTACAGGCTGCTGAGTCTCAAACAGCACCTGGACAAAGGTTGGAACCAGATTTGGGTTTGGAGGAAACCCCTGTTGTTAATGAGGTCGCCAGAAGGGAGCTGCTGGAGCCAAGGCCACTGTAGGAAAAGATAGTCAGCAGACTGCTGTTAATGAGGATGAGCAGCTGCTGGACTATGACTACAGTGATGAAGAGTTTCAAATTTTTGGAGAAGAAGAAGTTGTTGAAGAACCTGCACAAGATCCTATCCTTGAAGATGTTCTTGGTGCAATGGTTGAGGAAGGACCTCCCCTGCTTGGGAGAGATTTGAGTAGAGCCATGGTCATCGGCCAGACAACAGCACAATATAGAGTTGAGGAGCTCTCTTGATGGATCTCGATAGTAGAATGGCCAGTGGAGTGCCAATTGAAGTTGTCAATGAGTTAAGAGCTGTAAGAAATGATATGCAACAGATTAAGAACTCAATTGGATGAGTAAGAACAGAGATTTGAAGAAGCGATGAAGATGGTAAATGATAATAGACAATCATCGATACTGATTTGCTTCAAACTTTGCATCTACTCAAAATGTTGTGAATGATCCGATATATGATGTAAGATATATCAAACAAGGGAATACATGCTGAAGGACAAGTTTTGAAAGATCAACTTACATCCGTTCATCAAAAACTTGACAAGCTTCTTGAAGGCCTTGAGCCTCATCTTTGCACAACAACTCGCTATGCCGATCCCAAAATTCTTGAAAGGATCAACAGACTGGAAGAGACCCTGCAATCAAGGATTACTTCACTTGATACTAGAACTGGAACTATGGCAGGTCAATTACACAGAGTGATAGTATCACAGGAAGCTATTCATGCCCTCATCTCACGTTTTGTTGATGATGTCACTAAGGGGGAAGAGGGCCAATCAGCTGCAGCAAAGGAGGCTGCCAGACTCTTTGCACAAAAGAGATGGACTGATGATACAAATGCCTTTAGGCAACCTGCACTGGCAGAGTGCAACTTCTCGATGATCTCTATCACAAGTACAAGAAAGAGTTTCATAATGAAGGAGACCCTATCGTGACATGGGATTTCATGAAGGTCTTAACTCTTTCTTGAGTTTGAAGTTTTGGGAGGCAAGGATTAGAGCTTTAAGAGCAACTACGGAGGCGGAAGGAGTAGCGAGAGGTGAAAAGGTCTTTGCCAATTACAAAAGCAAAGATTCTTTGAATGAATTTAAGGAGCTGTATATGAAGTTTGGCTTCAGGGTGAATCAGATCAATCTCATCTTGCCTGAAGCATGGAACTGGTGGAAACAAGTCAATCACTATATTGATTTTACACTTATTGAGAATGAATGGATGGTTGAAATGATAGAAGAAATCAGAGCCTATCAAGAGCAAGCTGAGAAGGCCAGACAAGAAAGAGAAAAGAGACAATAGATCAGCTACTTTTCATTGTTTATCTTTGCTGTATCTAGTTGTAATAACTGTGAACAAATATTTATAATGAGAATTGACTAAATTTGTTCTGTTTGTGTTTTTATCTTTTTGCTTTGCTGATTAGGTGAGGGTAGTGGCATCATCACCAAAAAGGGGGAAATTGTTGGACTTATTTCTCAGTTTTGATGATGAGTGCCATACTAGCTGTTATAGTGCAAAGGCAAAAAGATGTCTAGATAAAATGTATAGGTTTATTAGAGTTTGATTCATAAATAGGTTTGATCAAACAAGCACTGTAAAAGGCTGCTGACTGTTTATCAGCAGACTAGTCTAGGTCAGTAGGGTAGATAGGTCAGTAGACTGGTCTGCAACCTGCTGAAGACTGAAGACTGAAGACTGAAGGCTGAGGGTTCAAACTCAGTAAATGAAGGCTAAGGGATCAAACTTAGTATTTAATGTCAAGGATATGGGATCAGAATTTAGGCAAGTCTGTGATGACCTAAACTGATTACATATACCTTGTGTAGAAGATCTAAGTTCCACAAGTTGGATGATGTTTGGAACTTAGTTATACTTTAAATGATGTAAACCAACTTCACAAACAAAAGTTGGATATAAGGATTAATTTGCATTATATTTTGAGACAAAAATATGATGTTCAAAGACAGATGATTGTTTTACAAAGCCAGATCGATGAACTCGCCGATATATATACCTCGATTAATTCAAGATTATTGGGAAGTTACATGGATAAGAACGACCAACTACCTCGACTTATCAAGCAAATCAAAGGTGAGATTAAAAAGACGTTAGGATGATCCATATTTTTATCCATTGGATACAAGTCAAAGGGTGGGACATGATCGCCTTTGTCAAAAGTAATCTCGGCGATTGTCGATCCTATGAATAGTGACAGAATGCAGTGAGGATGGGACAAATACAAGGAACGGTCACATTTGAATTTCAAATTCAAGTCACATGCATTCCTACCTATAAATAGAGGACTTTCAACTCAAAAAGAAGATGATGAACTTTGAGATAAACTTTAAGTGATAACACTGAGCTGAAAAACACCCTGCTGAACTTACTGAGCTTAAGGCTGCTGATCTAGTTATTTTCTTCAAGTGCATTACTGTGTTCAATTTGCATCAAGCATACACACTTGAAGGCGCAAGCTGCTGATTATATCATCCTAATCAAGCCGCAAATGAATCATTTACTTGATTCATTCTTTATTTTATAAAGAACTCCGCCAAGACAAGTGAAGCATCCGTTAGTGTGAAAGACTGTTGGTTTGTGGTGGGAGTGGTGAAGAGGCAATTCTACCCTTCAAGGACCAGTGGAAGACTCGGGAGCAAACAATCCTACTGTTCTTAGTTTTCGTTTGTGAAGCCATAGTTATTGGTGAAGGACAAGCAACCTAGGACTCTTTGTAATGAGATAACTCAAAGATTACTAGTGAATTTCCTCCAACATCACAGAGAGAAGAGTGGACGACGTGAGGATTACATCACCTGGAACCACTATAAAAATCTCTCTACTTACTTCATGCATTTATTTTCTCGTGACTTAGTCATTATTCATATCAACTCTTTGAATCTAGCAAATCGAAATCACACACATACACTAATGAGTATCTAATACTTAGTAACATATTTAACAACAAGTAACAAGGCTTAATTTTGATATTATTCATTTGCACAAATTCAGCAAATCGAATCGTCGATAGACTCACGATTATCGCCAGGCTACTGAAGTCTCAAAGCAGACTCATGAAGTATCAAGAAATTTCTTTGAAATTGCAGAATTTGTTAACTCCAAAGTTTTAAGAGTTAAGTTTATTCACCCCCCCCCTCTAAACTTAACTAAAGCCTTTTCAAGGGACCAACATGCTTCTACAGCCATGACTTGCTTATCCATATAGTCGGTGAAATCATCCGTCATATAATCAATGGAAAAACCGGTTGGAGGGCCAGAGGGTACTTGAATGGACCTTAAGACATTGTAACTCACCTCTTGGTCACCAACTCGGATAGTCACTTGCCCACCATCGCGATCGATGAGAGCTCTAGTTGTAGATAAGAAAGGTCTTCCTAGAATCAAGGGAACGTTTTTGTCTTTTCTCTATATCTAAAACATACCAATCAACTGGAAAGGTAAATCGATCAATCTGAACCAAAGCGTCTTTTAGGATTCTGAAGCTTTCTTAGAGGATCTATCCGCGAATTGTAAACTCATAGTAGTGGGTTCTAGAAGACTTTGTAAACCGAAATGTTTGCATACGAGACATTGGCATAAGGCTTATAGAGGCACCTAGATCACACAAAGAATTTGGGAAGACTAGACCTCCCATCAAAAGCGTAAGCACGAATTTGCCAGGGTCACCTCTTTTAATTGGTAAGTTTTCATAATTAATCATGGAACAATCCTCACCAATCGCCTTTCCATGCTCGCTAATTTCTTCTTCAAGACACAACATCCTTGATAAATTTTGTATACTTAGGCATCTCGACTAAGACATCCGATAATGGAAGATTCACTGAGTATTTTTCAAAAGGTTTAGCACCTTTCGCACTTCTTATCCTCAATCAAAGG
The DNA here is from genome assembly GCA_026214975.1 of Gentiana macrophylla. NCBI lineage: Eukaryota > Viridiplantae > Streptophyta > Magnoliopsida > Gentianales > Gentianaceae > Gentiana > Gentiana macrophylla. Next base: position 34,664,528 of record CM047811.1, read on the forward strand.
AATGTTGCTCTTTCTCGGTGGAAATGGAAGTTTCTTAAGGTCATCCTCGAGAGAAAACCTTTTTCGAGGATGCACCTTGCGACTCTGTCTTCCGAGATCCTTCCAACGAAGCTTTTTTGATTTCTTAGTAGTCGGGGATCAGCCTCCGACTTTCGCTTGCTTTTTCGGTCCTCAAAGGATCAGCCACTTGAGGATCACCAAATTCTTCACCTCTCGGGGATCGGCCACCGAGTTTTCTCTTGCGATTGAGGGAGTGTAGGTGCTCGGCTTTCCCTCCCGCCTTATCAATGGCAGGAGGGGCTAGTGGTTTCGGATGGGAAGGACCACTAACTTGAGTACCGCTCCTTAGATTCATTGCTTTGGCCTCCTCCTTACCGTATTGAATTGATGGCACGAGGTCAAGATACATGGGCCTTTGTTCAAATCGGCTGAGCAACTTGACCACCCTTTGGATTCTTCTCGGTGGCTGGCACCGCCACTGGGTCTAGAAGCCAAGCTGCTCAAATTGGTTGCCCAATTTGTCTCTCAAGATTCTTCATCGATCTACTTTGCTCTTCCAACTTAGCCTCAAGATTTGTAGGTTGGGAGGGGCCTTGAGAGTTTTGGTGATTTGGAGCATAGGGGTTGGTGGGCCGACTTTGAAATTGAGAATTTGAATTGGAAGGCCAATTACGATTGAATTTTTGCGTAGAATTGGAAAAATTCGAGTTTTGATCTCGATTAAACCCAGGGTTTTTGTTGAAATTCGATTCAATTAAAATTCGAGTTGGGATTGAAATTTGAAGATGGATTAAACCCTTGGTTTTGAAAATTGCCCTGGCACGAAACCGATTGAACCTTTGATTGTTACGGCCATAGAATGCATTCACTTCGCATTCGTCCGTTCATAGGCGGTAATTTAGAAGTGTGTCCCACCTCGTCACAATTTTGACATGTGACTTGATTGTACCGTCCATAGTCATGAACGGCATTTACTTGATAAGGTGCAGGGGATTAAATTGACATTGGCCATTCATATGGCCGGTCGACAACAATTTTACGCAATACTGAACACGAGGGTTACGTGGAAAAGAGGAAGTTTGATTTATAGGATTGGAAACTTGAGGTGGGGCCATCTCGCTTTTGCAAAGATGGCAATCAAACTTTGTAAATTGACTTCCTCAACCTTGGGAGGAGGAGGTGCTTGAATTGCTTGATAAGAGGGGCATAGTTATATTTTGCAATGTCCTCAAACAATGCCCATCCTCATCAAAGCGTTTTCTTGAAATGCCCGCTTGGAAGAACTATTGACCATGCCTTTTGTAAGCTCGGTCAATCCATCGAAGAATGTATTGACTTGCCTTTCCGGTGGCAAGCCATGGTGGGGCATTTTCTAAGAAGGGACTTGAATCTCTTCCAACACTCGAAGAAAGATTCATTCTCTTTACGATAAAATGTGAAAATGTCATTTAAGCCTCGGGTTGTCTTTGAAGGTGGGAAATATTGACTCAAGAACTCCTTTCGAGTTACGCCAGGTGGTGATAGATTCAGACGGGAGAGAGGTGTACCACTCTTTGGCCTCCCCTTTCAACGAAAATGGAAATAGTTTAAGTTTGATAGCGTCCTCACTTACTCCTTGGATGCGTGTAGTACCGCATATCTCTAAGAATGTGTGTAAGTGGGTATCGCGGATTCTCGATTGGTAGCCGTGAAAAATTGATGCGTCTTTGCATCATCCGGATAAGTCCTGGCTTCGGCTCAAAGGTTTGTGCAAGAATGTCATTTGGAATAACAATAGCGGGTTGACCTTGACTTCGCCTGGCATGGCGTAGTCCGCCAATGTACGCGTCTATTATCGGCCATTATCACAAAATCAGTGATTTCTCTTGCTAGTTGTTCTTCAAGATCTCGCTCGGCTCTGTCTGCCAGAACCGCAGAACGGAAATTCCGCCTGTTTGGCCGGACTATGGTTCGCTCGGGGTCAGGGGTGTATATTAACGGTCCCTTTTGACTCCGAGTTTGCATAAACCGGACCAAAAACAAGTGGAACAAAACCTAAAACTAAGAAAGTAAAAGCCTACTAAAAATTAAAAGCCTAAAGTAAAAATTAAAAACCTAAAGAGAGGAAAGGGAAAGAAGAAAAGGAAACAAAAGTGTTAAGGAAAACAATACCGGACGGACGTCCAAAAGATTGGACGGGCGTCCAGATGAAATTGAGATCGGACGGGCGTTTAGTAATTTAAACGCTCGTCTGACAGACAGAATACCTGAACGGGCGTCCAAAGCTTATGGACGCTCGTCTAAGCGGATAAAACCAGAACAGAATCGATAATTTTCCAGCGGACGGGCGTCCAATATCCAGACGCCCGTTTGGTTCACGGGAAAACTAGAACAAAAGCAGGAATTTGCAGATAATGCAAGAAGGGAAGAAAGAACGTCATAAAAAAAAAAGCAGGAAGAAGCGAGAAGATCTAACTTCAAGAAAAATACTAAAGGAAAGTTTTAAACCCTAATTATCTACTTAACAACTACCTAAAACAATTATCAACTAAAAACAGAATTTAAAACGGATTAAAACAGAAAACGAAACAAAAACAAAGCAGAAAAATAGAAAAGCGAAAACAAAAACTAGACAACCGTGCGGTTCCCGGCAACGGCGCCAAAAACTTGTCACGGATTTTATCAACACGAAATAAACAAGTAATAATCCGGTTAACCTCAAGTATAAGGATCGTAGTAATAGCGGTTAATGCCGGGTCGATCTTACGGGGAACTAAACGATTGTGATTTCTAGTTTTTATCTAACTAACCTATGTCACGATTACTAAGCTAAATAGCGGATAAAACTAAACGAAATACTGAAAGCAAATCTTAACTAAAACGTAAAACTAGACAGAAGAGATGATCTAAAGCCAGGAAGGATACGGGCTGCGAACCAATTTAAGCTAACTAATCTAAGATGTAGATAAAAGTAAACTAACTAGACAAATTCAAGCTTTTAAGGATTTAAATCAAATTTATAACGAGCAAACGAGGATTGATCCACCTATCCAACAAGCATTGATTCCCTATCTCGATTATATTGCTGTTTTTATTCAGGTTGTGATTCACCTTACCTAAACATGAACCCTAATTCCTTAGAAAGCTCATCTATCAATCTATTATCTTCCGACATAAGATTAACGCGTTTAATAACCAAAGGTGCAAACTTTGTGTTTATAATCTAGTAATCAGACCTATTAACTTCCGTTATGATAGATTCGAATTACTATTCTTATTCATGGTGATCTAGGGTTTATTAAGACTTCCATCAACAATAAACAATCAACACATGCATATCTTCCGATATAAAAGCAAATTAAACATGAATAAGCATGAATAAGAAACAACCTTTATTAAAAACTCACAGTATAATCGAAGAAAACGAAATCAACAATTGTTGGACGGCTTCACAATACTCGTTTGATGAAGCTTTTAGCCTCTGAACATCCTCAAGAACTCAAATTTGCGTAAAGCGATTGCATAAAAAGTAACTAGTGTTTAATCTAAACTAAGAGCATAAAAATAGGAATAAAAGATGAAAACGCAGCCTAAAGCCGCCCCTAGGTTTAGGGTTTTGAATAATGTGAGTATGATCCTCTTTTGTGGAGAAAACAGCCGACTATATATAGATTTCAAAGTCGGTTCTGCTAAGTCGGCCACCGGACGCCCGTCTGAAACCTTGAACGCCCGTCCACTCTTCAATAAAACTTGAATCGGGCGAGTCATGACCAGGACTTTCGTCCATCCGGCGTCCACTCCAGCGTCCAAACTTCCACGAATCAAAGATGACATCACGGGCGCTCGTTCAATTACATCAGACGCCCGTCCACTGGACGGAGATTCTAGACGCCAGTTTGATATGATCGATTTTGATTTATTGATCTTTATCTCTTCTATCTCTATCCCACTTCTTCATTATCTCTTTTATCATCATATATTTCGACTCTTATCTCTTTTTGATCATCTCTTGAGCATCAAACACGTATCTATAACACATAAAAACATCGCAAAACGTAATAATGTCCAAATAATCATAAAATCATAATTAAAACACATAAATCAACCTATTTTGCGATTAACTCTTCTAAAATATCATTTACTCAATATTTTCATTAAACACATGTTTCTTATGCAATTTAGTACAAATACGGGGAAAAATATCATAGAATATAGCGTTATAAATCGTATAAATTCACCCTTAACAAAAGTCCATGATCATACTGGTTACTTTACGCATTAATTTATTTTGTGCTTGTATTTATTTTATATGATACGATAGATGCATTACTACGCACGATCTAGATGAATGTGTAGGATGTATGTCTATAGAGATAGATATACTTGATGAGACCATAATTAAAATTAATTAAGTGAATTAATTTAAATAAATACTTCCACCTCAAAAGAATCAAGTTGAAATTCCCTCCCCATATTATAATGACGGTGAAGAGCCCTTGTTCGGATCCAACTCATCAGTCAAAGCAGGGGGTTGACCTACCTCGGGTATATCGTCATTATTGAGATATGATCGTGTGAGGTCTCACGAATAATGGGGTTATGACTTGACTAAGAATTCTTTCGGCCACCAGCCAAAGCGGGGTCGTTTGGATTTTAGAGGCAACGGTTTGACTATTTCATAAGATGAAAATTTGTCAAAGAGTTGACTAGTCAAACAACAAGAGTTGTATAAGATACGATTGACAAATGGATGTTGTCTACCTATTAGACTATTTTTGGCCCACCAGCCAAAGCGGGGGTTGCGGTAGTTTAGTGGGATCTTGTTCCACTAAAGAAATTAATAATTCATGAAAGTCAATTGGAAGTAGTTGACTAGTGGAAGAAAAATCATAAACCAAAAGACAAATTTTGATTTTGCGTGTATAAACAACAACACTCTTTTATTTTCATTTTTATGTTGTAGTTCTTGCAAACTTTATATTTATGTGTAACGCCCCGTTCCCGGACACCGAGTCCTTATCCGGAAAAGAAACGTTCGGCACGTATAAAATAAAAATAAATTCATTTTATACGTAAGCCTCTACTACGTCGTATCAAATTAAAGGCAAAACGGAAGCAAAACTCGGGTATATAAATTTTTTCCCAAAATTTAAAGAGTAGAAAAGAAATCTAAGGGTAGAAATGTAATATTACATTTGGAAAAGTACGAAAATCCCAAAAGACAGAATACGACAAATCGTCAAAACCGGTGGTCTACCTCAAAAGTAAGGAAAGTACAACCAAAGAAAAGCAGAAAAGAAGCATCTTGTTTCTTCAACGAGCGGCGTCAAACGTCGTTGTCAAACCCTTCCTCGAAAACCTGTTCGTCTTCTCGTCCCCAAACACATAGAAAAAAAGTATGCATTCGAGGTAAGTACAACGTACTTAGAAAGAAAGAGAAGCTATGAAAGCAATCATAGTTATAACAAAAAGATAATTATTTAATTAGTTGATTAAATAAGACCAACTCCATCTAGGGTTCACTTCGTGCTCATCAACACGTTGTGACTAACTGTTTCTAACTTAGCCTATCTATGTTACAACCTCACTCAAGGGCACTACGCCCATCCGCCTCGTGAGGTCCCTCTCAGACTTAGGGTCTTTGACCCACTGAGTTCTTCTACCTCGGGGACACTCTTTTGCAACATATTAGTGGATCACACCAATACCCACGAAGTCTAGAAAGGTAGACTCCGATAGCACGCACACCTCGCCAGAGTCCCTCCGCGCACTTAGGGTCTTTTGACCTACGAAGTTCCTCCACCTTCAGAGGTAGCACATGCATCGCGATTTAGCCTGGTGCCAAGCCAAGAGAGACATGTTGTTTAATCTTTTACTAGTCACATACGTTGTTTATTAAATCATTAACTAGCCAGCCTAAGTGTTTTCAAATAATCTCCCTCACACATACTACTCTCTTCCTAAACCACTAGACACGGACAAGTCCTAGCACATACACAGACATTGATGAATCCTAATTCATCAAAACACAAGCCTATCATGCTCTTCCGACGGATCCGAACTTCAACTCCCTTTGAGAGTACATTCGGTGTTTTAACTGAACGAATCAGAAGCTCAATTCAGGCTTGTCTATGTTTATACCATATTAACATATCATATATAAAGGTTTCATGTAGTTAAAGCATGTTTTCAAGGCTGAACAGCAACTAACATAGAAAGGAGGCAGTACAAAACTGGACGCCCGTTTAAAGACTTAGACGCCCGTTCAAGCTTACTGGACGCCCGTCCAAAATAGTGGACGCCCGTCCAACAAACCCATTTCAATCCTGAATGTAAAATTGCACCTCAGACGCCCGTCCAATACAACCAGACGCTCGTCCAAGGTGGAACCTAGGCTGGACGCTCGTCTGCATACCGACGCTCGTTCACCTGGGTTCGACCTAAACCCTAACTTCATCACCATGCGATTTCCAGATCGTATTTGAACCACAAACCAGAAAAAAGACAACACATTGAGCACATAAACCTCATCTAACACTACCATAACCTCTATAGACAATTACCAAAGCAACAACTCAAAGCTCTAACACATAAATTGCCTTAGATCATGATCAAATCCTTCTAGCAAACAATTGAATTCATAGGACTGGTTTTCCTTACCTTAGGCAGCCGTAGAACTGATCCAAACAGCCCTAAAAAATCTGCTGCTTTGCAACCGAACTGATACCAAAGCGATGCTCTTATCACGACGATTCCGAAACTCTTGCGTGATCTGAAAACGGTTAACGGATGCTTCAATTATCAAGAAAACTCCTTGGCCTTTTCTCTCCTCAAACTTGCGCATAGATGGGGGGGATTCTTAGACTGAATTTCTGATTTTAAGTTAGGTCTTAACATAATAAAGGAGTCAATCTTTTCCTTAATTGCCCTTGATCACTAAAAACTGAATTTTCTTTTAATTATATATATAAAACTCGAAATTATATATATAAAAATGTCCAAATAAATAACTCCAAATAATAGGAAACCGAACCTAATATTTCGTTTTCGCAAAAAGACACGTCTGCCATTTCCCGAAAATCGGAATATTACATTCTCCCCCCCTTAAAAGGAGTTTCGTCCTCGAAACTAGAACATACCTGGTAAATCCCAAAACTCTTGGAACTCACTAAGCATGTCGCTTTCCACTTCCCAAGTTGCCTCCTCGGGTGACTGATTGCTCCACTGAACTAACACCAAGGGAATCATCCGTCTTTTAATCATCTTTTCCTTCCGGTCTAGAATCTTGATCGTTCTCTCGTCATAAGCAAGGTTATCTTGTTGGATTTCTGGGTCAACCGTAGTTTCCACATCATTCTCCGTCAGACACTTTTTCAACATTGAAACGTGAAACACGTTATGGACTCTTGACATTGATTCTAGCAGCTGAAGCTTATAAGCTAACGTCCCAACTCTTTCCAAAATCTCAAAAGGTCCAACATACCTTGGACTTAGCTTTCCTTTTTGTCCAAAGCGTTTCACTCCTTTCATCGGTGAAGCCCGGAGGTAAACTCTATCGCCGACTTCAAACTCAAGAGGTCTTCTTCTAACATCAGCCCAACTTTTTTGCCTGTCTTGAGCTGTCTTCAGATTCTTCTTGACCAACTGAACCCTTTCCTTTGCTTGTTCAACCATCTCTGGCCCTGTAATCTGTCTCTCCCCTACTTCATCCTAAAACAGTGGCGTGTGACATCTTCTCCCATACAACGCTTCAAACGGCGGCATGCCAATACTTGCATGAAAACTGTTGTTGTAGGCAAACTCCGCTACCGATAGGTAATCATCCCATGATCCGCCTACCTCCAAAACACAAGCTCTCAACATGTCCTCGAGTGTCTGGATGGTCCTCTCAGATTGTCCATATGTCTGAGGATGAAAAGCCGTGCTCAGATCCAACTTGGTCCCGAAGGCTTCTTGCAAGCTCTTCCAAAACCGACTTACAAATCTCGAATCACGGTCTGAAACTATCGAGATGGGAACTCCATGTAGCTTCACTATATTGTCCAGATATAGTGTCGTCATCTTCTTTAATGGCATGTCAACCTTGTACGGTAAGAAATGGGCAGATTTGGTCAATCTATCCACAATTACCCAAATTGCGTCGTGTCCGCCTCTTGTCTTAGGTAATCCGGTGATGAAGTCCATTGTGATCTTATCCCACTTCCATTCCGGGATATCCAATGGCTTAAGCATTCCACGGGTCTTCTATGCTCCGCCCTTAACCTTCTGACATACATCACACTCGGCCACAAACTTGGCTATTTCCACTTTCATCGAGGCCACCAAAATCTTTCCTTTAAGTCTCAGACATTTTAGTAGCACCGGATGAACCGCAAAAGCTATCCTATGTGCTTCTTCCATAATTCTTTGTCTCAAGTCGCCAACATTGGGTACACATAGACGATCCCGATACCACAGATTTCCACTCTTATCCAACACGTAACCAACCGTAGGCTTCTCTCTAGCAACACGCTTCAAGTCCAACAAAACCGGGTCTTCGTCTTGCTTTCCCCGAATATCATCCATCAACTCTGACCTTGCTAACAACGGTGCCACAAACTGCCGGTCTTCAATCTGATCGAAGCTTATGATTTCCAGCCCATCTAACCTTTTCGCCATCGCCTCAACACCGAAGTCGCAAACACCGGTTTCTCGCTCAGAGCATCCGCCACTACATTCGCTTTACCGGATGGTACTGAATATCCAAATCATAGTCCTTAACGAACTCTAAACATCTCCTCTGTCTCATATTCAGGTTCTCTTGTGTGAAGAAATACTTTAAACTCTTATGGTCCGTGAAGATCCTCGCTTTAACCCCATATAAGTAATGCCTCCAAGTCTTTAAGGCAAATACTACCGCTGCCAACTCTAGACCATGTGTCGGGTAATTCTTCTCATGCACCTTCAACTGTCTAGATGCGTAGCCTATCACTTTTCCTCCTTGCATCAACACACAACCCAAACCCTGTCCCGAAGCATCCGTGTAGACATCATAGTTATCAAAAATCTCCGGGACTGCTAACACTGGTGCCGTAGACAACTTACTCTTCAAGGTATGAAAGGCCTTATCACACTCATTAGTTCATTCAAATTTCACATTCTTCTGCGTCAGCCTGGTGAGTGGAGTAGCTATCTTCGAAAAGTCTTGCACGAACTTCCGGTAGTAACCAGCCAACCCAAGAAAACTTCTTACCTCTGAAACTGTGGTAGGTTTAGGCCAATTCTCAACTGCCTCGATCTTTGCCGGATCAACTTGAATGCCATCTCCAAAAATGACATGACCCAAGAAACTCACTCGATCCAACCAAAAGTCACACTTAGAAAACTTTGCATACAACTGATTCTTCTTCAGTGTGTCCAACACTATCCTTAAGTGTTCCTCGTGTTTCTTCTCATCCTTAGAGTAAACTAGGATATCGTCTATGAACAATATCACGAACTTATCCAAGTACGGCATGAAAACTCGCTGCATCAAATCCATAAATGCAGATGGAGCATTAGTGAGTCCAAAAGGCATGACAAGGAACTCATAATGTCCATATCCTGTACTGAAAGCCGTCTTCGGTATATCTGCTATCTTAACCTTCAATTGATGATACCCGGAACTCAGGTCGATCTTGGAAAACACCTTCTTACCTTGCAACTGATTAAACATATCATCTATCCTTGGTAGAGGATACTTATTCTTGATGGTAAGGTTGTTCAGCGCTCTGTAGTTGATACACATTCTCATGCTGCCATCTTTCTTCTTCACAAACAAGACAGGGGCTCCCCAGGGCGAGGTACTGGGCTGAATTATGTTCCTTTCAAGCATATCTTTAAGTTGAGCTTTCAACTCCTTTAATTCAGCCGGTGCCATTCTGTAAGGTGCCTTAGCAACTGGTGCCGCTCCCGGTATCAACTGGATCTCAAACTCTATCTCTCTGTCCGGCATGTTTCCCGGTAACTCTTCTGGAAATACCTCGGGGTATTCCCTCACTATGGGAGTCTCCTCGAACTTAGGCTTCACTTGTTCCACGTCCACTGCATACAACAAGTAGCCTTCACAACCCTTCTGACAAGCCCTTATCGCTTTAACCGATATGATCGGATGTTTCTTCTTACTCGGCTTGTACACATTCCTTGATATGTCTTGTCTCGATTTCCGTGTACTTTAAAAGTTACTTTCTTCTCTTACTGATCCAGTGTACATAATTCTCGGATAGCCAATCTATTCCGAGGATTACATCAAAATCCGAAAAATCCAAAACTGTAAAGTCACTCTTACATCGATAAGGTCCGACTCGAACATCCACTTGAGGTATCATTCTAGTTACCCTTGTTACCTTCCCTAACGGTGTAGTTATCTCCAAAGTGTTCCTTAAAGGTTCAGAAGGTAAGTTCAACTTCTTAGCTACCTTGGTTGACACAAAAGTATTTGACGCTCCCGTATCAAACATGCCATACAATATCTTAATAAAGGAATGAAACAAAACATGGTACCTGATATAACATCATCCTCTGGTTCCACAAAGCTAGCATCCGCTGCAAAAACTCGAACCGGACGGCTCGGGCCGCCTCTCCCGCTTCCTTGACCCAAACCACTCTTGTTTCCTCTGTTTGGACACGCTCTAGAAAAGTGTCCTTGCTCACGACAAACGTAACAACCGTTACTACTCTGCCTGCACTCTCCTGTATGATTTCTGTTGCACTTGGGGCAAAGTGGTGCACTGTTCGGGGCCTTAGCTGCTGTAGGAGCCGTAGTCTTCTTGGCTGCTTGCTGTGGCGCTCCCCTATGACTGCCTTGACTTGTCCCAAAATTTCTCTTATTATTGACAACCACTGTAGCTCTCTTCCTGAAAGTCTCGACTTCCAAGGCTTTATTCATCAACTCTGCCATATTCCTTGCCGTGAAACCTAGCATGCCCGACTGAATCTCGTAGGCCAACCCATCCTTATAGAGGGCCATCTTTCTCTCTTCCACTTTCATCAATTCAGGATAAAACCTTCCTAACTCATTGAATTTATTAGTGTACTGGGACACTGTCAGATTATTACCTTGCTTGTGCTTCAGGAATTGACTTGCTTTATCTGCTTGAACTATAACCGGGAAGTACTCATTATAAAACATTGTCTTGAACCCTTCCCAATCCGTTACCTTACCGTTGCTGCTTTGTACGGCATCAATCCATGCTTCTGCTGCTCCCAACATAAAACTAACTGCTAGTTGTGCCATCTTTGTCTCAGGAACATGTATGTTCCTACAAGCTTTCTCGAATCCTCTTATCCATTCCTCTGCTTTAGAATGCTCCACATTACCGAAGAAGTTCTCAACTCGATTTCTCCTCAATCTCAGATACCAATCCACACGCGGTGCTTGCTCGAAAGTCGGTCTAGCGGTGGGTGAACCGGAGGGTAACCAAAAGATGCATCTTGCCGATCATCTGCTTTTGTTGAGGATAAGGTGGGATTATTTGAGGCTCATTTCGATATGGATAGTACCCCGATAAGGACCGATCTTTGTTGAGGTGCATTGAAAACCAAAGGGTGGATGACCAACGCCTTCTTTGGTGGTCAAAGCGTGGTGAAGGTGGTATGCTGTAGGTTGAGGAACATGACCTACTGAGGAGGAGGGTAGAAGACTGCTGCGCCGAGGATACACTTTGGAGGATAAGCACTAGATGGTGGTGGATACACATTGGTCACTGGTGGTGGCGCACTAATCGGTGGAATGTCGCCTACTACAGTGACACGAATAGGTGCTTGTCCAGGCTCTCCATAAATGTAGTTATATCTTGGCGGTGGTCGGGGTGGCAGATTCTGATGCGGCCTCGGTGACACATCCTGTTGAGTCCGTGGTGTAGGCGTGGCTGTATGGGGTGGTGGTGAAAGACTCAAACGAGGTGAAGGATTCTGCCTCACAAATCCGCCCCCTACTACGGGCACCTGGGCTCCCGCCCCTTGACTAACCCCCCGAGCTCCCGGCTCCACTAACGCTCTCCTTGTCGTTACCATGCTTTGAAAGATCAAGAAAACCAGACGTTACTAAAGATCTAAAGAAAATTATCTTAAAGAAAGGAAGTCTAAAGAACGCTTCTCTCTGATACCAACTGTAACGCCCCGTTCCCGGACACCGAGTCCTTATCCGAAAAAGAAACGTTCGGCACGTATAAAATAAAAATAAATTCATTTTATACGTAAGCCTCTACTACGTCGTATCAAATTAAAGGCAAAACGGAAGCAAAACTCGGGTATATAAAATTTTTCCCAAAATTTAAAGAGTAGAAAAGAAATCTAAGGGTAGAAATGTAAATTATTACATTTGGAAAAGTACGAAAATCCCAAAAGACAGAATACGACAAATCGTCAAAACCGGTGGTCTACCTCAAAAGTAAGGAAAGTACAACCAAAGAAAAGCAGAAAAGAAGCATCTTGTTTCTTCAACGAGCGGCGTCAAACGTCGTCGTCAAACCCTTCCTCGAAAACCTGTTCGTCTTCTCGTCCCCAAACACATAGAAAAAAAGTATGCATTCGAGGTAAGTACAACGTACTTAGAAAGAAAGAGAAGCTATGAAAGCAATCATAGTTATAACGAAAAGATAATTATTTAATTAGTTGATTAAATGAGACCAACTCCATCTATGGTTCACTTCTCGCTCATCAACACGCGTTGTGACTAAGCTGTTTCTAACTTAGCCTATCTATGTTACAACCGCACTCAAGGGCACTACGCGCATCCGCCTCAGTGAGGTCCTCTCAGACTTAGGGTCTTTGACCTACTGAGTTCTTCTACCTCGGGGACACTCTTTTGCAACATATTAGTGGATCACACCAATACCCACGAAGTCTAGAAAAGGTAGACTCCGATAGCACGCACACCTCAAGCAGAGTCCCTCCGTGCTTAGGGTCTCTTGACCCCACGAAGTTCCTCCACCTTCAGAGGTAGCACATGCATCGCGATTTAGCACTGGTGCCCAGCCAAGAGAGACATGTTGTTTAATCTTTTACTAGTCACATCGTTTTTATTAAATCATTAACTAGCTTGACCTAAGTGTTTTCAAATAATCTCCTCACACATACTACTCTCTTCCTAGACCACTAGACACGGACAAGTCCTAGCACATACACATACATTGATGAATCCTAATTCATCAAAGCACAAGCCTATCATGCTCTTCCGACGGATCCGAACTTCAACTCCCTTTGAGAGTACATTCGGTGTTTTAACTGAACGAATCAGAAGCTCAATTCAGGCTTGTCTATGTTTATACCATATTAACATATCATATATAAAGGTTTCATGTAGTTAAAGCATGTTTTCAGGATGAACAAAGAACTAACATAGAAAGGAGGCAAGATAAAAGCGGGCGCCCGTTTAAAGACTTGGATGCCCGTTCGCTTTTATCTGGACGCCCGTCCAAAATAGTGGACGCCCGTCCAACAAACCCATTTCAATCCTGAATGTAAAATTGCACCTCAGACGCCCGTCCAATACAACCAGACGCTCGTCAAAGGTGGAACCTAAGCTGGACCTTCGTCGAGAATACCGACGCTTCGTTCACCTGGGTTCGACCTAAACCCTAACTTAATCACCATGCGATTTCCAGATCGTATTTCAACCACAAACCAGAAAAAAGACAACACATTGAGCACATAAACCTCATCTAACACTACCATAACCTCTATAGACAATTACCAAAGCAACAACTCAAAGCTCTAACACATAAATTGCCTTAGATCATTATCAAATCCTTATAGCCAACAATTGAATTCATAGGACTGGTTTTCCTTACCTTAGGCAGCCGCAGAACTGATCCAAACAGCCCTCAAAAATCTGCTGCTTTGCAACCGAACTGATACCAAAGCGATGCTCTTATCACGACGATTCCGAAACTCTTGCGTGATCTGAAAACGGTTAACGGATGCTTCAATTATCAAGAAAACTCCTTGGCCTTTTCTCTCCTCAAACTTATGCTTGAGATGGGGGGATTCTTAGACTGAATTTCTGATTTTAAGTTAGGTCTTAACATAATAAAGGAGTCAATCTTTTCCTTAATTGCCCTTGATCACTAAAAACTGAATTTTCTTTTAACTATATATATAAAACTCGAAATTATATATATAAAAATGTCCAAATAAATAACTCCAAATAATAGGAAACCGAACCTAATATTTTGTTTTCGCAAAAAGACACGTCTGCCCTTTCCCGAAAATCGGAATATTACATTATGTTTTATTCTCGATTAGTAAAACCAAATTATGACTGTTACCTTTTGAGAAACGTTCTCAAATATGGTTAAGTAATTTTAATCCTTTTAAAATAAGCAATGACACGAGCAATCCCGTTGTAGTAGTTAGAGACAAGGAGACTACATATTTGATGCAGTACTCCAAGACTTTTATTATTAATGAAAGGCGGAAGCTCATGACATTGGATACGATCCAATATGATCATTCAGTCATATGATGACAATTAATTCAAACGTTGGATAAGAATGACCATATCTAATTTTGGAAATGTAGTTTTCAAAATTGTAAGATTTAAGTATCGACTTAATTCTATCATTGCTTAAAGGTTAATTAGATAGTCAATGTTTTGAATACGATTCAAAAGGTTAAATAAACTATTTAATAAACTTTAGATTTTCTTTATGAAAGGAAATTAACGACATAGCTCTTGTGATCTTTCTTAAGTCTTATGAAGACTACACTAAGAAATATTTACAAGTACTTAAAGGATTGAAAGGGAAGTTAGGGTATGTGCTTAAATAGAGAACTTATTGAAGTTTCTATTATAGGAAAGTGAGTTGAGATAAATCTATCTAAATTTAAGTCGACTCTAAGATATATGATATCCTACGAGTGTGATTAAATTAGAAAGATTAAATGCAGATATGGAAGGTGAAGCAAACATTGTGACACTTACCATATTCTGGATCTAGTAAACTGATAAGGGAACTAAATAAATGTTATTATGTTCCGGTTCTTATGAAGAACATACTTTCAGTTATTTGTTAGGATTTAGCAGACATATTCAATTGTAAAGAATAAATGTTATTCCGATAAAGTTGGAAGGACACTGAATCTAACATACTAGATTGATGTCACTATATAGTTGATATATGTGATGAGATCTCAACTAAATATTTGTGTGGCTGTTATCCTTAATATTTGTGATTGTTCTAGACATAGTCTCTCTGGAAAGGAAGCGTGTAATTAAACGTCATTCGGATGATGTTGAACCATATGATTATGAATCATGTGGGTAATACGTATCTTATCTAAAGATGACTAAAATACCCTTTTATGAAAAGGTTGTAAAATCTAGAAAAATTGTCTAAAGCCTAAACATACCGATGTTTGTTGGCTTATGACAATTAATGCCACAAATAATTGTTTATTAATCTCTATGACTATTTTAGAAATAGTTGAATGTACTTATTGAAGTATGACAATTCGGAAAGCCCGAAAAGTTCAAGCTATTATGAATATGAGATTGACGAGCTACTTAGGAATTAATCTTCAATTGGATTGAAGTAATTAATAGCTAAAGGGTGTTTCAGAAGTCGTCTGAAAAGGAATAAGATTCTCCCTTAAAGGATACCATCTTTGGGATACGCAATTAGATTATGTTCCCAAAATGGAAACAACACTTTATATGATAAAGGTGTGACGTAAGCCATGCGAAGTATCCCTTAACCGTTTCGGGATAGTGCCCTTATACTTAACGAGTTCCAAAGAATAAAGGTTGAATAAATTCCATATTAGATATGGATGAGGATAATGTCGAATCTATCTTAACCGATGATTTGAATTTTTCATAGGCAAAGTCAGAAAGGCTTGGAGCCTAGTACGACATATGTGACTTTGTGGAATATCTTAGCAAGTACGCTAGATATTATAATTTACTCACCAGCGGAGCAAAAGATGTTTGTCTCCAAACATGCTATCTTCTAAAGGAAGTGTTTCTTCCAAAAGAAACAGTGGGAGTAAATTAGATCCCAAAAGAGTTTGAGAACCATAAAGATATATTCAACCATTGGAACATGAGCAGACGCCACATAGCGATGAGGTGTAGAACACGGCTCAGTGCACACAAAAGTTCTGTAAGTCTGTAGATAACCTCAGGCCTGAAAGGCTGTTGGTATGTTCATCTTGAAGAATGAATATCTCACAAATTATGAAGGAATGTTTGAAAGGCAAGATTGAGAGATACGGCCAGGAGCCACAATATCTGAATTAGATTCCATCAGTGACAACCAGGTTATGAACCTAGTCTGTCTTACCTAGAGGGAATGTCCCTGTAAGGCTGAGCCCAGTTCAATTCAGACTACGCTTGTTGTAACTTCGTATCATGACTATATGATAGTGTTGAAGACGTTGGGCAGATATCTCGATGTTCATAGACGATAACATCATATTTAAGCACATGAGATCCATTTATGGACTCAGACAGGTTTCTGTAGACGATTTCTTTGTTTGATAATCAAAGGAGTGTGATTTAGTCAAAAGAAGGATATGCCCAATGTGCAAGATGGATAGTGGGAGTGTTTTATGGTTTTTGAGCAAGGTATTAGATATCTCTCTCGGGAATTATCACCCCATGTCACAGTCAATTAATGTTTGGTAGTTCAAGGTCTTTACGAAAGAACTTGGATTTTCCGTTCTTATTTTAGAAATAAGAATCTATAGTGATAGATTTAACTACTGTTAGATTATAGTTTACCTATATAGATGTGATGCTAAAAGAGTTTAGCATAGATCGCGATGAGGATACTGCTAGCCAGTGTTCTCAAGATCTATCTATGTTAGGACGTTAGTCCTAAAGATAAAGTGAAAGATGATGATTATGAAAGGTTTCCTTTGCTACTGCGATAGGAACCATCATAAGAGTAATTCCAGATGTTCATAGTCCATGAATGGTCATGAGCAAGTATGAAAGTAAATCTGGTGAATGTCAAGAATATCCTTAAGCAAGTTAAGGAAGAGTTCCTAGTTTATCGAAACTTGGAATTAGATAAATTTAGTATACAGACGTGTATCCTAAGTCTTATGAAGGCGAGTGGGAGCTACAGTCTGGGTTTGCAGTCACTTTGTTTAAGTGATACAGTGAGCTAGAAATGTTCTAGCCTATGGGTCACTGTAAATTCTACAACCAGGCCAAAACACAGTAGTGCCTTAAGGGTAGCGGGAGAAGTACGTGGATCTAGAAGGTTCGTTCTTGAACCTTATACGGTTCTTCCACCTTTTCTATATAACTGATATAGTAAGTGGATTCATTGCTTGAAGCAAGGACCAGGGTCTTGTCAGAGATTCGTGTGTGTGTCGAGGCGGTTCCTTTGACTTGGTCATTTGGAGCATTGTATGAAGATAGTCTGAGTCCCCATGGATCGCGATCCATTTAAGGCTAGGGCTGGTTGCGAGTATTGCATGAGATTCTTGTATTTCAACTTGGTCTTGTGTGTGCGAGTGATTGGTTTTAGGCCAAGTGGGAGATTTTTGGAATAGTGTCCTAAACCCAATCGGGTTTGACCGGATCCGACCGGTTGGATCATTTCTACTATTTCTTTATGTTTGTACATATATTAAATGGATTTTCTGTTGTCTTATATTTGTTCTTTTAAAGAACCAATTGTGAATTGTTATATGATAACGTCCTTAGTATTAAATTGTGATAGAGAAACCATGATAGGCGATTATGGTTGATGAGATCTCTAATCACTTTAACAAGTTTGATACTTAAATGTCTCTAGGATGATGTACTATTAAACAGGAAATTGATAGTACAAATAGGCTAGCACGTATTAGATGTCTTCTATCTTTAAGGGCTAGGATAGATCTCATCTATCAAAGTGTAGAGACACTTGGACTGTACATGGACGTGTATTGGAGAATGTGTACGTTAGACTGACACACTTACATTAAGTGTCGCACTATGTGTCAGTTGTGTAATTATCCTTTGGACCGGAGTCTTCATGGCATCACGGTGTGGATTGTCATGCTTTGACACTATTGAGGTTTCTTAACCACGGGCGATCATGCGGTAGTGATTGGGTGTGATCAAGCATCGCGGAGTATACATGATTGGTCGTCCGGGAATCGCGTATCCTATGATTGGGATCGAATATCCGAAATGGCCTTCTTATAAGGAATATCTTACTCTCGTGAATCTTTGCAAAGTGGGAGTAAACAAGTGACTTCGAGAGAGCATGATATCCCGATTATAAGATACGGTCGTTAATGTTTGACACTTCACGTACGACCGTATGGATATTATTACAGCGATAGGATTGTAAGTTACACGGTAACTGTTTCACATGAAAGGTAGTAGTCATTGCATTTGACTCTTCCGATGATTGGGGGTCACGGTGTGTTGCTAGACGCTATCCCGTGATCGTTAGGCATGAAGGGCATTTTCGTAATTTGCACTTTGTGTCTACGGCCAACATATTCAGAAGGCTATCGGGTCACACACATATGAACATCTAGCCGGAATAAAATGTGGTTATAGATGATAACCAAATAAGGAAAGTTTATCTCGTACTATAAAGGTTATAGTGGTAAATTAATATGGTGGTATTTATTCATTATGAATAAATTAAATACAAGATATTAATAGTATTATATTAATTAAAAGAATATTACGGATGCCAATTTATTGGCTAAAGGTGGCGCAATATTGAAGTGTATAAGATACACTTGGATTGTGGAATTTAATTAATAATATTACCAAATATTAATATAAGATATTAATATATATATATATATATATATATATATATATATATATATATATATATATATATATATATATATATATATAAATGAAAGTGCGTTGTATATGTGCACAATTTCATTAGTTATATATATTTATGGATTTATATGTGTATATATATATATATATATATATATATATATATATATATATATATATATGTGATATATGCACATATGTAAATTGATTTATAGTAATAAGATAAAGATAGTCAATATAAGATATTGACAATATGTTGAATATATTCAATATAAGATATTGACAATATCCTAGATTTATTTAATATAAGATATTATAATAAATGAGATAAATCAATCAATTATATTTTTCTTATTTTATTGGGAAAATATTTTCTTCTCATCCACACTATATGGGGCGCTACTTATCACTATAAATAAGTGGTGTGTGTCAAGTTTTTTGTACATCACAATTCCAAGAACTAATAGTTCTTGTGTAAAATAGAGAGCATCCTATAGAGAGTTGGAGAGAGGGGAAAAGGGCCAGTCTAGCAACCGGAGTTTTCCAATAGCAATCCATGATGAGATTCCGGCGGGCTGTTCGTGTGGACTAGCGGTAGAGTCCGAACACTTGGGCGGCTCTATGCAGAACTACTCTTCTCAGACGGTCAAAGCGTCGATCTTTTAGATCAACCAAGGTAACCACCGTCTTAAGCTTATTTGTTTATTTCTTAAACGAAGTCGATCTTGGGTAAAAGGAAATCAAAATTTTGAATTTCACTGCGTTCCCGCGTAGATTTCCTAACAGTTGCATAGGCAAGTTTATGGTTATATTAGACAATGGGTTGATGATAACATTTTAAATCATATTAGTGAGGTAAAACATGCTAGGTCTTTGTGGAAAAATCTTGAAGACTTGTATGCCCGGAAACCTGGAAACAATAAGATGATTTTGATGTATAAAATGATGAAATTGAGATATCACTATGGAACTCATATGCCTAATCATTTGAATACTTTCTTGGGTATTACGAACCAACTTAATGCTATGGGTATTAATTTTGATGATGATGTGCAGGGATTGATGCTTCTCGGCTCTTTACCAGAATCGTGGGAAATTTTTTGAAATTATCTATCTAATTCTACCCCAGATGGTGCTATGACCATTGATCTTTCAAAGACTAGTGTTTTAGAAGAAGATACATGGAGGAAGGCACGCGGTGTTTCCTTACAGTCGGATATCTTGGTTACTGAGTTAAGGGGGATAAGTCAAAGCAAAGCCTTTAAAGATAGAGGTCGGGGTATAGATAAATCCAAGGGCAAGTACAAAAATATTGAATGCAATCACTGTGGCAAGAAGGGACACATCAAGAAATTTTGCTTTAAATTACAACGGGAAATAAAGGAAAACAGTGACAAGAAAGACGATGAGAAGAAGGAAGATAAAGTTAGTGCAACTTCTTTTAAATATTTTCTTGTGTTTCAAGAGGTTTATGATGTTATTCTTGTTGATGATATGACTAGTTGAGTTGTTAACATTGGTGCTTCGGTCCACGCAACTTTACGAAGAGAGTTTTTCACATCTTACACACCAGGTGACTTTGGTGATGTGAGAACGGCTCATGATTCTATCTTAAAGTGTGCAGGTGTTGGAGATATTTATTTGGAGACATCTTAAATGGGTTAGCATGTTCCAGGGATCCAGTTGAATTTGATTTCTTTTGGCAGACAGTGTGATGATTGCTATAATAGCTCATTTTCTTGTCTTAAGTGGAAGCTCACAAAAGGGTCTTTAGTTGTTGCTAGAGGTACAAAGACATCTACACATTTCTTGACTCAAGCAAAAGTAATTGTCAATGAGGCTCGTGCAGTAGAGTCATATGATGAGACTGAGTTATGTCATATGAGTTTGAAATGAATGATTGTCTTATCTAAGAAAACTTTATTGTCTTGTTCTAACAGTTTGCATTTGGAAAAGTGTGATCATTGTCATGTAGGGAAGAAAACTAGCGTTTCTTTTAAATCAAATCCATCTTCAAGAAAGTCAGAAGTACTTGAGCTTGTTCATTCTGATGTTTGTGGTCCTATGAAATCAATGTCACTTGATGGTTCCCGCTATTTTGTGACTTTTATTGATGATCACTCCAGGAGATTTGGGGTATACACTTTGAAGAGAAGAGGTCAAGTGTTAGACGTGTTCAAGCAGTTCCAAGTATTAGTTGAAAGGGAAACTGGAAATAAGTTGAAGTGTATTCGGACTGATAAAAGAGGTGAATACAAAGGTCCATTTGACTATTACTGTAAGCAGCAGGGTATCAGACATGAGAGAACTCCGCCAAAGACTCCGTATTTGAATGGTTTGGTAGAGATGATGTATAGAACATTAATGGAGAGAGTCCGATGTTTTCTTTCACAAGACGGATTTCCTAAATCCTTTTGGGGTGAAGCTTTGAATATAGTGGTTAATGCACTAAATTTGTCTCCATGTGTTCCTTTGCAGAATGATGTTCCTCAGAAGGTATGGTCAGGTAAAGATGTATCTTACAATTATTTATGTGTTTTTGGTTGTAAGGCATATGTTCACATTCTTAAAGATGAGAGGTCTAAGCTTGATGCTAAGACTAAACAGTGTATTTTTCTGGGTTATGGTCAAGATGAGTTTGGGTACAAATTTTATGATCATGTTGACAAAAAAGTGATAAGAAGCCGAGATGTTGTGTTTGCAATGAATGAGACTTTGCAGGATGTTGATAAAAATCAGAGTTCAACACCTCATGCTAGTGATGGTTCAACTGACTTGGATATAATTTCTCCTACACCCATAACGGAGCATGGTGCCGTTGATGACCAGGGTAACCAGCAAGATGATGTAGATGATGCAGTTGATTTGGATCATAACATTGACATGATTGAGGAACCAGTACCAGATGAGGCTCCACCAGTTATTCCCAGGAGGTCTACTAGAGAGAGACACCATTCTAATAGGTATCCAATGACTGACTATGTTTTTATCTCTGATAGTGAGGAACCAGAATGTTTTGAGAAGGCCATGAATGATGAACATAAAGATAAATGGCTTGATGCTATGAAAGACAAGATGGAGTCTTTGCATGACAATCACACATATAAGTTGGTGAAATTGCCAATGGGAAGAAATCTTTGAAGAATAAGTAGGTTTTCAGAATTAAGAACGAAGAAAGTGATTCTACACCTCAATGTAAGGAAAGATTATTAGTCAAAGGTTTTTGTCAGAGAAAGGGCATTGATTTTCACTCCTGTTGTGAAAATGCCTTCTATCCGGACTGTTCATGTCTTGGCCGCTAGTCTTGATTTGGAGGTTGAGCAGATGGATGTTAAAACAGCTTTTCTTCATGGTGATTTTGAAGAAGACATCTACATGGAGCAACCAGAGGGTTTTCAGGTGAAAGGAAAGGAGGATCTTGTGTGCATGTTGAGGAAGTGTCTTTATGGGTTGAAGCAAGCGCCTAGACAGTGGTATAAAAAATTGAGTCTGTCATGAGGGAGAAAGGCTACCGGAAAACTACTTCAGATAATTGCGTGTTTATTAGCAAATTCTCAGAGGATGATTTATCATTCTTGTACTCTATATTGACGATATTTTGATTGTTGGCAAGAATGCTTCAAGGATTGACAGGTTGAAGCAGCAGTTGAGCAAGTCTTTTTTCTAGGAAATACTTGGGACATGCAAAACATATTTTGGGGATGCAAATTACTCGTGACAGAAAGACCGGGAAAATTTATTTGTCACAAGATAAGTACATAAAGAGGGTGCTTCAGAGATTTAGCATGAGAAAAGGAAAATACACAGAAGGTCCCATGTGCTTTAGCGGTGGGTAGTTTGATGTATGCCATGGTATGTACTAGACCAGACATAGCTTATGCAGTTGGTAAGGTCAGTTGTTTTCTTTCTAATCCTAGTAGAGAGCATTGGAATGCTGTGAAATGAATTATGAGATATCTCAGGGGTACTACGGATTTATGCCTTACTTTTGGTGGTGAAAAACCGGTGTTGGTTGGTTTCACTGACACTGATGGCAGGAGATGTTGATTCCTACAAGTCTACTTCAACATATTTGGTTAAATTTGTTGGGGAGCTATGTCATGGGAATCGAGGTTGCAAAAATGTGTTGCACTTTCAACTACTGAAGCTAAGTATATTGTAGCAACTGAAGCATGTAATGAGTTGTTGTGGAAGAAGAAGTTTCTCCAGGAGCTTGGTTTGAAGCAAGATCAGTATGTGTTGCTTTGTGACAGCTAGTGTGCTATTCATCGTTGTCAGAATGTAGCTTTTCATTCTAGGACCAAGCACATTGATGTTCGTTATCATTGGATTCGGGATGTGTTAGAGTTGAAGTTGCTAGCATTTGAAAAAGTGTACATGGATGACAATGGTGAGGATTTGTTGACAAAAGTGTTGACAAGGAAGAAGTTTGAGATATGTCGTTCTATTGTGGGAAGGACGAATTCCTCCACAGTGTCGTGAGGGGGAGATTTGTTGGGTGGTGGATCACCCCTTTGTAGAGCCCACCAAAATAATAGAAAAATAATAATGAAAAAAATAATAATATGTCCCGTATTATTTAAGGGATTAAGCTAGGTTATTTTTCCCTAATCAAATCTAATCTTCACAAAAAAAGGAGGCAAAAAAGAAGGGAGAAATTCGCAGCTTCGTTGGTGTTACAGCTGGAACTTTCCGGCGACGATCGGGCACTGAAACAGACTCCGATCAGCACGACATTTTGAGTGCTTGTTTGTATCTCATTCTTCTTCAATCTGAGCGGTGGAATTTTCGTTACAACGGTCCGATTTTCAGCAATAAGGCGCCGACCTTACGGCTGCTTTTCTGCTGCGTTTTCGGTTATATGTTTTTAGCAATTCTCATATTTTGCATTCTTAGTTGATGCTTTGGTTTAGTTGAGTGGGTTGATGTGTTTGGAACACTTTTGCATCATATTTTTCTATTTAGTGGAGATTTTGTGGGCCTCGGCCTCGTGGTTTTTACTCTTTCACATCGAGAGGGGTTTTCCACGTTAAAATTATTGTGTGATTGTTCGTGTTTTTGTTTCGCTTTATTTGTGATTTAGCTTCGTTGGGATGCATTGTTTAATTCCGTTACGTGTCATTAGGAAAACATTGTGGGTATTTGTGATACATGTGATATTGCGGTTGTTTGTTTTTCCAACAACAAGCTCTATAAGAAGAGCCTGAAAATCCATCCATACAAGCAGAACGAGGGGTCCAGGTCAAAAAAATATATATCTAACTAAATCAGGAATTCATTATCAAAACACTAATTCCAAATAACTTATTCAACTTATGAAAAATCCAATATTTACAAAGGATTTTCACAACACGTTTATAACTGAATTGATAAAGAAATTATTAATAAAATCATAACTTATAATCAATCTGACAAAATATTATATAACTAGCCTAAAAACCCGTGCATCATGCACGGGTATGTTTCAGCAGTAAGTTAATCATGACACGCAATGGTTAATACAATTATAAAATGAGATAAACACATAAATATGAATTATTAAACAAAAACATGTAGAGTGTAAAAACATTTTGATATACATGATTATATACAACACCAAATTAATGTTATCACATGATATTCGATGAAGTAAATAATATTGCGACATACATGTGATGTGCATAAGAATTACAAACTGATCCCAAGCTTTGGCAAAAAAATATTCAACATAAAAAAGAAAAGAAAAGGATTCATCCACTTCCACTGCTTACTCCTAATGATTTGTAATGGACGCTTGTTAAATCCTAATGATGGATGCATGAAATGAAAAAGTATATCCATTTAGCATATATAACATGTTCTTTGATTACGTATACGTAAGAGGCCTCAATTTTGTACTAATTATAAATTATCATCCCAGCAGAGAAGGATAAACAAATAACCGAAATAATAATAATAATAATAATAATAATAAAAGAATTTCAAGCTCTATAACAGCATTACAACTCCCATACCAAAATCCTTCGATTAGAGGAGCTCTGGAAAAAAAAATCACTATCACGATACACACAAAAAGTAAGTCAAACGAAAATTTCAACAGTTGCTTTGGAGATGAGGGTATGAATCTTTACCGCACCATATAAATGGATGAGACATCTTTCGCTCCGATTAGTAAAGAAAATTCACCGAGTTTGATTTGATCATAAAAAATATGTTTTTATTTTATTTTAGAAGAAGATGATGTGCAATTTTGTCTCATCAAATGAATCGTTTTCCTAAACTCACATTATAGGACTTTCGGGAAGTTCAAATTGATTTGATAGGGATGAATAGGTTTTCAAAATCGGCACAACTTTGATAGTCGCTGAAAAAAAAGGTTAAGGTGTTTGGGATTATGAATTATGAGAGAAAAATATGGAGTTTATGGATTTTTTAGGGATTTAATGGTGCACTAAATTTCACATAAGTTTTGGATTGACAATGAAACCATTGATTTGGAACGTGCGGTTTTTTTTCCACGAAGAATGAATTTCAAGCATTAATGTGACAATTATTTCTTACTAATTGCAACCATTAATGTCACAGTATTTTTTTTTTTTTTTATCTCTTATGGCTATCAATGTGTCGTGTTAATGTGGATTTGGGTCGGGTTAGATGTGGGTAATCGGGTAATTAATTTTACACACCTTCAAAAACATATTAATAGATAGATTTGTATTGCTTGTAAAATAATGTTTTTAAATAAAAACATAACTATGATAGGAATATTAAAAAATTTGAATTAATCTGTTAAAAGACAATTGTTAGGAAATTTATGCGGGAACGCAGCTAAATTCAAAAATTTATTTCCTTTTACCCAAGATCGATTTTGTTTAAGCAACAAACACATAAAGTTATTAGACGGTGGTTACCTTGCTTGATCTAAAAGATCGACGCTTTGACCGTCTAAGGAGAGTAGTGGTGCACGGAGCCGCCCAGCATTCGGCCTCTACCACTAGTGGTTGCTAGACCGACATTTTCTCTCTCTCAAAGCTCTCTCTAAGAAACTCTCTATTTTTCACAAGAAACTATTAGTCTCTTGGAATTATGATGTACAAAAGAGCTTGTCCATCCCTCCTTTATATAGAGTATATGGCATCACTGATGAATCTCAATCTGATTGGGAGAATCTGCCTAGTAGATTGGGGAGAAAGAAAACCTTTTCTTAATAAAATAAAGAAAATCCATTTGATTGATTTATCTCATTCATATTCAATATCTTATAAATATTTTTCCAAGATATATATTGACAATATCTAATATTGAATATATATTTTATTATATTACCATAAATCAATTTAGATATGTGTGCAAATCTTTACATATTAATATCTAATATTAATACATGCCATAATTGACCAAGTCCTTGTTTATCAATATACACTAAAAGGTACGCATCAAGTCCTTGTGTATCAATACTAGTGGGGTTAGGGTCTTGCGGTTTAAGGCCCTAGTAAGGCCCTCGGTATATAAATATGTTTGAAGTAGAACATTTAAGCCGAAGACATGAAAATTTGTTTGGTAAATATATTATCGAAACAAAGTTATACACAAGACACTTATTTTGCACTTTTTTTGGAAACAAATAACGGATACATAACATAAGAGTCTTAGATTGCATGGAGCAATATGTATAAATTAGCTGATAAGCAGGCATTCCATCTTATAGCATTAACATCTAAATCATATATATTACAACAAAAAAGAGAGTTTATTCTTTTGTAGGAAGCGAGTGAATCATACATCATTCTTCGTTTGCTTTGATGGCATTTTCAAAGTTGCCTTCACGGTTTTCTTCGTAGGGGTCAATATGATGTACTAAAGCCAAAACGATGATAGCTTGAGCATGGCTAAACATGGCAACATAAAGAATAAAACACAAATAAATACGCAAAATAACCATACAGAAAGGTATGGCATAAAGCGAACCTTCTCAGGTGTGATCTCATTGAACACATTTACTTTCCCTCCATAGAAGACGGTCAATTGGGAAGGACACTAACTGCAGGCTGCAGCCTTCATGTTATACGTATTTCCATTTTTATTTAAAAAAATCAATGGCTTAAGATAACATCATTTTTTTTTTTTTTTTTTTTTGAGGAATCAATGGAAAAAACCAGAGATGTGCAGAGCAGATGGCAATGCAGAACAACAGAACTTATGCCAGATGCATAGCAGAATATCAACACTTACATGATCTAACAATAGCAAGATCTGATCACAAACAGTATATACCATAGCATGGAAAATGTAGAGCAGGTCAGACAAAATGACTAAAACAGATACACCCCAAGTTCTCAGCTTGAGTAATTAGATACAGCCGGCATCAACTTGGGTTGAAAGTTTGACAGTTGACCTGATCAGGCTTGTTTTCTAAAGTAGTTTCATTGGTTTGGTCAGCAATTAATTTATCTTTAGTACTTTTTCAGTGTTAACCAGCCTGTGCCTCGGCCTGGGCGCCTTCTAGAGCATGACACTTGATGGAGAAAGCTTGCAGCTAAATTGATGCACAACACTGCACGTAAAATTATGTAACTAAAGCGTTTTTATCAGGGCTCAACCCAAAAAAATGTAGGGGTGCATGTTATTTTTTGTAAAGAAGCAAAGCCATAAAGGATCAACGGGGGAGCATGTACCGTAACATTGTAAACATCACCGTAAATCATTGGATAAGAAAAAAAACTTAAACCAAAGGTAACTATGAGCACATACCTGAGCGTAAGCAACAGGTGTTTCATGTAAGTAGGTTTTTCCCCCAAACCCTGTACAACAAGCCAAATTATAAAAGTGTTAATGTGCAGCCATGAAAGTGAAAACTGAAAACTGAGGCATCCCCAAAAATTGAGACTCATGAGACTTTTTTTTATCATCTCAATTACCAACAACAGGAAAATAGGACATGATTTTTTTTCCATCTCAATTACCAGCCACATGTCCATCAGTATGTATTAAATGTTTGTAAGCAGCAACACAGTTTTTTTAATCATCCATCATGCTAGCAACAGAATTGCACGACAACAATTTTTTGTTTTATAAGTCCAGCTGCTGAAGCAAGAATATTGTTTAGTTAATCCGTGTCCTTGTTACCAACATCTTCATGACCAAGCACAAATTGTTTCTAAATAAAACAACACATTCCAGAATGCACCAATCGGTTTTTTTAAGTATGTTTTCTTGAAATTATGTATAGGAAGCCACGTTAAATAAGCGTGAAGATTGAGGCAGACAATCAAACTGCAAAACACAGGCAACCCCGCAAAATACAGGCCAAGAAAGCTTGATTTCATGATCTATGATGCCTCTAAGCACATGAGCAGCACATAATTTTTTTCTTACTCTGCCTCGTTCCTCCCACAAACAGAAAAGCAAACACATAAGCATTCAAAAAATGGCACACAAGCAGTTCAAAATCTCACACATTCCAATTAAATTCATGTGGAAGCATAAATGTTCCCTAAAACTGCAAGACCAAAAGATCCAGAAAACAAAGAGAACAACACCTCACAATAATTTCTCATCTACCAATGAGAAGAACATCCCTTTACTACAAAAAGAAGCCATTGTTTTCACAGGCATAAACTGAAGAAGAACTATAAGGAAGACTCATAGCAGGCTATCTAAAAGAAGAAAGCTCAGTAAAAAGCCATGAGCATAGAAGGCAACACATACCTCAAGGCACCCCGACAACTTGTCCCGTATGTTTCCAATGCGCTGCAGAACAACCAGCAGTAAGCAACTGTTATTGTAGACAAATATGACGAATTTCAATATAAAAAAATATACACTTCAGATAGATGTAAGACATAGCAAAACCGAAGCATCTCACAAGATTGATCCTATGTAAGGCAATAAAGTCCCATTTATGAATACAACAAAAAGCAGAAGAAAAAAGCAAATTTTGTGGAACATCAAGCAGCCAGAACATTCTAAGTGTATAGATTTGTTCCGAGCAACCATAGTAAAACGATCCCAAAAAATCAACAAACATTGAGAACAGAAGAAGGTGCAAGAAGAAGTGAAACCAGAAGCTTAAAATGACATGCAGAGTCGAACAAACCAATTTATACATAAACAATAAGCCACAGTAAAAGGTAAGCATTAAATGAGGCATACAGATGGCTGTTAAATTAGTATAAGAATTTGCAGACCTTCTAATGGCAATATTACCGGCAAAGAAGAAAGTAATAGAGGTGAAAGCAGAGAGAGATGCTTAATGAGAAGGATTAAGGATAAATAATGTTAATTTTAGTAGGTTATAGGTAAATGTGAGAGAAAGAGTGTAGAGAATAAGCTATACCATAGCCTAGCAGCCACAGGTCCAGCGAGAAACAATGAATCTCAGCCTCCAAGGTAAATCATCCATTCTGCAGTCAATATGTCACTACAACAGTGATAGAAGTCCCAACAATCTTATCGAATGAGACTTGGCCGGTTAGTTGAAGAAAGATCCGGTCATCTCCCTCAAGGGCGAAAGCATGCGACGGGCAACAGAAGGTGGGTGATGGCATCTAAACCGGCATAGCGAAGAGAAGAAGGTAACCGTCGTTTGCCATCTAGTCTCTGACCTAATAATCTGTTTTTTCTTTTATTTTATTTTTTTTCACACATGACAAGACCTGGAATTGTAATTATAATAAGTAAATAAAGAAAAGAAAGAGAAAAAGTTATCTAGTTTGCGAAATAAAATTTAGATGTGTACATATAATTTGTGGGCCGAAACCTGGCCAAAAAATGGCAGCCCATACTTTTCTAAAGCAAAAGGCCTGATGCAATGGGCCGAAGGCAACAGAAAGAATTAAGCAATCAGTCTGCAATTTATAAGACAAGATTAGAAGAAGTTGTAGCCAACTAAAAAAAACAAGTGTCAAGCCATCGTTAAAAGGCTTTTTTTTTTTTTTTTTTTTTTTTTGAGGGTTACACTAAAAGGTGTGCATCATATATATGTAAATATATATCTAATTAGTCAACATGATTAATATAATGTAATACTATTAATTAATAGTACAATCCAAGTGTATCTTATACACTTCAAAATTGCGCCACCGTTAGCAAATAAATTGGCATCCGGAATATTCTTTAATTAATCAATATAATTAATATATTGTATTTAATTTATTCATGATAAATTTATACCACCATATTAATTTATCACTATAACACTTTATAGTCGAGATAAAACTTTCATTATTTGGTTATTGCTATAACCGCATTTTACTCCGGCTAGATATTCTTATGTGTGTGACCGATAGGCTTCCGAATATGTTGGTCGTAGGCACAAAGTGCAAATTACAAAAATGCCCTTCATACCTAACGATCACGGGATAGCGTCTAGCAACACACCGTGACCCCCAATCATCGAAAGAGTCAAATGCAATGACTACTACCTTTCATGTGAAACTGTTCCCGTGTAAATAGAATCCTATCGCTGTAATAATATCCATACGGTCATACGTCGAGTGTCAAACATCAATGACCGTATCTTATAATCTAGATATCAAGCTCTCTCGAAGTAACTCATTTACTTCCACTTTGCAAAGATTCACAAGAGTAAGACATTCGTTATAAGAAGGGCCTTTCGGATATTCACCCCTACTGATAGGGTACGCGATTTCCGGACGACCAAATATATATACTCTGATTGCTTCAATATCATCCCCAATCACTACAACATGATCGCCCCATGGCTAGGGGAAACCTCAATGGTGTCAAAGAATGACAATCCACTCCGTGATGCCATGTAGACTCCGGTCCTAAGGATAATTACACAATCGCCACATAGTGTGACACTTAACAGTGTAAGTGGGTCAGTCTAACGTACGCATTCTCTGATACACGTCCACGTACATTCCAAGGGTCTCTACACTTAGATAGACGAGATCTATCCATGACCTTCAAGACAGAAGACATCTAATACGTACTAGCCTGTTTGTACTATCAATACCGTCTTTAATAGTACGTAATCCTAGAGACTTTTAAGTATCAAACTTATTAAAGTGATTAGAGATATCATCTAACATAATCGCCTATACTGGTTTCTCTATCACAGTTTAATCATATGGATGTTATCATATAACAATTTATAATTGGTTCTTTAAAAGAACAAATATATGACAACAGAAAAGCCATTTATTAAATGTATAAACATAAAGAAATAGTAGAAATGATCCGACCCGGTCGGATCCGGTCCAACACGATTGGGTTTTGGACACTATTTCAACAGTCTGCCACTTGGCCGAAAGCCAATCACTCGTACACACAAGACCAAGTTGAAATACAAGAATCTCATGCAATATCTCACAACCAACCCTAGCCATGAACGGATCGCTATCCGTGGGGACTCAGACTATCTTCATACCATGCTCCAACTGATCAAGTCAAAGGAACCGCCTCAACACACACATGAATCTCCAACGAGACCCTGGTCCTTGCTTCAAGCAATGAATCCACTTACTATATCAGCTATATATAAAAGGTGTAAGAACCGTACAAGGTTCAGGAATTAAACTTCTAGGTCCATGTACTGCTCCTGATGTGCCTCCAAGGCACTAATGTGTTTTTGCTCTGTTGTAGAATTCATAATGATCTCTTGCTAAGAACATTTCCAGCATACTGTATCACTTAATCAAAGTGACTGCAAATCCAGACAGTAGCTCTCACTCACCCTCATAAGACTCAGGATATACGTTTGTATATCTATATTTATCTGATTCCAAGTTTTGATAAA
This sequence comes from Gentiana macrophylla, assembly GCA_026214975.1. NCBI lineage: Eukaryota > Viridiplantae > Streptophyta > Magnoliopsida > Gentianales > Gentianaceae > Gentiana > Gentiana macrophylla. The sequence continues at coordinate 34,696,021 of CM047811.1, forward strand.
CTAAGAAAACCATCCTTAACTTGTTTAAGGACTCGACATTCACCAGATTTACTTTCATACTCGCTCATGACTCTTCATGGACTATGAACATCTGCATTACTTTTATGATGTTTCCTATCGCAGTAGCAAAGAAATCCTTCTGTAAGCATCATCTTTCACCTATCGTTAGGACTAATGTCCTAACATAGATAGATCTCGAGAACACCGGCTAACAGTATCTTCTGTCGCGATCTATGCCAAACACATTTAGCATCACATCTATATAGGTAAACTATAAACTAACAACAATTAATCTATCATTATATATTCTTATTTCCAAAAATAAGAACTGCTAATCCAAATGCTTTCGCAAAGACATTGAACTACCAAACAATAATAGACTGTGACATGGGGTGATAATTCCCGAGAGATATATCCAATACCTTACTCAAAAATCGTAACACACTCCCACTATCCATCTTGCACATTGGGCATATCCCTTTTTTTGATTAAATCAAACTCCTTTGAATACACTACAAGAAAAACAGGTTTTAATGACTGGAATTCCCATCATTATACGTCATTTTCTCATCATTAAAGACTTTTAATGACGAAAAATCCCCCTTATTCCCCCCTCATAGTTGCCCTTCTAGTTAAAGCATTCAATTGTTAGATGTAATATCGTCGGTTCAAACATAGATTGACCCGATTAGGCAGCAGAAGTATCGGATCTAGATCTAAACGAAACAAAGAACATAAATTAAAGATCAAACTACAAGGATGTTTGGATTTTTACCTTTTTATGGTGCTTAACTCCAAGAACAAAGTAGTATCCACGCAAGTGGAAAAGCCACAGCCTTCCAACGTGTGTCTCCCAGGAACACTAGGTGGATGGTGTTTCCCGCTGCCAGACCTCCTTGATATGCTACAGGAATAATTCCGAAGATAATCCCAACTCGAAACCCTAGAAAAATAGCCGAAAATTCCAAGCTATTTTTCTTCCAATATGGCATGTTTTTGGTGTAGTCTATAAGGCTTGGGAGAACTCTCTTTATATATGAGAGTAAAACTTAACCTCAAAGGATTTAATAATTAAGAGATAATTATTAGATTAATCCTTATTCCATAATAAAAGATAAATAAAATAATTATCCTAAACAAATAGGATAAATCATATTATTATCTAATATTCCATGAATTATCAATTAACAAATAAAAGATAAATCACATGTTAAATAATTATCCAAGAAAACTAATTTCTTTCTAATTATCAGCATTAATGGCGCCACCTTTTAATAAATAAAAGGTCCACATGCATTTTTCTACACCATGGGCCGAGTCCCCGAAAATTTCTTTTTCCATGTATTTAATTATCTAGTCCAATTAAACAATTAATCCACATATCAAATTAAATAGTCCAATCCACTATTTAATTATAATCGAGGTGAAACGACGAGAAAACTAATTATGCTATTTTGGGAGCCACGTCGGGGACCATGGACCCATATTCAGTAGCTACAATAAATTAGATAAAACTATTCGTCAGAAAGAATAATTATATCCAACCTATTAATTCCGGGATTACACCACCATAAACCCAAAACTGAACTCTATCGATATAGATAACTTACACTCAATTTATGAGTCGAAAGCATCCACTGATATAATCATTACATACGGATAAATCCTCCATAGACTTTTCACTTCGATTCGGGATATTTCCGTAAACCCTTCGCGAAACATATTATCCTTATTTACCATTAACCCCCTAGTGATCAATTAGTTCATAACCAATATGATATGAACTCGGCCGATCAATCGGTTTCTAGGGTTAACAAATAAGGGAACTGTCTGTCTACTTCCCGAGGGAAGGAATGGATTCCATATTTGCGATAGCACAGACTACTCACTCATCCTAGAATAGATCCAACGAGAAGTGTTGGACCACATGCTACAAAGTGATCCTTACTAACACATCAAACTCTACCCTAGTCAAAGCAGTCGTCTGTGATCGCCTCAGGATTGAGATTAATTCATATATGATCATCTTGTGATTCGATAAGACTTCTCGATTACGGAATTATATCGAGAACTCAAACCAAATCGGTCCAGCCCTATATGATTATCATCATATGTAAATGCCCAACTAGGTACCCTATTACCGATAGTCCGGATAAGACTGTCACACCAGTATGCTAACAGTAGTAGATGAGGTCGAGAACTCATTCGACATCAGTCCGGATAAGACTGTCACACCAGTATTTCCAAATATTGAAAAGAGATCAAAACCTTTCCTGTAAATCAGGATCGCATAACCAAATGGAAATACGTAAGCTTTAAATAATCTCGTTAGTGAATCCATCTTACTATTGGAAACAGTTGAAACAATCATTCATCAGAAAATATCCTGGGCACACATGTTACCTTTAATCTGTGTGGAACTGGCTGATTGATGAGGTGACAACTGAGTTATGTTGTTGTTGGACATTGCTAACAGTAGTAGATGTAAACGAGAACTCGTTTGATGTCTGTTGTTGTTGTTGTTGTTGTTGTTGTTGGACATTGCTAACAGTAGTAGCTGAGGACGAGAACTCACTCGACATCTGTTATCGATCTTGTTGTTGTTGAATAGGTGAGCTTTCAGGCTCTCTGCCCTTCCCAAATATTTGAAATGGATTAAGTTTATTCCCTGGTTTCATTTGACAATATCATTAAACTACTAGTATTTCATAAACAGATTCTTGGTTACAATTACTATTGTAATGAATCATGAGTAAATTGGATAAACATATCAAATCTCAACAACAACAAAATATAAGGGTGATGGGAACATTATTCGTACCTGAATTAGTAAAAATTATAAAGCATGATGACGATGACAAATTATGTCACCTTGAATAATCCGGGCCCTAATTGAATCTAGTGATCACTACTACAAAAAAGCATAAAGATCACGGGTTTTAAGTGTGATATATTCACATTAGTCACGTCTTCCATAGTGTGGCATATTGAGGTGTGACATAAAGTACTTTAATCCAATCACAGTTACAAACTGTGACCTATTATAATAGTTATCACACTTAGAAACCGTGATCTATTATAGTTGGTATCACACTTAAAAACCGTAATCTATTATAACTTCATCACCTTTAAAAACTGTGATCTATATAGTTCTTATCATACTTAAAAACCGTGATCTGTTATAGTTGTTATCACACTTAAAAACCGAGATCTATTACAATTGAAAAACATTTAAAAACTGTGATCTATTTTAGTTGTTATCACACTTAAAAACTGTGATCTATTATAATTTAAATCACACCAATAAAAGAGTTTTTTTCCAAAACAATACATAAGCACACATATATTTTTGTCTTTGTCGGGACTCGAACCCGGATACTCTGGATTAATGAGGCACACTATTTACCATTAGGCCGATTCTTTCTTTCTTTTAATTTTCGACCACACTTAACTAATATCTCATTATAAAATACTATATTATTTTAATCACAGTCAAAAACTGTGATTGATTGATGTTTTTGTCTCATTTTTTCTAGAAACCGTGATAATAAAAATTATGATATATTTTAGGTTTTATCACACTTAAAAACCGAGATCTACTATAATTTCAACATATTTAAAAACTGTGATCTATTTTAGTTGTTATCACACTTAAAAATTGTGATATATTATAGTTGTTATCACTCTTAAAAACCGAGATCTATTAAAATTTCAACACATTTAAAAACTGTGATTTATTTTAGTAGTTGTTATCACACTTAAAAACCGAGATATATTATAATTTCAATCACACCTAAAAAGTGTGATCTATTATAATTTCAACACATTTAAAAACTGTGATCTATTTTAGTAGTTGTTATCACACTTAAAAACCGAGATATATTATAATTTCAATCACACTTAAAAAAGTGTGATCATTCTTTTTTTTCGAAAACAAAATAAATGCACACATATTTTTTGTTGCCACTGGGACTCGAACCCGGATACTCTGGATTAAGGAACCACACTAATTACCACTGGGCCGATGCCTACTTTATTATCATTTTCGGCAACACTAATCTAAAATATCATTATAAAATATCATATTATATTAATCACAGTTAAAAACCGTGATTGATTGATATTCTTGTCTCAGTTTTCTTAAAAACCGTGATAACAAAAACTGTGATCTATTTTAGTTGTTATCACACTTAAAAACCGAGATCTATTATAATTTAACACATTTAAAAACTGTGATTTATTTTAGTTGTTATCACACTTAAAAATCGTGATTTATTATAGTTGTTATCACACTTAAAAACAGAGATCGATTATAATTTCAACACATTTAAAAATTGTGATCTATTTTAGTAGTTGTTATCACACTTAAAAGCCGAGATCTATTATTATTCCAATCACACCTAAAAAAGTGTGATCATTTTTTTTTCACACCTAATAACTGTGATAAAAAAATTAAGTGTGATAAATATACTTTACTTGTCTCGGTTTTTTAAAAGTGTGATCCTTATCTTTAGATAAGTGTGATCTATGTCTCTTTTCTTGTTAGTGGATATAATTTGTCTCACTTTTTCTATAGTTGTGACAAAAATATCATGAATTCAGTCACAGTTTAAAAATGAGATTAATTGATATAATTTATCTCACTTTTTCAATAACCGTGACAAAAATATCAGACCAATTTAGCCACAGATTAAAAGTGTGATTGATCGGTATAATTTATCTCGTTTTTTGAATAACTGTGACAAAAATATCATATCAATTTCATCCTTTATTTTGTGAGATTGATTGATATAATTTATCTCGCTTTTTAAAAACTGTGACAGAAATATCATATCAATTCAATCACAGTTTAAAAATGAGATTGATTGAAATAATTTATTTCGGTTTTCCAATAACTGTGACAGAAAAATCATATCAATTAAGTCACACTTTAAAAATGAGATTGATTAATATAACTTATCTCAGTTTTTCAATAAGTGTGATAGAAAGTTGTAAGTGTGATATATATATTTTCGTTGTCTCGGTTTTATTGAAACTGTGATTGTTATCTTATCTTAAGTGTGACCTATATCCTATTTTGTAGTAGTGGATGAACACACACAAAACCCTAATGCCTAAAAGAACGTGATGGTGGATTTTAGTATTTGTGGCTGAGTCTAAGACTGTATCTTAGATTGCCTACGTATCCAGTTAGGTTCCAGGAATCAAGCCTTACGTAGTTCCTGGAATGGGGTATTTATAATGACAACACTTGCCTAAACCCTAAGGTTAAGTCGGCTTATGTTATTGTCATATTTACCCTTTAATGGGCCTTAAACCCTTGCCCAAGCTATTGCTGTTAATGGGCCTGGACAGCAGGTGCGGACTCTGTCCTCGAGTCGATACTTCTGACCTGCGGTGATCGACTCTAGACTCGTTATCCTACACTGCTAGCTGGTGTGGAGAATCTGTCCCTAGGGACTTGTCATCTCACACTGCTTGGTGTAGATAGTCGATATCCCGAGTATGGGTGTCGATATGAATACCTTGGAGTTAATTCGTAATGTGATGAGCAACTGATAGACGACACGTGGATGGGGTAAAACCATGTATCGTCATAAGCCCCCAGACTTGAGAGAGGCGACTCCCGTTGTCCGAGGTCGAGTCTGTCACATGAATCATCTTCGAGTTGGGTTTTCCTTTGGGCGGGCTTTTACCCGCCACTTGTTAACCCTAACTGCCTACTGCCACGTGGCGCGATACCTGGCATACAAAACGCTTCGAATTCTGTAAATCATAACGCATCACCACCTTGATTCTCGCGATTTATAGGGGGTTATAACTCCCCATCACTCACGTCTTTTCAAATATTTCATTTGCAAACTCTTCGCTAGCATATAAAGGAGAGAAGATAGAAGTTGAAGCAAAGTCCGTTCTTCATTTCATTCTCACCAATTCCCAATTTCAATATATCAAGTAAGCTTCTGTCTTCTGTGTTGTTCATCTTTTACTTTGATTTATCCATGTCCAATAGTAGTAACGCCACAGAATCGGATAGGGGTAGTGAAACGCCCATTCGCAGCCAATCTCCGGCACCTATTGTTTCTGATCATCTTCCCCGGCAAAGCTCCGGTGAGCCCACAACTTCCTCCCCCCAGTCCCCCATCAACCTAAGAAATTAGTGACTAGGATGGACGGGAAAGGTGCCAAAGGATGCCTCAGTTCGCTTTCTCTTGAGGAGGTCACCAGGTTTTGCCACAAATACAATATCGCCAATCCTCCATTTGAGGCTCGTCTTCCTTCCGGCCTTCATAAGTTTGCCGACGAGCCCCCAGAGGGTTTTTGCGGCGTCTACGAGAATCAGCTCACGAGTGGATTAAGGTTTCCACTCTGCCCGGCCATCCTCGCGATTCTACAACACTATGAGATAAGCGTTTCCCAAATTGCCCCGAATGGCGTCAGAACTCTGATGGGGTTTATCATCGCTTGTCGGATCACGGGGGTTTGCTTTACAGTGCCTTTGTTTCGATATTACTACCAGATGGCATCCACGCCTGACAAGCTATGGTATACCTTTCAGAGGAGAGCGCATCGACACGAATTCATAACCAAGGGGCCTTCTTCTCACGGGGAGTGGAAGCCTCGATTTTTCTTCCTTCGACATGGCCGAGAGAACCCCTACATAGGGCAATGGAGGTCGAGAGACGGGAAACAAGACAAACTTGGAAAATGTCCTGTTCCTGAAGAGGCCCGACTCTTGGGTGGACATAGATTCGAGGTGGTCACTCGAGATTTAAGCCTCCTCTATGATCTGGCCCATCTAGAAGAAGCGGGGCCGATCCCCTATATCGGCCTTCATCGTCAAGATCATGAGAACCGTAGGAACCATTTCTTATTTGTTTGCTTTTCACATTTGCTATTTGTCGTATTTGATGACTTGTTGTTTATTGATCAAAACTAACTTGTCTTTTTCATTTTTTGCAGTGGGCAGGTTCACCAAGGTCCCCGATCCCACACGTGTTCCTAAGTCGGCGGTCGTGGCTGCTCAACCTACCGTGGTTGCAGTGGGCAGGTTCACCAAGGTCACAGATCCCACACTTGTGTCTGAAGTCAGGGCGCCTTCTTCTTCCCGAGAGGGGGGTGCCACTCAGCCTGAACCCACCCCTGCTACCATCGAGTCAACAGCACCAACTGGATCTACTGAGCCGCCTCCATCCAGCAGTGGTTTGACGGTCCGTTTCGGTTCTCTACGTGATGAGGACGAAGAGGGGCTAGTCGAGTTGGATCCGGCTACAGAATTTCATGTCGAGGAGGAGGCATCTCGGTCCAAGAAAAGGCCAACTGCTGCTGAGCTGGTGAGGGAGCAACATCGGCAGTCGAAGAGGGCCAAGGCAGCTGAGGCTTCTCCCGAGCCAGAAATCGATCTAAACTGGGTCGCTGATGATTTCGCAGCTCTGGAGGACAAGGACCTGGCACATACACTTCGAAAGTTGAACCGCCTCGTAAGTCGATGGTATTATTCCTCTTTAAATGTTGGTCTTTTCGAGGCCTTTGCCTTGTCTTTTACCATCTGATATTCTCTTTCTTTTGCAGAGTAACATTGTCAGTCGAGAGGCTGCCCGAAGGCTGGCCAAGACTGGTGAGTCGGTAGACGAGCTGCGTAAGGAGAACGGCAAGCATCGTTGCAAAGAATGCCGCTATCTCCACCATGGATTCTCAGTTCGATACGTTAAAGCGCGAGTCGGTTGCCGAGTGCCAGAAGCTGAAAGACAAGTTAGCGGTTACAGAGAAAGAGGTGGATCGATTGCAAGCCGAGAGGAATGATCAAGGTATAGAGCTGCTCAAGCTGGCTCAAGATTTTGAGAAAGTGCAAGGGTGGCACAAGGCTTCACTGGAAGAGATTGCGAAAGCTCGACATGATAGAGATGTGCTACGAGCTGATCTGGATCAAGCACGCGCGCGGCTCGAGACTGCTACAGCTGACGCGATTGCAGAGTATCGGAAGTCAGCCAACATTGATGCTGATCTGGAGGTGATCATGCGCGCCTCGATGATGGGTGGCTACTCTCTGGCAGTGGATCAAGTGAAGGCCGTCATCTCGGAACTCGACGTGTCGACCCTCGAGACGCCGATATTTTACAATCCCGACTCGGAGGAACTATATGACCGATACATAGAAGAGTTCCAGCAGGGAGAGTCTTTGGCCACCAAGTATGGTCCTTCCACTTCTGCCCCAGCTGCTTATCCAACTGCAATCGATCCGACCCCTGTCATCTCTGAGCCGACTCCGGAGGCCGACCCTTGACCGTTTATCTTGACCGTTTATCTTCCAAAATTTTCTTTTGTTGATTTGTTAATCTGAACTTGAAGCTTCGTAATTTGATCTGTAATAACATTTAATTTTCGAATTAGCTTTGGCTGGTCTTTTCGACCTGGCTTTGTTTTGTACTAACTCTGTTTTGAATTTGACTTGCTTTTGCAATTTGATTTTTCTTTCTTGTTGCTTAGCTTGTCTTTTTGATATGTTGTAGTCTTTCCCTTGTCGAGCCTTTGGCTCTACTCGTATTTATGTCATCGATGTTGTATTGCCCCCCAAGTGTATTATGGACCTTTGGTTCTTATTACACTTGTGAGTTTGACTCTGATCGACCTGCTTGCCTTAGCCTTTTTGCCCCTTAGGCTTATTCGACCTCAGGCTGAGCGTTTTTAATTTGACTGTGTGAACTGTCTCCTGACCTTCACCTTTTTCGCCCATTGGGCTCATTTGGCTCTCGGTTGGGATAGGTGGCCCGACTATGCGAACCGTCCTTTGTCTAGGCCTTTTTCGCCCTTTGGGCTTATTCGGCTTTCGACTGGGACAGGTGGCCCGACTATGCGAACCGTCCTTTGTCTTAGTCTTTTTCGCCTCTTGGGCTTGTTCGACTTTCGACTGGGACAGGTGGCCCGACTATGCGAACCGTCCTTTGTCTTAGTCTTTTTCGCCTCTTGGGCTTGTTCGACTTTCGACTGGGACAGGTGGCCCGACTATGCGAACCGTCCTTATGCCTCTGCATTCGTTGCCCATTAGGCTAACTTTGCTCTCGGCCTTATCGAGATATCCGACCTGCGGACTTCTCTACCCGTTGTCAATTGTTTTGATTTTAACATTTTCTATCACATTGGACTTGTACTGTGTTGGCCATAAATCTAACAAACACAAAAAACATCTCGAGAAAACACAAGTTTAATAGAATACTCATAAAATTGTCTCATGGACTTATTACAAGACTGAAAACTGAAAAGTACACAAGTTTATCAAAGCTTATCTCAAACGTAATATTTCCTCAGATTGTTGGCATGCCAATGTCGAGGAACCGTGGTTCCATCTGCTCGCCCAAGTTGATACGACCCTATGGGGTGAACCTTCAGAATTTGATACGGGCCTTCCCAATTCGGGGCCAACTTCCCACTTGCTTCTTGCCAACTTGCTTCGTTCTTCCTCAGAACCAGATCTCCGACTTTGAAGTAACTGTGTCTGCCTCTCGAGTTGTAATACTGAGAGATCTTCTGCTTATAGTTGCCATTCTGGCTGATCTATCTCTCTTCGTTCTTCGACACTGTCCCTTTCCTGCTGGAGTTCGGGGTCATTTGTCTCAACGTTGTAGGCCAGAACTCGAGGAGTTGGAACTCCGATCTCGGCGGGTATCACCGCTTCGCACCCATATAGTTGAGAGAAAGGAGTTTCTCCTGTCGATGAATTAGCAGCTGTCCTATACGACCATAGGATGCTCGGAAGTTGCATTGCCCAATCTCGACCTTCTGCCTCTAGTCTTTTCTTTAACCCCAGCTTGATCTGTCGGTTAGTTTGTTCAACTTGACCGTTTGCCTGTGGGTGAGCCACTGAGGTGAATCGCTGGTCGATGCGGTATTCGCTGCACCATTCTCTAACTTTTCGATCTTCGAACTGGGTACCGTTATCCGAGATCAGAGCCTTCGGAATACCGTACCTGCATAGAATGTCGACCCACCAGAATTTTTTGATGGTTGCAGCTCGGATGTCGGGCAGAGCCTTAGCTTCTACCCATTTCATAAAGTAGTCAACTGCAACGACCACGAATTTAAGATTTCCCGAAGCTCGGGGCAAAGGTCCAACAATGTCGACTCCCCACTGATCGAAAGGCCATGCTGACGAGATGATATTCATGTCTTGTGCTTGTTGATGAGAGATATTATCATGAATCTGACAAGAGTTGCACTTCTGGACAAGGTCATTCGCATCTCGTTGCATCGACGGTCAAAAGTACCCAGCTAATTTGCCTTTTCGAGCTCACATTCTGGCCCCACAGTGATTCCCATAGGCTCCTCTGTGAATCTCTTCTAAGAGATACTCGCATTCAGTTTCAGAAACACATCTTAACCATGGGCTTACAAAAGATTTGCGAAGAGGATGTCATCGAAGAACGCATATCGGGCCGATTGGAGTCGAACCTTCCTGGCTTGTATCTTATCGGATGGTAGGATTCCGTCTTTGAGATAAAGAGTGATTGAGTCCATCCACGTGGCCTGCTGAGTGATCGGCTGGGCCTCCGTCTTGATGTAACTCCTATCGGTCAATAACTTAACCAGAACTTTCTTATTCTAGACGAAATTCGATGCAAGCTTAGAGAGCGCATCGGCTCTTTTGTTCTGACTTCGGGGAACCTGCTCGAATTGTACTGTCTTAAATTTAGGTATGAGGCTTTGGACAGCTGCCAAGTAATTCTTCATAGTTTCTTCCTTAGCCTCATATTCCTCCTTTACATGATTCACCACCAGTTGCGAGTCACTATACACCAACAAATCCTCGACACCCAGCTTCAGAGCAAGTTTCAGACCAGTTATCATAGCTTCATACTCGGCTTCATTGTTTGTTGCTTTAAAATCGAATCGAAGGGCGTATGGGATTTCTTCGCCTTTTGGGCTTACTAGAATGAGTCCCGCTCCTGCCCCTTCCTTGCTTGACGCTCCATCGACTTGGAGAGTCCATCTATCCCCTGGACTTTTCTTCTCTTGGTCGAGCTGGATGGAGATCCCTTCAGCTAGAAAATTTACCAAGGCCTGTGCTTTTATCGCAGTTCGAGGGATGAACTCGATGTCGTACTGGGCCATTTCTATCACCCATTTTGCCAATCGTCTTGAGGTGTCGGGTTTTGCCAAAATCTGCTTTAGTGGTTGGTCAGCGACTACCACAATAGGATGCCTGAAAATAGGGCCTCAACTTTCTCGAGGCGTGAACCAGAGATAGGGCTAACTTCTCAGCTGGTGAGTACCGGATCTCGGGGCCAAGCAATGCCTTGCTGACAAAATAGACTGGCACCTGGCCATGTACTCTTTCTCTTACTAGAACCGCACTCACTGCCTCCTCGCACACAACCAAATAAACTAACAGCTTCTCCCCTTCTCGAGGTGAAGTGAGGGTGGGCAACTCTGACAAATATGCTTTCAGTTCTTCAAAGGCTGTCCGACATGCATCATCCCAATGGAAAGGACTGGCCTTGCGAAGTATCTTGTAGAATGGTAATGCACGCTGTGCGGGTCTCGATAGGAATCTGTTGAGAGCGGCCATTCGACCGGTGAGCCTTTGCACTTCCTTTATATTTCGAGGTGCGGGCATATTCTTCAGGGTATCGATCTTATCTGGGTTCGCTCGAATCCCGTCCTTCGAAATCATGTAACCCAAGAACTTACCCGACTTGACTCCAAAAGTACACTTCTTCGGGTTCAACCTCATCTGTGTTTCTCGCAACACTTCAAAAACCTCTCGAGCATCGACCAAGTATTGTCTCATAGATCGACTCTTGATAAGCAGGTCGTCTACTTAAACCTCCATACACCTGCCAATTTGCTTTGCAAAGATTTTATTGACTGCCCTCTGGTATGTTGCCCCAGCATTCTTCAACCCGAATGGCATGGTCACATAAAAGAAGGTGCCGAATTCCGTGATAAACGCCGTTTTCTCCGCATCCCGAGGATCTATCAGAATCTGGTGGTATCCTTTATATGCAATCTAAAAAACCAAATACTTCAAAATCGATGAATGAATCTACTAACCTATCGATTTTAGGCAACGGATATGAGTCTTTTGGGCATGCTTTATTTAAGTCAGTGAAATCCACACACATGTGCCAACTGCCGTCAGGCTTCTTGACCAATACTGGGTTAGCTAGCCATTCTGGATAAAGCACTTCTCTCACTATCTGGGCTGCTAGTAGCTTGCCGACCTCCAACTCGATAGCCTCAAGTCGATCCGACGCAAAATTTCTCTTCTTCTGCTTGACTGGCTTATTAGCCTGGTCAATTTCAAGCTTGTGAATCGCTATGTCGGCAGACAACCCCGGCATGTCAGTGGCCTTCCAGGCAAAAATATCTTTGAACTCGATTAACAATTCAATCAGTAGCTATTTTTCTCTCTGTGGGATCCAAATCCCGACTTGCACACATTGATCGTCCTCTCCTTCCCAGAGTCGGACGTTTTCGACCGCGTCACTAGAGACCCAATTTTTCTCCTCTTCTTCATCTGGAATCAGTTCCTCAACTAAGATTTGCTGAACCGCCATCTTCCCATTCATGACCACGGAATTACAACTCCTTGCGACCTCAACATCTCCCTTTACCTCGTGGGAACCGTTCCTGGTTGGAAACTTCATGCTATTATGAAAAGTCGAAATGATTGCACGCAGGTTGAAGAGCGCAGGTCACCCTAAAATAAAGTTATACGCAGAGGGAGCTTTGACCACCACATAACTCAGCTCGAGAGTCCTTCCTTTCTCTCCATCTCCTACTGTCGTGAGTAGCTTTATCGATCCCATGGGATGAACTGCTTGCCGTGTAAATCCAAACAGAGGGGATGCTATAGGAGCTAAGTCTTTCTCCTTCAACTTCATCGCCTGAAATGCCGAGTGATATAAGATGTTCACTGCACTCCCGTTATCGATACAGACTCTCGATACGCGGGCTCGACTAATCACGGCCTCGATGACTAACCCTTCGCTATGACTCTTAGACTTCGGGATATCATCGCGAGGGCCATATCCGACTTCCGTCGTGAATCTGAGCTGCTTGCGCTCTCTCAAGCTACTAGCTGGCTCTTCACTGGTTTGGTCTTTGTCACTTTCCCCAGGACCGAATATCATATTCACATAATTGACCGGTCGATTATCTTAGTATTTGTCTCGGCCAAAGTTGTCTCTGTTATTCCCATCCCGACCTGGAGATCGATTCCTCTGGGGTGATCGATCCTTTCGCCTCTGGGCATCTCGGCCTCGATTCCTATCTTGATCGGAGTTTTTTCTCTTAAACTCTCCACGTCCTCTGGGTCCATCATACCGAGATCTGTCAACAACTTCATCTAGCTTCCCTTCCTGGATGTAGACGTCGATATCTTTTTTCAAGTCGATACAGTCATCTGTTGTATGACCTATGTCTTCATGAAAGTCACAGTACTTACTTGCATTCCTCTTTTCTCGAGGTTTCTTCAACGGTGGCGGTTTCTTCGCCAAGTTCTTTGAAAGCATGATCGATAACACCTCGGCTCGAGATCGATTGAGTGGAATAAAATCTTTGTCACGCGTGGGTCCCTTCTTGCCCCCACGGTCCGAGGCGGGTGTTTCGATACGATCCCAGACTGACGGCTTACTGTCGACATCCTGTCTCTTGGATTGGTTCCGGTTCGGACCTCGATTGTCCTTTTTGGAATCCATCCAGTCGGATTGGGTGTGCCTTTGCACTGCCTCCTCCCCTTGACAGAATCGATGTACCACATTAACACATTCGTCCATCGTGTGGGGGACATCTCTGCTCAACTTCATGTATAACTTCGTATTACGCAGCCCCCCCACGAACGACGTGATCAGAATTCGGTCATCTGCATCCTTGACCTGCATGGCCTCGAGATTAAACCTCTTCAAATATTCCATTACCGTTTCATCCTTTTGCTGCCTCACATTCATGAGGTGCGTGGCACTCAAATGAAACTTCTTGTTCACTATGAACGCGTCTCGAAACTTGCGAGCGAGCATAGCAAAACTGGAGATCGACCCTGGCCGTAGCTTCGTAAACCATTCTCTTGCTCGACCTACGAGTAGCGTCTCGAATGCCCGACATCGCATTGCGTCGTGTGCTCCATCTAGCCTCATCTGGGATAGATACCTGTGGAGATGGTCCTCTGGGTCGGTGGTACCATCGTAAGGATCTATCTTCGGTATCTTAAACCCCGTGGGTTTAGGAAACTCTCGATCTCCCTCGTGAAGGGAGACTCTAACCATAACGAAACCTGGTTCTTTCCCAGAATAACATTCAATTCCTCCCTGACTCTATCATCATCCATTTTATGGTGTTTTTGATGGATCTCGCGCCTCTTCCTTTCCACAGAGCTAGAGGACGCACTGACTTCATCTCCGGGAGTCTGTTTAGGTTTGTCCGCTGCATCTTTCCGACCGCCTTACGCCGTGGCGCTTTTCTACGGCGGCGGCCGCTTGTCTTTGTCTGTGGATCGCCTTTGCAAGAATCCGGACATTATCTCGAGTCCGCCCCGCTAATTGATCCACAAGCGCTCGATATTTCGGAGCAAGACCTTGCTTTTCTTCTTGGGGGTTTTCTGGAGGGATCCAAGATCGGATCTTTTCCTCCATGCTTCGCCGAGGATCGTCTTGAAACGAGATCCAAGGCTGGATCTTTTTCTCCTTGCGTATCAGGATCAAGCGGCTCATTAAGCTGTGAGCCTTGATCTGCAGCTTTTTTGGGAGGCATCGTGTTCTTGCGTATTCAATCAATAGAAGGCCCTCCTTCTAGCGCCAATGACGATGACAAATTATGTCACCTTGAATAATCCAAGCCCTAATTGAATCAAGTGATGAACACACACAAAACCCTAAATCCTAAAAGAACGTGATGGTGGATTTTAGTATTTGCGGCTGAGTCTAAGACTGTACCTTAGATTGCCTACGTATCATGTTAGGTTCCACGAATCAAGCCTTACGTAGTTCCTGGAATGGGGTATTTATAATGACAACACTTGCCTAAACCCTAAGGTTAAGTCGGCTTATGTTATTGTCATATTTACCCTTTAATGGGCCTTAAACCCTTGCCCAAGCTATTGCTGTTAATGGGCTTGGACAGCTGGTGCGGACTCTGTCCTCGAGTCGATACTTCCGACCTGCGGTGATCGACTCTAGACTCGTTATCCTACACTGCTAGTTGGTGTGGACTCTGTCCCTAGGGACTTGTCATCTCACACTACTTGGTGTCGATAGTCGTATCCCGAGTATGGGTGTCGATATGAATACCTTGGAGTTAATTCGTAATGTGATGACCAACTGATAGACGACACGTGGAGGGGGTGAAACCCTGTATCGTCACATGATAAGCATCAAAATAAGTCCAGTGGTTTTTTGGGAGGTTGAGATGGAGCTTTCATTGCAATTTTTCACGATGAAGGACAACCTTAGTAATACAGTTGCTACAATTCGAGTAGTACATCTCATAGTCGTGATGAGCATGCATTTTTTCTACTGCCCACTCGATCACCAACTCAATGACTTTCTCATCAATCTCATCCACTAAGTCAACTTGAAGATTTTCAGTTCCATTATGAGTTTGTTGTGCACTTTAGTACTATCTTCTTGTTGTTGGTTTCCAGACCGTTGTAAAATACAAAAATCAGATAAAATTTCCCGTTGAAATCAGCTCTGATTACCATTGAGGACAGAACTAAAGACTTTTTGAATGTCTACATCGAGTCCGCCACCAAAGTCATCAAATTTAAAAATGTTTCCCGGTTCAGAAATTTGTATTGAAAGACCTGCAAAACAAGCATTGCAAGAAGAAAGGACTAGAATAAGCCATCAGTAATATATATATATATATATATATATATATATATATATATATATAAACTAAGTGAAGTGAATTACATACACAAATTATTCACACACAAGTGCTACACTAAGCATGAAGCTCCGATTCATCATAACATTCCCCTGATACTTTTAGATCATATGCTTTCACCAACCTACCTGTTAGGTGTGATGCCCGAAAGACAATTTTGTAATTGTTTTATTTAATAAATGAATTGATATTATTATTCATATTTATTATTTTCATATTCACCGATGTGACAATAGTATTTACACTACAGAAAACCCAAAAGTATATCGTTTATGTAATCACTTAACTCAGTGTATGGGATATACACGGGAGGATTGAGTTAGTGAAGATGTACTTAAAATACAATTAGCCCGTAGTGAAGTTAATCGAGAGTATCGGGTCTCTCCTTTAACGTGCTATTAATGCGCCCAGAACACAATTGGTGTGATTGTCTTATCCGGACTTTCGGTTAAGAGAACCACAGTGGGGCATTTATATATGATAGATATATCATATAATTTGGACCGATTTGATTAGAGTTCACGATATAATTCCGTAATCGAGAAGTCTTTTTGAATCAATGGATGATCATATTTATGGATATATCTTAATCCCGAGGTGATCACGAGTCTATCGCTTGAATCGATTATGAGGTTTGACTTGACGGTTAATGATTACACCGAGTGCGTGATCCGAATTACCCCATCTTGGCATTGTCTTTGGATTGAGTGAGTAGTACGTGTTATCACGGATACGGAATCCATTCCTTCTATTTATGGAGGTAGATAGACAGTTCCTCCTTATTTGTTAATCCTAGAAACCGATCGATCGCGAGTTCATATTACATCGATTAGCTACGGTGAGTTGTATGAATTAATTGATCACTAGGGGGTTAATGGTAAATAAGGATAGGATGTTCTGAAAAGGGTTAACGGTAACTTCCCGATTTAGAATGAACAGTCTATTGAGGATTAATCCATATGTAATGATTATATGAATGGACGCTTATTATTATTCTCGTGAGGAGATTAATATAATCTCATGATCGGATGAGTGCAGTCACGGGATTATGGTGGCATATTCCTGTGATTGATTTACCGAATATAATTATTACATTCGTAAGATAATTATTTATTTGATTTATCGAGTCAGCGATTATTAGTCCATGGTCCCCGCGTGCCTCCAAAATATAGCATAGCTATTCTCGGACGTCGAATCCTAATAATATTAATTTAGTTCTTGTTGGACTTTATTAAAACGATATGTGAATTAATTGTTTAGTGAACTATTAAATTAGTTGGGCTAAATAATTAAATATGTGAAAAAGGCATTTTCATAATCTTGGCAAAATTAGTGTTATGACCGAAAAATAATATTGACTAGGTCAATAAGTAAAATTTCGGCCAACACATGTTTTAGGAAACAAGAATTATTTTTCTTGTGAATTAATAAGACATGTGCATAAAATATTTATTGGATAAATATTTATGGAAAGAGATAAAGATAAACATTATTCTAGATTTGTTCTAGAATATTATGGAATTATCTTTTATTTATTGGATTATTTATTTGCAAAATAAAATCCTTGGAGATTAAGTTTTACTCTCCTATATAAAGAGAGTTCTCCCAAGCCTTAAACACAATACAATTTTCGATTTCTACCTCTTAGAGAGGAGAAGGAAATTTCGGCCAAGGGGTTAATGGGAAAATCTTGGAGGTTTATCCGGGTAGCATATCGGAAGGATTCGAGATGAGAATTTCCTTCCACCAGGAGTTGCTTGGATCACACGTACGGAAGATCGTGGTGCTCTTCACACCTTTGTTTGTTTTTCCTATTTGCGGTTCTTCAACTTGGATTTCGAGATCCAAGAGGTATGTTCTACAACCCCCTTGTAGATATAGATCTAGTTATTTTATTACGTGTATTTTATAGATCTAGATCCTTAAATCACTTCCGTTGCGGATGGTATTACTAACAGTTGTATCAGTCGCCTGGTGATCTATATTTATACGTATAAAATATTAGATCTAGGAGTGGAAAAGATGTAGTTTTTGTGTCCCAATTATTTTTCATAGGGGCCGAATATTTGCATATTTTTTTATGTTATGAATGTTTTAGTTGAAAAGATGGATTGGGGTTGGTACTATTTACCCGTAGATTTATTTTGTAGCTCTTTTGATTAGCATCAATAGAGCATAGGATGTGTAATTTTTTTTATGTCATGCGAAAAATTGTAAAAGGTAATACCTTTTGTATTTTATTTTTATCCGGGTTCGAGACGACGAAGATCATGGTGTTCAAAATCATCAAGAAGGTAAAACGAGAGGAGGCCGATTGTGTTTTTTTTTTTTTAGGGCTCGGCAATTTTTTGGCAATGACAATTTTTTTTTTTTGCCGTAACCAAATTTATTGTTTATGCGGCTGTTTGTGTTTCTAGGTAACATAAGTTCAACTTTGACCTAAAGGTCAAAGCAATAAAAAAAATAATAAAAAATCACTGCCGTAAAAATAAATTAAAAAAAGGGAAGTTTTTTTTATAAAACAATCTAATATAGATATATTTTAAATACATTGGTATATTATGGCCTTCTCTCCTCGTAGTTCGTGATTCGTGTTAAGATCGAAGGTTTGAGATCCGGAAGTTTCAAGATCAAGATCGAAGATCGAGATTTGAAGACCTAGCATTAGTTTTACTTTTCCTTAGAAAATAGGTTAGTCAGGGGTATCAACGATCCATCTCGGTGTTTAAATTTTCCGCAATTTATTTTTTATGTGTTTAATCATAATATAGATATAAAATCGGAATTGCCATGACATGCATCATATCATAAATCCACTTCATGCATACATGTAGAATTTTAATTTTGGTAATTAGAATAGGCATGTATACAAACTCGCGTAATTAGTTGAAATTTAATTAATACGTGATAATTAATTAATTTAGTAACTAATTAAAGATTCGAGGACGGGTTATGAAATCGTTAAGCCTTTTCTGTGTGTGTTCTCGGTGAACCGCCTTAAAAGCCCAAACGAGATCACATTTTCGATTCGTAGTGTCTACGAGATTGAATGATTGTAAAAGAACAATAAATCTTGGATAAAAATGGTTCGCCTATAGGTTGGGTGGTCAACTGAGCTTCGCTCGACCGACTTAACCCTCCTAGTGTGATGTATGCACGGGGGTCCGTCAAGATTAAGCTACACCAAATGAAAGGAGGGTGTTTCCTTCTTGACTCAACGGGGTTTATCTTGACCCGATTTCGTCCATTGTCACATATGTTCCAACGAATAGGACGGGTAGGCTTGCCTACATTACCGACACCATTCGAATCCTTGATTTGATGTCCTTTTATGTTAACATAAAAAAGACGTGGTTAGTTAACCCACCAACACTTCCAAAATATTGAGTGGGAGCAGGGGAGGCGACAGCCAACCCCACGGCCTCTACTATAGATACAAGTAAATGAGAGAAGGGTGATGCCTCGCGGCGCTTTGATTTCGTCCCCCTAAGGATGGTGTTCACCCCTATCAACATTCATGGCTTGGTCTCCGAAAGGATAGGATTTCCGGGTACTCGTCGGGTCACTGACATATCCTAAGACGGCACACTCGGGGCGTACCTAAGAGATCCGATATAGTAGGTCATACTTATAAAGGATATTCTTGATAATATCTAGGCTAAAAAGGAAGGTAGTCAATGAATAAAGGGATGTTCGATTCTCGTGGGATGTTCGATTCTCACAAGTTATTCATTGATGAGATTGTCTCGATTTAACCGTCATCTCTTTGACCTACCCTAAGGCGGCATTGAGATGCGAGGTTAAAACCTTGCAATGGTAGAGTAGACTTACTTATAGTTTACAATTCCTAAAATAAAATCATATAGTAGTGTTAAACTTGAATTAATATATGTCATTTTATTTACAGCATTATATCCCTTACTAAATTGCTTAAAAATTAATAACTGACTAGTATTGACTTCGTTAAAAAGAGGAAAGTAACTAGGACGTTGAACTAGTTAATCGATAATGCAATTATTTTTCGAAAGAGATATTTTCTCTTAAGCCTTTTAAAAACCAGAGTGACATACAGGTATGTCACTAGTGTCATTCGTGTCAAACGGAAGACAAACTTAGTTTGATCAAAGGTGATTTCGGACTTTGAAATTCTTTGTGAATTTTGAGTGTGTACACGAGTAATTTTCTAATTGAAAAATCGGAAAATCATGAAGTGTTACTAGTTGGACGATATTTGGAATCGATGAACTAGTGGAAGCTTTATGAATTGTTGTTTTTTCTAGAACATTAGAAAAGTGTAACCGACTACACACGTAACCGTTCTAATTGAAAAACCGGAAAGTCATGAAATGTTGCTAGTTGGACGATATTTGGAATCGATGAACTAATGGGAGTTCTATGATTTGTTGTTTTTCTGGAAACATTGAAACTATGTACGAAAGATTTTCTAATCAAAAAAAATTGGAAAATCATAAAAAATAAAGCATTGCTCGTTAGACATCCCACGGTTCAAGAGTAGTGTCTACTCAAACGAACCGCTGGTTCAAGACTGTTTCCATTCACGGAAAGTCAAGAATGGGAGAATATGTCTAAAAATGTTAGTCATCTAAACTGAGAAAAATTTAAGGCTGAACCGAAAATTAATTAACTGAAAATCATAGGATAAGGACAGTGATTTTGGATCACCAACCTATGAATCCTTGGCGATTTTCTCAAGCTAAGTTCTTTGGAAGAACAAGGTAGCAGTGCATTTAACGATTAAAGGAGTAAACAACGGGCAGTTATTTTAGCTAGAATAGTGGGAGTGATATAAGGAAATGAATCTCGGATTCAATCCCTGGATATCGCGGAAAAAATTATTTTCTGTTTAAGATTCGTTGGAACAAAAGGATTTACCTTCTATTCGATAATTTGTTTGTCGTATAGAAAGTGAATATACCATTTGTAGTACGAATCCAAGACTCGGACTTTTGTTTGATAAAGTCAAAACCACTTAGAACTGCTGAAATATGTATATAAAACACATCTTAAGAACTATTAAAAGCAATTGGTTTCTATATTTAGATAAACGCTTCTTCATATTCCATAGTTAGTGCTTAGTACCTAAAAGACAAGACACAAGAAGGCGGCTCGGGGTGATTCCTTTCTCGATCTGGTTATATTGTCTCAAAGGTTCAATGACTAAGTTTCCTTTCAATCGGGAAAGGATAATGGTTATAAAGAAGTAACATAGCTTGTTCATGACGACCTTCGGGGTCTGATGAAAGATACAAGCTAGTAGGAGCTTCCAGTAGTGACTTCTTGTCTCGATAACTATTCAAATACTCCGGTAAGTTTATCCAAAATATTTTAAGGTGTCTTTGATTTTGTCGGAGATGGAGTATTCTATAATCAGAAATGGGCCATCACATAGTCCTAGGGACTCGATGCTTGCTTCGCCTCATAGTGAAATGCTTTCACTAAAGGAGAAACCGTTGAATTGCTTTACAGATTGTAGATGTGCTACAATACTTCGCTTAACTCAATAAAGATATTAGAAGTGAAATTTCGGTTTACATTGAAGTGTAAGACCGAGAAGTCTACCTAGAATATGCTTTGGAATTTACGGATAAGGTGTGGATTCGGTTCACCCCACTTCCTTAAATATAAGCATTTAGCACACGGTGCTTGAAGGTAGGTCTGGGAATTTCACGCACACGTTCGGTCACTGACCAATCTTTGTATATCTTGTAGCATTGAGAAAAAGGTTTGTTATAAGATTCTTGAGATCGGGAAGGGACTGTCATACTGTTGGTCCCTTGAAAAGGCTTTGGTTAAGTTTAGAGGGGGGGGTGAATAAACTTAACACTTAAAACTTTGGAGTTAAGAAATACAGCAACTTCAAAGAGCCCGATACGATACTTCAGAGTCTGGCGATACCTCGATAGTCTGCGATAACTCAAGAGTCTCTTGACAGTTTAGTTCTTGAACTTGTGCAAATGGAATTATATCAAAATTAAGCCTTAACACTTGTTAAATATGATACTAAGTATTAGATACTCAGTAGTGTATGTGTGTGATTTCAGTTGCTAGATTCAGTAGGTTGATATGTAAAATAAACTAAGTGCAGAATGTAAATGCTGAAAGTAAGTAGGCAGATTTTATAGTGGTTCCAGGTGGTGTAATCCTGTCATTCCACTCTTCTCCTGTGATGTTGGAGGTAATTCACTAGAGATCTTTGATGTAGCTGTTGCAAAGATTCCTAAGTTGCTTGTCCTTCACCAATAACTATGGCTTCACAAAGCTGGCCAGGAGCAGGTAGGATTGTGCTCCTGAGTCTTCCACTGGTCCTTGAAGGGTAGGATTGCCTCTTCACCACCTCCACCACAAACAACAGTCTTTCACACAACTGTGCTTCACTATCTTCAGCAGATTCTTTATAAAATAAAGATTGAATCAAATAAATGATTCGATTCGGCGACTTGATTATGATGATATAATCAGCGGGTTGCAGTCTTCAAGTGTGTATGCTTGATGTAGCTTGAATGTAGAATACACTTGAAGAATATCTCGGATCGGTGAGCTTTAAGTTCGATAAGTTCAAAGAGGTGTTTTTATTTCGAATTGCCTCTTCAAAGTTTATCAATTTTCATCTTTTTGTTTCTGAGTTGAAGGTCCTCTATTTATAGGTAGGAGAACATGTGACTTGTATTTGAAATTCAAAAGTAACCGTTCCTTGTTTTTGTCCCATCGATTTGCTTTCTGTCACTATTCATAGGGGACCTTCGTCGTAATTCCTTTTTGATGATGTTGATCGGCCCACCCCTTGACTTATAACTATTGGATAAAAATCAATCATCCCAACGTCTTTTGATCTCAGCCTTTGATTTGTTTGATAAGTCAGAGGTAGTTAGCTGTCCTTATCCATGTAATCTTCCAACATAATCTTGAATTAATCGAGGTATAATATCAGCAGGTTCATCAGTCTGCTGATATACCTATCAGTCTGCTGAACAACAATTTGCTATGTATAAAATGCAATGCATCTAATTTCTTTTATCTAACTTTTGTCTGTGAAGTTAGATTACACCTTTTTAAGTATAACCAAGTTCCAAATATCATCCAACTTATGGGACTTAGACCTTGTACACAAGGTATATGTAATCAGTTTAGGTCATCACTGACTTGCCTAAATTTTGATTCCATATCCTTGACTTAAATCACTAAGTTTGATCCCTTAGCCTTTTGTAACTGAGTTTGAGCCCTCACCGCCGGTCTTCAAAGAGGTTCACGACTAGTCTCATCTGTCCTATCTACCCTCATCGATATGGACTCGATCTGCACGATATAAATCGGTGACCATTACGATTGCTTGTTTGATCAAACCTATTCATAAATCAAACTCTAATAAACCTATACATTTGATCTAGACATCTTTTTGCCTTTTGACTATAACAGCTAGTCTGGCACTCATCATCAAAACATAGAAATAAGTCCAACAATTTCCCCCTTTTTGGTGATGATGCCACTACCCTCACCTAACAGTAAAGCAAAAAGATAAGAACAAGAACAAAACAAATTTCAATCAATTCTCATTATAAACATTTTTCACAGTTATTACAGTCTAGATGCAGCAAAGATAAAATATGATAAGTGTGCTGATCTACTGTCTTCTTTCTCTTTCTTGTCTGGCCTTCTCCACTTGTTCTTGATAGGCCCTGATTTCTGCTATCATATCCCTCATCCATTCATTTTCAATCAGTGTAAAAACAATGTAGGGATTGACCTCTTTCCACAAATTCCATGCTTCAGGCAGGAGAAGGTTTATCTGATTCACTTTGAATCCAAATTTCATATACAGTTCCTTGAATTCATCAAGTGAATCCTTCGCTTTTGTGATAGGCAAGTTCCTATCACCTCGCCACTTCATCCACCTCTTTTACGCCGCCACCTCTGTTGCTTGCCCTTAAGGCTTTAATCCTTGCCTCCCAAAACTTCAATCCCAAGAAAGAGTTCATTCCTTCATGAAACCCTTGTCTTGATAAGATTTCTCTCTGTTGTAGTACTCTTTCTTGTCTTGTGCCTAAAGAGATCATCGATAAGTTGGACTCTCTCAAAAAAAAGTTGCTGAAAGCATTGGTTTCATCTATCCATCTCTTTTGTGCAAAAGTCTTGCAGCCTTTCTTTGCTTCTTTGTTTGGCCCTCTTCCCCTTAGTGACATCATCAACAAACCGTGACATTAGGCCATGAACACTCTCCTGTGAGATAACCAGATTATTCAGTTGCCCTTCCATGATCTCAGTTTTTGTGTCAACTGCAGTAATTCTGGATTGCAATGTTTGTTCCAGTAGATTGATCCTCTCAGTAACCTTAGGATCCAATCCAAAGAGTTGAGATGTTCCAGCGACCTCAGCGAGCATAGGTGTTTGACAAGCTTGTCAAGTTTTTGATGGATGGATATGAACTGTTCTTTCAAAAACTTATCTTTCAGTGAGTTCCCTTGCTTGATACCTTTCACTTCCATAGCAAGATCTGCAAGAGCATATTGATTTGAGGTAATGTTGGAGGCAACTGTTTTTGTAGTCCTCCTCTATTTTCCACCAAATTAATCAGATCATCAAATCCCTCGCTCTTGCCTGTCGGTTGAGTTTTTAGATTTGCAATATCATTTTCGATGAGTCCTCAACTCTTCCGGGACATGTCTTTGGTACTCCACTGACCATTTCTCCAAAGACTCCATCAGTGAGCTCTTCTACATTGTAATTTTGCCTCTGTCTGTGATCACCAGTGCCCAACTCCTATCTAGTCCAGCAGGGTTAGGTCCTTGATATTCTTCCAAGATAGGATCAAGGGCTGGTTCTTCAAAAATAGGTACAAATGCTTGTGGGGGATCAACATCAACATTTTCTTCTTGAGGCATTTGGAACTCCTCATCTCTGAAGTCATAGTCCAAAGAATTGCTCATCCTCATTAATGTGATCTGTGACCATCTTTCCCTTTAGTGGTCTTGACTCCAGAGGCTCCACTACTGGTGAGCCTCTTCAAAGAAGCAGGGGTTTCCTCCAAACCCAAATTAGGTTCCAACCTTGTCCAGGTGCTGTTTGAGACTCAGCAGCCTGTACCTCCCATTCCATCCTTTGTGCAGGTGCTGTTTGTAGCTCAGAAACCTGCACCCCATCTTCAGTTCTTTGATCTGGTAAAATTTGAGCCACAACAACCTGATCAGGGAATATATCCATGTTTTCTTGTTGAAATTCCCCAATGTCATCAATTCTTCTCAAAAGATTTCCAGTGCTGGTTAAAGTGTCTTCAGTGTCAATCCAGTGTTGAAATACAATTGATTTCTCTGAACTGGCACTTGGCTCAACATGATCAGTAACTCGTTCATCACTTAAATTCACAGTATGCTGGCCATCAACATGAGCAGCAGGTTCTTCAACAAATAATGGATCAATCTCACCAACCATTCTATTTGCACCAAGCTCTATGCCCTCATTGATTTGTGCCTCTATATCATCAATGGTAAGATTTTCCTCTTCTTCATTTATCTCATCAAGTTTCTTTGTCTCTCAAGAGACTCTCGGCACTGATGAGCGCGCCTTACAGTAGAGTCAATGAACATTGCAGTCCTACTGGTTTCTCCTGGACCAGATGGATGATTATCATCAGAATCAGATGATGAAGAATCATCATTATCTCCTCTTGGATCCCTAAACTTGATACTCTCCTCTTTCTGTTGTTCATCAAACAGATCCATCAACCTTGATTGCAGTAGGGAGGTATCAATTAGATCCATCAAGCTCTCCACTCCCAACTTCTCAAAAACCCATTCTTCAAAATCTGTCATAGGTTCTGCAGCTGGTTTCTGTCTCTTATAAAACCCAAACTTCCATTGAAAGTAATCAGCCACCAGTAGGAGTTTTGGATCAACATACCCTTCTTTCTTCTTCTTCTCATGTTTTTCATAGGGTAAGTATAATCTTTTGAGAGCTGTTTCAGTACCTTGTAGACCTCCAAAAGCCTCTACATGTAAATGTAATGTCTCTTCCACAGATGGCTCAAGGCTAGTAGGTTGCTCAGGTTGGATGTTTGTTCCTACTACCTCCATCTGTAGAACACTTGGTTCCCCCTTACTTACATGCTCATCAGCAGGGTTAGCAGCAGACTGCTCTTCCCCCGGACTTCTTGCAACAATTGCAGGGTCTTCAACCAATTCTTCAACTACCACAGCAGGTACAGGTTCAGTGGTTTTCTGTGGGTCTTTAGTAGATACTACAGCATGCTCAGGGTTTGTGGACTGCTGTATATCTTCAACAGATTGCTCAACAACAACTTGTGCAGCTTCAGTAGATTGGACAGTTTCTACAGCAGGCTCTGGTGTAGTGGACTGCTGTGAATCTTCCACAGATTGCTCAACAACAACATGTTCACTACCAGTAGGCTTAACAACCTCTTCTGGTGAGGAATCAGTAATTTCCACAGGCTTGATGATAGTTAAGGGCTCAGCCTCAATAGCCTCTTCTTCCTCTTCTACTGATGCTTCTTCTTGGACTCTTTGTTTTTTCCAAGATTTTCAGTTCCTTTCCTTTGCCATACTTTTTCTTTTTGGCAATCTCCTTCATCCTCTTGGAGAGGGGTTCATCATCATCAGTTCTAGTAGACTTTCTCTTTCTACTAGCTTCCTTCTGTTGTTCCCTCAGAATCTCAACAATAGTTTTTCTGGCGGCTACAGCAGGGTCAGTAACCTCTTCTTCAGCTGGACCCTCAGCAGACACAACAGTCTGTGCTGTTTGCTTCTTTGTCTTCTTAGGCTTTAAGATCTCAGTGGTCTTCCTTGTATCTGCAGCCTTTCTTTTCTCAGTGGTCTTCTTTGGTGCAGCAGGTTTAGTAGATTTCTTCTTAGTTTCTTTGGACACCGCTCACCACCAACATCACCATCATCTCCATTACTGTCATCATCAGCAGCCTCTGCAACACCTTCCTCATCATCATCAAGACCAAGAATAGCTTGATCAATCTCTTTCTTGTATCTAGATTGATTTATCTTTTCAGGTGCTACATCAGGGATTTCCAAATGATTCAGCAGGGTCTGAACCATCAATCCAAAGGGTAAGGCCTTGGATTCCTTTTCCCTTCTCTTTCTTCCTTGGCTACTTTATTCATATAATGAATGAAGTATCCAGCCCAATCAAATCTCATGCTCCTGCAAATAATCATCATCAACTCTATCTTGGGTCCTGATAGAGTGTCCATACTTCCAACCAGTCCAAGTATGTTATTTGCAATGTGTTTGCTCAGCAGGTTGTACTCATTCCCAATATATCTGCAATTGATCCCTGGAATAGATTTGGTGGCTTCATTTGTTTTGATTTGATCAACAAAATCCATCTTGGATAGTCCCATTGCTTCAGGATTTACTGGACCATCCACTACTTCTTCAAATCCAAAAAATTCCCTCAGTAGACTGGAGGAAATTTCAATCTCCTGGCCATTCACAGCCGTTTTGAATGCTTTAGTTCATTCCTTTATTGGAATGTTCCTCCAAAAACTGACAACATTAGTATTTGAGATTGTCTGCAATCTTATGTTCAAAACATTCTCCAGACCAGCATATCTACTTATTCTTCTACCAATGTTGATAGTTAATTCAGTCTGGTTAGTATCAACAACAAAACCTCTAACACTTTGGCTTGATTCAATCTGAACATCAACCTTTTCTGCCATTGTTATGAGAAGAATAAGATGAAGAAGATAGATTGTAAATCTGTGTTCACACAGGTGTAAAATCGTAGTGATAAAGCAGATTTTGCAAGTAGAGAGAATCACGAGTGTAGTGCGTATATATAGAGGCGGTGAGTAGTTGTAGCTGCCGATTGCACGTACATTGATGTTTAACCACGATTAATCTGAGTGAATCCTGTCGTGACACGTGTTCCATAACTCCTCCATAACGTTTTGTAACCGTTAGATCGTGTTCACAATGGTAATAATGGATAAAATAAATATCCCGCCAATTGCTCTTTGACTTTAATAAAGTTTGACTATGTAACGTTCCATTCATCAGGGTTGTCCTCGGCGAGGTTGGCTCAAAGATCTGGCGATAAAAAGCTTCAAAGACTCTGGCGATATAGTGACTCTGCTGATCCTTAATTTCTTCTTGTTTTGTTCAATTGATAATACAAGATAAATTTTAATACCAATGACTGATCTGTCAAGTGAGCTCACCCAACATGACAAAGACCAATCCCCTTGGCAACCTCATTTGCTCAATTTTCCAAACATAAGTACATGGAATTGTTGATACCAATGACTAATCTGCTAAGTGAGCTCACCCAACATGACAAAAACTAATCCCCTTGGTGAATTCCAGTACACTGCTGATTATCAGTCAACTTTTATAATTCCAAGTTCAATCCTTAATTTGGCAAATCTTTCACTATCAAGTGGTTTAGTGAAAATGTCAGCAAGTTGATTTTCAGTAGAGATATATAGAACCACTACATCTTTCTTTTCAACATGATCTCTTATAAAGTGATGTCTCACATCAATATGCTTGGTTCTTGAGTGCAAAACAGGATTTTCAGTGATTGCAATTGCACTTGTGTTGTCACACATGATTGGAATTTCCTTTTCCTCAATTCCATAATCCCTTAACTGTTGTCTTAACCACAGTACTTGTGCACAGCAACTTCCAGCAGCAATGTATTCAGCTTCAGCAGTGGAAGTTGATATGGAGTTATATTTCTTACTGAACCAGGAGACCAGTCTACTTCCCATCAACAGACAGGTTCCTGTAGTGCTTTTTCTATCAATCTTGCAACCAGCATAATCAGAATCTGAGTAGGATATAACTTTGAAGCTTCCATCCTTGGAATGCCATATCCCTACTCCCAAAGATTCTTTAAGATACTTGAGAACTCTCTTGACTGCACCTAAGTGACTTTCATTAGGTTTAGATTGAAATCTTGCACAAACACCTACAGCAAAGGATATATCAGGTCTGCTGGTAGTGAGATACAACAGACTGTCTATCATCCTTCTGTATAAAGTCTGATCAACATCTTTGCCTTCTTTATCTTCATCCAATCTAATATTTGTGCTCATTGGAGTTGATATCTTGGTGTTGTTTTCCATACCAAACATCTTCAGCAACTCCTTGGTATACTTGGTTTGATGAATGAAGATTCCATCTTTCATCTGTTTAACTTGCAATCCCAAAAAATAGTTCATTTCTCCCATCATACTCATTTGGAACTTGCTCTTCATTAGATTTGCAAACTTTTCACATAACAATTCATTTTCAGAACCAAAGATTATGTCATCAACATAAATCTGTACCAGCAGGGTGCTATCCTTCTCATTGATTCTGAAAAGAGTTTTATCAATGGTGTCTTTTGTAAAACCATTATCCACCAAGAATTGAGATAGAGTCTCATACCATGCTCTTGGTTCCTGTTTCAATCCATAAAGTGCTTTGTTGACTCTATACACTTTATCTTCTTGATCTTTGACTTCAAATCCAGGAGGTTGTTGTACATACACTTCCTCCTCTAGAATGCCATTCGAAAATGCACTTTTGACATCCATTTGAGATACCTTGAAGTTCTTATATGCAGCATGTGCCAAGAATAATCTGATAGCTTCCAATCTTGCAGCAGTGCATATGTTTCATCAAAATCTATTCATACGCTTGAGAATAGCCTTTTGCAACTAGTCCGGCCTTATTTCTCACAATGGTACCAGATTCATCAAGTTTATTTCTGTATACCCACTTAGTACCAATGATATTTGCATGACTTGGCCTTTCAACTAGTGTCCAAACTTGATTTCTTTCAAATTCATTTAATTCTTCTTGCATAGCAATTATCCAATCAGATCTGAAATTGCTTCTTCAACAACTTTTGGTTCCATTTGAGATAGAAAACAAGTAAGCATAGCTTCCAGTTGTCTTTACATTTCCAATAACTTGTTCAGCAGGGTGATTCCTTAACCATTGTGGATTCTGGTTAGTTTGATTATCGGGAACCTCATCTTGATGAGGTCTCTTTGTAGCTTCTTTAACAATGAGAGGTTGTGAGATCCTTGAATTGCTTCGATTGTTGCATCGGTAATGTCACCACAGGTGTTCAAAGAGGGCGATGTCGAAACTTTTAAGTCATTGAATCTTTCCAAAACTTCAACACAATCTGGATCAGTGACTTGTTGATTCTCAGAAGGTTCACAATCTTCATCTTCCATACCAGTGAACTTAGGTTCATCAAATACAACATGGATAGTTTCTTCATGTTTCAATGACCTCTTGTTCAATACCCTGAAAGCCTTGCTGACTGAAGAATATCCTAAGAAAATTCCTTCATCTGACTTTGGTTGGAATGTCTTCAAATGTACCTTGTGATTTAGGATAAAGCACTTGCTTCCAAATGGATGGAAATATAATATATTTTGGTTTCCTTCCATTCCAAATCTCATAAGGTGTCTTCAGCAGATTTCTTGTTCCTTTGAAGTTACATTTTGTGTATAACATCTTTGTATTAATCTGCTTTCACCCAATATCTTTCAGTAGCAATGCTTCACAAATCATTGTCCTTCCTGCTTCCTTTAAAGTTCTATTTCTTCTTTCAAAGAACCCATTTTCTTTGAGGTGTACCAAAGCAATGACAAGTTGATGTAGTACACCATTACATTCTGATATTCTCTTATGACTTTGTTGAGAAATTCAAGACACGATCCGATCTTATTTTACTCTTGTTAAACTTTTCTCGTTTTGTAATCTCTTTAAAAGATTAGGCATGCTTTTGAGTGTTTCACTTTTCTTGTTCATAAATATCACCCAAGTGTACCTTGAATAATCATCCATAACCACTAAGGTGTATTTCTTTCCTGTTACACTTGTTGGAGTTATTGGTCTAAAAAGATCCATATGCATCAGCTCCAACACTCTATTAGTTGATTGTTTAGTTTTTGACTTGAAGCTTGACTTTATCTGTTTACCCTGCTGACATGCATCACATATAGCATCCTTCTTGAATGTGATCTCAGGTAAACCAATCACCAGCTTCTTCTTCACCAACTGATTGATATCATCAAAGTTCAAATGATTCAACTTCTTGTGCTATAACTTGGTTGAGTTCGGACTTGGTATGCACAATCAGCAGAGTTTAGGCTGCTAGTGAGACCAATCCACAACATACATGTTTTGTTGTCTTCTACCAGCCAGTACAACTTGATCACCTCTTTCACTAATGACAATGCAGTTGTTTTTGTCAAAAGTGACCTTGTATCCCATGTCACAGAATTGTCCAGTGCTCAGCAAGTTGTAGTCCAGTCCTTCCACATATGCAACATTCTTGATTGTAAGTCCATTTCTCACAAGTGTGCCATATCCTCTTGTATATCCAGGTGTATTTTTGTTGCCAAAATTCACCCTTGGACCATCTTTTGCTACAAAGTTTGACAAACAGTGCTTGTTCTTTGTCATATGTTTGGAACATCCACTGTCAAAGTACCAGACACCCTACAAAACAAAGTTAATACATTTTAGGTACCCAAACCTGTTTGGGTCCATAGTGGTCAGTAGTAAGCATGACTTTTGGTAAGTTTCCATAAGGTCTTCTCCTAAAAGTGTCATACTTTGGTTCATAAATGTATTCCACACATCCATAAGTCCTAACAGTTGGGTTGTGTAGGATTCACATATGTTTTACGGCCTTTTGGTTTATAATCTTTGTTTGAAGTGACTTTTGGTGTTAGAAGCATTAGTATAACCATTTGTTTGCTGTCTGTTAGGAACAGCCCTGTAGTATGGAGTCCACTGAGGTCCCTGCTGAAGCCTTTTATAAGTCCTCTGCTGAGTCCTTTGCTGATTCCATTGCTTAGATTTTACCCTAGAAGCATGGTTATACTGGTTGTTTCTATCAGCAGGTACATGAATATTCCAATCATCATCAGTAGGGAACAGTCTACCTTTCCCCCTGAGATAAGTATCCCTTGAATGATTAACATTTTTGGGTTTAGGATTCTTATCCTTGAAATATTTCTGACCTTTACCTTTTTGTGGTCCAGCAGACTTGGTAGCAGGTCTGCTAAGAGTAGGTCTAGAAGGTCCAGCAGTCCTATTTTTGGATTTGTTCTTTTGTTAGAGTGTTGACTTCTTTGACTTCCGATTTTGCTTCCTTGAAGTATTCTCGGTAGATTTTTCTTCGCCAAAGAACCTTACTTGGAGTTGGATCTTGTCTTTGGTACAAACTTAGGACCATTCTCAGTACCAGTTTAGTAACCTTACTGGATCCACTCTTGTTAGATTGTTGAGTTCCAAATCCAAGCCCTGTTCTATCACCATAAGGCTTTCCAGATTTGTATGCAGTAGAGGAGCAAGATGGTTCAAGTGATTGTGGGTGCTGGATGATCAAGTGAGCTTACACCGATTACATCCTACATCTTTTTCCTTACCTTTGAGAACTCTTAATTCAGCTTTCAATCTTCCAACTTCTAATTCAAGAGCTTCTTTTTCAGCCTTCACAATATCATAACCAGATTGTATTATCCTCAGTTGATTAAGGATGGCATCCAAAGTCGCATTATTGTCAGAATTTCTAGGATTTGAACCACAAGTAGATTCACAATCACTTCCAGCAGGAGTATTGATAGATACAGTATTGTATACCTCCTCAGTTTCATCCATATTGGCCATCAAAGCATAATCTTCCATATCAGCAACCAGTGTTGTGTCATCTGATTCATTTCCCTTTTTAGATTCCACTTCATACCCTGATTCATCTTCAGCAACCATAGCCTTCTTGCCATGTCTTCTTTGTTGACTCTTGGTCTTCAGTAGGTCTGGACAATCAGGTCTAAAGTGTCCAGACTTCTTGCAGTAGAAGCAAAGATAATCAGGTTCCTTACTTTGTTTTAACTCAGGACAATCAGGTTTGAAGTGTCCTGGTTTCTTGCAATGAAAGCACAGATAGTCATTATCTTTCTTTGATTCTTCTTTCTTTCTTTCAGTAGGCCTCTTTGTGAAATTTCTTGAAGGGGCCTTTCCAGTCTTCATCATCCTGATTTTCTTGCTCAGTAGGGCAATCTGCTCTTGCATCTCATCCAGCAGATCATCTTGTCCTCCGGATGTTTCTTCCTGATGTGAAGCAGCCAATGCAGTGGTCTTTGGCTCTTCTTTTTCAGTCTCAGGTACAAGATTTTTGCTGAATTCATATGCCTTAAGATTTGAAAATAACTTGAAGGTGTCTTCTTCATGCAACTTTCTCATTTCTTCTATTGCAGTCACCTTCATTTTCCAAACATCTTTTGCAGGTAATGCTTCAAGGATTTTTGTGTTTATTTCCTCTTTTGAATAACTTACACTAAGCAGGGTAAGTTCATCCAGGACAGCATTAAATCTTGATTCCATTTGCTCAATGGTTTCATTTGGCAGCATCTTGAACTTTTGGAACCTCTTTCTGGCCACACTGATTTTATTCTTCTTTATTGCATCAGTGCCTTCACAGATCAACTGTATCTTGTCCCAAAGTTCCTTTCCAGTTTCGCAATCTTTAACCTTCATGTACATATTGCTATCCAAGGTTCTCTAAATGATGTCAATAGCAATATTGTTGAGGTTTTCTCTTTTTCTGTCTTCTGCATTCCATTCTCTTTTTGGTTTAGGAATGTACACTGTAGTATCACCCACTGTTACTGACTTGGTAATCTCCAGTGGTCCGTCAGTTAGTACATCCATCATCTCATCATGAGTTGCATCAAGGTTTGCATGCATTCGACGTTTATATTCATCAAATCTATCTAGAGAACACATTAGCATAGTTCTAGCATACTGGGTGTTATCCATGATGCAAGTTTTGAAAATCAATAACTTGAAAAAGTTTCAAAGTATTTTTGCAAGCACAACAAGTAGGATTTCTTCAGAACAGAAGCACTGCTCCGATACCAATTGTTGGTCCCTTGAAAAGGCTTTGGTTAAGTTTAGATGGGGGGTGAATAAACTTAACACTTAAAACTTTGGAGTTATCAAATTCAAAGAACTTCAAGAAACTGCGATACCTCGATGAGTCTGGCGATAACTCAAGAGTCTCTTGACGGTTTAGTTTACTGAACTTGTGCAACGGAATTATATCAAAATTAAGCCTTAATACTTGTTGTTAAATATGATACTAAGTATTAGATACTCAGTAGTGTATGTGTGTGATTTCAATTGCTAGATTCAGTAGGTTGATATGTAAAATAAACTACGTGCAGAATGTAAATGCTGAAAGTAAGTAGGCAGATTTTATAGTGGTTCCAGGTGGTCTAATCCTGTCAGTCCACTCTTCTCCTGTGATGTTGGAGGTAATTCACTAGAGATCTTTGATGTAGCTGTTACAAAGATTCCTAAGTTGCTTGTCCTTCACCAATAACTATGGCTTCACAAACTAAAAATTGGGAACATGTAGGATTGCTGCTCCGGAGTCTTCCACTGGTCCTTGAAGGGTAGGATTGCCTCTTCACCAGCTCCACCACAAAAAAAAGTCTTTCACACAACTGTGCTTCACAGTCTTCAGCAGATTCTTTATAAAATAAAGATTGAATCAAATAAATGATTCAGTTGCAGCAGCTTGATTAGGATGATATAATCAGCAGGTTGCAGTCTTCAAGTGTGTATGCTTGATCTAGCTTGAATGTAGAATACACTTGAAGAATATCTCTGGATCAGTAGCTTTAAGTTCAGTAAGTTCAGCAGGGTGTTTTTCAGCTCAGAATTGCCTCTTCAAAGTTTATCAATTTTCATATTTTTGTTTCTGAGTTGAAGGTCCTCTATTTATAGGTAGGAGAACATGTGACTTGTATTTGAAATTCAAAAGTAACTGTTCCTGGTTTTTGTCCCATCTGATTTGCTTTCTGTCACTATTCATAGGGGTGACATCGCCGTAATTTCTTTTGATGATCTGATCTGTCCACCCTTTGACTTATAACCATTGGATAAAAATCTGAATCATCCCAACGTCTTTTTGATCTCAGCCTTTGATTTGTTTGATAAGTCAGAGGTAGTTAGCTGTCCTTATCCATGTAATCTTCCAACATAATCTTGAATTAATCGAGGTATAATATCACAGAGTTCATCGATCTCTGTGAGATACCTATCGATCTATTTGAACGACAATTTGTTTGTGTATAAAATGCAATGCAGCTGATTTATTTTATCTAACTTTTGTCTGTGAAGTTAGATTACACCTTTTTAAGTATAACCAAGTTCCAAATATCATCCTTATGGAACTTAGACCTTGTACACAAGGTATATGCAATCAGTTTAGGTCATCACAGACTTGCCTAAATTCTGATTCCATATCCTTGACTTAAATCACTAAGTTTGATCCCTTAGCCTTCAGAATCGAGTTTAAGCCCTCGGCCTTCGGTCTTGGCGAGTTTCGACTAGTCTCATTGACCTATCTACCCTATCGATATGGACCGATCTGCTGATATAAATCAGCTGACCATTACAGTGCTTGTTTGATCAAACCTATTCATAACTCAAACTCTAATAAACCTATACATTTGATCTAGACATCTTTTTGCCTTTGCACTATAACAGCTAGTCTGGCACTCATCATCAAAACATAGAAATAAGTCCAACAGATACTGTTGCATCCTTTTCTGATAGAGTCCATAAACACTAAAACCTTGAACCTTGAAGTACGTTTACTCATGGTAGTTACTAACTGATTAAAATCAGACCACATCCAACATCGGTTGTTGGTGATAACACTAAATACTACTAAAATAGATCAGAATTTCGATCCACCCAGTAAGTATTGGGAGTTTGGTTTATCCATTACCCATTACGGGTTCTACGGACTTTGTAGTCTGAGGATCGATTGATGACCTATGGCTCTTTTGTGAGCAGTATAGGATTCTGATAATAAAGGTTGGTTTAATAGCCATAACCCTATGATTGGAGTTCGGTACTCCAGTTCTGTTCATACTCTTGTAGAACCACCTGAGCGTCTCAGGCCCAGTGGGAGTAATTGGATCTACACGGAAAAGAGTAGAATGAATAGGAAAGTTTATCTTTCAGAGCAAAGATTGAGTGCTCTAGGGGTAATTCCCTAAGAAGTAGAGAGTTAATCAGACCTTGGACTCTCTTACCACTTAGTATTGCATGATTTCGTTCAAAAGCAGGAAATAAGGGTGATTCCCTGAGATTTTCTTGCCAAACAAACAGAGTCTGGATTCATTCGGAACAAAAGAGTATTGCCTTATGAACTTATGACAGGATGACTGTCAAGGCTTATGTCCTTTGTGGATAAAAAGCAAACCTCTCGATTATTGGAAGTCATATATTTCTATAATATATGGATTTGACCTGAATATTGATTAGTCTTTTGTAGACTGGATATCAATTTTAGTACAGTAGTGAATATATACATATATTAGTGTTTGTGAAGGATAACATTGCACCAGTTGGAATCAACATGGGTGTGTTATCTGAAGTCAGAATCTGACAATGCCATAATTCTCTGCAACAGAGATTTGGACAACATATGGAAGAGTTTGACTCGGTCGAATTCATTACAATCAGTCACTGGTTTCCCATCCATCTTATTGGTTAAGATGATGCATCTGTGCATGCAACATTCAATGAGGAAGTTCTACCCTACGCCTCAGGAATGACTTTCTAAATCTTCAGATCAAGAGAAATGGGATAGATTCTCTTTCTAGTAAGAGATGGTCAGGTTATTGAACGTCAACTTTGATCGAATCTTAGATTCGGCAGTTAACAAAGCAAGTTTAGTTTGTCCTTTAGTATCTTGAGAGAACGAGGAATAATATGCGGATATATTCATGTGTGAACTTGGATATGTGTGATACACTGATTTTGATTTTAAGTCAGATTGAGGATGATCTTTAAGTCGATCTCCGGCTCAGTGTTTACTCTTGTGTTGAAGCTATGGCCTGGAGGAATCCAGCAACGCCAACTCGACTTTAACTAGTTGGGTGATTAGCGGCTTTTGTAGTAGCTAGAGAGGCGATATAGCTGAAGGATTTCCTTTTCATATCTGGGAGTGATTCTAGATTCGGAAGCCGATACCACATCATTGTGCAAATGATGAAGGGGTAGCTTATAAGGTTTTTCGAAATCACTAGAGGTCAAAAGCATATTAGAAAAATACCACATGATTAGATGCACCGGTAACGTTTCGATTCTACGGATCATCTCGAGCCGACAACCTGACTAATCATTAAGAACCATGACATTTAGATGTAGGTACTACCTGAGTCACTGGCCTATCCCACGACGGCACACTCGGAGTGTACTTTGTCATCTGCAATGGTTATGATATGCTTAATGGGTACTAGAATACGGGATGGGTCTCCATTTCTTTAGAGCATGTGGGAGATGTAGTTTGTTGTAGTTTAAATAATAGGGTGTACTCTAAAACAATTAATCACATGCTTTCGTGCAAGTGGGAGATTGTTAGGTGTGATGCCCGAAAAACAATTTTGTAATTGTTTTATTTAATAAGTGAAATGATATTATTATTCATATTTATTATTATCATATTCACAGATGTGACAATAATATTTACACTACAGAAAACCCAAAAGTATATTGTTTATGTAATCACTTAACTCAGTGTATGGGATATACACGGGAGGATTGAGTTAGTGAAGATGTACTTAAAATACAATTAGCCCGCAGTGAAGTTAATCGAGAGTATCGGGTCTCTCCTTTAACGTGCTATTAATGCCCCTAGAACACAATTGGTGTGATTGTCTTATCCGGACTTTCGGTTAAAAGAACCTAGTGGGGCATTTATATATGATAGATATATCATACGAAATTTGGACCGATTTGATTAGAGTTCACGATATAATTCCGTAATCGAGAAGTCTTATCGAATCAATGGATGATCATATTTATGGATATATCTTAATCTGAGGTGATCACGATTAAGCGCTTGAATCGGTATGAGGTTTGACTTGACGGTTAAGGATTACCTTGAGTGCGTGATCCGAATTACCCTATCTTGGCATTGTCTTTGGATTGAGTGAGTAGTACGTGTTATCACAGATACGGAATCCATTCCTTCCATTTATGGAAGTAGATAGACGATTCCCTTATTTGTTAATCCTAGAAAGCGATCGATCGCGCGAGTTCATATTACAATCGATTAGCTACCAATGAGTTGTATGAATTAATTGATCACTAGGGGTTAATGGTAAATAAGGATAAGATGTTACGAAAAGGGTTAACGGTAACTTCCCGATTTAGGATGAACAGTCTATGGAGGATTAATCCATATGTAAAGATTATATCAATGGACGCTTATTATTATTCGTGTGAGGAGATAAATATAATCCCATGATCGGAGGAGTGCAGTCACGGGATTATGGTGGCATATTCCTGTGATTGATTTATCGAATATAATTATTCTGTTCGTAAGATAATTATTTATTTGATTTATCGGAGCCGCTGATTATTAGTCCATGGTCCCCGACTTCCTCTAAATATAGCATAGCTATTCTCGGACGTCGAATTCTAATAATATTAATTTAGTTCTTGTTGGACTTTATTAAAACGATATGTGAATTAATTGTTTAGTGAACTATTAAATTAGTTGGGCTAAATAATTAAATATGTGAAAAAGGTATTTTTCATAATCTTGGCAAAATTAGTGTTATGACCGAAAATTAATATTGACTAGGTCAATAAGTAAAATTTCGGCCAACACATGTTTTTTAGGAAACAAGAATTATTTTTCTTGTGAATTAATAAGACATGTGCATAAAATATTTATTGGATAAATATTTATGGAAAGAAATAAAGATAAATATTATTCTAGATTTGTTCTAGAATATTATGGAATTATCTTTTATTTATTGGATTATTTATTTGCAAAATAAAATCCTTGGAGGTTAAGTTTTACTCTCCTATATAAAGAGAGTTCTCTCAAGCCTTAAACACAATACAATTTTCGATTTCTACCTCTTAGAGAGGAGAAGGAAATTTTGGCCAAGGGGTTAAGGGGAAAATCTTGGAGGTTTTTCCGGGTAGCATATCAGAAGGATTCGAGATGAGAATTTCCTTCCACCGGGAGTTGCTTGGATCACACGTACGGAAGATCGTGGTGCTCTTTACACCTTTGTTTTTGTTTTCCTATTTGCGGTTCTTCAACTTGCATTTCGATATCTAAGAGGTATGTTCTACTACTCCCTTGTAGATATAGATCTAGTTATTTTATTACGTGTATTTTATAGATCTAGATCCTTAAATCGCTTCCGTTGCGGATGGTATTATTAACAGTGGTATAAGTCGTCTGGTGATCTATATTTATACGTATAAAATATTAGATCTAGGAGTGGAAAAGATGTAGTTTTTGTGTCCCAATTTTTTTTCATAGGGGCCGAATATTTGCATATTTTTTTTATGTTATAAATGTCTTGGTTGAAGAGATGGATTACATGGATGAAACTTATATAAAAAATTTCATAAGATACAATCATGTAGCATACACCAAGACAAGATCCAGACTCAGATCAACACGTTGGACAAGTCTTGGACATGTCTGGATATGTTTTGGAGATGTTCTGGACAAGCCTGGACATGTTCTGGACATGCCTGGACAAGCCTGGACATGCCTGGACAAGTCTGGACAAGTCTAGACAAGTCCTGGATAGACCCAAGTAACAAAATAGTTTTGGAAATTATATTTTTGTGTATTAACAATTGTAGAGTATTACACACAATATATACTAAATTACAGTAACAGCTAAGCCACTAATTTAGCCTAATTATACGCCTGAATATATGCTAAAATAATTACAATGAATATGACATAAATACACAATATATACTCTAATACCACCCCTCAAGTTGGACGAGGGAGGAGACCCAACATGCTACGCTGATGAGTAAAAGCCAAGCGAGGGAGAGACTTGGTGAGGCAATCAGCAAGTTGATCTTGAGCACTGACATGAGCTACACGCAAGGAGCCACGCTGTACCTGATCACGAATAAGATGGTAGTCTATAGAAACGTGCTTCATCCTTGAGTGAAAAATAGGATTATGACAGAACTGCGTGGTGCCCAAGTTATCACAGTAGATACCCGGAGCTGTGGCAATGGGAAACCCAAGGTCACGAAGAAGGAACGTAACCCAAAGGAGCTCAGCAGCAGTAGAAGCTACAGACCGGTATTCAGCTTCAGTAGAGGATCTAGCAATGGTGGACTGCTTCTTGGAGCTCCACGAAATGGCATTTCTGCCAAGGTATACAACATAGGCCCCAGTAGAAGCATAATCATCCTTACAGCTCCCCCAGTCTGCGTTAGAAAAGGTATGAAGAACCGGTGGGGAATCACGGTAGAGCTGAAGACCTAGATCCACTGTCCCAGCTAAATAGCGAAGCATGCGTTTTGCATGATTCCAATGTACATCTGTGGGAGTATGCATAAACTGGGACAATTTGTTAACAGCAAAGGCCAGATCAGGACGAGTGAAGAGCAAATATTGCAAGCTACCAATAACCATACGATACTCGGTGAGCGTCATACAGAGGGTGCCGATTTGGCGGTGAGGTCAGAGAGATCAGCAGGCGGCGGTGTAGTAAATGAGATTGGCCTGATTCATATGCAGACGAGTAAGAAGCTCAGTAGCATATCGCTTCTGAGATAACACACAACCGTGATCATTGTGTAAAATCTCAATACCCAGAAAATATGATAGAGAACCAAGATCCTTGAGCGCAAATCGACGACCCAAAAGAGAAATAAAGCGCTCAAGTGCACGAGTATCATTACCCGTAATGATGATGTCATCCACATATACCAACGCAAGTAAATAACAATAGGACGGTATTATAGATAAATAGCGGCGAGTCAACATCAGCATTCCTAAAATCACTGGTGATGAGAAACCCTTTAAGCTACTCATACCAAGCCCAGGGGGCCTGTTTCAACCCATAGATAGTCTTACGCAACTTACACACATGATTAGGAAGCTCAGTACTGACAAAACCAGAGGTTGGGCTAAATACACATCCTCAGATAAGTGCCCCTGTAAGAACGCATTGTTAATATCTAGGCGTCGTGAATGACCACCCCTGGGAAAGAGCTAGGGTAAGAACAACGCGTACTGTGGTGGGTTTGACCACGGGACTGAAAGTCTCAGAAGTGCCAGGACGCTGAGTAAACCCCTTAGCCACAAGGCGGGCTTTGTGGCGATCAATAGAACCATCTGGATGACGTTTGAGACGAAAAATCCACTTAGACTTGATGACATTTTGGTTAGGGTGGCAGGGAACAAGAGACCATGTCTCATTGCGAATGAGAGCATCATATTCCTCGTGCATGGCAGCCCTCCACTTAGGATTTTTGAGGGCTTGAGTAATGTTGGTAGGTTCAGAGTCAGAAGAGGCGGAGAGGCGAGTGTGAAGGT
Source organism: Gentiana macrophylla (assembly GCA_026214975.1). NCBI lineage: Eukaryota > Viridiplantae > Streptophyta > Magnoliopsida > Gentianales > Gentianaceae > Gentiana > Gentiana macrophylla. Next base: position 34,737,301 of record CM047811.1, read on the forward strand.
TGAGTTTCTGGATGGGCTTATGGATATTATTGCGGGCCCGAGTACGCATAGGATGAGTGGAGTGATATGATGAAGAGGGTGTGGAGATGGTGGTGGGGGAGGTGGTGGGGGTGATAAAGGTGGTGGAGGTGGTGGAGGGGATGGAGTTGATGGATGATTTGAAGGAGGCGAGGGAAGCCAATCAGAGATAGAAGCTAAGGTGGTGGTGGAGGGGGTGGGGGCCGAGAATGTTGGAGTAGCAAAAGGAAAAACAGACTCGACAAAGTTGACATGACGGGAGACATAAAGCCTGGATTCCTCGATGTTGTAGCAGTAGTAGGCATGTTGGGTTTGGGCATAACCAAGAAAGACGCAAGGTTTAGAACGAGACTGAAGTTTATGGGTGGTGTAGGGACGTAACCAGGGAGAACATAGGCAGCCAAAGACACGGAGTTTGTGATAGTTAGGTGGTTTTTGAAAGAGAGATAGGTAGGGAGAGCGCATTTGAAGAGTTGGAGTGGGCATACGGTTGATGAGATAGGCAGCCGTAGAGAATGCAAAGGGCCAGTAAGAGGAGGAAATAGATGCATGATTAAGTAAGGCGAGGCCGGTTTCTACAATATGCATATTACGACGTTACGAGATGCCATTATGTTCCGGAGTATACTGGGGGGTGTTGTGAAAAGCGAAATGCCATTAATTGAAAAGTATTCACGAAGGATATAAATTCTCCACCATTATCTCGAATAGAGGACTTTAATCGTTTGTTCAAAATATTTTTCAACAATAGCGCGGAATTGAATAAACGTGGAGTGAACCTCAGATTTACGTGTTAACGGATAAATCCAAATATAACGCTTATAGTGATCAACAAAAATGACAAAGTATTTAAAACCATCAATTGACAGAATTGGTAATGTCCACACATCACTAAAAATTATCTCAAGGGGACGAGTAGAACGCAAGGTAGATTCACCAAAAGGGTGTTTGTGACTCTTATTTATTAAACATGCTGAACAGTGCGTAAAAGAAGAGTTCGAGGACTGTAAATTGTTGGAAATATTATTGATTTTTAAAACTTACAGTATTGTTAAAGTATATATTTAATAATCTGTAATTAATTAGTTTGACCCGTTCAAATATATTGAGATAAATATCCTGTGATTTAGGAGATAATGAGATAATGGGAGATTGGCTTTAGCTTCTTTTCCTACTTTGAAGGGATATATACGTTGGAAGAGGACACTATACTATTATATATATATATTGCCTTTATCTAACGGAATCAACACACACAGCAAAGAGGCTCCCTTATTTTTTCCTTCTGTTGATTTGTCGAAAGCTAATGCTTCACAGTGCGTAAAAGAGTTATACATATATTTTTTCTTTACAAATTGAGCATTGAGTAATACGGTGGTTCGGGGTACTTCTCGCTGCACACGACGGTATCAACGGGTTGTCGAATCTTGGGAGAGCAACGCACTATCAATAATTTACCAGTGCAGTGGGGGCGTTTTACTCTCTAAAGATAGCGCCACTGCGTGCTTCGACCCAGGCCTTTTCTAAACTTTGACTCATATTATTTTTTGCACCTTATCACTGGATTGTTATTTTACTGTTGTTGCAGACGTTTTTCTTTCAGTGTTATGTTGTCTCGGTTGATTGACAATTATTTTCCAACAAGTTTAGAGAGTAAAAAGGGTGATTAAAATAAATAAATAGTCGAACAGGAAGGAAAAAGAAAAGTCGTCTGCATCTGCTTTCCTCTTTTTTGGAGTGCTAATATGAGTTGCCTTTATGATAAGTTTGGAAAAATTAATGGTAAAAATTTATGCGTGGTAGCCTCTTCTAATTCCTCTTTTGCCGGACATTGTGTTATTAACCTGAAACAAATGCTATTTTTAACTCTGGTGGTGGTGGATTGACTCTGGGGCTAATGTTCACGTGTGTCTTGATAAAAACTTGTTTTCATCATATTATATATCAAGCACAACAAATGTGAGTATGGGGAATGGGAGTGTGGCACACGTCGTTGGAGAAGGCCAAATAAATTTAACATTGTCATCCGGGAAAATCTTGTCACTAGATAAAGTTTATCATATTCCAAATATTAAAAAGAATTTAATAAGTGCTTCTTTGTTGGTTAGAAATGGTTATAAGGTTGTTTTAGAATCCAATAAAGTTGTAATTACTAGACTTGGTCAATTTGTTGGCAAAGGCTTTATGTTAGATGGCTTGTTCCGTTTAAGCTTGTTGCCCTCTTCTGGTAATGAAATTTTCATTACGATTTATACATTGCAAATGTTGAATGTTGTGACACTTGGCATGCTAGACTTGGTCACGTTAACCGTGCTACTTTGAAACGGATGATGTCTTTCAACCTTATTCCAAAGTCTCCCATTAATGAAGAAAAATGTGAAATTTGTGTGCAAGCAAAACAACCTCGTAAACCACATAAATCTGTTGAAAGAGAAACTAAATTGCTTGAATTAATTCATAGTGACATATGTGATAGCAATAATGTTTTGTCACGTGGTGGTAATCAATATTTTATTACATTTATTGATGATTATTCGAAATATTGTTATGTGTATTTAATTAATGCGAAAAGTAATATGTTTGATAAGTTTAAGGAGTATAAAGCTGAAGTAGAAAATCAACTAGAAAAAAGGATAAAAATTTTACGCTCCGATAGGGGTGGCGAGTATGCTCCTAATGAAATGGTTGACTTTTGTAAATTGCATGGTATTGTACATGAAGTAACTCCAGCATACTCCCCTGAATCGAACGGTGTTGCGGAAAGAAAAAATAGGACTTTATTAGATATGGTGATCGCTATGTTGCTTAGTTAAAGCTTGCCTAAAAAGCGTTGGGGTGAAGCTTTGTTTTACGCTTGTTTAATCCTAAATAGAGTTCCCTATAAAAATTCGATAAAACACCGTATGAAATTTGGAAAAATAAAAAACCTTCACTACTGATATTTGAAAGCGTGGGGTGCCTTGCAAAGGTTAATATTCCTATTACCAAGAAAAGAAAATTAGGTCCCAAAAGCTGTTGGATGTGCCTTTGTTGGGTATTCTTTAAATAGTACTACTTATAGATTTTGGTGTTTAATTCGGAAATTCTGAAATTTCTAATAATATTATTATTGAATCTAGAGATCTTTGTCTTCTTTGAAAATATTTTTCCTTTGAAAGATAGATTGTCCAAACTGTTAATACATGCTCTGTTTTAATGATAATGTTGCTTCTTCCTCGTCTTTTTTAATAGAGAGCCGGATGAACCTAGGAAGAGTAAAAGAACAAGAAAATCTAAAATTTTGGTGATGACTTTTATACTTTCTTGGTTGAAGATGACCCTAAAACTTATAAAGATGCTATGATGTCTTTAGATGCTCCTTTTTGGAAGGATGCAGTAAATGATGAAATGAACTCCCTCTTAACGAATAAAACATGGGTTTTGACCGATCTTCCTCCTGGATGTAAAACAATTGAATGTAAGTGGATCTTTAAAAGGAAATTAAGGATTGATGGTTCTATAGAAAAATATAAGGCTAGACTAGTCGTTAGGGGCTTTGAGCAAAGGGCCGGTGTTGACTTCTTTGATACTTATTCGCCGGTATCTAAAATTACCTCGATAAGAATGTTAATTGCTATTGCCTCTGTGTATAAATTAAATATCCATCAAATGGATGTTAAAACTGCATTTTTAAATGGTGATTTAGAGGAAGAAATTTATGTTGACCAACCGGAAGGTTTTGTTGTGAGTGGACAAGAAAACAAAGTGTGTAAACTTGTTAAATCTCTTTACGGGTTAAAACAACCTCCTATGCAATGGCATGCAAAATTTGATGATGTTATGATATCAAATGGCTTTCATATTAATAACGGTGATAAGTGTGTTTACATGAAAAATGTCAATAATGGCTGTGTTACTCTGTGTTTGTATGTTGATGACATTTTGATTTTTGGTAATAATAGTGGTATCATCAACGAGACAAAAACATTCTTATCCCATAATTTTGATATGAAAGATTTAGGTCCTGTTGATGTCATCTTGGGAATAAAATTGACTAGAATTGATGATTCCATTTCTTTGTCACAATCTCATTATGTTGAAAAATTATTGAAAAAATTCAATTATTTTGATGTGTCTCCTGTGTCTACTCCTTTTGATCCTAATGTTAAGTTGAGTAAAAATAAAGGAGCTAGTGTTTCTCAACATAAATATTCTCAAATTATTGGATCTTTGATGCATTTAATGAATCATTCTAGACCGGACATTGCATATGCCGTTGGTAGGTTGGCAAGATATACTCATAATCCAAATACGTCTCATTGGGATGCATTAGAAAGGTTACTTAAATTTCTAAGAGGAACTATGAATTATTCTATTAAATATTCTGGTTTCACGATGTATTGGAAGGGTATCTTGATGCGAATTGGATAAGCGATTCTCAAGAGACTAAGTCAACTCATCTGGTTATGTGTTTACCTTGGCAGGTGGAGCAGTATCATGGAAGTCTGCTAAGCAGACCGTAATTTCACGCTCGACAATGGAAGCAGAATTGATTGCTTTAGATTCTTCTTGCGCCGAGGTGAGTGGATTAAAAGTTTTTAAATGATATTCCCTTTTGCCTAAGCCTATTCCTCCCATTTCAATTCATTGTGATGATGAAGTTTGCTATTGCTGAGAGCTCTGAGCAAAAACTTTAATGAAAAAGGAGACATTTAACCGTGCGACATAAATCCATTAGACATTTGATTTCTCATGGTATTGTTTCTTTGAATTTTGTCAGGTCTGAAAACAACATTGCGGATCCGCTTACAAAGGGACTGACGCGTCAGCAAGTTATAAAAACATCGAGGGGAATGGGATTGGAGCCTACTAATTAAATCACCACCGTGGAAACCCGTCTTCGGAGGTATGGCGATCCCATGAACGAAGTTCAACGGGTAAAAACGAAACTGTTAAAGGGGTGATTTGGAAGAGCACGATTAAATTTATTGTCGCGGAAATTTTCCGGATCCCATTCCTATGGTGTAAGTGCTCTTCATGTGACGTTTGAGGTTGAGTTATCTCTTAATGAATCCTAAGGCATATTTTTGCGGGGTGTTTGGTCACAATTCACCCTTGGAGGACTCACCTAGGTGAACGTGGTGGTGGGGTCGCCCTTTGTGGTGGTGTGGGCTACTCCACAATGGCGTTCACGACACAAGATTCCTGCGCATGACCGTAAAGCGCACCACCGATAGAACCACAAATATTTACTCATACCGTGGTGTGTAATGCGTTATCATCTGATCAGTGAAACATAGTTCAAGACATTTATGTCACTATTGTTTTACAGGTGGTAATTCATGGTCACTAAGTGGAGGTTCAAACCCGGAAGGTACCTACACCTATTACACGGTATTATATGCTCAATTTGTTTTGAAAAATAAGTTTTAAAATCAAGTGGGGGATTGTTGGAAATATTATTGATTTTTAAAACTTACAGTATTGTTAAAGTATATATTTAATAATCTATAATTAATTAGTTTGACCCGTTCAAATATATTGAGATAAATATCCTGTGATTTAGGAGATAATGAAATAATGGGAGATTGGCTTTAGCTTCTTTTCCTACTTTGAAGGGATATATACGTTGGAAGAGGACACTATACTATTATATATATATATATATTGCCTTTATCTAACGGAATCAACACACACAGCAAAGAGGCTCCCTTATTTTTTCCTTCTGTTGATTTGTCGAAAGCTAATGCTTCACAGTGCGTAAAAGAGTTATACATTTGTTTTTTCTTTACAAATTGAGCATTGAGTAATACGGTGGTTCGGGGTACTTCTCGCTGCACACGACAGTATCAACGGGTTGTCGAATCTTGGGAGAGCAACGCACTATCAATAATTTACCAGTGCAGTGGGGGCATTTTACTCTCTAAAGATAGCGCCACTGCGTGCTTCGACCCAGGCCTTTTCTAAACTTTGACTCATATTATTTTTTACACCTTATCACTGGATTGTTATTTTACTGTTGTTGCAGACGTTTTTCTTTCCGTGTTATGTTGTCTCGGTTGATTGACAATTATTTTCCAACATAAATTGTAAGACTTAATAATTGAAGATAAAATAGGATGAGCCGGATGACCCAACCGATGATGCCAATCTTGAGAGGAGGCTTTATTTGTAACAAACGCAACGGGAAGAGGACTGGGCCACTCGTACAGACCATTTTTAACCAGACCACGTAGGATAGGCTGGTTCTTCTGAATGTCCTTCACAACAAATTCAGAGGGTAAGAACTCAATAGATAGATTGTGAGCTTTGCAAAGTTGAGAAATGGAGAGTAAATTACGAGACATGCTGGGGACACAGAGGACATTACGTAAAGTAGGGGATTGATCAGGGGTAATGGGAAGTAAAGAACTGCCAGTATGAGTAATCAATAAACCCTTACCATCACCAACCAGTCACACATCAAACCAGACTTTCAGATCAGATTCATGACCTGCACACGGACTAAACAGCTTACAGACCATGACCTGGACATAACAACAGTAACTCATAAAGACTATAGCTTATGTCACTAACGGTAGTAACCGCATTGGTATATCACCACAATGAGAGAGTAGAGATTTTATATTGGCAGATCTACACTGCATGATCTGATCCTCTAGGTACGTACATCTAGACTTGTTGGCATTCTCTTGTCTACATGAAATAGCTTAATGTTTGCTTCCATACATATCATTCCATAGGAGTAGCTCATCCAGGTTTGCAAACTCTGGTGGCACACTTGCACACACCTGCGTGAGAGAAAAAAAAAACATAAGAAAGACAGGACATAATTTTTGAAAACACAAGAACATACAAATATCTAAACAGGTATTTAAGAAATGTTATGTCTAGTCAAAACTATACATATGCATCCATACATACTTCTTAAATTAATAAAAACCTTTAATATATCTCTGCAAAGTCAATGGTATCAAGAAAATGAAAGAGAGAAATAATATTCCATCACGACCTATCAAAAGAATATAATCTTCGACAAAAGAAACCAATTCGAGATCAAGAAATAAAATTTTTAAAATCTAAAACCAAAAGACAATATGAACGCAACAAATTCTTCTCAAACCTGCCAATGACACACTTGTGAGTACCACCAAGCTTGTAAATATCAAGTGAGCAGTGGTAGTTGACTAGCTAGTGTTGACATGGACGATGACAACAATGTTAATGTGGGTCTTTTCCTTATCCATGTGAAGACCGGGGAAATAAAAGGAAATGCATTAATATAAAATTCAAAGAGGTAAAAAAAAAAAGGTCATTTGCACAAGCTAAAAACAGAGAATACAGATGTATTCAGTGGATAATGTAAATAACAAAATTAACTTAACCAGCAACTAGAATATCAAAATATATTAATAATAAAAATTTAACCACCATGAGCACAGAAGATCAAATTATCAAGCATAATTACTAGTCATCTTAAAAAAAATTGAAGATTGCATGTTTAAATAAAAACCAAATAAATGCATTTCTCAACATGTCAACTTTCCCCAATACCTAAACGCTAATAAGCATAACCTGGCAATAAATCATTAACAAAAACATGATATACACAAAAAGGCAAAATAGAAAAACTAATGTCTACTAAGGCGAACGTTTTCTATCAGTAATCAGTTATAGAAAATCGTTTTGAATAATACTAGCCAATGGTATGGGCAGAAAGAGATAATTTTAAAAAACTGAACTATAATTCTATAAAGGAAATAAAATGGGAACATGATATTGTGATTTTTTTGTCATAGGTAGTAACCAATCAAGTACACATATGAACATAACAAAACAACAAGGGACAGTAAAAAAGCAAAACAATTATCTTACTTGAATCCAATATGTCAAATCCCAAAAGTGCATAAGTAAACAAAGTACATGCATATCAAAAACAAGATGCAGAAGCAAAGTGCGCGAGAAGCAAGGGAGTGATCATTCCCAAAATGTACGAAAACACTAAATGGCACCATAAGTTCCACCCTCAAGGAAAAAGGTCATTATAGGCTCCAATAACTACCGACTCACATTGATTGGTGCATATATAAATGTCATACCATAAGATAGTCAAAATATTAGACCACATATAAAACATTACCAAATATCGTAATACCGTACAAAATATTAAAACCTCAAATTAGATAGTCACATTGATTCTGAGATTTTAGGCATAATAAACCATTAGCCCACACATGTTGACTTACCGTAGGAAGTAAGTACAACCTCCTATTTCCATGCTTTTCCTTTCTTTTTATTCTTGATAGTGTTGTTAAGATGGCGGCTTCCCTGCCAGTATAGAAACGATGCTCCTATGTTTGTGGCTCTGCGAAGAAAGAAGAAATGATGTGGTTCATTAATTTGTTGTCGCTATGTGATCGCAGACTAATCGTTTTATTGCTTTTGTGTAGCCAGCACAGATGCAAGAATGAACAGAGAAGGGAGGGACGGCCCAAGAAAACCCCTTACAAATCAAATAAAACAACAAAATATCCACACACAAAAAATAATTTTAGAAAGACAATTCATCAGGAACACTCAAATAAGGTGACACAGAGTAGAAAAAATCCACAAACCAAAGGCATCCAAGAGACAGAGCTGCGAGAAAAAATAGAACTACACATCAGCTGAAATAAGTAGAAATAAGTGTTCAAGAAAGTAAACCTCCACTATACCAACCACCGCCAATACCAAACCATACAAAAATTTAAGACAAACCCAAAAAATCTAGGAAAAAATACGGACCTTACACAAAAAGTGATAATATATGTGAGACATCATGCGGAAAACTTTAGAGATTCACAGTAGGTGTTGGAGAAAACGTGTGGTCTGGCGAACTAACCAAGGTTGGAACCCTAATTTCAGCCCCGCTACAACCAAACCCGATGCCACTTGTGGCTGATTCAGCCACAAAAAACCTACCTGTGACTAGTTCAAGTAAGGATAGGAATAAGAGAGGCCCTTTAGATAGCGACGAGCAGATCACCGCGGAGGAGAGACACCGTTGATCCGGAAGCAATAGAGGAAGAGTAGGTAGGGATGTGGTGAAAGAGAAAATAATGGACGGGGGGATTTTGTGTGGTAAGAAATTTATTTTGTTTTTGAAGATTTTTAAGTGTTAATAGTAGGAGAATATTTACAATTGTTTTATTATTTTTTAAAAAGTAAAATGGGAGAAAGGATGTCCAAAAATAATAATTAAACTTTTTAAAAAAATTGAAGAATGAATGACGGGATTGTTTTTTTTTTTTTGTAGTTTTAATGACGGGATATCTGATAAATAATGACAGGATTTAAAGTTTCGTCATCAAAAATTATTTTTTATTTATTTAAAATTTTCCCGTCATTATAACAACAGTTTAATAACGGACCTGTCATTAAATTTTCGTCACTGAAAGACAGTTTTCTTGTAGTGAAGATAAACTTTCCATATCCAAAAAAAATTTGAAAAGTCATCTGCATTGAAATCTCTACTTAGTCTTGCTAGACTAGTAGATCTACATAGTAGTCAAGTACGGGATAAGCTTCAAAATTATATCTCAGTATGCCGAAATCTCCGCGAAAGTACCGGAGATCTGACTAGAATATGATTAGCAATTAATCAAGGGAAATCGGGGCTTCAGAATCAATATTTCAAGATTTCTGAATTCTTACCGAGTAAGAATGAAGTCTTGAATCGATATTTGCATATAGATCCAACTAATGAATTCAAAACTTCACCCTTAAACTAAACTCCATGTACATGAATCAAGAAATGAAAAAGAAAGTATAATAATTCTTGAATTTGTAAATCAAAAAGTACTCCAAAAAGGTAAAGAATGCATTTTTAAACAAGAAAAACACCTAATCCATGTACTCTGTAATCTAAAAGAAAAAAGACAACGTATGTTCATTATAATAAGAAAAATGTAAATAGTTGTAGACCCGAGGAATAAAGTGAGCTCATCTCACCTTCATTGTTTTCGAAGTAGACATTCTTATTATTGGACAAATGTCCATTCTTGGCCCAATCTTCACTCTCAATTTCCTCAACTAGGGACTTTAGGCAGTCGATAGATTGCCGCCGTCTGGTGGATTTTGGAGGGAACATTCGATGTAAACTAAAAATGGAAGATTATAACAATAAAACAAGTAGATAGTCAGAAAACCTTGGTGACGAGCGGGAGGCGGCAGTAAAGCGGGGAGGCGGCGGCGAGGAGAATTTCACCGTTCTTTGCCTTCAGCGCCTCACAGGTGATGCAAGGAGAACGTAGGAATTTTATGAAATGCGCAGCAATCATTGCAATTAGGGTTTGGGATGTTTGGGAGATAAGCATATGGCTGGGGGTGTTTTGGTATTTTCACAGATATTAGGATGGTTGGGGTTATTTTGATAATTTTCTTTTGTATATTTAAAGAATAAGTTTTTATAAAAATAATGATTTTTATGGAATAATGATGGGATGTTTTTATTGATACCAATAATGAGAGGATTTTTATGTAAATAATGATAGGAAATGTAAGTTCGTCATCAAACTTATCTGCCCTTCATTAAAACTAACATTTAATGATGAAATTTCGGCCCGTCATTAAATTCCCGTCATTGAAAACCCTTTTTCTTGTAGTGTATATATCAAACAAAGAAATCGTCTAGAGAAACTTGTTTGAGTCCATAAATGGATCTCATGGGCTCACATATCATGTTATCATCTATGAACATCGGGCTGTTTTCCCAATGTCTTCAACACTATCATATAGCCATGATACGAAGTTATAACAAACATATGCTGAATAGAACTTGGCTCAGCTGTTAGCCTTTTAGGGACATTCCCTCTAGGTAAGAAATACTAGGTTCACAACTTGGTTGTCACTGGTGGAATCTAATTTAGATATTATGGCTCCTGGCCATATCTCTCAATCTTCCCTTTTAAACATTCCTTCATAAGTCGTGAGATATTCATTCATCAAGATTAACATACCAGCAGCCTTTTCAAGCTTCAGGTTATCTATAGACTTATAGAACATTTGTATGCACTGAGCAGTATTCTGCACATTATCGCTTATACGGTGCCTGCTCATGCTCTAATGGTTGAATCTCTCTGTGGTTCTCAAATTACATTTGAGATCCTTTTCACTCCCACTGTTTCTTTTGGAAGAAACACTCCCTCTCGAAGAAAGCTTGTTTGGAGATAAACATTTAGTTCCGCGGGAAAGTAGACAATATCTAGCATGCTTGCCAAGACACTCCACAAAGTTGCATATGTCGTACTAGGCTCCAAGCCTTTCTGACTTTGCCTATGACAACTTCAAATCATCAGTTAAGATAGATTCAACATTATCCCCTTCCATATCTAATATGGAATTTATTCAACCTTATTCTTTGGAACTCGGTTAAGTATGTGTTTCGTATAAGGGCAGCATCCCGAAATAGGTAAGGGATATTCACATGGCTTGTGTCACACCTTTATCATATAAAGTGTTGTTTCTATTTTAGGAACACAATCTAATTGGGAATCCCAAAGATGGTATTCTTCAAGGGATAATCTGATGCTATTTTAGACGACTTCTGAAGCACCCTCTAGTTATTAATTGCTTCAAACAGATTGAAGTTTAATTCCTAAGTTTCATTTATCTCATATTCGTACTAGCTCAAACTTTCTGGGCTTTCAGAATTGTCTCACTTTAATAAGTACATTCAACTATTTCTAAAATAGTCCAAGAGAGAGATAAACAATTAATTATGGCATAAATTCTCATAAGCCAACAAACATCAATATGTTTAGGCTTTAGTCAATTTTCTAGATTTTATAACCTTTTTCATAAAAGGGTATCTTAGTAATCTTTATTTAAGATACGTATTACCCATATGATTCATAATCACATGGTTCAGAAATCATCAGATTGATATTTGATTACACATTTCTCTTCCGGAGAGGATACGTCTAGAACAACCACAAAATATTAAGGATAATAACCATACAAATACTTGGTTGAGATTTCCACACCTATATCAATTATATACTGACACCATCCTAGTATTTTAGATTCAGAGACAGTTCAACTTTATCGGAACAACATTTATTCCTTACAATTGAATATGTCTACTAAATACTAACAAGTGATTGAAAATCATGTTCTTCATAAGAACCGGAACATAATAACGTTTATTTAGTTCGCTTATTAGTCTGCTAGATTCATAATACAATACCAAAAATGTTGCAACGTTTGCTTCACTTTTCGAATCTTAATGCATTCCATATTTAATCTTTCTAATTTAATCATACTCGTAAGATATCATATATCTAAGAGTTGACTTGAACTTAGATAGATTTATCTCAACTCACTTGCCTAGAATAGAGACTTCAATAAGATCTCTTATTTTAAGCACATGTCCTAACTTTCCTTTTAATCCCTTAAGCACTTGTAAATACTTCTTAGCTTAGTCTTCATGAGACTTAAGAAAAATCAAAAGAGTTATGTGTTATGTTTCCTTTCATAAAGAAAATCCAACGTTTGTTAAATAGTCTATTTAACCTTTTGAATCATATTCAAAACATGAACTATTTAATCAACCTTCAAACAATGATTAAAGAAATAAGTCAATACTTAATTCTTTCAATTTTGAAAACAACCTTTCCAAAATTCGATGCGGTCATTTTTATTCAAAGTTTGAATTAATTGTCATCGTATGACAGAATGATCATATTTGATCGTTTCCAATATATGATTAATTCGTTGAAACTCATTTCAAGTGATTCAATCATATCATGAGCTTACGTTTTTTATTAATAATTAAAGTTTTGGAGCACCACATCAAATAGTCTCCTTGTCTATAACTACTATAATGGGATAGCTCGTGTCATTGCTTTTTTAAAAGAATTAAAATTACTTAACCATATTTGAGACGTTTCTCAAAAGGTAACTGTCATAATTTGGTTTTACTAATCGAGAATAAAAACATAGATATAAAAGTTTGCTAAAAACTACAACATAAAAATGAAGATAAAAGAGTGTTGTTGTTTATACACGCAAAATAAAAAAATGGTCTTTTGATTTATGATTTTGCTTCCACTAGTCAACTACTCCCAATTGACTTTCAAGATTCTTTCAAAAATTCTTTGGTGGCCAAGATCTCATCTAGTTACCCCTATTCCCGACGAGGGCCGATCAACCGGAATAATTTGAAAGGTAGGTAGCCATTTACCATTAACATCTCTATGTGACCTTTGGTGGTTGAATAGTAAACTCTTTGACAATTCACATCTTATGTGATATTCAACCCCTTGTCTCTAAAATTTGACGGTCATGACGAGGGCCAATCACCGCAAGATTCTTAGTCGAGTCATAACCCAAATATTCACGAGATCTCATAACGATCATATCTCAATAACGACGATATACCCGAGATAGGTGCAACTCCCGATGAGGGCCGATCAGTTGGATCCGAACAAGGGCTCTTCACCGTCTTTATAATATTGGGAGACATATATAACACGATTTTTGTTGTGCGAGTAATTTTAAATCAATTCACTTTATTAATTTCGAATTAATTACCTTAAATAATTGAATTGTGGTCTCATCGTGTATATCTATCTCTATAGACATACATCCTACACGTTAATCTAGACCGTGCCTAGTTATACATCTGTCGTATCATATAAAATAAATACAAGCACAAAATAAGTAAATAAATACGTAAATTAACCGGTATGACCATGGATTTTTCCTATGTGCGGTTTCGAATACAAACTGATGAAACCGTGGGTCACAATCTAAAGGTAGCTGCAACCGCCAATAGGATATTTAATGCGTCATTCACCAATGGGATCTTTATTTCATCTTTTTATGGTCTCCATCTTCCGCTCCATTCTTGTTACATAAATTTTTTCTAATAAAATAAATACACTGCTTTGCTGCGAAGTCTTGTGGGAATGGGATAATAATGAAAAATAAACTAGGTCACGTTCTTCATAACGGCCTAGGACAATTTTTAAACCAACGAAAAATTGGTACAAAAGATAAAATTATCCTATTGGTAGAGTCTATGATCAATCGGGGTCCATATAATCATATTATATCTACATAATATCTAATCCATACAATTACATCTTATGAAAAAGATAAAATTAAAAACTAACAACTTGCATCTTAATTAATCGATTAACGTTTGATCTATTAAATAATTTTATCTAATCAGTTAACAAATTAACATTTAATTAATTAATTGATTTTAATCGAAATAAAATTAACGTTAATTTTAAATGATTTCAATTTTAATTTAATCAATTGAAAAAACTATTCCAAAAATAAATCAAAATTAAACTTAAGTCTCTTTTGTTTCTTTTCTTTAGATTCCTAATCAAAAGGGATGCATTTGGTTTCTTAAAACAAAAAGCACCAGCCTTGGCCCTTTCCAAAATCAAGAATTTGAAAAGAGCCTAGGTCTAGGCCTTTTCCAAAATTAAATATTTTGAAAAGGGGCATAGACATATTCCAAACAAAATTAGGAATGACCTAGATTATTTAAAGGAAAAATCATATTCACCAAAAAATGCCCTGTGGCATCCCAATAGTCCAAACTATTTAATACGTTATTTAGTCACATGACATCAACTAAACAAATGATATCAATCACAACTATGAACCATATTGAATCACAAAATACATAAAAGAAAGGGACCCACCGTGCAACCGACACACTTGAGGATGCCGCCGACCACTGGCCGCCGGACACTGGTGGTTCCGCCGCCAGTCGGTCGAGCACCACCGGACCTTCTTTTTTTTTCTTTTCATGTATCGTTTTGCGAATCTAAAATCTTTCATCTTTTAATTACGTGATTTAAACGATAAAATTAACTATGCAAATTAGGTTGATAGACCGACCTTTTCTCTCTCTCTCAAATCTCTCTCTAAGAAACTCTCTATTTTTCATAAGAAACTATTAGTCTCTTGGAATTTTGATGTACAAAGGAACTAGCCAATCCCTCCGTTATATAGAGTATATGGTGCCACTGATGAATCTCAATCTGATTGGAGAAGCTTCTTAGTAGTTTGGGAAGAAAGAAAACATTATCCTAATAAAATAAGGAAAATCCCTTTGATTGATTTATCTTATTAATATTCAATATCTTATATTAAATATTTTTCCAAAATATATATTAACAATATGTAATATTGAATATATCTTTTATTATATTACAATAAATCTATTTACACATGTGTGCAAATCTATATATATTAATATGAAAATATTATGTTTTAGTCAACTTTCCATCATGTACATAAATTTTAATCCACACACATTTTTTTAGTTGTAATAAAAAGAATGTAAAATTGACTGGACCAAAAAAACTCTTAATAACCAGCGTCTGTTGCTTTCCTTCCGTCCGGATCTATCTCACGCCCAATCATATTTTCCGTTGCATCGGAGCCACAATCTCTGGTCAAAAATAATTTGCCTCTAAGAACAGATTGCCTTTGCTGAAGAATGTGCTCCTTCAAAAGACTAAGTGGGTTCATGCTTGCCTTTAGATGCTCAGATCCTCCTTGGATGCAGGTTCTTCATTTAATCCCTCAAAACACATCCATCTGATTATCACTTTCTGAGATATAAGATTGATAAATTGATACTGATTCGGTCATATTTGACCAGGAAGTTTTTTATTGAGTTGCATTTACAAGCATCTTTAGCAAAAAAAAAAATTGGTTGGTGGGCAAACAATTTATGTTGTGTCGATGGTTGCGTCGTTTTGATTTTGATAGTACTATTTCATTCTTTTTTAGCAAAACACCAATCTTTTTCAACATATTTTGTTAAAGTAGCTGCCACGTGTTATAATGTTAGTGTCTTGGCGTGTCGACGTTTTATCATTAGATTTATTCTTAGATTCTCAAGTACTAAATTCAGTTATTAATTCTGTGTACAAATACTTTGTATTGCTGCTAGAACATTTACTGAATGAATGAATCATCAATTATCTTCTTCTTTAAGATAATATATTTCTAACTTGGTATCAGAGCAAATAATGGCCGGAAACACTGCTTCCACTAATAATCCGGTGACCGGAGCTCAAGCAACTGCCCCACAGAGCAGTGTTATCGCCTCTGAGAGTATCCAGGTAACTGGAGCTCAAGTTACAGCCGGAACAACACCGACCTTTTCTCTTGGAAGTTTTTCATCTTTTCCGTTCATGCAGTATGCAGCCACTACCTCTCTTCCTCGCACTCCACCACCAACCTTCACAAATCTACCACCAGTTTCTCAAACTCTCCTCACTACAAGTAATCCGGAAACCGGAGCTCCACCTTCCTTTCCAGTTTCCATTCCAGTATTCAATGGAAATCTTCCTCAAATCTATAGTGTAAAGCTTGATAGATCCAACTACTTACTGTGGAAATCTGTTGTGATACCCTTTGTGAAGGGCCATCGTTTGGATGATTTTCTGTTTGGAACAGCTGTCGCACCACCAAAATTTGTTCTAACTGCATCTGGAACTGGACTGGAACATAATCCTCTTCATGATTCATGGCTTGCCACAGATCAACTTCTTCTTAGCTGGTTTAAAGGATCCATGACGAAACCGGCACTCCTTGAAGTGATGAACTGCTCTTCATCAAACGAGGTATAGAACACTTTGGAGATCTTGTTTAATAATAGATCTGAGTCTAGAATGCTTGAGTATAAGACTGCTCTTACAAGGACTGAAAAAGGGTCCAAACCAACGGTTGATTATCTTGCTCAAATGAAAGGATATTCAGATGGATTAGCAGCAGCAGGTTATCCAATTTATGCGTCTGAATTGATCCTAGCTGTTCTAGGAGGTCTAAATCGGGATTATGAATCTGTTATTGTCAATCTGACCTCCAGGATTGGATCTTTATTCTGGCAAGAAGTCCAATCTCAGCTAGTGACTCATGAACGGCTCCTAGCAGGATTTTCCCCATCATCAACTCTGGATTTGGGTGGATCCTCTGCCAATCTGGCAACTACTCACTCAGGTCAAGGAATAGGACAACCAAGACTTCAAGGACATGGAAATTACCAAGGTAACAATCGAGGTCATGGCTCTAACAGGGGTGGTAGAAATAGAGGAAGATGAGGTAGACAAGGATATGTGAATCAAGGAAAAGCTAGGCCTATTTGTCAAGTCTGCACTAAAGTTGGTCATACAGCTGCTGAATGCTATCACATGTATAATTCCAACAACAATGGTTAGGTCAATAATGGGAATTCTAGATCAAACATGAGGTCAAATGGTGGACAAAAATTTCCTCAACATGTTGCATACTTTGCCTCTCCAGATTCAGTTAGTGATGCAAGTTGGTATGCTGATAGTGGTGTAACAAACCATATTGCCTTTGATCTTAACATCCTGCACCAGATTCAGGGATATGATGGTTCTGATGGTCTAACAATTGGCATTGGTAAGAGTCTACCTATCAAACACACTGGACACTTTTCCATTCATACTGATAATTCTGATCTTTCCGTGAATCATGTCTTGCATGTTCCTAGTATCACCAAAAACCTGCTAAGTGTTTCCAAACTCACTTCTGATAATCCTCTAATTATGGAGTTTCACTCAAATTGTTGTTTTGTGAGGACAAGATCACAGGGAAATTTTTGTTGGAAGGAACCCTTAAAAATGGCCTTTACCAGATGCTCTTCCCTTCCAAAGCTCCTCAGAACTCTCTTCAATCCAAAGCCAATCAAGAACCAAGTTGTCTTGTGTCAGTTTGTAATAAGTCTGTTAATCAGAAGCATGAGTCTGTTGTTGATCAGTCTAATCTTAGTAGTAGTTCTAGTGTTTGGCATAGAAGGTTGGGTCATCCCTCTTCTAAAATCTTGAGTCTTGTCCTGAGTCTGTATGACATTTCTGGTATCAATAAAATTGAGTTTTGTGATGCTTGCAAATTGGGAAAACATCATTCCTTGCCTTATCCTACTTCGTTATCTAAAAGCAGTTCTTGTCTTGATCTTGTGCATGCTGATCTCTGGGGGCCAGTTCCCATTGTACCCACAAAAGGCTATCAGTACTATATAAGTTTTGTTGATGACTATAGCAGGTTTGTGTGGATCTATCCTTTAGTTATGAAAACTGATGCCCTTCCAGCCTTAATTAAGTTCAGATCCTTAGTTGAAAAACAATTTGAGAGGAGTATTAAATGCTTGCAGACAGATTGGGGAGGTGAATTTAGGTATTTTGAGCCCTATTTAGCAGAATCTGGGATTGTTTTTAGACATCCATGTCCTCATGCACATGGTCAGAATGGTAAAGTTGAAAGAAAACATAGGCATATAGTTGAAATAGGCCTAACTCTCCTAGCACAAGCTCAAATTCCCCTAAAATTCTGGTGGGAAGCCTTCCAGTACTCCACACACCTCATTAACAGGCTTCCCACACCTGTCCTTCAATCTATCTCACCCTATGAAAAGC
The DNA here is from genome assembly GCA_026214975.1 of Gentiana macrophylla. NCBI lineage: Eukaryota > Viridiplantae > Streptophyta > Magnoliopsida > Gentianales > Gentianaceae > Gentiana > Gentiana macrophylla. The sequence goes on from CM047811.1 coordinate 34,755,753, forward strand.
TGTTTAATCACAAACCTGACTACAAACTTCTAAAAACCTTTGGTTGCACTTGTTTTCCCTATTTAAGACCCTTTCAAAAACAGAAATTTCAATTTCACACCACCAAATGTGTTTTCATAGGTGTTAGTCCTTCACATAAGGGGTACATGTGCTTGGATGTTTCTGGCAGAGTTTATGTGTCTAAGGATGTTTTGTTTAATGAATTAGAGTTTCCCTATAAGACCTTGTGTCACCCTTCCTCACATGTCCATTCTACATCTGATAGTGATACTTCCCTCATACATGCATCAAACCCCTTTTTTGTCCATCAATCTCCTGATCCTGAGGACAGTCCCTCTGGTCATAACACACCTAGTACTAGGTCACCTACATCATCCTTTGTCCCTGCTCAATCCATTAGTCTAGCACCATCTTTCAGTTATGAGACCACTCCTCAATCTCCTCGTGGGCATTCTTCACCACACCCCACATCTCCACAGATGCATTCCTCACCTGCATCTGTTACTCAATCTCCCAGTTCTAGTCCCACTATTTCACCATCCCCTTCTCCAGTACCACATGTTCCTACTAATCATCACACTATGCAGACTAGAGCCAAGAGTGGTATTTATAAACCTAAAACTTATTCTTATCTAGCCTCTAAAGACTCTGTCCAGTGTCAATTGGAACCAACTAGAGCATCAGAAGCCATTGCATCTCCTCAGTGGCATGCTGCTATGAAGGAAGAATTCAAGGTCCTCATTGCTAATCATACTTGGGACCTTATGCCAGCTCACCCTCAACAACACTTAGTAGGCAATAGGTGGGTTTTCAAGCTCAAACTCAAGCCAGATGGCTCCATCTTGAAGCATAATGCAAGATTAGTGGCAAAGGGGTTTCATCAAACCCCTGGACTGGACTACAGTGAGACCTTTAGTCCTGTAGTAGAGGCTTCTACAATAAGAGTTGTCCTAGCCATTGCAGTCTCCTTAAATTGGCAAATTAATCAGATTGATATTAACAATGCCTTTCTCAATGGTACTTTGTATGAAGATGTCTTTGTTAGTAATATCATCCGCAACGGAAGCGTTTTTTTTTTGGATCTAGATCTATATAATACACGTAATAAAACAACTAGATCTACTCTACAAGGGGGGATGTAGATCATACCTCTTGAATCTCAAAATTCAAGTTGAAGAACCGCAAAAGGATGAATGTGAAGGTGTGAAAAGCACCACAGTCTTCCGATCGTGTGATCCAAGCAATTCCCGGTGGAAGGAATTCTTGACTCGAACCCCTCCGATATGCTACCGGAAAATCTCCAAGATTTCTCCCACTCTCTCCTTGGCCGAAATATTTTCTTCTCTCTACTATAGGGAGAAGTCGAAATATGTAATGTGTGTTAAGGCTTATATAGGAGAGTAAAACTTAGCCTCCAAGGATTAAATAATTAAGAGATAATTATTACATTAATCCTTTTTCCAAATAAAAGATAAATAAAATAATTATCCCAAACAAATTAGGATAAATCATATTATTATCTAATATTTCATGAATTATCATTTAATAAATAAAAGATAAATCACACATTAAATAATTATCCAAGAAAACTAATTTCTTAACAAATATTTAATCAAACTTGCGCCACCTTTGATCAAATAAAAGGTCACACGCAATTTCCATATTTGACCAAATGGGTCAAAATTGTCAACACACTAATTTGGGCCGAGTCCATGAAAAATGTCTTTTCCGTGTATTTAATTATTTAGCCCAACTAATTTAATAGTCCACTAAACAATTAATTCACATATCATTTTAATAAAGTCCAACAAGAACTAAATTAATATTATTAGGATTCGACGTCCGAGAATAGCTATGCTATATTAGGAGGCACGTCGGGGACCATGGACTAATAATCAGCGGCTCCGATAAATCAAAAAAATAATTATAGAATAATTATATTCGATAAATCAATCACAGGAATATGCCACCATAATCCCGTGACTGCACTCCTCCGATTACAAGATTATATTTATCTCCTCACGAGAATAATAATAAGCGTCCATTGATATAATCATTACATATGGATTAATCCTCCATAGACTGTTCATTCTAAATCGGGAAGTTACCGTTAACCCTTTTTAGAACCTCTTATCCTTATTTACCATTAACCCCCTAGTGATCAATTAATTCATACAACTCACTGGTAGCTAATCAGTGTAATATGAACTCGCACGATCGATCAGTTTCTAGGATTAACAAATAAGGGAACTGTCTATCTACTTCCATAAATGGAAGGAATGGATTCCGTATCGCGTGATAACACAAACTACTCACTCAATCCAAAGACAATGACAAGATGGGGTAATTCGGACCACCAGACTCGGTGTAATCCTTAACCGTCAAGTCAAACTTCATACTCGATTCAAGCGGTTGATCGTGATCACCTCAGATTAAGATATATCCATAAATATGATCATCCATTGATTCGATAAGACTTCTCGATTACGGAATTATATCGTGAACTCTAATCAAATCGGTCCATACTATATGATATATCTATCATATATAAATGTCCCATTAGGTTCTCTTAACCGAATGTCCGGATAAGACAATCACACCTATTGTGTTCGGGCGCATTAATAGCACGTTAAAGGAGAGACCCGATACTCGATTAACTTCACTACGGGCTAATTGTATTTTAAGTACATCTTCACTAACTCAATCCTCCCGTGTATATACCATACACCGAGTTAAGTGATTACATAAACGATATACTTTAGGGTTTTCTGTAGTGTAAATACTATTGTCACATCGGTGAATATGAGAATAATAAATATGAATAATAACATCATTTCATTTATTAAATAAAACAATTACAAAATTGTCTTTCGGGCATCACACCTAACAGTCTTTATGCCACAACCTGAAGGTTTTGTTGATCCAGCCAAACCTACACATGTTTGTCATCTCAGTAAGGCCTTATATAGGCTCAGCAAGCACCAATGGCTTGGTTTGATGAACTGAGAGTTCAGTTGCTAAAGTGGGGATTTCATTAGTGTAGATCTGATACTTCACTATTTATTTTCAATGAACCTAGGGTACTAATGTATGTCCTTGTCTATGTAGATGATATCTTGATCATAGGAAATGATACACATTCAATACATAAGTTTATCCACATGTTGCACTCCAGGTTTGCTCTGAAAGATCTTGGATCTTTGTCCCACTTTTTGGGTATGCACTCAGAGATGAGACAGGTTTGTACTTACATCAACAACACTATGCATCTCAGCTTCTAAGTAAATTGAAATTGGAACACTTGAAGCCTGTAGCAACTCCTATGACTACCACATCAGATCTCACATCCACTCAGCCACCATTTCTGCCTAATGCTACACAATATAGGCAAATTCTGGGAAGCCTACAGTATCCTACATATACAAGACCTGACATCAGTTATGCAGTCAATCAGCTGAGTCAATACATGCACGCTCCTAGGGAAGTTCACTGGTTTGCTCTTAAAAGACTGCTTAGATATGTAAAAGGCACTTTGGCATAAGGTCTCCACTTTCAACCAAGTCAGGAACTTACCATTACAGGGTTCAGTGATGCTGACTGGGCCTGCAACGTTGCTGATAGAAAATCTATGGGAGGATAATGTGTGTTTCTGGGAGGATCTTTGGTTTCTTGGAGCTCTAAAAAGCAGCAGGTTGTGGCAAGATCAAGTACAGATTCAGAATACAGAGCCTTGGCAAATGTAGCTGCTGAAATCAAATGGTTACAATCCCTGTTATCTGAATTACATATTAAGGTTGGAGCAAAACTTGTTACATGGTGTGATAATCTTAGTGCAGCTGCCCTTGCCTATAATCTTGTGTTTCATTCCCGGACAAAACACATTGAGATAGATGTACACTTTGTGAGGGATCAAATTCTCAAAAATCAACTTCAAGTGGCTTTTGTTCCTTCTTGTGATCAAGTGGCTGATTGTTTCACCAAGGCACTCTCTAACACTCAATTTCAGATAAACAGACACAAACTGAATGTTATTGACACTACCATCAGTTTGAGGGGGGGTGTTAAAGTAGCTGCCACGTGTTAGAATGTTAGTGTGCCACGTGTCAAGCTTATCATTAGATTTGTTACTAGATTCTCTAGTACTGAATTCAGTTATTAATTCTGTGTACAAATACTTTGTATTGCTACTAGAACATTTACTGAATGAATGAATCATCAATTATCTTCTTCATTATGATTATATATTTCTAACTTATTTCCATTCTTTTTCTTGTGTGATTCATCATCGAAATCCTCGGGATATGGGGTGTAGATATCTTTGTTTTCTTTCTACTTCTTTTTTCTTCGGCAGGATTTATGTGCAATTTCTTTTAGATGAGAAATTATTTTGATGACCTAAATCCACCGATTCACTTGAATTTGGGTGGTTATTACCAAGATTGTCTTTTGAAATGGGTGTTGGTGCTGGGAATTCCTTTAATTTTATACCCTTTTTCCATCGTTTCTCTTTCGTTGTTATTACTATTAAGTTACAATTTCCTGTAGATATGTGATTCGTGTCATTTTCTATAATTTTTGATAAGTGATTCACGGATGAGCAAAAAGATAATTCAGTCATCATCTGAGGCCGGCCAAATCTTAATAGGCAGAAGATTTTATTTTTACTTTTTTCTGTTGCAATTATTTGATCATATTAGGACGATGCTAATACAAGGTATTCCCTCAGATTACTTGAAAGAATTGCATATATTATTGCTCAACGTTTACACTTACATTTACCATTAATATAATTGCTTCGACAATGTACTAGGACATACAGATCCATGGCGTGCAGAACTCTAGTTTATTAATTTTTTATTACAAGTCTGAAAAGTGAAAACTTGAACTTTTACTGGATAATTCGCATATCCATTGCTTTCTTTTCCTGTCTGCTTTCCTTTGTTCTGTTAGTATTTCTTGAAAATATCAATGTTAATGGTGATATTTTGTCTGTTAATAAACGTGTTACTGTTACTGTGTTAGTATAAACACTGCGATAAAATTCGGATTTCAAATACTACGGCGAAAAGGTATCAAATGAGGTCTTAAAATGAAGATAAAAAAAATATGAACATTGTTGAAACAATATTGATGATCGGTGTTCTAAATAAAAAATTACTGTCGTTTATAAGAAAAAATCTCCGGTTAATGGAAATATTTTTTTGGTTTTCAAAATTTACGTCGGAAGTATATCGTATTTGGGCTCAAAGTAAAGAGCAAAAAAAATTTGAATTTTGGTGAAAAATTTTCGACGATCGGAGTTTTAAATCAAAAGTTACGATTATTGAAAAAAAAAAAAAAAAAAAAAAAAAAAAAAAGCAGGATCAAACTTCAAACCTGATGTACTCATGTACCTAAGGACGTGCGGCTCTGTGTAGGGTCAATTTTGTCTGTGACAAATTTTGTTTGTCCTTTTTACAACTAAAAAAATGAGTGTGTCATATTTATTCATTTTATAAATATTTTTGTCCTTTTCCCTCAATCCCCCTTATCAATATCTAATATTAATACATGCGATAATTGACTAAGTCATTATGTATCAATATACACTAAAAGGTGCGCATCAAGTCCTTGTGTATCAATATACACTAAAAGGCGCGCATCATATATTTGTAAATTTATATCAAATTAGTCAACATGATTAATATAATGTAATACAATTAATTAATTGTATAATCCTAGTGTATCTTATACACTCTAAAATTGCGCCACCTTTAGCCAATAAATTGGCATCCGGAATATTTTTTAATTAATCAAAATAATTAATATCTTTTATTTAATTCATTAATAATAAATAAATACCATCATATTAATTTATCACTCTGACGCTTTATAGTAGAAATAAAACTTTCCTTATTTGGTTATCGCTATAACCGCATTTTACTCCGACTAGATACTTTAATGTGTGTGACACGATAGGCTTCCAAATATGTTGGCCACAAACACAAAGTGTAAATTATAAATGCCCTTCATACCTAACGATCACGGGATAGCGTCTAGCAACACACCGTGACCCCCAATCATCGGAAGAGTCAAATGTAATGACTACTACCTTTCATGTGAAACAGTTACCGTATAAATAGAATCCTATCGCTGTAATAATATTCATACGGTCGTACGTCGAGTGTCAAATATCAACGGCCGTATCTTATAATCTGGATATCATGCTCTCTCGAAGTAACTCATTTACTTCCACATTGCAAGATTCACGGGAGTAAAACATTCCTTTTAAGAAGACCCTTTCGGATATTCTCCCCTACTGATAGGGTATGCGATTTCTGGATGACCAAACATGTATACTCCGCATGCTTCAGTATCATACCTAATCACTTCCGCATGATCGCCTCATGGCTAGGGGAAACCTCAATAGTGTCAAAGCATGACAATCCACACCGTGATGCCATGTAGATTCCGATCCTAAAGATAATTACACAACCGCCACAAAGTGTAAGACTCAATAGTGTAAGTGGGTCAGTCTAACATACGCATTCTCTAATACACGTCCACGTACAGTCCAAGTGTCTCTACACTTCGATAGATGAGTTTTATCCATGCCCTTAATGACAAAAGACATCTAATATGTGCTAGCATGTTTGTACTATCAATGTCATGTTTAATAGTACGTAAGCCTAGAGACATTTAAGTATCAAACTTATTAAAGTGATTAGAAATCTCATCAACCATAATCGTCTATCATGATTTCTCTATCACAGTTTAATACTAAGGACGTTGTCATATAACAATTCATAATTGGTTTTTTAAAAGAACAAATATATGACAACAGAAAAGTTATTTATTATATGTATAAACATAAAAAAAAAAAAAAAAAAAAATAGTAGAAATGATCCAACCCGGTCGGATCCGGTCCAACCCGATTGTGTTTAGAACACTATTTCAACAACAATTGCATCAACGGGCTAAAATTTTTAGCATTTTTTAATATAAATTTATATATCATAAGGCCCGGTGTATAAAAAATCATGAAATCTATTATAACTATAATATCAAAAAGATTGCTGGAAATAATGTAGTTACAAAACATAAAATTAAATTAGCAATTGATAGTATTTCCCTACCATTTTGAATTTTTTTTATAATTATCATCAACCCCTAGCATCAAGAAATCCCATTAATTTTCTCTCCTAGCATGGCAAGAAACTCCTTAGTCTTTTGCTATGAAATGTTCTTCAGAAAATGTCTTAGCTTTGCTGGTTCTTCTACAAAAAATATGGTGGAATTTGACTTTTTTCTTTTCTTTTCTAGAGAATGAGAAAAAAAAAGGGAATGGAAGATAAAGTGAAGAAGAAAGATGATAAAGTGGGTGGTTTAGTGGTGAATTAATGGGGACTTAATTTCTGAAGAAACGTTTTGTTTTAGACAATAGGCTAACGTGTGGAACTCCACGGTTTCGCTAAGAACTGATTATTGTACCTACATAAATTTACTTTTAAAGTCTGGCCAAAAAGTGATACATGTCGTGACATTCAACCCCCTAAAAAAGTTGTTTCGACCTCGAAACTTATTTACTTTGAAAAAATTTACAAGTTGCAAAACCAAATTTTTAGACATGAAGATACTAATGTAGTCTATAGTGAATCGTTTCTTTTTATATACTTTTCTTTTGAAAGATATCATAAAACTCATTGTCAAATATAAAACTAATTTGTAGTTCAACAATCTGCTCTAATGCCTTTTCAAATATTCATTGCTCAAAAACATATAATTGTTTTAAAAAATATATTGTAATATCCTGATTTTTGAAAAAGTGCATTTCAGTCATTTAACGGAAATCAGAATATTAGATTTATTTTAATTATTGGAATTAAAGGAAAAAAAGGAAATTAAAGGATTTGTTAATTAAGGAATTAATTGAAATAAGTTTTAATGGGATTAATAGGGAATTAAATTCCATCATTAAAAAAAAAAACACTTTCACGCTAAAATTGAGAAGCAGGAGGCGCAAGTTTGAGAAAAAAAGGGGAGAAGAGACTTTCTCAATTCGAAGCTAATCCGTTGTCCTTTTCAACAGACGCATCAAGAGGAAAATATTGTACGAAAGGAGAGGATCGTTTTGATACCGACAATTAACCGGTTGGAGAAGGTAAGATTTCATCTTAGTATAAGTTAGATGTTTGAGTTTAGGTTGCTTTGATTTTCAAGAATTGTAGTTTGATCAATTTGGTTTGATCAATTTCTAGGTTGAATCGAAAGCTAGGTTCTTTTGGTGTTTTGGATCGTTTGTTGCTCGCAATTGAGGTAACGGGGTTTTCATATTGAAGGATTGTTGTTTGATGATGTATTTCCTGTGTTTTTACTGCATTTTTCTGAGTTTAGAATGAAGTGGTTTGGAGTAGAATCGTTTAGAAATTGTTAAGTGTTGATTTTAGGGTAGAAATCTGGTTTTCTGATGCAGTCGAACCCTATCCGTACGGATAGAACCTTTATCCGTACGGATATTTCACTAAATCGGGCAGAGAGTAATACAGAGATATATCCATCCGGTTAGGTCAATTTATCCGTCCGGATATCTAACTGTCCGTCCGGATATCTTTTTGTCCGACCGGATAGTGCTGCTTTCCTTTATAATGTGTCTTAAGCTATGAGATGAGTTCTAAATGTTACCTTTTGATGTTATAACCCCTAATGAACATGACAAAGCCATGAATAAGCTTCCGACGCGTTTGGTTCGCACGAATGTATTCTTAAAGGGAATTGAAGTTCGGGACCGTCGGAATAGTAGGAGTGGCCTTGTGCTTTGGTGAATTAGTATTCATCAATGTACGTGTAATTGCTAGATTGAGTCAGAAGTCTAAGAAAGAGAGAGTAGGAGCTTTTATGCGGAATGAAACTAGGTGGCTAGTTAATCGCTTAATAAACGTAATTGACTAGATAAAAGATTAAGCATCATGAGAGCTTGAATAGCACGATACAACATCGGCAATGTGTTGGTTGGCGAGATAAAGTGGTGATGGTCACGCGCCGGATTCTAGACAAAGCCGATTAAAGTAGTGATCATACCGCCGGACAACCTCACGAACCAAATAGTCATTCACCGGATGACTATAGTGCTAGCCGATTAAAGTGATTGATTGTCTCGGGACATTTAGAGATTTATCTCTACATAGGGTTGCAACTTTTGTCTTAGTGCATATCTTACTAAGTGTAGTGCCCTCGCAAACATGATGTAACAAAGATAAGCTAAACTAGTAACCCTAGGGACCTCGTGTTATACTATGAATATAATGTGATAGTTAGATGTAAGATCATGTTTAAACGGTTTATTAATAAGATGAGGTTTACTTGCTTTCATTATAAAACGCATGATTTCATTAGCTTCTACTGTTATTACTAAATGCGTTTGTACTTACCCGTTATATGCTTTGTTTGAGAAGATGACAAAGTTTATGTAGATGATGATGAACGATGAGGAAGTTTGAAGATTTTATATGAAGTTGCTTTTGAAGACTTTCTTTATTTCAGTTTTTGATTTAAAACTATATTGTCAATTCATTTTGAATGTTGTTTTTTTGTGTTTGGCTCGTTTAGTGGCCTTTGTTGTAAGACTAGATCGTTTGGCTTCTTTTGTTTTGGAATTGATGTAAGGCGTTTCATTTTCCATTTTTTGATTTTAGTGCAGCATTGAATCTGGTTTAGTTGGTCTTTGGAATTTATTTCCCCGAGTCGTTTCGTTTCCGCATTGTGTTTATGATATATGACGTAAGGCTTATGTATAATATTAGATTATACTTAATATTATACATGCCGGGCGTTCGTTTCCGGATAAGGACTCGGTGTCCGGGAACGGGGTGTCACAGTTGGTATCAGAGCCAATGTTTCTTTGCTGCTTAGGACTTGACTTTCTTGAGATAAGTGTTTAGAGCTTTAGTAATCCGTAAGTTCTCTCTCTTATTCTACAGAATGGTGACTACACGCAGAGGTTCGGTGCCAATAATGAGGAAGGAAGTTCAAGGAATCCACCGCAGGGAGGCAGAGGTAGAGGACCTACGATTAGTCGGCCCGGTGGTTTCGGGGGTGAATGCTAATACTACGGGTCTAGAGTCAGCTATAGTGGGACGTGTTCAACAAACAGGACGTTCCCGGTTTGAGCAGGCAACTGTGCCTGACTATGATACACCGTTGTATGTGATGAGTGGTTGGCGAAATACCCACGATACATGTGACTCATTTATTCTGAGTATATCCTCCTCCTCCATCGAGAGCACGAGAGTCACAACCGATCTATAGTCGTCCACCTGCATCCGCTTTTTATCCGCCACCAGTTTATGACTACACACCACATCCTACAGTTCTTCCTCCACCTCCGAGCGGAGCTAATACTTTGTGGCACTGTGTTATGCTTACGTTAGTTTCAAAGAACAACAAAGATTTCAACCATATCAGCGATTTCATCAGTATGGGACTGGTCACTCAGGGTTTCCACCTCAGCAAGCATATCCACCACCCCCATATCAACAACCTCACCAGCGAGAGACACCCTTTGGATATCCTCCAGTTAGACCAGCAGTTGAGCAAGATCCACCAGTGGACTGGTAGGAACTGGGTTCAGGACTTCTTCGGGAATGTGGAACATTCAAAGGCCGAAGAATGGATAAGGAGTTTCGGAAAGGCTGCAGGAATATTCATGTTCTGAATCGAGATGGCCTTGATTGGCGATCGATTTTCTCTTGGGCAAATTGAAGCTTGGATCGATGCCATTCAGAGCGATAATGGGAAGGTAAGCGATTGGGAAGGGTTTAAGGTTTTGTTTTACAACGAATACTTCCGGCCACGGTGCAAGCCGATAAGGCAAGTCGGGTTTCGAGTTTAAGCAAGGTATACACCAGGCGATTGTCTGAGTACACTAATAAGTTTAACGAACTAGGGACGGTTTTACCCTGGTGATGAGCGTTGAAGAAAGAAAGATGGCACTATACAAGGATGGGTTGGCTTATGAAATACGATCAGGTATGTTGGGTTTCTGACCAGGAATATGGTGAGCTTATGAACAAGGCTTTGGAGGTTGAGACTTTTAGGAAGAAAGCTATTGTTGTAGTTGGGAATAAGAGGCCGTTTGGATCTTTTCGGAGTAATAATCGTGGGGCACCGCAGGAGAACTTTAAGAAGACCGCAGACCAAATGACGATTAATCGAGAAAAGTGGTCCACCTCGTGTAGTATGTTCTAAATGCAACAAGGCACATGCGAGGAGAGTGCAGTCGGAGGTAACGGTTGTTTTATTTGTGGAGAAACGGGGCACTTCTCCAGAACTGCCCTAAGAACTTATCTCAGTGGAACCCAAGCAGAGAATGAGAGGAATCGAATGCAAACCGTGGATCTTCTAGCGAGACCTACTCGTGTCTTTGCTATTGATGTGGAACCGTAAGAGCCTGATGATCTTGTTGTTACAGGTACATTTTAAGTGTTTGTGTTTATTATGAATACTTAAAATTATATGGACGCATATGATGTTATTTATTGTACTTAAATTGATCCACTTGCTAGGTACCATAATCATAGATAGCTTAGCAGTGTCAGCCTTGTTTGATACTAGAGCCTCAGGTACTTTTGTGTCTTCTAAGATAGCTAGGAAGTTGAACCTACCACTTCAGGAGTTGGAGAAACCTCTAAGTATCACTACACCTTTGGGAAGAGTTACTAACGTTGCACAAGTTTTACCTCAAGTCGACGTTAGAGTTGGAACTTATACGTGTAAATCAGACTTAAAAGTTTTGGACTTTACAGACTTTGATGTAATTCTGGGGATGGATTGGCTATCCAAGAATTTTGTTCATGTGGATTGTAGAGGTAAGAAAGTGGTCTTTAGAGTTCCAGGTAAGTCAGATAAGACCTTTCAGGGTAACATTTATAAGCCAAGTAAGAAGAGGCATCCGATAATATCATCGGTTAGAGCCATGAAGGCTTTGCAGAGGGTTGTGAAGGGTATGTTCTTTATGCTATGGACACAGAGAAGCATACTCCTAAGTTAGAAGAAACTCATATAGTTAAGGATTTCCTGAAGTTTTTCCGGATGAGTTGCCGGAAATATGCCAGCGAGGATATAGAGTTTGAGATCTGATTAATCCCGGAGCAAAGACTTTTCTGACCAAGGCACCTTATAGGATGGCACCAAATTGAATTAAAAGAGTTAAAAGTACGACTTAAGGACATGTTAGAAAGGAATGTGATCCAGGCAAGTACATCGCCTTGGGAGCACCGGTTTTGTTTGTGAAGAAGAAGGATGGTAGTTTGAGGATGTGCATCGACTACAGAGCCTTAAATAACGACAATCAAGAATAAGTATCCTTTGCCTAGGATTGATGACTTGTTTAACCAGTTGCAAGGAAAGAAGGTGTTTTCTAAGATTGACCTTAGGTCAGGTTATCACCAGTTGAAGATCAAGGTTGCAGATAGACCGAAGACAGCATTTAGTACAAGGTATGGACATTATGAGTTCCTTGTCATGCCTTTTGGACTCACTAATGCTCCATCAGCGTTTATGGATCTATTGCAAAGAGTCTTCATGCCTTATCTTGATAAATTTGTGGTAGTATTCATAGATGATATCTTGATATACTCTAAGGATGAGAAGGAGCATGATGAGCATCTGAGGATTGTTTTGCAGACTTTAAAGGAAAAGAAATTGTATGCCAAGTTTTCAAAGTGTGAATTTTGGTTAAAACAAGTTAGTTTTCTTGGCCATGTAATTTCTGGAGATGGAATCCAAGTTGATCCTGTGAAGATAGAAGCCGTTTCTAAGTGGCCTAGACCTACTACAGTGACAGAGATAAGAAGTTTTATTGGTTTAGCGGGCTACTACAGGAAGTTTGTACAAGATTTCTCGAAGATAGCAACTCCTCTCACTAGACTTACTCAGAAAAACATCAAGTTTGAGTGGACAAAGGAGTGTGAGGAAGCTTTTCGAGACGTTGAAGGATAAGTTGATGCAAAGACACTGTGTTAGCTTTGCCGAGAGGTCTTTGATAACTATGGCGTGTCTGGATGCTTGAGTCAAGGTTTGGGATGTGTTACGATGCAAGCAGAAAGGTAATAGCTTACGCCTCTAGCGGTTAAAGGTTCATGAGAAGAACTATCCTACACATGACTTGGAGTTGGCAAAGCAGTGGTTTTGCTTTGAAAGCAAAGTGGAGACACTACCTTTATGGAGTTAAGGCAAGAATATTCACGGATCATAAGAGCCTTAAGTTCTTTTTCACTCAAGAGAATTTGAATATGAGGAAAAGAAGATGGTTGGAGTTTGTGAAAGACTACGACTTGGACATTCAATACCATCCGGGTAAAGTGAATGTTGTAGCGGATGCACTTAGCAGGAGACCGGTTAATGCCATCACTACATTGCAAGAAGTGGTCGATCAGTTAGGCAGTTTTGCGATTCAAGTGGTTGAACGGGAAGGTGAAGCTCGGTGTTTTGCGCCATTGATGGCAAGGTCGAGTTGTTAGATGATATCCGGGCAAAGCAAGACAAAGACCCGGTGTTAGTGGATTTGAAGCGCGTAGCTCGAGAGAAACCTACTGATGGGTTATCGGTTGGATAAGAGTGGACATCTTTGGTATGGTAATCGCCTGTGGTGTGCACGATGTTGATGGACTAAAGCGACAAGTCATGGATGAAGCCTATAAGATTGCCTTTGCGGTTCATCCAGATCTACCAAGATGTCTGAGAGATCTCAAAGAGAGGTATTGGTGGCCTGGCATGAAGTTGGATATTGCGAGTTTGTGGCAAAGTGTGATACATGCGAGAGAGTTAAAGCAGAGCCTGAAGGCCAGGAGGTTTGTTGAAGCCTTTGGAGGTACCGGAATGGAAATGGGAGAACATCACGATGGATTTCATCACCGGTTTACCACGTACGAAGAGTGGCCATGACATGATATGGGTGATTGTTGACAGACTCACGAAATCAGCCCATTTCTTGCCATGTAAGGTTGACATGCCTATTAAGAAGTTCAATCAACTGTATTTGGACAATATAGTGAGACTTCATGGTGTGCCTTTATCTATCGTATCCGACAGAGATAGCAGATTCATAAGTCACTTCTGGAAAGGGTTGCAAAAGGCTTTTGGAACAAAGACGGACTTGAGTACAGCCTTTCACCCACAGACAGACGGTCAATCCGAGAGGACAATCCAGACTCTCGAGGACATTCTTAGAGCTTGCGTTCTTGAAGTAGGGGGATCATGGGATGAGTTCCTCTCAGTGGCAGAATTCGCTTATAACAACAGTTATCACGCTAGTTTGGGGATGCCACCGTTTGAGGCCTTGTATGGTAGGAAATGCCGGACTCCACTTTATTGGGATGAAGTTGGGAAAAGCGATTGTGACAGGCGGAGTTAGTTAAGCAATGGCTAAAGAAAGTTGAGCCGATACGGAAGAATCTTAAAGCCGCTCAAGACCGGCGAGAAGAGTTGGGGCGAGATATCGAGAAGAAGACCGTTAGAGTTTGCGGTTGGGGATGAGTGTATCTACGAGCTTCTCCGATGAAGGGTGTTAAGAGGTTTGGGCGAGAAAGAAAACCGAGTCCGAGATATGTGGGGCCTTTTGACATCATCGAAAGGATTGGAAAGTTAGCATATAGACTTCGGTTACCGGAATTGATGTCTAGGGTACATAATGTCTTCCATGTATCCATGCATAAGAAATGTCTATCTTCTACGGATGTGGAATCTCAGTTTGATCCGGAATTGCTTCAAGATAACCTATCCTATGTTGAGAAGCCGGTTAAGATTCTTGATAGGAAAGAGAAGATGGTCAAGAGAAGGATGATTCCTTTGGTCTTGGTGCAATGGAGCAATCATTCACCAAGTGAAGCGACATGGGAAGAGGAAGATGTGATGACAGTTGAGTTTCCAGAGTTTAAAGATCTTCCAGGTACGTTCAAGTTTCGAGGACGAAACTCCTCTTAAGGGGGGAGGAATGTAATATCCTGATTTTTGAAAAAGGGCATTTCAGTCATTTAACGGAAATCAGAATATTAGATTTATTTTAAGGAAAATTAGGGATAAGGACACAATCTGGAATATTTTTAAGTAACAGGACAGCTACATATTTTTTATAGGGAGAAGGACAACTGCATAATTTTTATAGCGAGAAGGACAAACAGTGAATCCCAAAAATCAATGAATCTCCCCAGTGAATCCCGAAATCAGTGAATTTTGACAGTGAATCCCGAAAATTAGTGAATTTCGACAACGACTTTTGAAAATTAGTGAATTTCGACAGTGAATTTCGGCAGTGAATTTAAACAGTGAATTTCGAACACAAGTGAATTTCGACAGTGAATAAATAGTTTTGTCCTTTATGCAAAAGTTTCAAAAGACTGTCCTTCTACTCAATTGATGAAATATTTTTGTCCTTCTCCCTCATTGCCCCTTTATTTTAATTATTGGAATTAAAGGAAAAAATAAGGAAATTAAAGGATTTGTTAATTAAGGAATTAATTGGAATAAGTTTTAATGGGATTAATAGGGAATTAAATTCCATCATTCAAAAAAAAAAAAAAAAAAACACTTTCACGCTAAAATTGAGAAGCAGGAGGCGCAAGTTTGAGAAAAAAAAAAGGGAGAAGAGACTTTCTCAATTCGAAGCTAATCCGTTGTCCTTTTCAACAGACGCATCAAGAGGAAAATATTCTACGGAAGGAGAGGATCGTTTTGATACCAACAATTAACCGGTTGGAGAAGGCAAGATTTCATCTTAGTATAAGTTAGATGTTTGAGTTTAGGTTTGCATTGATTTTCAAGAATCGTAGTTTGATCAATTTGGTTTGATCAATTTCTAGGTTGAATCGAAAGCTAGGTTCTTTTGGTGTTTTGGATCGTTTGTTGCTCGCAATTGAGGTAATGGGGTTTTCATATTGAAGGATTGTTGTTTTATGATGTATTTCCTGTGTTTTTACTGCATTTTTCTGAGTTTAGAATGAAGTGGTTTGGAGTAGAATCATTTAGAAATTGTTAAGTGTTGATTTTAGGGCAGAAATCTGGTTTTCTGATGTAGTCGAACCCTATCCGTACGGATAGAACCTTTATCCGTACGGATATTTCACTAAATCGGGCAGAGAGTAATACAGAGATATATCCGTCCGGTTAGGTCAATTTATCCGTCCGAATATCTAACTGTCCGTCCGGATATCTTTTTGTCCGTCCGGATAGTGCTGCTTTCCTTTATAATGTGTCTTAAGCTATGAGATGAGTTCTAAATGTTACCTTTTGATGTTATAACCCCTAATGAACATGACAAAGCCATGAATAAGCTTCCGATGCGTTTGGTTCTGCACCGATGTCACGGATTTTATCAACACAAAATAAACAAGTAATAATCCGGTTAACCTCAAGTATAAGGATCGTAGTAATAGCGGTTAATGCCGGGTCGATCTTACGGGGAACTAAACGATTGTGATTTCTAGTTTTTATCTAACTAACCTATGTCACGATTACTAAGCTGAATAGCGGATAAAACTAAACGAAATACTGAAAGCAAAACTTAACTAAAACGTAAAACTGGACAGAAGAGATGATCTAAAGCCAGGAAAGATACGGGCTGCGAACCAATTTAAACTAACTAATCTGAGATGCAGATAAAAGTAAACTAACTAGACAAATTCAAGCTTTTAAGGATTTAAATCAAATTTATAACGAGCAAACGAGGATTGATCCACCTATCCAACAAGCATTGATTCCCTATCTCGATTATATTGCGTTTTATTGAGTTGTGATTCACCTCACCTAAACATGAACCCTAATTCCTTAGAAAGTTCATCTATCAATCTATTATCTTCCGATGTAAGATTAACGCGTTTAATAACCAAAGGTGCAAACTTTGTGTTTATAATCTAGTAATCAGACCTATTAACTTCCGTTATGATAAATTGAATTACTATTCTTATTCATGGTGATCTAGGGTTTATTAAGACTTCCATCAACAATAAACAATCAACACATGCATATCTTCCGATATAAGAGCAAATTAAACATGAATGAGCATGAATAAGAAACAACCTTTATTAAAAACTCACAGTATAATCAAGAAAACGAAATCAACAATTGTTGGACGGCTTCACAATACTCGTTTGATGAAGCTTTTAGCCTCTGAACATCCTCAGCAACTCAAATTTGCAGAAACAGTGCATAAAAAGTAACTAGTGTTTAATCCAAACTAAGAGCATAAAAATAGGAATAAAAAGATGAAAAACGCAGCCTAAAGCGCGCCCTAGGTTTAGGGTTTTGAATAATGTGAGTATGATCATCTTTTGTGGAGAAAACAGCCGACTATATATAGATTTCAAAGTCGGTTCTGCTAAGTCGGCCACCGGACGCCCGTCTGGTTCTTGGGACGCACGTCCATTCTTCACATGAACTTCAAATCGGGCCGAAGTCATGACCAAACGCCGCCCGTGACGGGCGCCCACTTCGAGCGCCCAAACATCACGAATCAACTTCCCATATGCGGACGCTCGTTCAATTTCATCAGACGCCCGCCCTTTGGGACGGGACACGACGCCATCCAATATGCATTTGGATTTCGATTTCTTTATCTTTATCTCCTTTTAATTCGATGTAAATCATCATTATCTCTTCCTCTTCAATCAAATCCGACTTGATCATCTTTGAATCACCTCTTGAGCTCGAATTTGCGCTTTCTATGACACATAAAAATAACGCAAAATGTAATATCGCTCGAATAATCATAAAAACATACTTAAAACACACAAATTAATCCTATGTTGCGAATAACTTATTTAAAATACCATTTGCTCAATAAATCCATTAACCGCTCGTTTCTTATACAAATTCATACAAATATGAGAGAAAATAACATAAAATATAGCGTTATAAATCGTATAAATTCACCCTTAACAACTCCCCCACACTTAAGCTTTTGCTCGTCCCGAGCAAAACAAAACAAAAGTTAGGCTCGAGAGAAGAACAGGCATCTAAACGTGCATAACACATATCTAATAAATCAGAAGTTCACCCTTGTGCGCGTGCATAGCCATAATAAACTTCCACTATATCCAAACTCGAGAAACTCGAAGCAAAACTAGCTAATACCCCCTTGTAGACTAGTAATGAAGGACACTCATAAGATGCACCCTACAAACGTGACATATCCCGAAAAGAATGATCGAATATATCTAGGGCCTTTCTGAAATACTCAGAGGATAATCCCTACAACATATCTGTCAGTTTCTACTGGGGATAAGATAGACGATAACTTAGTCTTATATACATTTCATAACACTTTATCAGTTGATTTAACTTTTCACTTAAAACACACATCAGAATGAGCTCTTGCCCTGTCATAGCAGAATAGGACATTTCGAGATAATACCTACCTTACTCCAATCATAAGGCAGACTTCTTACGATTGTCGTGAGCTTTTAGTCATCATAGTGGTATAGGACATACGTGGTATACCCTACCCCACTCAAATCATCGACTAGCTTTCGACACACACAATTAATTCATTTAATTCAACTTCTTCAATTGGACAATAGTTACGTGTACTTATCACATTCAAACTTCTAGATATTCCCAAAGATCTCATACTTTGGATCTAAATACAAACTATCATAAATCTCACGATATATACGTAGCACTAAGCACATGACTTACGAGAAAATCAAAACCACTAATCCAAAAGGGTATAACTTTATAAATTAGCTCATCATTCACTATGGCTCGTGAAAAATAGTGTCGTGAAACATCTAACTTACCAAATATATGATACATTTAATCGAATCGCCTACTAGGGACAAAACAAAAACAACGATTGTCGGAAAATTTCAAAAATTTTAGCTCATTTGCATAGAAACATTACGAATTAAGCAAATGTGTAGATACATATCAAACATTCCTCTCCCCACACTTAAAAAGCAACATGTCCTCATGTTGTGCAAAACGAAAGAAAAAGGAAAAGACTTAGCTGATTTAAATCGAAACTCGAATCGTTGGTCAGGCCAGAGCCTTCATAATGATATCAAGAATGCGTAACCAGACAATGTAGATACCTGCACGTCTTAGACAAACATGGAACCATCTCGGGGAAAACGGGGAGTCATACCAACATGAAAAGATATATCAAAAATCAAGATAAAGCAAAGTGAGAGCACGCAATACATCCAGAAAGTTGAAACACAGTTGAAATGAAAGTACGCGCGCCTTATGGCTTACATGATCCATCGAAAATAAATAGTAGCAATATCAAAATTACAACAAACCTTATAAGTAAAAATGTCAATACAAAACAACCAACGTGAAAATAGACAAATAAGATCAAGGTTGGCTCGGTGCGCAAACATCATCAATTTGGAGGATCAGAGGAGGTCCGAAGGTGGTGCCGTAGCCCGAGCCGCCGAAGTCAGCCGCTCATCATCCGAAGATGACTCAGTCGAAGTCGTAGAACATCCGCAATGACCCGCTCAATCTCATCAAGAAAGAGATAATCAACGGAGCTCGGATTGAAAATCCTGTCATCCCTCGGTTGCCGGCCTTCACATATACACCGTAGGATCGTCAAAATGTTGTTCGCGTGCATCCCGAATATCACCGAGCCATTCCGGAAACTATTTGCCATGCTTAACCGCATCGACGGCGGGAGATAAAGGAGGAAGGGAGGATGCACGAGGCGTTGCCGATGAACCAGGCTCCGGAGGTGCCTCCGGCTCAGAATGTCCCGAGGGCTTACTCTTTTCCCTTTGTAAAGGCCTCGGGTTCTTCGGCTTATGATCCGCCCCAAACTCAGGCACACCGGCATCGAGGCACAAACTGTGGATCAAATGAGGGACGATCAAGCTCCGTGTATAAACCTTCTGATTGATCGAGATCTCGTCATACAATGCCTGTCCCACATCCACATTCAAGCCAAATGTCAACGCATACAACATGCCCAGGTCACCTATATGAAAATGTGTCAAGTTGTTCTTAGGCAACAACCGACTCTGAATGAATCGACACTGGACCTTCCAATCCTCCGTCCAGGTCGTGGTAACCAACTCCTTCCGGTCTCCTCCCGGTCTCAACGTCTAGGCCACATCCGGGCAAACTCTCAATCTCAACCCTCCAAAGGATCCCGTCCCCAACTGCTGCCTGCATGCACAATCTCCTCCTTATAATCCCGACCCTCGAAAGCCGCTAAGTTGTATATTGATTAATCACCTCCGGTGTAAAGGGAACTTCACCCCTCGAACCACGACTACCTTTGTCCCCAAGTCGGTTTCGAACAGTTTGCATAAAATTCCCGAACTAGGGAGCTATTCACCGGGGTAGTCGGGATTGTCATCAAGGCTTCCCATTTCCTATCCTTAAGCAACTTAACGAACCCCGGATCGACCTTCGCCTCCAAAATAGCCCTCTCAACCAACATGTTTCTCGAAAAGTAATGTTTAGTATAAACTTCATGGGCTCTAGGGTTCACGAATCGACGAGGCAATGGCATCGGGGCAACGGTTTTAGATTTCTTTCTAGGAGGGGCTGCCCTAGGTACAACTGGTTCCTCTTCCCGGGTAGCATCGGCAGTTTCTCAAATACCTCTAGACGAACCTCCACTTTTCGAACTCTAGGCATCCGTACTCAAAGGCACATCATCATCCGTCTCGGACTCCGAGGTTGGCTCATCTCTTAAGGTCGCCCTAGTTTGGGTGGCTCTCAGGGGGTTGCTCACGAATACTCACACCCGGTTAGGATCAACTAAGCGTGGTCAATCTCTATACGCTTTTCCCCGCCTCCCGGGCCACTTCCTTACCATGCCTCTTCACGACTGTCTTCTTATGAACCATTTCCACGCCTAGTCTAAACCAAACAATCCGAATGTGCACAAAAGATACCCGTTTAACATCCAAAGCGGGATTTCAAAACAACCAAACCACAACCACCACCATAACCATCACCAAACAATCCATCCATCACCCATCACAACACCACATCACCAAAACAGAGCAGAAAGAAACACCAAAACCAGAAAAAAAAAAAAACAAATTAAGGTAACATTCAAGAAAACGAGCCGACCAAAGATCGAACTCACAAAAACGTGAATGAAATCTAGAAAAGTTGTTACTAACTTACCGAGTAGGGTGAGTAGATGTTGATCGAGGTGAAAGCGAGTACAAACAACACAAAATGACCTCCAAAATCAAATTTTTCTTCCAAAAGTCGGATTGCCTTTGGGTCGATTCTCCAAAAATATCGTGTTTTGGGGATTTGGTTATGAAAATCAAAGAGAGGGTATCAAGGGCGGCCTGTAGCACTTTGAATCGCTCAAAACGGTTTAGAATTGACGATTTTAGGGCAAAAGGAGGGAGAGGAAACGGTTTTTCCTTTTAAAAATTCTGAAAAGTGAAGGTTCACTCGAAGAAGGGTATATATAGACGAGAGGTTGGGACGCTCGTCAACTCAGTGGACGGGCGCCCACCGAAAGACGGATGAACGGGACGGGCGTTCGGTTTATTAGACGCTTCGTCCAAGAGTTTAAATCACATACGAGATTGGAGGAATAAAGCGGCAGGCGGGCGCCCGAGGCTTAGTGGACGCTTCGTCTAAAATTTGGTCAAGGCGGACGGGCGTCGAGTTCGGACGGGCGCCCAGCGAT
Organism: Gentiana macrophylla; assembly: GCA_026214975.1. Classification (NCBI taxonomy): domain Eukaryota; kingdom Viridiplantae; phylum Streptophyta; class Magnoliopsida; order Gentianales; family Gentianaceae; genus Gentiana; species Gentiana macrophylla. Next base: position 34,777,390 of record CM047811.1, read on the forward strand.
ATAAGTGCAAAAATTATAAAATTTCCATACAAATCAAATTCAAAATTGCCCTTTCTTATTAAACTTATATAAAACTTCAAAAATACAAATAAAAATCAAATGAAGTACATAAAATTACTAGAAAATAAATAAAAACAGATGGAAAACAGTGGGTTGCCTCCCACTCAGCGCTTTTGTTTTACATCGTTTGCTCGACGAAACATCCTAAGAACGCTAGTCATCATAAATGTCCGACCAATCGATCACTCGAATGAGACGGCGGAGCATGTCAATCGCCGGAGGGAAGTCATACTCATCTTGTAAACCCCAATCCTCACCAGCTACATCAACACCTCGAAAGTGCTCAGCTTGCAGCACTAGCGCTAAATCGGTCAGCATCGGATCATTGAGGATGGTGTAAGGACGTCCTAGAGCTGCCTGTAACTCCTCAGTAGTAAAGTCTCCACCTCCCGAACAACGGGGAACAATGAGAACATAGGTGACCGTCTTGACGCGGGTACTAATGTCAAAATCTACGTGCAAAACGATGGTTCCTCCCGGTCCGTCATCTACGATGAATGAGTGGAATCCTCTAAGGAAAGGTAACTCCTCATTTGAACACCGAAATCCATATCTAGAAAGCACAACTAACTGACAGATAAAAAAAAACAAAAACTTAATAGGGCTAAAACTGAATAAACTAAACTTAAATACTAACACTATCAAAGCATAAAACAAAAACAACTAAAAAAAAAAAAAATGATATCTAGGTTGCCCCCTAGTGGCGCTTTTGGTTAATGTCGTTAGCTCGACACCATTTAAAACTCAGCCTGGATCAGGCCATTTGACTTTTCTGCCAGCCACTACTTCGTGTAAGCTCTGATCAGTAGTGTGGCTGCAGAAATAGCATCTCACACATGGGGTGAAATCTTTAATAGCTTTCCACATACGCTTGAACTTCCCATGGGTGACCTCTCATCCTCTCGAGCCCCTCGATGACGCTTCAACTGACGCTCCCTTTCAAACTCTTCCATATCAGCACTACCTGCTAGAACTTCTTCAGAAGGGTCACTTCCGTCATCCTCGGAGAACAAGTCGGGTGATAACTCGCTAAAGTCTTCGACTCGCGGAACACCACATCCGAGAATATCGAGAAATTTAACAATCAAAGATGTCTCTTTGGGTTCACCAATATAGTGTTTGCACCTTTGACCGTTGACTCGAAACGGTTCACCACTATAACCACGAAGTTCTAGAACGCCTCCGGAATGATTTGGAGAATCTCGAAGGGGCGGACCAACGTGTCCTTAACTTTCCAGAAACGGATGTAACCTGGAATTATATAGAAGAACTTGTTCGCCGACATGAAATTCTCTTTTCTTAATCTTAGCATCGTGGAGTAGCTTCATCTTATCTTTACTAATCCTGGCACTTTCATAGGCCTGGAGTCTGAATTCGTCCTATGCTCTAACTCGACAGGCAGATGACATGGTTTCCCGTAGACCATTTGATATGGTGATGTACCCGTGGGGTCTTATAGGCGATTCGATATGCCCACAATTACATCATCCAACTTTAGACTCCAGCTTTCCTATGGATCATATGATCTTCTCCAGGATCTTCTTAATGCTCTGGTTGCTCCTTTCAACCTGACCACTAGTCATCGGATGATATGGTGTGCCAATTTTATGACGAACACCATACTTCTCAAGTACTTTCTCTAGGGGTCGGTTGCAGAAATGCGTCCCTTCATCACTGATCAAGGCACGTGGACATCCAAACCTCACGAAGATATTCTTCTTTAGAAATTTCATCACCGTCTTATGATCATTGTGAGGAGTGGCTTGGGCCTCCACCCATTTAGACACGTAGTCCACGCAGACTAAGATGTATTTATTACCGCAAGATGATGGGAATGGTCCCATAAAATCGATACCCCATACATCAAAGACTTCGCATTCGAGGATGGGTTTTAAAGGCATGTCAAAACGCCTTGTCAGAGTACCGGTTCTTTGGCACCTATCACAAGCTTTACAGAAAGCTTCCGTATCTTTAAAAATCGTGAGGCCAATAGAAACCGGATTGAAATATCTTAGCAACGGTTTTCCAAGGACCAAAGTGACCTCCTGTGGGTCCATTGTGGTAATCGCTCAATGATGTCACGTTGCTCAGATTCGGAATACATCTCCTAAGCAAACCATCTTTCTGAGATCTTGAAAAGATAAGGTTCATCCCAAACGAAATATTTTAAATCCGAGAAGAACTTTTCTTCTCTTGATAAGACATCTCGGATCGAGATAACGGCCATGAAGGTAGTTTACAATGGAAGAATACCATGGAACATCGGGAGCGGCCATCGATCAACATGATGTTCTCTGCAGGAAAGTAAAGATCTATATCATCTGGTTCATCCTTTTCCTCACTTAACATTCTAGAGACGTGATCCGCCACTACATTTTCACTGCCCTTTTTGTCCTTAATTTGAACGTCAAACTCTTGTAGGGTCAATATCCAACGTAGTAAGCGCGGTTTAGCCTCTTTCTTAGTCATCAGATAACGCAAATCAGCGTGATCAGTCCACGCTATCACTTGAGCTCCTAACAAGTAACTACGAAACTTGTCCATAGCAAAGACTACGGCTAGTAGTTCCTTTTCAGTGGTAGTATAGTTAACTTGAGAGGGGTTCAATGTGTGACTTGCGTAATAGATAGGCTGGAACTTTCCCTTGATCTTTTGCCCTAGAACAGCACCAACAACATAGTTTGATGCGTCGCACATAAGCTCAAATGGTAGGTTCCAGTCAGGCGATATAAGAATCGGAGCAGATATTAAACGATCCTTAAGCTCCTCAAACGCTTGCTTGCAGCTCTCATCAAAATTAAACTCAACGTCTTCCTTTAGTAAAGTGGGACAGGGCTTGGCTATCTTGGAGAAATCTTGAATGAACCTTACCTGCAGAAGCCAGCGTGTCCAAGAAAGCCTCTCACTTGCGCGCACATTTTTAGGATAGTTCATCTTCTCGATAGCTTCTACTTTTTGCCTGTCAACTTCTATACCTTTGGCGGAGATCTTGTGGCCAAGAACTATTCCTTCATCTACCATGAAATGACATTTTTCCCAATTAAGTACTAGGTTCTTTTCCACACATCTAGATAACACCTGATCAAGATTGTCAAGGCAATCATCAAAAGACTGACCAAAAACGAAAAATCGTCCATAAAAATCTCCATACACTTTTCTACAAGCCCGTCAAAGATGGCTAGCATACATCATTGAAATGTAGCTGGGCATTGCGAGAGACGAACGGCATTCGCCTCAGAGGCGAATGTACCATAAGGGCAGGTGAAGGTGGTCTTTTCTTGGTCAGCTGGATCAATGGGTATCTGGAAATATCCTGAATATCCATCTAGGAAACAGTAGAATGCGTGCCCCGCCAGACGCTCGAGCATCTGGTCAATGAATGGAAGGGGAAAGTGATCTTTCATGGTTACCTCATTGAGCTTTCGATAATCGATGCAGACTCTGTAACCAGTAACAAGCCTCAATGCAATTTCCTCTCCCTTCTCATTCTTCTCAATTGTAATTCCCCCTTTTTTGGGGACTACCTGAGTCGGGGACACCCACTCACTATCAGCAATGGCGTATATGATACCCATATCTAGAAGTTTAATGATTTCTTTTTTAACGACTTCTTGCATATGAGGGTTGAGCCTTCGCTGGGGCTGTCTGACACACTTGGCGCCCTCATTCGTCTTGATCTTGTGCATGCAGATGTCGGGAGATATTCCACGATATCTCCTACTTGCCAACCAAAAGCTTTTTCATTCTTCTTCAAGACGTTGATCAGTTTCATTTCTCTCAGACGGGAAAGCTTATGAGATATGATTAAAGGAAGCTTGTCGCCTTCTCTTAAGAACACATACTTAAGATGTTTAGGTAACGGCTTCAACACCAAATCCGCAGGGGGCTTTAAACTAGACTTTAGATCTCCACTTTTCAACTCAATATCATTGAGTTTACTCTGTGGTCCCACCGCCAAAGCTTCTCCTTCCAACAGCTCTTCCACAAAATCAGCTGCTAGTTGATCCAGATTCACCTACCATGAGTATTCAGATTATCAACTAATCGCTCATATTCTCGCTTTCTGACCATGACTTGCTTATCCATATAGTCGGTGAAATCATCCATCATATAATCAATGGATAAACCGGTTGGAGGGCCGAGGGTACTTGAATGGACTTTAAGACATTGTAACTCACCTCTTGATCACCAACTCGGATAGTCACTTGCCCACCATCGCGATCGATGAGGGCTCTAGTTGTAGATAAGAAAGGTCTTCCTAGAATCAACGGAACGTTTTTAAGTCTTTCTCATATCTAAAACATACCAATCAACTGGAAAGGTAAATCGATCAATCCGAACCAAAACGTCTTTTAGGATTCTGAAGCTTTCTTAGAGGATCTATCCATGAATTGTAAACTCATAGTAGTGGGTTCTAGAAGACTTTGTAAACCGAATTTGTTTGCATCTGAGACATTGGCATAAGGCTTATAGAGGCACCTAGATCACACAAAGAATTTGGGAAGACTAGACCTCCCATTAATCTGTAAGCACGAATTTGCTGGGGTCACCTCTTTTAATTGGTAAGTTTTCATAATTAATCATGGAACAATCCTCACCAATCGCCTTTCCATGCTGCTAATTTCTTCTTGAAGACACAACATCCTTGATAAATTTTGTATACTTAGGCATCTCGACTAAGACATCCGATAATGGAAGATTCACTGAGTATTTTTCAAAAGGTTTAGTACCTTTTCATACTTCTTATCCTCAATCAAAGGAATGTTGTTCTTTCTCGGTGGAAATGGAAGTTTCTTAAGGTCATCCTCAGAGAAAACCTTTTCGAGGATGCAACCGATGACTCTGTCTTCCAGATCCTTCCAACGAGCGCTTTTTTCAGATTTCTTAGTAGTCGGGGATCGGCCTCGACTTTCGCTTGCTTTTCAGTCCTCAAAGGATCACCACTTGAGGATCACCAAACTCTTCACCTCTCGGGATCGGCCACTGAGTTTTCTCTTTTCTGCAGTTGAGGGAGTGTAGGTGCTCGGCTTCCCTCCCGCCTTATCAATGGCGGGAGGGGCTAGTGGTTTCTCGGATGGGAAGGACCACTAACTTGTGTACCGCTCCTTAGATTCATTGCACTGGCCTCCTCCTTACCGTATTGAATTGATGGCACGAGGTCCGTACATGGGCCTTTGTTCAAATCAGCCTGAGCAACTTGACCACCCTTTGGATTCTTCTCAGTGAAACTGGCGGTGCCTGGAGGTCTAGAAGCCAACCCGCTCACCATTGCCCAATTTGTCTCTCAAGATTCTTCATCGATCTACTTTGCTCTTCCAACTTAGCCTCAAGATTTGTAGGTTGGGAGGGCCTTGAGAGTTTTGGAGATTCGGAGCATAGGGCTGGTGGGCCGACTTTGAAATTGAGAATTTGAATTGGAAGGCCAATTCTGATTGAATTTTTGCGTAGGATTGGAAAAATTTGAGTTTTGATTCTGATTAAACCCAGGGTTTCTGTTGAAATTCTGATTCGAATTAAAATTCGAATTGGGATTGAAATTTGAAGATGGATTAAACCCTTGGTTTTGAAAATTGCCCTGGCACAGAAACCGATTGAACCTTTGATTGTTCTCGCCATAGAATGCATTCACTTCCATTCGTCCGTTCATAAAGGGGAATTTAGAAGTGTGCCCCACCTCGTCACAATTTTGACATGTGACTTGATTGTACTGCCCATAGTCATGAGCAGCATTTACTTGATAAGGTGCAGGGGATTAAATTGACATTGGCCATTCATATGGCCGGTCTGACAGCAATTTTCGCAATACAGAACCTGAGGGTTCTGTGGAAAAGAGGAAGTTTGATTTATAGGATTGGAAACTTGAGGTGGGGCCATCTGCTTTTGCAGCATGGCAATCAAACTTTGTAAATTGACTTCCTCAACCTTGGGAGGAGGAGGTGCTTGAATTGCTTGATAAGAGGGGGCATAGTTATATTTTGCAATGTCCTCAAACAATGCCCATCCCTCATCAGGCGTTTTCTTCAGAAATGCCCCGCCAGAGGAGCTATTGACCATGCCTTTTGTAAGCTCGGTCAATCCACTGAAGAATGTATTGACTTGCCTTTCCAGTGGCAAGCCATGGTGGGGGCATTTTCTAAGAAGGGACTTGAATCTCTTCCAACACTCGAAGAAAGATTCATTCTCTCTCTGATAAAATGTGAAAATGTCATTTAAGCACTGGGCTGTCTTTGAAGGTGGAAAATATTGACTCAAGAACTCCTTTTCGAGTTCTGCCCAGGTGGTGATAGATTCAGACGGGAGAGAGGTGTACCACTCTTTGGCCTCCCCTTTCAACGAAAATGGAAATAGTTTAAGTTTGATAGCATCCTCACTTACTCCTTGGATGCGTGTAGTCTTGCATATCTCTAAGAATGTGTGTAAGTGGGTATCATGGATTCTCCGATTGGTAGCCGTGAAAAATTGATGCGTCTTTGCATCATCCGGATAAGTCCTCGGCTTCGGCTCAAAGGTTTGTGCGAAGAATCATTTGGAATAACAATAGCGGGTTGACTTTGACTTCGCTGGCATGGCGTAGTCCGCCAATGCACGTCTATTATTAGCGGCCATTATCACAAAATCGTGATTTCTCTTGCTAGTTGTTCTTCAAGATCTCGCCGCTCGCTCATGCGCGAGAACCGCAGAACGGAAATTCCGCCGCTTGGCGGACTATGGTTCGCTCGGGTCGTCGGGTGTATATTAACGGTCCCTTTTGACTCCGAGTTTGCATAAACCGGACCAAAAACAAGTGGAACAAAACCTAAAACTAAGAAAGTAAAAGCCTAAACTAAAAATTAAAAACCTAAAGAGAGGAAAGGGAAAGAAGAAAAGGAAACAAAAGTGTTAAGGAAAACAATACCGGACGGACGCCCAAAGATTGGACGGGCGCCCGATGATGAAATTGAGATCGGACGGGCGTTTAGTAGTTTAAACGCCAAATCGATGACAGACGGAACACCTGAACGGGCGTCTAAAGCTTATGGACGCTCGTCTAAGTGGATGAACCCAGAACAGAATTGATAATTTCCCAGCGGACGGGCGTCCAATAACCCAGACGCCCGTTTGCTCACGGGAAAACTTAGAACAAAAACAGGAATTTGCAGAGAATAAAAGAAGGGAAGAAAGAACGTCAGAAAAACAGAAAGACAGAAGATCTAACTTCAAGAAAACTACTAAGGGAAAGTTTTAAACCCTAATTATCTACTTAACAACTACCTAAAACAATTATCAACTAAAAACAGGAATTTAAAACGGAATAAAACAGGAAAACGAAACAAAAACAAACAGAAAAATAGAAAACGAAAACAAAAACTAGACAACCGTCCGGTTCCCCGGCAACGGCGCCAAAAACTTGTCACGGATTTTATCAACACAAAATAAACAAGTAATAATCCGGTTAACCTCAAGTATAAGGATCGTAGTAATAGCGGTTAATGCCGGGTCGATCTTACGGGGAACTAAACGATTGTGATTTCTAGTTTTTATCTAACTAACCTATGTCACGATTACTAAGCTGAATAGCGGATAAAACTAAACGAAATACTGAAAGCAAAACTTAACTAAAACGTAAAACTGGACAGAAGAGATGATCTAAAGCCAGGAAAGATACGGGCTGCGAACCAATTTAAACTAACTAATCTAAGATGCAGATAAAAGTAAACTAACTAGACAAATTCAAGCTTTTAAGGATTTAAATCAAATTTATAACGAGCAAACGAGGATTGATCCACCTATCCAACAAGCATTGATTCCCTATCTCGATTATATTGCAGTTTTTATTCAGGTTGTGATTCACCTCACCTAAACATGAACCCTAATTCCTTAGAAAGTTCATCTATCAATCTATTATCTTCCGATGTAAGATTAACGCGTTTAATAACCAAAGGTGCAAACTTTGTGTTTATAATCTAGTAATCAGACCTATTAACTTCCGTTATGATAAATTCGAATTACTATTCTTATTCATGGTGATCTAGGGTTTATTAAGACTTCCATCAACAATAAACAATCAACACATGCATATCTTCCGATATAAGAGCAAATTAAACATGAATGAGCATGAATAAGAAACAACCTTTATTAAAAACTCACAAAGATAATCGAAGAAAACGAAATCAACAATTGTTGGACGGCTTCACAATACTCGTTTGATGAAGCTTTTAGCCTCGAACATCCTCAAGAACTCAAATTTGCGAAAACAATTGCATAAAAAGTAACTAGTGTTTAATCCAAACTAAGAGCATAAAAATAGGAATAAAAAGATGAAAAACGCAGCCTAAAGCCGCCCCTAGGTTTAGGGTTTTGAATAATGTGAGTATGATCATCTTTTGTGGAGAAAACAGCCGACTATATATAGATTTCAAAGTCGGTTCTGCTAAGTTGGCCACCGGACGCCTGGCCTGGTTCTTGGGACGCACGTCCATTCTTCACATGAACTTCAAATCGGGCCGAGTCATGACCAAACGCTCGTCCAGACGGCGCCCACTTCGCGCCCAAACATCCGAATCAACTTCCCATATGCGGGACGCTCGCTCAATTTCATCGACGCCCGCCCACCTGGACGGGACTCGACGCCATCCAATATGCATTTGATTTCGATTTCTTTATCTTTATCTCCTTTTAATTCGATGTAAATCATCATTATCTCTTCCTCTTCAATCAAATCCGACTTGATCATCTTTGAATCACCTCTTGAGCTCGAATTTGTGCTTCTATGACACATAAAAATAACGCAAAATGTAATATCGCTCGAATAATCATAAAAACATACTTAAAACACACAAATTAATCCTATGTTGCGAATAACTTATTTAAAATACCATTTGCTCAATAAATCCATTAACCGCTCGTTTCTTATACAAATTCATACAAATATGAGAGAAAATAACATAAAATATAGCGTTATAAATCGTATAAATTCACCCTTAACAACCGAATGTATTCTTAAATGGAATTGAAGTTCGGAACCGTCGGAATAGTAGGAGTGGCCTTGTGCTTTGGTGAATTAGTATTCATCAATGTCTGTGTAATTGCTAGATTGAGTCTAGAAGTCTAAGAAGAGGGAGTAGGAGCTTTTGTATCTTGAATGAAACTAGGTGGCTAGTTAATCGCTTAATAAACGTAATTGACTAGATAAAAGATTACGATCATGAGAGCTTGAATATGCACAAGACAACATCGGCAATGTGTTGGTTGGCCAGATAAAGTGGTGATGGTCACCGCCGGATTCTAGACAAAGCCGATTAAAGTAGTGATCATACCGCCGGACAACCTCACGAACCAAATAGTCATTCACCGGATGACTTTATAGTGCTAGCCGATTAAAGTGATTGATTGTCTCAGGACCGCCAGAGATTTATCTCTATAGTGGTTGCAACTTTTGTCTTAGTGCATATCTCACTAAGTGTAGTGCCCTCGCAAACATGATGTAACAAAGATAAGCTAAACTAGTAACCCTAGGGACCTCGTATGTTATACTATGAATATAATGTGATAGTTAGATGTAAGATCATGTTTAAACGGTTTATTAATAAGATGAGGTTTACTTGCTTCCATTATAAAACGCATGATTTCAATAGCTTCTACTCGTTACTAAGTACGTTTGAACTTACCCGTTATATGCTTTGTTTGAGAAGATGAACATGTTTATGGAGATGATGAATACGATGAGGAAGTTTGAAGATTTTATATGAAGTTGCTTTTGAAGACTTTCTTTATTTCAGTTTTTGATTTAAAACTATATTGTAAATTCATTTTGAATGTTGTTTTTTTTGTGTTTGGCTCGTTTAGTAGCCTTTGTTGTAAGACTAGATCGTTTGGCTTCTTTTGTTTTGGAATTGATGTAAGACGTTTCATTTTCCATTTTGGATTTTTAGTGCAAAGATTGAATCCTGGTTTTAGTTGGTGCTTTGGAATTTATTTCCCAAGTGCTTGCTTCCGTGATTGTGTTTATGATATATGACGTAAGGTTTATGTATAATATTAGATTATATTTAATATTATATATGCCGGGCGTTCGTTTCCGGATAAGGACTCGGTGTCCGAGAACGGGGCGTCACATATATTAGCATGTCAATTTATTTTTACTAAATGATTTTTCAAAGTTTAATAATTTATCTTAACAAAAATTACTCTTATAAAATTAAGAAGATAGTATGTCTCTGTTTTACTTTCTTCTCACAAAACTTTTTAGGCGGATAATGTGAGGAGTTGTGGGTGTTTGGAAAAACTGATACATGAGATTAAATCTCAACAAGAAAGAACTTTAGCAAGTGATTAAATGTATCGTACACTAGTTCTACCTTTCATTGTGATACTCTACTAATCAATTGAATCTGTTAGAATATCAAATATTCTGACAATATTTTGTGATTAATGTCGTATATTTGTAATCATTACCGTATATTCTGTAGTATCTTGTACATTAAATACCAAGATTGTAATTAGCCTGATTAGGAAGATAATTGTAATTATATACTGGAACCATATCAATAAAACGACATGGGAAAATCAATCCCTTTCAGTCAAAAAAATAAAAATATTGACAGAATATGTGATATTCTAACAAATCGTAACTCTAGGCAGACAACATATCCATAATTATATAATACTTCTAGGAAAATGTAGTTAAAAAAAATAACGAAGACGATTCCTCTTATGACAATTTCTTTGCAACGTATGTCAAAATTGATATATATCAACATAAATAATATTCTTATATATATAATTTTTTTTTGAAGGGTCATATATATATTTTGGATATTTGTTTATAAGGACTAGTTTGAACACTTAATAGGCATTTAGGACACCCTTAAATCTTATTTGTTTATAAGGACATATTTTATCTTAGTTTCCTAAATTGCCCTTCTATACTCTAGTTAATTATCGGGGGTGGTCAAAAATGAAAAGACGACGATTCAGGTTCTCCGTTGCATCGTAGCATCAATGGCCGATCCCGACCGCCGGACTGAGACGACTGCCGCTTCAAAGGCCGATTATCTGCTGCTGGAATGATAGTGATCAGTCGAAAAAGCTGTGTATACACAGAATTTGGAAAGGTGAATGGTAATTCATTTTAGTTTACATAGCTCCCTGTTGATGAACAACAATAAAGTTCACTCTAATGAAACAATCATAGTGTTTTACTTCGATCGATACAGAAACACAAATCTTCTATAATCTAGAAAAATCGAAGAAATCGAAGAAGAAGAAGAGTCCCAAAAATCAATATTATCGTTTACATCCCATTATTATTTGCAGGCATTTGTGTTTTTTGTAAATCTGAATTGTGGTTTAAAACAGGTGGCTAACATGCTCAGAGGATGTTGAAGATGATGAAACAGTGGTTCTAGCAAGAAGAGGCAGAGGAGCACATACAAAAGTAAAGTTTCTGCATCAGAATGCTATCAAAAAAAAGTATGCAAAACAAAGTGACACGGTCTAATCAAGTATCTATGACAGAAGCAGCAAAATTGGACACTTTTGTTCTTGAAGAATGCTTTCCAGTGACCTGAGGTATTAGGAAATATTGGTGGAATTGACTCTGTCACTGCATTTATGAATTAGGAAATGGCATTGACTCAATCCATCATCAATCCATGAACTGCGGTTCTATGAGGAACATACAAATTTGGAGTTGTTAAAATCGGACTCATTGTTCGGATCATCGCTTTTGCGGTGAATTTGTCAACGCTTTAGTTTCAGATTTATGGATATACAACATGGAAAGTGTTTGACAAGAATATTGTAATTGTATTGAACTTCGTGAAGCTATAGCGGTCGGGCGATCATTTGCATCTGTGAAAGGTTACAATCTTGATGGTAACAAGGAAACAGTCGCGATCGGAGTCATGAATGTAGCTGGTCATTCAGTTCTTGTTATGTAACTACAGGCTCGTTTTCGCGTACAGCTATTAATGTTGCATCAGCAAGAGAAACCGTGGTTTCAAACATCGTTATGGCAGTGACGGTATTCATAGCATTAGAATTGCTTACAAGGCTTTTGTATTGCACCCCGGTTGCTATCCTTGCTTCGATCATTTTTTCAGCTTTGCCTAGACTTATTGATTTCGAAAAGGCCTGCAACATATGGAAGGTTGATAAGTGGGATTTTCTTGCTTACGTTGGAGCATTCTTTGGTGTTCTGTTTTCATATGTAGAGATTGGACTTTGGAAAGTCAGAGTATTGGTATTGCATGAATGGATGCCAAGTACTTGGATGGATGGGTGATCTTTGTAGAGTATGCAAAGCCAAGAAGTCCTATCTCTTCATGGATGATCTGTAGAACAAGTTGTTTGGTATTCTGATCATCACTTGATTGGATAAATGTTTCTTCATGTTTTCCATTTTTGTATAGCTAGCCAGCCTTCCAAAGGTTGTTTTTATGTGTTGTCAGTGGATGATGATGCCTATATATATATATATATATATTTGCAGAATCTTAATTTGAACTTAATGGGAGTCCCTCTAGTTATGGTCTTAGGGAAAATCCCAAAAAAACTTTTAAGGCTGTTGATGCAATTGCAAGCTTTCCTTATTGCAACAGAATCTTAAAGAACGGTCAAGCTTTAGGTGGACACAAAAGGTCACATTTTCTTGGTGGCGGTCCTAAAGAAACTAGAATCCGTGCTTCGGTTTCGAAGACAGAAGAACAACCTGAATTCCTTAATCTTAATCTTCCTGCTCCCTTTGAAGATGAAGTTGAGAACAATTTGTCTCTAGGTAAGATTCTTTACGAGTCGAATGGCGTATGATTCCGGGGTGAATTGACAACAAACGCTATGAGGCTTAGTAGTGTCTGAGAATCGCCGGTTAATCCGTTTGGATGATATATCCAAATGTTGGAGTTGATTTGATCCTCCAAGAATGCAATTACAAGGCTCAGATTTTGCGCAGGTTTTATCATAGAATGCAACAAAACCATTATTTGATTAAAACATTTAGTGTTCCAAATTTCAATTCAAAGATGTTAGTTAAGTCTTTTCTTGATGTCACCAGGATATATTGCTTTTTCTCTTCTGATTTTTTCATATGATGAAGATTGAGGATCTTGAATCATGGATTTTTTTAATCATCTTCAACATTTACTTTATTATATTGTACTGTTATCTTAAAAAATAAAAATAATATTGTGAGAATACCAAATATATATATATGCTTATTTGACATATATACACAATTACAGTAATTGATGCAATCGACATTGATGTCATCAGATATACAATTTGATACACAAATTTGATAACTTTATAAATAAGTGTAGTGTCATTCACATTGGGGTGTAATCGAGCCGAGTTGATACTTAGTGGCTCGACTGACTAAAGTTTGGGCCCGATCGAGCCATAAAAAGGCAAGATCGAACCCGACTCGCTAAATGCTTGATATAGCTCGACTCGTACAAGTGCAAAAAGATGGAAATGAAGTAAATAGAGGCAAGTACAAAAAGATGGAAATGAAGTAAATAGAGGCAAAAGGTAAATGGATCCTGAGGGAAAAGTCTAAGAGAAAAAAACCCACAAAAAACAGAGCTTGACCTACATTTTCTTTTGAATTTAAAGCAAATGACCATAGTTATGGCTCAAGAAAAGAATCATGTATTTTTCACCCTAATTTTCTATAAAGTATTATGCTTATTTCAACGACTCACATCATCAGCCCACCAAAGATTATGGTGTTATTTCAGGTCATACTGTGAAGCGTATTATCAATAAGTATTGGGTGTTATTGTGTGTGTGAATGTCGATGATGTCTTGCATAAAATATTGTTGCCATTGGGTGTCACAGCATAAAATGTTTGTGTCATTGCATAGGGTGTCACTCCATAAAATATTGGTGTCATTGGTGTCACTGCATAAGGTGTCACTTCATAAAATGATATATCAAAATAAAGAGGACGAACAAATATGAATTATGGTGAAATAAATATGTTGATCGAAGTTTTATATCAAAAGATATAATCTTGATTATTTTCATAGAATTTATTTATTTTTTTATAATATATAACAAGATCGAGCTAGACTCGTCTAATAGTGGTCAATGCATCGCGGTGTCAATGCATCACGGTTGTTAATGCAACGCGGTGTCACTTCATCGCGGTGTCTCTGCATCGGGGGTGGTCACTACATCGCGTGTGTCTCAGATCGGGGGGGCACCGTGATCATTTGTGGTCAATGGATCGAGGGTGGTCAAAGCATCGCGATAGTCGTCAACATCGCGATGGTCATCGATCGGAGGTGGTCACTACATCGTGGTGGTGAATGCATCACGGTGGTGAATGCATTGGGGTGGTCATTTGCATTGTAGTGTCTCTCTGATCGCGATGTCTTTGCATCGGGGTGGCCATTTGCGATCGCAATAGTTAATGGATCTAGGGTGGTCAATGTATCGCGTGTTACTTCATCTCGGCATCTCTCGCATCGCGGTGTATCCGTGATAGGGGTGGTCATCGTGATCGTGGTGTCTCTCGTGATCGGGGTGGTCACTGTATCACGGTGTCTCTGCATCATGGTGGTCACTGCATCACTGTGTCTCTGCATCGGAGGTGGTCAATGCATCGCAATGTCTCTGCATTGGGAGTGGCCGCTGCATCACGGTGGACAATGGATCTGGGGTGGTCAATGCATCGCGGTGTCACTTCATCGAGGCGTCTCTACATCAGGGGTGTCACTGTATCGCAGTGTCACTTCATCGAGGTGTCTATGCACCGCGGTGTCTCTGCATCGGGTGTGGTCACTTCATCGTGTTGTCTTGCATCGGGGGTGGTCATTGCATTGCGTTGTCTCTACATCGCGATGTGGCATCGGAGGTCACTGCATCGCAGTGTCTCGACTCGTCTCGTAAGGTCGATTATTTTCTTAGAATTCATTTAATTTTTAATAAAATTTAACAAGATCGAGCTCGACTTGTTAATAGTGGTCAATGCATTGCAGTGTCACTGCATCGCGGTTGTTAGTGCATCACGGTGTCACTTAATCGCGGTGTCTACGCAGATCGGGGTGGTCACTTTGATCCGGTGTTTCAGATCGGGGTGGTCAATGCATCGCGGTGTCTCTGCAATGCGTTGTCACTTCATCGCGGTGTCTCTGCATCGTGGTGTCTCTGCATCGCGGTGTCTCTTAATCGCGATGTCTGTGCATCGTCAAATGTTATAACATCGCGATGTCTCTGCATTACGATGTCTCTCCATTGTCAAATGTTATAACATCGCGGTGTCTCTGCATCGTCAAATGTAATAACATCGCGATGTCTCTGCATCACGGTGTCTCTACATCGGGGGTGTCTCGCAGATCGGGGTGGTCATCGATGATCGTGGTGTCACTTCATCACGGTGTCACCAGATTTGCGGTGGTCACCGATCGCAGATGGTCGTTGCATCGGGGTGGTCACTTTATCGAGTGTGTCTCTCGCATCGCGTGTCTCTCAGATCGGGGTGGTCACCGATCGCGGTGTCTCTACATCGGGGTGCCGCTGCGATCTCGGGTGGCCAATGGATGCAGGGTGGTCAATGCATCGCGGTGTCACTTCATCGCGTATCACTTCATCACGTTGTCTCGCAGACGCTTTGTTTTACATCGTCAAATGTCATAACATCGCGGTGTATCTCAGAATGCGGTGTCACTTCATCGCGGTGTCACTTTATCGCGATGTCTATACATTAAGGTGTATATACATCACGGTGTCACTTCATCGCGGTGTCTCGCGATCGTGGTGTCTCTAAATCACGTTGTCACTAAATCGCGTGTCTCTACATCGGGTGGTCATTGCATCACGGTGTCTCGCGATCGGGGTAGTCATTGCATTGGGGTGTCTCTCAGATCGAGGTGGCCACTACATCGCGGTGGTCAATAGATCGAGGTATTCAATGCATCGCGGTGTCACTTCATCGAGGCGTCTCGCAGATCACGGCGTCTCTGATCGTGGGTGTCACTACATCGCAGTTGGTCAATGCATCGGGGTAGTCAATGGACCTGGGGTGGTCAATGTGTCGCGGTGTCACTTCATCGGTGTCTCGCATCGCGTGTCTCTCGTGATCGGGGTGGTCACCGCATCGCGTTGTTTTTGCATCGGGGTGGTCACCGTGATCGCGGTGTCTCGCATCGGGGTGGTCACTGTGATCGCGGTTGTCGGTGCATCGCAGTTGTCACTTCATCGATGTGTCTCAGATCGCGCGCGTCTCAGATCGCGGTGTCTCGATCGCAGATGTCATTTCATTGTCGTGGTCTCTTCATCTCGGTGTCACTTCATCGCGGTGTTTCTGCAATACGGTGGTCGATTGCATCGCGGTGTCACTTTATCGAGGTGGTCAATGCATTGCGGTGGTCAATGCATCAGGGGTGGTCACTGCATCGGTGGTCGTTGCATCGGTGTGGTAACTGCATCGCTGTTGTGAATACATAGCGGTGGTCAATACGGTGTCCCTACATCGCGGTGTCACTTCATCGAGGTTGTCAATTCATCGCGGTGGTCACCGGGTAAAAAAAAAAAAAAAAAAAAAAATCACAACCCTAGTGTCCAGAAAAAAAAAAAAAAAAAAAAAAAAAAAAAACATGTTTTATCATCCTGAAAAAAAGAAAAGAAAAAAAACAAACAAAAAAAAAAAGAAAAAATCAACACGTATTGCATTGATCCTGAATAACAAATATAACAAAACAAAGCAGCGCATATTTTTTTTTTTTTATTTTATTTTTTATATTAATTGAGGTAGATTAGTACATGTATTAATTTTGTGTCTTTATAACCAAATAAGATTCCTTAGTGTCCTATTTGCCTAATTAAATCCAATATGTGTCCTTTTGGACCCTTACCCCTTTGTTTTTTTATCCTACTCTTTACTTCTTCCGTTCCTATTTATATATCGCAGTTGTCAAAATCAAATTTTCCTTTTCACATTTCGTAGCTGCATTTTCAATACAATTTTTAATAACCTCTTTCCACTTTTCAATATTATTTTTCAACTTTCTAGTCTAATTCAACCAATCAATCTTTTATTTTCAATAAACCATTACACTTTTCAAGATTTGTTTAGTTCTTTGTAATGAAAGTTAACACAATAAATCATGTTCTTAATCTGCGTGTCTTTTTCAAATGCGACATATAGTTAGGAACGGAGGGAGTAATAAATAAGGGTAAAAGTAGGGACAAAAAACAATAAATACTCTATTGGAAAATAAATACTCCCTTTATTTTTTTTATCTGTCACATTTCAGATATGTTCTTTTTTTATTTATCTGTCATTTTATATTTTCAATGCATCATTTATTATTTTTTCCTCTTTTACTAGTAAAGTATTTACATCTCCAATAAAAAAAATACATTTCTAATACTAAAAACGTCTTTACCAACAAAGTATTTACATTTCCAATAAAAGTAATACATTTCCATTACTATATTTTAGACATATTAATTATTTTTTTAATTTATGTGATTTGTTCTATCTGCGACATATAAATAAAAACGGAAGGAGTATAACTGCCTCACAATAAATTAATAAATATTTTTGAGAGGTGTATCTTTGTTTGGGAAGTTTGACAGGTGTATCAATAATTTTGGAACGAGTGAGTGTTCCAATTTTTATTTTTATTTTATAAAGAAGATGATAGTAAATGATAAGTGTGGAGGGTTTTGGTAGTTGTGACTATTAAATAATGTTATTTATTGGTCAATTTGCTAGTTATATCTGCCCCATTTCAAATTCTATGCTACGGTCAAATGAATTTATTTCATGCTATATAACACTTGTTTCAATGAATTACTAACAAAATATATGGTGTAAATTATTTTGACCGTATAATTTTTTGATTACACCATTACTTTATAACTGTTGGTGTCTCTTTTTTTTTTTTTTTTGACGGATACGAACGCACACACACTTTTTTTTTCTACCGAGACTCGAACATAAAACCTTCAGGTTAACAACCTCAGTGACTACCAGTACTGGGTCAATGCCTTATTGGCAACTCTTGTTTTTATAAGTTTTACATATTGAACTGCTTAAAGAATATACTTCAAATGTAATGTACCGAACCAATTTTGATCGTATTACTTGTATTTAAACCAAATTATGATTTAAGTCCAAATATCAGGAAAATTAATAAACACTCATTAATGTATTTTTTTTGACAATCACACTCATTAGTAACTAAAGTTACATGTTTTTGTGATATTTTGGTAATTGATCAAATAGTGAACGGACGGCCCGTTAGCATCGTATTTTTTGTCCTAATCTTGCAAATTCTCAGGCAGTTCATCAAACAATCAAACAACAACAGACAAAGAGTGATATCCAATCACCGTACGTATATAGAGGAGGACAGAATCTCTCACACCTCTTTATTACGGACGATCTTATTATTTTTTCCTAGGCATCTGTTGATCAAGCAAGGGAAATGGAACGTGTTTTTTCAGATGTGATGAAGTACATGAACTATTTCAAATCGACTTCAAATCACGATTCAATAAGTAGTATAATTCTTGATAGGAGTTTTGACATTTCTGGTCCCTTATGTTTTATGCTTTTATCTGAAATAGCATGTGTGTGTTTTATTGTTATACGATAAATACCACTATGTATGTATTTTGTTTACGACAAATTACACATATGTTTTATTGTTACGATAAACACATGTGTGTATATATATATATATATATATATATATATATATATATATATATATATATATATATATATATATATTATTGTTATAATAAACACCATATATATGTATGTATGCATGTATTTTTGTTACGATATAACATTTTTGGTGACTTCAACGATTTTAAAGTTAAAAGTAGTAGAAAGGATGTTTTGATCTAAAATGAGAAAAAGGACAAAAAAAGATAGTAAGTGAGATGACAAAAACGCAGCGACGTTATTCTACATGTGTTACTACATGTTGCTACAACCAAAATGTAGTAACACATGTAATAATGACGCTGTTATTCTTCTCAACCATTATTTTTTTTTTTCTTGTCTTTTTTTCATTTTATATTTTTTTCATTCTTCTTCTCTGGCGCTCATGAAATCATCACTTTTAATCTAAAATGGGAAAAAACAAGAAAAAAGATTGTGGTTGAGAAATGACAAAACGCGGCGCATTACATTACGTGTGGTTGTAGCGTATGTAGTAACATATGTAATAATACGCGCGTTTATGCCCTTCTCAACCAAGATTTTTTTTTTGTCTCTTTTTCCTATTTTCAGATATTATTTTTCATTCTTCTAAATTCGCGCGATCCCTATTTTAAATGGCCAATAAGGCATTGACCCGACGGTAAGTGGTGTGCCTAGCGAGGACAAAAAGTATGCGTTCATGTAAAAAATTATATATATATATATATAAGTTTTAAAGGGTATTTTGGTCCTTTTCGCTTGCTGGGGTTTAGGGTTGGCTTATATTTATTATATATATATATATAAGCTCAAAGAATGCAGCATACACACCTCACAAAGAATGTGTCCCTACACCTCTTTTTTCTTATTTTTTTTTTTAATTTTTTAATATAGTTTGATTCAATCTTTTTTTGTTCAACGCAAGCTTTTCCAAATCGTCATAGAGCTCTTTTTGGAAATTCAAAGCCTTCTTTTGTATCCAAGGCAACTCTTCCTGTACATCTTCTACTACGGGAGATTAAGTTGTAGTTGTAAAAAATATTTTTTTATTCAACAAAGAAATTGAAGAGGAAGAGGAAGAGGGAGATACACCTATTTGCTGCTTTTGAGATGGACGGTGCGGGAAGCCAATGCCAGTCGTTATTGTTGCAGTCGTTGTCGTCATCACTTGTTCATTTTCCGATTTTCGTCAAAAAAAGAAGAAGAATGGAGGTAAGAAGTCAGCTTTTTCTTCCTTTTTCTTCCCCGGCACGCTCAAAGAGTACGTGTTCTTTTCCTAAAAAATCGTGTTCACCTTTCACATAGTTTTTCCCCGATTAATCATGCATTTCTACGGAAGAGAAAAAAAAATCAAAATCTTGAAATCCTACATTTTTCAGAAACAAAAATCAAATCTTTTCTTTGAATATAGTGGTTTCATTTTCAAAAACCAATTATTTTGCTTGTTTGTATTTGATCTTTTGGTTAATTTGGTTTTGCAATTAATTATTTGTTTCAAGTTATGCTACAAGTTATGTTACAAACTTAGATATACAACGGTCATAACGAATGACCCAATACTGTTATTTCACTTTTGGTTATAAAGGTCGCACTTCACAAACAAAATAATATACGTCATAAAACTTTAGGGAATGAAGTAGAATGACGTAAATATTTCATCAATCGAGTAGAGGCGACCAAGATTTTGAAATTTTTGCATAAACGACAAAACTATTTATCCATTATCGAAATTCATTGTTTAAATTAATCTTAAATTCACCGTTTAAATTCACTAATTTTCAAAATTCATTTTCGAAAGTCACCTGGTTTTCGGATTCACCTGGCGAATTCATCGTCGAAATTCACCGATTTCGGGATTCAATTTTGGGAGATTCACTGATTTTAGGGATTCACTGCTTGTCTTTTCTCGCTATAAAATTACGTGATTGTCTCTTCTCCATATAAAAATATGAAATTGTCACATGTTACTTAAAAATATTTCATATTGTGTTATTATCCCTAATTTTCCATAAAACTTTCTCCAATATTATCCATATTGGTCTATAACCGGTTTTATTTCTCTATAAAAGCCTATCAAATTGCAGGGAGGAACCACCGTAACCACCCCATGTTAGTTAGTAAGAAGGTGAGGAATCATATTACTATTAGGGGAGAAATCATTATAGTAGAAGTTTTTCACATAAGAGGTCCTTGCATTCTTTCACAACATTGTTTAAATGAGCTATTGATCTTGTTTGCAATGTGTCTTTTTTTCACAATAATTCCAGGTCTTTGGACCCTTGAAGGCCAACCACGGCAAAGGATTTTATTCTTAAACGAGAAAGAAATATCTATATAGTCGAAATATACAGTAATTCATATTTGCTAAATTTATCATGTCATAATTTTTTAATATTATTATTTCCATATAAAAACCATGAGATTTTTTTTTTTTTATTTATGCCTAATAATCCAATTTGTAATTCGTAACACAATAATTTATGGATTCTTTTTTTTTTTTTATATTTGTACTTTCTGTTATCTGTGAGTTTTAGTTTGCAATCTCTTGGATTCTTGATCACAGTTTTGGTTTGCGGTTTGTTGGATTCTTGATCAGTTGACAAAGCTCTGTCCCGTGAAAAAGGAGAAACAAAGATTTGACACATCTGATCCTAACCCTCGAAATCCCAAAGCGTTATATGATCTTCCTGGCGTCGATATATTCGTATCTACTGCTGACGCGGAGAAAGAACCTCATCTCGTCACTGCAAACACAATACTTTCCATCCTTGCAGTTGATTATCCTGTTGAAAAAGTAGCATATTATGTATCAGATGATGGAGGTTCTTTAGTGACATTTGAGGCACTTGCAGATGCTGCAAGTTTTGCAAAATCATGGGTACCCTTTTGTCATAAACATGACATCGAGCCTCTATCCAGAGGCGTGTTTTGGGCATAAAAGGGATCCACTCAAGAACAAAGTGAAAGTCGACTTTGTTAGGGATATAAAGAAGAAGAGTCAAGAGAGAATATGATGAATTCAAAGTCAGGATAGAAGATCAGACGCTTACAATTCACAACACGAGCTTCGAGCCAAGAAGAATCAGTTTGATCTCGGTGAAAATCCAGCGGCGAGCAGAAGCAAGGGTATTAGATACCTCAGGAAAGCCCGGCCAGAACCACACATGCAAGTTTCCTGCATGTGGCTTGTCCGTGATAACTTCTTCGGATTTGCGTGAACTTGCGGGCCAATCACATGCTCCTTCCCGCATGAGCAAACCCTTTTCGAAAAGGCTATGCACCTTGGTCCAATCGCTCATCCATCCACGCGTCCTCTAGCTTCTATTATGAGTGAATTTCTATTTGATCTCCCTGTGAAAGCCAATAGGGAGCTATACGGTCCATTAACGAATTTATCAGATCCTCTTAAATTTGCAAAGGCAACATGGATGTCTGATGGATCTCATTGGCCTGGTACATGGTCATCATCATCAGCAGGTCATTCAAGAGGCGATCACGAGGGCATAATTCAGGTACACCGATGTTTTCTCGCTTCGTTTCACAATGTCCATAGATATTACAAAAGATTTTAGTTAATATTGGATAATTTATAAGGTAGTTTATATATTTGAATATATATTCAAGTTCGGTTTTTGGTCTTTTTCTATATAAACTGCTCATACACTATTTCGGTACATCAACTTGAATAACATCAAAACATACTGTTTTCAGTACATACATTGCATCCATTTGAATGAAATAATATATTTTTGTTCATAGTAGAAGTTGTTAGTAAGAAGGCGAGGAATCATATTACTATTAAAGGAGGAATCATCGTAGTAGAAGTTGTTCACATAAGAGGTCCTGCATTTTGTCACAACATTGTTTAAATGAGCTATTGATCTCGTTTGCACTGTGCCTTTTTTTCACGATAAATGTAGGTCTTTAGACCCTTGAAGGCCATGAGATGAACCGAAGGATTTTATTCTTAAATGAAAAAGAAATATCGATGTATTCCGAAATATATGATAATTTATATTTGTTAAATTTACCAAGTTGTCATAATTTTTTAATATTACCATTTTCAATTTGTATATACTTCTTAAAAACCAAATTTTTCTCGATTTTTTTGTACTTATGCTTAATAATCCAATTTGTCATGCCTAACTCAATGATGAATATATATATATATATATATATATATATATATATATATATATATATATATATATATATATATATAATTTTATCCTTTTCTTATTACGATAATTCGTTTATTTTAAATTTTTGTACATGAAAATTGAAAAACTATTTAGAAAGCGGGACTACAGCTGTATGTCTTCTTATTACATATTCATTTCTTCACAAATTGACACATTTTCAATTGCTTCTTTAATTTCTGATTTCTCTTCATAATTCAAGCTTGGATTCTCTTCTTGTTAAAAAATCTGTAAATAAATCTATATTTCTCTCTTTATAGCCATGTCTTCATCAATTAGTAGTCTGAAAATTTGTCTTTCATTAATTAGTAGCCCGAAAATTTGTCCTCAGTGAGCTAAGGATAGAGTTCTGGGCAAAATCCGGAATTTCAATGAATCAGAAAATTGTGGTCGAGATTTAAAGCCTTGGATAACTTGAGAAAACCGCAAGACGATGATTTATCTGTGAACAAAGTAACTATCTCGCGTTTTCAAATCAATCTAGTAATGCAAGTAAAAAAGATTCATCCTATGAATTGAATGGCTGTTATCAACATGAATCATTTTTACTTGCATTACTGGATTGATGTGAAAACACGAGATCGTTACTTTGTTCACAGATAAATCATCATCTTACAGTTTTCTCACAGTTATCCAAGGCTTTAAATCTCGACCACAATTTTCCGATTCATTGAAATTCCGGATTTTGCCCAAAACTCTAACCTTAGCTCACCGAGGACAAATTTTCGGGCTACTAATTGATGAAAGACAAATTTTCAGACTACTAATTGATGAAGACATGGCTATAATGAGAGAAATATAGATTTGTTTACAGATTTTTCAACAAGAAGAGAATCAAAGTTTGAATTATGAAGAGAAATCATAAATTAAAGAAGCAATTGAAAATGTGCCAATTTGTGAAGAAATGAATAGGTAATAAGAAGACATACACAGCTGTAGTCCCGCTCTCTTAGATAGTTTTTTCAATTTTCATTTATAAAAATTTAAAATAAACGAATTATCGTAGTAATAAAATAATTAAAAAAAAAATACTTATCTTGTATAATATTTAAGAGCAAATAACTGTCAATTAATCCAATTAAGTCAATTGACCCGCTCCATGACCCGTTTTAAATAATTAAGAAATTTACTTACTAAATAAATTATTAATTAATAAAAAACTGCCCCTCTTCATCATTTACGTAACCATCCCACAACACAATCCCCTCTGCCGTTAAAAAAAACCTCCTCCACGACTTGCTATCTCAAAACTTCCTCCAAGATTTCTATATGAAAAAACTCCTCACGTTTCGGCTCATATTATTCCCCGAATTGTTTTGGGATGCTGAATATTTATTACTGACGACTCTGCAGTTCAAATAATCAAAACAACAATTGTCAAAGGCCATCATGAATCCTACATAATTATCAATGGATCGGGAATTCGTTTATTGAAACTGTTTTAAAAACCGTTTCATATTTTAAGCCTTTCATGTGAGAAGACGCAATCATAGGGATGAATGTTTGGTTTTCCGATAGAATCATGTGATGAAGATACATGAGTTGTTGCGCAGAATCAAAGGTTTCCATTTTTTTCTATTTTATTTTAATTTATATTATATATTCCTTAAATGAACTGGTTTGCTGATGTTGTTTCGTTACATACATAAGGAGTTTTCTCAAATCGCTGTTGATGGAACGATTATCGGGTTTTCATATTCAATTTTTTGAAGAATCCGGAGATGGTCCATGATTAAAGGACATATGAGTTGATTTGTGGGTATGGTTTCAAAAATCTAAGTTTGACGAAATCGGTTTAATTAATTTTTTGATTGTTGTGCTTGCCTCTTTGCAGGTTCGAAAAATTCTTATGGCAAAATATTCTAAGTTTGATGAAATCAGTTTAATTAATTTTTTGTTTGTTGTGCTTGCATCCTTGTAGGTTTGAAAGATTCTTACTGCAGTATGTGCGCAAAATGCAACTTTTCACCAACAATGGAAAGTAGAGAACTTAATAAATTGTAATGAGCAACTTAGGTAGACACTCGCTTACACAAATGGAAGGTTCTAATTTTGTTTATTTACTTTGTTGTCAAATCATAGCCTCTTTTTTGTTTTTTCTTGCAATTTATTTTCACATTTTTCATTCACTATCATGTGATGTGACTTCGATGAAAACTTCTTAGGATTGTTCTATGCGTAGTTGATTCTATATCTGACAAGAAAAATACAGATGCATTGGGCAACAATGGTGGGAATGCACATGACTAATGGAGAAAAAACCTCATTAAATGAAGCCAATGGTTATAGAGAAATATGAGTACAAGGACTCTATAAAGGTGAAAATTGATAGTAAAAGAAAGTAGTGGTTATCTTCTGATTCATGCACTACAATCGATTGCACATCCCTCTGATTTGTGATTAATAAAAAGGTTCATATGTGAATACAATAGCATACAATTTTATTATGATTTATGAGATCTTTAGTTTTCTTTTTATTACTTATTTTTGGGTGTCTATAGTAGTGTGTTCAATGGAAGGACATGATCGATCGATTTTGCGGTTGTCATTTCGTTGTGTTTTTGTGGTCAGAACAACGCAACCTGTGTTATGTTTTCATCCCAGTCATTCACTCATAAAATTCATCTGGCTCAGACGTTAACCTTAATTGCAGGTACTTTTGTCCATTTACATGTATACTTATCCTATATTTTGCTAGAATTTTATTTATTACTCGCTTGATTTCAGGCTGTGGTTTCTCGATTGTCTTTTACATGGTTTGCATTTATAACCAACACTTTGTTGCTTGAACTTTCGCGTATTGAGTAACTGTGTCTACACTTTTGTTTTAGGATTGCATTGGGGCACATGGTATGCATATTCGTGCCCATGTACCAGCAAAATATCAGTCCCGGTTTCGTAACAAAAAGGGTGAACTCACACAAAATGTTTTGGCAGCTTGCGTGTTCGATCTCCAATTATGTTCAAATATCCGGGGTGGGAAGGCTGTGCTTCAGATTCACGTGTATCGAGGGTCGTACTTGATGATCCGGACAAAGACTTACCTCAAGTTCCTAAGCCTTGTTTGGTTTCGGTTGGGGTTGGACCAACCCAATATTTATTCACTCCACTATCTTATTTATCATTATTTTATTAATTCTATTATTTTATTATAAATTCTCTTTTCAAGGTTTGCATCACCAAGAACTTGCGCTTAGCAGGATTTGCAAGAAGATATAAAGGAATAATTAGCGAGTTTTAATGATTAGTCATTTTCATTTAATGCTTATTTATAAAGTTTCTATTGTCCCGTGCATTGCACGGTTTTTTTCTACTAGTTATTGTTGGAGATATCCCATGAAATGGGGTTAAAATGGTCAACTTTAGCGTGAATTTTGGATACGCTCCGGTGAGATTCACCGGGAGCTTATTACGTCTAAATATTCTACTCGTGGAGTAGAAAATAGTTGGCTTTGGAATAACTCGATTCAGATATCGGGTGAATGAGAAATTAATGCCTAAAATTGGTTGGAAATGTGTTGGAGATGAGAGTTGAAGGGAGAACCGCAACTCAATCTCCCACATTGGAAGTTTGAGAGACTTGAACTCCATATATAAGAGCTAGTGTATGCTCTTATAAATGTGCCACAAGCGGCAAGGCACTTTTGTGCAGGAGGGATGACATAGATAATTCCACACGCGCGCGTGCCGCCGTCGCCGTCCTGCCGGCCGGCTCGGGTTGGGTCGGGAGGCGTTGGAAGGTTCCAGAAAATTAATTAGTTGTGTGGAAACGAATTCTGATTAATTAAGTCGGTCCGGAATTTATTTAATTAAATTATTTTCAGCCAAATTACCTTTTCTTGAGGGAAAAATCGAGCGGTTAAATCATCCGACCAATCAGAATTCAGAAGACACGTCATCTGTCCAATCAGAATTGTGGAAATAGTCGGCTAATTTTTAATTAAAATTTTCGGCCAATTTCTTTTCCAAGGGGAAAAGTCAGTCGACTTAATGACGTGTATCAACTAATCGGATTTGAGTATTGGCACCTCCTCTCCACTATATAAAGTACCCCAAAGATGAAGATTCAAGCATTCAGTCTTCTCTTGTGTCTTCCACCACATACTATCAAGCATATAGTTCTAGTTATTGAGTCGAAAAGAAGTCGGAGCACGCAGTAAGTTCGCCGAAGCTTGGATTGTTGAAGTGACTCTCAATCCAAGACGTAAGCCGTTGTATCTTGGGAGGCAGTTGCTACTACCGTGGGAACCATACCGCAGCAATCTGTCTTAAGGAAAGAGTTTCATAACTCACATCGGTTTGTCTTTATTTATGCATTGTATTTAATTTTCTCAATCGTTTAAGTCAGATCTGTACGTTAATTACATGTTTTGTTAGATCTATATCATAGTAGTTGTGTTTCATTAGATCTATCTTATAGTTCCGTTAATTTATTAGATCTGCACCATAATTGCTTTAATTTGTTAGATCTAAATAATAAAATTAGATTTTATTTTCGAGTGGTTTATTTCTGCATTTAATTTCCGTAACTAAATCCGTGAATTACGGATCTGTTCCGTAAATTACTCCACACACGACACCTATTACCAACAGTTATAGTTATACCGTAAGAGTAGTGATACATCCACTACTCCTTCGACGACTTAAATGTGAATAAAAAAAAAGGACTACTTTATGCTTATTTCAAGGAAAAGTTTCTGTCATGAAGTTCATTCTTTTTTAAATAGTCAACGACTTGATGATAAAGGTGCTTTGTAAATTGTAATTAGAAGTCTTATTTGTGTGCTTGACTGCTGGCGTTTCCATTCTTGTTTGTTTTTTTTATTTTTAATTTTTTACAAAGACTATTAATATATGTGAGAGCAAGAAATGGTGTCCTTAATACAGGCATCTACGTTGCACAAACACGGATATGGACACATCGTATAACATGATACGAACACGACAATACGGTTAATTGTAAAATTTAAAAGCACTGCATGTCACCGACACGTTAGATAAACTCTATGAGTATGTAAAATAGATATTCGTCCTTTATATGGTGCCAAAATATTTTGTGGTTGACTTTCAAAAATTACAAATCAAATATTGTAAAAATTATTGTTTATTAACAAAAAAAACATATAAATTTGATTTGACGTATTGTTTATTCTTATTATAGAAATTAGAATCGCGTATTCTAACGTTTCCATTGAAAAAAAATTAAATAAAAAAATATTAAAAAATAGGTTCATGAGTGTCGGGGGGTGTTGGTGCCGTGTCGGGGAGTGTCGACAGTGTGTCAGATATTTAAATTTTAAATAATAATAATTTAATCATCCGTCACGTGTCGGATATGGTGTCGGAGCGTGTTGTGTCGTGTCTTATGTTGGACATGACGCACGTCGACAAGATTGAAGATATATATTATTTATGATATAAGATATATATTATTCTCAAAATACTTCTTCTCTCTTTTATGTTAGGCATCCATAAAAATAAAATAAAAAAACCAAATAATGTGAGGCTTATCTGAAACTTCATCCTCTTCTCTCGTCCGTTCACCTCCTGGCGTCTATGGCTTCACATGAACAAGACAAGATCCGGCTTTTTCCCGGCGCCTATGCAGTGGTTCGAAGATAGATCTGCTGGGTAATAGAACGAATCTGCTTTATTGGATAGAGGACAACCAATCAGAGCACTAATCAAGGAAGGTTTGTTCATCCAGGCATAAAATTGCAATTAACGATGGATATATGGCAGTTCCGGTTTGAATCTCAGTTTTCAAGGCTTAATTACCGGGTAAGCCTTTGATTTGTTGTGTAATATCTTCACTTCTCTTGCTTTTTAGTGCTTTATATTCTCTTCACTTGCTTACTACCAGCCACAAGAACTAAGCATTTGTTGTCTTGTGCAGAGAATATCCTCAAGAAATACCCACATCAATAAATATTCCTTCAACAACCTATTTACTCTTCCATCATTGAAAGGTATTGTTTTTGGCTCTTACTATTTATTGCTTCCTTGCATGTATATTGTGTGTGCTTTTAAAGCTGATAACTTGATGTTAAGATAACTTTTAGCAGTTATATCTACTGCTTTATGTTGTTTGTAGTGTCGGATTTCTTAAGATGGTCCAGGAATCGTACCTGGGTGACACTAATGTGCAGTTTTTGCACTTTTAAGGTGTTGCGGTGGTGTTAGATTCCTGGCTTCTTAGCCATACATAGTGAAACAGATTCTTTCTGTCTTTTTAGAGTCATTTTGAAGTAAAAACTTGTGCTTGTGATAGGAAATAGTGTTACATCTTCTAAACTACGGTTCTGGTAGAAAATAGTTTTATGTACTACTGCTTTCAGGCTTGTTAGACCCTTTGGTGCTAGAAATGTCATATGGCGTTTAAAAAAAGAAGGGCCTTTTTAGAGCCTCTTTGAGGTAAAAGGTTGTATTGTGGTTGTGGTAGGAAATAGTTTACACAGCTTTTGATGTGGTTGTTGTAGGAAATAGTAGTACAAAGTGTTACATTGAAACTTTTTAGGCCTTTTCAATGTATTTAGGCCTCTTTTGCATGTACAGGAGATAAGAAACAGTATAGTATTTCTTGCTGTTGCAGATCTCTGTATTGCTTTGAAAAAAAAATGGGTTCAGAATGCAAAACAGTTTTGCCTTTTTTGTTGCCTGCAATGAAGAAATAATTTAGCTGTGTGCTTCTGCCTGCTTCCTTTTGTTTTACTTTCATTTCTACATATTTTTTGTGGAACCGTTGCTTGTATATGTATACTGATTTACTTTACTATGTCTCATTTGCATTTACAGGCTTTGTGCAGGTTGGAGCACTGGACTTTGTATCTTAGTCTTAATGAGTATGGCTGCTCCTCAGGTAATGTGTTCGTATATTGACCCCTTGACTTGTTAGCTCTTTGATAGCAAAATAACTAACCGCTAACTTTAACCGACAGAGTATCGGGTCAACGGTAGTATAGTGGTCTCAAGGTCGAATCCACAGGGCGTAATGTCTAAGTACCAAAGTCGACTTAGAACTTAGTTCAGGTCAAAATAATGGTGGGGAGTATTATACTAACGCAAAAGTAAAGATTATACTAACGAATTTACTTCTAGGTATTAAGGGGTATAGTCGAACTATGATCCCACGAGCTACTTTTACCCCTAAGGAAGGACTTAACATGGAGCTTGTCTTAACCGACCTACCTATCCAATGTAGTTTAACGACATCCACGGGTGCCAACTCCTAATTCTAGTGATTAGACTGAACAACTCGATCTAACCACCCTATGTGAAGTTAATTAATTTTCCCTTTAGAAAACCGATTAACCTAACATGATTAAGCTCTAGAGTTGCTCGAACAACGATGACAAACCTCTGTATTGGGTTCGGACCTAACAACTAGGTTGAATCTACGCAATGATCCTAAAACCCCTTATCCCACATCTCACCGCAAAATACATCTATAAGCTTGATGTGTGTGACAGTGAACTAGGTGATCAATCTAATTCAAAGACGTTAAAATAAGTTTTAGGATGTGGATTAATCGTTTAAACAATAAGTTACGCACTACACTACTCCCTATCTCATCCCCCTTAGGGTTTTCGCTCGCTTTCACATAATTCGACTACACATGAATTTAGCTACTCATAATTATGGTAATAATCAAAATAAGAATTGAAATCATGCTAGAAATAATAAAAGAGAAAGTATTCATTACCATATAAGCGAGGAAAAATCTGATTCAAAAAAGATTTAAGAAATACTTCACCAAAAGGACAATCTTTGGAACTTGAAACGTAAATCTACGCTATGAAAAGTGTTTAGAATCAAAGGATGTAATTTATAGGATCAAGGGATCAAAGTGTGATCAAACTACACTAAAATCGCACACAAATCGCCTAAGAACAGTCTAAAGTCGGCAAAAGATGAGTAGGGGCTGAACGAGCTGCGTATTTATAGAGTAGGTCGAAAATCTGATGCTGTCGGTCCCGGACGCCCGTCTGGTACATGTCAGACGCCTCTTCCTGGAGAACATGAAGATAATAGGGTTTCGTCTTCATTGGACAGGCGTTCGCATTCCTCTGAAGGCCCGTCTGGTGACTTATGACTTGAGGGCCAAACGCCCGTCTGGAACTCTGAACGCTCGTCTGTGTTAAATGAGCTTCTTGAATCGGGCTGAGCCTACCCAAACGCCCGTCTGGGGGTCTTTGGGAAGCCCGTCCATCTAAAAATCAAACTTCCTGAATGAAGTGTCAATACTGGGGACGCCTGTCTGGGGTGGGCAAACGCCCGTTTGATGTAGCTTTCCAGCGGATGCCCGTCTGGAGTATGGCCAAACGCCCATCTGGCTTGTCTTCCCTCCAAGCTTGTATTCACTTTTTATGCTACTTTCGGGCCACGAACACGTCTCATAGTCCAAAACATCGCCTTTCGGGTCTTCGAGTCACCTAAGTCCTGCAATAACATAGACAAACAAACACCACACATAATTCCGCAAGACAAAAGTGCTCGGAAAAGAGTGAAATATCGCTAAAAAGGCAGAGTTTACCATCGATATGACAGTTTAACTCCCCATGCATGTAACTCTCGATATTACTCTCAAACAGTTCTAAATCTACCCAAATTATGCCAATAGAGTGATAAACGGGGATTAAACTGCACACCAAAGTACAGTAAAGTTGACTCCATCAACCACCCCACACTTAGCCTTTGCTCGTCCCCGAGTAAGTTAGGCGCTCTAAAACAGACCATGGGATCAACTTTACGACACATGCATAGCGCTCACGACATCAAGGCGAAGGAAAGCAGACACTGAACGTTCACCGCTTGACTCTATCGTACCACGAAAACGAAGTGTGTGTGATATAGACCGAGGACTACACTCAAAATGATCACCGGCTTTGAATACCGGCCAAATGACTACACGCAGCTCATACCGGGCTAGAATCTCCATTAATCGAGGCAACCGAGGCTAAATACGGTCAAGTAGGACTTAGAGGGTTATAATGTCAAGCTCGGGACGGGGTTAATCGAAAGGAAATTTTGGGACTGGAGAAAGAGAAAAACACGAGTGAACCTAATCATTTCATGTATTCTTGCTTTGAAACCATACCAAACCACACCAAAATTCTTTCGATTCTTTCTGTACTCATTTATAAACAACCACAACCTTAACATCATACTCTTACTTATTCAAAACATCCTTCTTTGACTCTTTATTTCTCAACTTTATCCAAACTTCTTCTTTTTTTTTTCTTTTTTTTCCATTGCTTTTCATTTTTTTTTCAACCACAAGCCTCACAATACATTCCTCGAGCTCCTCCCCTTCATATACTAGCCCGCACTCACTAACTCCTCTCGAAGCACGCACCAACTCCCACCCCACACTTGCTTCAGCATGTGTGTCTAAAGCAACAACTAAGTCCACTCGCAGGGTGATCAAAGGAAACGTGACCAATAATAAAGCTCAGGGTTAGGGTAATACAGGCTAAGTAACCAAAACGGCTCATTTCGGACGGTGGTCAGACCGTCCTATCAAGGCTTAGAGGGGTTACGAGGGTAAAATGTTGGGATTTTGGCTTATTTGGCTCTGACTAGGTCAAAGAAGCGCCATGACTCTCATCCCGTATCCGTCATAGCTTAACCTTTATATTTCGCCTCGAAACTAGTGGTACAAGTGCGTATAGCAACCAGACTAAATGCAACCAAGGTCTATGTGCAATAAAAAGGGTTCGTATCGTGACAAAATAAAATCGCCCGGCATACATTACTCATTTACTAAGACATCTACCAAATCCATCGTGAGAAACATGCATATAACGCAGTGTCAAACCGTGAAAAGTTTTAAAATTTAAAGCCACGAACTAACTCGAAAACGGACATTAACTAAGCATATCACAATTAATGGCACATTTATTAATCGAAACAATAAAGCTAAGTCGTCTCCACCCCCCACTTCGAATGAAGCACTGTCCTCAGTGTGTGAATGAGATAGAAATGGAGACTTAGTTTTAGACCCGGCAGAAAGGCACTATCGAATCCCGTAACAGCCGTGAGAAAACACGACCCCAATCCCTATACCAAACAAAAACAACCACAACAGAGCAGGCACGGGACATGGTCCACGTGCCAAAATATTGGGTAGGGAGGGGGAATAACAATAAAACGGCCCTGTCACGTCAGAAAACTCGATATGCAAGTGTAAAGAACACAGTGGATTGCTATAGATGGATAAATGACCCAAACGGGTTAAAGCACAGAACATCTACGCGGAAAAGATAACACCACAGAGGGTTGACATATAAAAATGACCCACAATGTGTACCAAAATCCAAACACAAGTACGAATGTGCCTTAAGGCTTACAAAACCCATCATAAAAGTATCAAC
Organism: Gentiana macrophylla; assembly: GCA_026214975.1. NCBI lineage: Eukaryota > Viridiplantae > Streptophyta > Magnoliopsida > Gentianales > Gentianaceae > Gentiana > Gentiana macrophylla. The sequence continues at coordinate 34,810,666 of CM047811.1, forward strand.
TCAAAACCGATAGTAGCATCAAATAACATACAAATGTATCAAATAGACTCAACAGCTCCTAAACAACCCTAACACCGGGCACAGATGATAAAAAGGAGCAGGATAAAACAAAGAAAATCACGTATGGCCGGGTGCTACATAATCACCAGAAGTGGTGGCACTGTCTATAAGAGCATCAGTGGGAGCTCCGGTCTCGGCCACCTCAGCCTCAGTTGCCTCCTCGTCAGAGGACAATGCATCCTCCGCCACGATCTGTGTGATGGCCCGCTCGATATCATCCAAAAAGTGGTAGTCCATAGTACTCGGGGCAAAAGCTGCCGGATCCCTCGGTAGTCGACCCTCACTCATCAACATTAGGAGAGTCAGAATATTGTTCTGCGTTTGCTGTAGATCCTCCATCCAGTTCCTGAAACTGTTAGCCATGCTCAACCTCATCCGCATGGAGGGAGAAATAGAAAGAACTGGTGGTGCCGGAGTCGGAGCCGAAGACGAATAGGGCTGCTGTCATGCCATACGCTCTAGCTGTGCCGGGGTCCTTACTTTCTCTCTCTGCAATAACTGAGGATTCTTAGGCCGGTGATCCTCTTTATACTCCGGGACCCTAGCGTCCTGACACAAGCTATAAATCAGATGAGGGCAAATCAGACAGCGGGTGTAGATCTTCTGGTTCATGGCCAACTCATCATAAATGGCTTGACCCACATCCACATTTAACTTAAAATTGAGGGCATACAGCATCCCTAGGTCGCCGATGTGGAAATGGGTCAGGTTGTTCTTAGGTAGCAACCGGTTCTGGATAAATCGGCATTGGACTTTCCAATCCTCCGCCCACGTCGTCGTAACCAACTCTTTTCTCACCCCACCGTCGCCAAGAGTCCAAGGTACATCCGGGCATACCAACAACCGGAGATCCTTTAACGGGTCCGCACCCACATCCTGTTTTGCCTTTATTGCCTCCTTATAATCTAAACCCTTAAAAGGGGCCAGTCCATATTTATCATTGATCACCTTGGCACTAAGCGGGACTTGGACCCCCCGAACCTAACCATCCCCGTTTCTAGGCTTGACTCCGAAAGATTTGCGTAAAACTCACGCACCAAAGTTGCATTCACTTTCACCTCCGGGGCTGTCATCAACGCTTTCCACTTCCTATCAGTTAGGTTTTTCACGAAGTCCTTGTCCACATTATATTCATGGAAAGCTCGCTCTGTAAGCATTGTGCGGGTCAGGTAGTACTTTTTGTAGACCTCCAGAGCCTTGGAATTCACAAATCTCTTCGCAAACGGGATTGGGGGCCCTCCAGTTCCAGTTCTCTAGGTTCTAACCGGCTCCACAATTGGCTCACCCCCTTCAACCCTAGCTTCAGTTGCAGCCCTAGGTTCTCTCACTTCTTGCTCAATCCTAGGTCCCGGCTCAACTGTTCTCTTTCTCACCAATGGCTCATCATCCGTCTCAGACTCTGATTCATCCCTCAAGGATACCCTGGCTTGACTCTGTGCTACCCTAGATGGGGTTTGCCTCTCTCGGATCTCGATCCCTCGGTTGGGGTTCACCGGTCGAGGTTCAACTACCTTTTTCTTCTTACCGGCATCCCGAGCTATTTCTTTCCCAAAACGTTTTTGCCCCGAGGCCCCCTCCTTACCACCAGTACGCACCATTATATCTCACACTGAACAACCACAGCAGACCCAAACGCACAGAACACAATTCACAACCCGATTATCGTCCAAACAGGATTTCCCAACAAAACACCAAGCAAACCACACCAAAACCGACCCACAAACGTAATGAAGACGTCCACAATCAATCAATAGCACCCCCAGATCATCATCAAAGCAAAAACAACACAAAACAAAGAAAAACAAGCCCAATCAGTGGCTGTTCGTTTAAGGGCCAACTCGAAAATCGAACAAAAAAAAACGTGAATTAAAACATGAAAAGCTTATAGATTCTTACCAATAAGGATGCTAGGGTGATGATGGAAGTGATTAGAAGTCCGAACGATGCACGAAAAGGCCAAAGTCTTGATTTTTGTAATTGGAAAACCGCCATTTCTAGGGTCTCGAATCTGGCCAAACGGTGTTTATTGGTGGATTTGGGTTTGTGAAATGAAAAGAAGAGATCAATAGGTGTTTGGGGGACTTTGAATCGCTCTGATCGGGTCAATAATGAAGATTTTAGGTGAAAAGTCGGGTTTGGCGATTTTGAAAACTGATTCGAAATTATTTGAAGAGGCTGTGGTATTTATAGAGGGAGAGGCAGACGGGCATCCGCCTCAACCGGACGGGCGTCTTCCTGGGCATTGAAGAACTGCACGAGCGTTTGCCTCATGCCGGATGCTCGTTTGACTTATCAGAATCACATACAGAGTTGGGCGATTTTGGATGGACGAGCGTCTGCCTAGGGCAGACGCCCGTCTGATGGCTAACTCAGGCGGACGGGCATTTGAAGAGGGTGAACGCTAGTCCGACCCCAGCTCTATGCAAAAAAAAGAAATCTTGATCCCGTGTGACTCAAACCTTTATTCCAACACCATTTATTATCAAAACCTCAGAAAACTCAGAAAATGGTGGGTTGCCACCCACCGAGCGCCTTTGTTTTACGTCGTTGGCTCGAAAAATGACTTATACTGTGCCGGTTTTTTCAAAGTTATACTACCGGCACGAACGAGGAAGCGAGGATAGAAAGATGTGATGGTGGAGTGATAATAACAGAATCGTCAAAGTTTAAAGTCCATGACGAGACTCAGAATAGATTGATCAAGGCTCGGGATCAGTCAAATGCACAATCTCGAGAGCCTCATCGAATGGTAACTTTTCATACTTTTTAAGATGAAGGCTGTTCGTGATGAACGTCCCATGCTTCGGATGTGTTACCTCGATGGCTCCCGAGTCGAAAACTCGCAAAACCATATACGGTCCCGACCACCTCGACTTAAGTTTGCCTTGAAACAAATGGAGGCGAGTGTTATAGAGAAGGACCTCATCACCTACGTTGAAAACACGCGGTTTGATCAACTTATCGTGAAGCATCTTGGTCTTCTCCTTATACTTCGCCGAACAGTCGTAAGCTTGAAGGCGAAACTCATCTAACTCGTTCAACTGGGCCATCCTTCTCTCACCGATTAATGCGTCGTCGATATTCAGATTCTTTATCGCCCAATAGGCCTTATGCTCTACATCTACGGGGAGATGGCAAGCCTTGCCAAAAACCAGCATGTAGGGTGACATACCTATGGGTGTCTTGAACGCAGTTCGGTGTGCCCAAAGTGCATCATCCAACTTCTTTGACCAATCCTTAAGGTTGGAATTGACTGTCTTCTCCAGGATTCTCTTGATTCCCCGATTGGATACCTCTACTTGGCCACTAGTCTGGGGGTGGTAGGCAGTGCCTAATTTATGAGTGACCCCATACTTCATTAAAAGCTTATCAAATTCTCTATTGGCAAAGTGACTTCCATTGTCACTTATTATCGCTCGAGGTACTCCAAACCGGGATAGAATATATTTCTTAAGAAACCTTATGACTACATGTTTGTCATTAGTAGGCGAAGCAATTGCCTCAACCTACTTTGAAACGTAGTCACAGGCGACAAGAATGTACTTATTCCCGAAAGAAGACGGATATGGTCCCATGAAGTCCAATCCCCATATATCAAAAACCTCACATACTATTATCGGTTTCTGGGGCATCTCATTTCTCTTGGAAATCCTTCCAGAGCGTTGACAGGCGTCACACGTCTTAACATACGCATGTGCATCCTTGAAGATAGTGGGCCAGTAGAACCCACTTTGTAACACCTTCAACGCTGTTCTCTCGCCCGAGAAGTGGTCACCGGCATCTTTATCATGGTAGAACGAGAGAATCCTCACTATCTCACTGTCATCCAGACACCTTCTCAGGCTTCCATCTGCACACAGCCTAAACAATAAGGGGTCTTCCCACACATATCGGTTCACCTCGCTATAGAACTTCTTCTTCTGATTCTCATCAAACTCCGGATCTACGAATCCACACTCGTGATAATTAACAAAATGGGCATACTAAGGATTCCCTTTCTTCCCTCTCTGAATAAAGTTTCCCCGCTTAACTGGGAGCATCGTGTACACTACGAACAACTGCTCATCCCGAAAACAGTCATCAATATCAACTTTGACAAAACATCTCTGTTCACCCGGCTCCATCCTACTCAGATGGTCAGCTACCACATTCTCAAATCCCTTTCTATTCTTAATCTCTACGTCAAACTCTTGAAGGAGCAAGATCCACCTCAACAAGCGTGGTTTTGCATCCTTCTTGGCAAATAGGTATTGAAACGCAGCATGGTTAGTGTGAACTATGACTTTAGACCCAACCAAGTACAACCGGAACTTGTCGAAAGAAAAAACGACGGCTAAAAGTTCCTTCTCAGTTGTGGCGTACTTTTGTTGAGCCCAGTTCAGGGTATGTCTTGCATAGTAAATGGGTCGAAATAGCTTGTCTACCTTCTGACCTAGGACAGCTCCTACGGCATAGTCACTCACATCACACATCACTTCGAACTCCTTGGACCAATTAGGTGCCACCAAGATAGGGGCGGAAGTGAGAAGTTTCTTAAGGGTTCGAAAAGCATCTAGACATGCCGCATCAAAACACCGGGGGCACCCTTCATCAACTGAAGAGTAAGAGGTCTGGCAATTTGGGAAAAACCCGGAATGAATTTACGATAAAAACCTGCATGACCCAAGAATGACCTTAGAGTCTTCAGATTTGTAGGCATAGGAAGCTTAGAAATTTCCTCTATCTTGGCTCTATCGACCTCTATTCCCCATGAAATGACACTTTTCCCAATTTAGAACCAAGTTTGTCTCCTCACAACGCGCAAGCACCTTATCAATATTAGACAAACACTCATCAAAAGTATCACCAAAAACACTAAAGTGGTCCATAAAGACTTCCATTAAATGCTCTATCATATCAGCAAAGATGGAAACCATGCATCGCTGGAATGTCGCGGGTGCATTACACAACCCAAACGGCATTCTTTTGAATGCAAAGGTGCCATATGGACACGTGAAAGTAGTCTTTTCCTGGTCATGTATATCGATGTGAATTTGATAATAGCCACTAAAACCATCCAAAAAACAGTAAAAAGCATGACCACTTAGACGCTCTAGCATTTGATCAATAAAGAGGAGGGGAAAATGATCTTTCCTAGTCTTATCGTTTAGCATGCGGAAATCAATACAAACTCTGTGACCAGTAACTAAACGAGTAGGAATGGGCTAACAATTATCATTAAGCTCAACTATGATGCCTCCTTTCTTGGGTACGACTTGTATGGACTCACCCACTCACTGTCAGAGATCGCATAAATTATCCCCAATTCCGGCATCTTGACCACATCTTTCCTCACCACCTCTTGCATGTGTGGGTTCAGCCGTCTCTGAAACTGCCTGACCGGCTTGGCACCTTCTTCAAGGATGATCTTGTGCTTGCAGATATCAGCACTAATCCACTTTATATCAACTATCTTCCATCCGAAGGCCTTTTTGTGTTTCTTCAGAACGTGGATCAACTTAGCTTCTGCCAAAACGGTTAGTTAGAGACGAAACAATAAGAGGAAGTAATTCATCAGGTTCTAAAAACACATACTTTAAATGCTCAGGAAGTGGCTTCAGCTCCATATCAGTAGGTGGTTCCTCGATTGACGGCTTTGGCAGCTTGCTAGTCAAACCGAGCTCTAGCTTCTTGTTCCAGCTTGCATCGACAAAAGGGGTTTCTTCCAAATGGTATACTTGAGCCCTCATTCTCGGATCATCATCCTCAGCGGTGCTTGACTTCATCAAGCATTCTTCCATAGGCTCTTGGTATCCCTGCAGGTTAGTGTGCTCCAAAATACAAGGATATATAGCATCAACAGAAATACAATCACTCTTTTCATCATCAGGATGCTTCATAGCATTATAAACATTTATGGCCACACTCTCTTTCTCGACTCGTAGTATGATCTCTCCCTTTTACGTCTATCAAGGTCTCTCCTGTGTTCAAGAAAGGCCGACCTAACAAAAGCGGGCGTTGGCATCCATATCTAAGACTACGAAGTCTCACGGGAAAACAAACTTGTCGACCTGCACTAACACATCTTCGACTACCCCCATAGGTTTCTCGATGCACTCTCGCCATCCTGTAGGGTCATCCTCGCTTGTTCTAACTTACCCAACCCCAATTTCTCATACACTCCTCTCAGGCATCAGGCTCACGAAGCCCCTAGATCACATAACACATTTTTAAACACAGTTTCTCCAATGGTAATTGGGATGGTAAAACTACCTCATCCTCGTAGCTCAGGGGTATCCTATTCTCAAAGATTGCAGAACATTCTCACTCGAGATGCACCATCAGTTGCATCCTCTCCTTACTCGACAACATTCCTTTCAAAAATTTAAAATATGGGGGAATGCTCGAAATTGCCTCTAATAGGGGAATATTCACCTCTACCTTTCTTAAGAGATTCAGAAATTTTGCTTGACCTTGGGTCAGTATGTCCTTTATGGGTCCCTTAGGAGGATAGGGTAAAGTATTAACATCAAAATCAGGGGGTGGGGGAGGAATTCTGTTTTTCTTACCTTTCTCTTTAGGTGGTGAGGGATCTTCTTCTTTAATGTCCAAGACCACATAGTCTTTCTTCGGTGCTGCCCCTTCCACTGCTTTCTGGTTTGCCTCAGCCAATGCCTTTTTAGTGGCTTCCAATTCTTTCCTCATTGCAGCCATTTCTTTCTCCACACTACCAACTTCCAAGTCATCAATCTCGACTTCACCATACATAGCCCCTTCACGGTCGACTGCCTTCTCTTTCTCAGCCTTATCAGTTTCTGCTTTCTCGGCCCACAATTCCTTCCTCTTGTCAGTCAGCCCAACCTCTTTACCACTTCGTGTGAACACAGCATTCACACCCTTTGGGTTCCTCTCAGTGTTACTCGGAATCCCACCACTCAGATTTGTTTTCAATGTGTCGGTTATTTGACCCACTTGGGTCTCCAAGTTCCGAATGGCAGAATGTGTGGCTACTTTTTGCTCTACATCATTCTTATTTAGCTCAGAAACAGTCCTGTCTAATATCTCCAGAAGTATCTCAGCGGGCGTCTTCTGAACACCAGAATTGTTTGGTTGCTGACTGTTTTGGTTGTTCTGGTGCAGATGAGCATTCGGATGCTGATAGGTGCTAGAATTATTATTTCTCGATGGTTGGCTCGCTTGCTGATTCTGATTACTTTGCTGGCCCTGATTCTGATTCCAACCTTGATTCGCCCTGATCGCGCTCTTCTTCGTTCTTTGTTGGCCTTGTGACTGACATTGCGGATTCTGACTATTTTGATTCCAGCCTTGATTCTGATTCTGGTATGAACTCTGATTCTGGGGGTTCTGATTCCAAGGTCGGTTGTACGAGCTTTGGTTTTACCTAAAACCTTGGTTCTAATTACTGTTTCGATTCCAATTCTGATTCTGCCCCTAGTTCCAACCTTGATTCTGCTGATTCTGATTCCATTGCCCCCGATTTCCGTGTCCAACATAATTCACATCATATTGTTGTGAATCATCACCCATACCATAATCCATTTACGGCCCTTGCTGATTATCAAAGTTCTGATTCCACTGTTGCTGGCCAAACTCTTGCTGATTCACATTCATCTGCCCCATTGCATAGACATCCATTCGCTGTTGGTCATTCTGATTTCCAGACTGTTGTTGTACTTGAGTAGGTGTCAACTGTTGGGGATAAGTGGGTTTTTTCGATGATGCACATTCCATGGCAGAATGTCCACCTCCACAAAGTTGGCATTGCTGTTCCTTTTTTCGTTCTAACTCCATTCGGTCCATCTTTAGTACCATTTCTTGCATCTTTTCATGCATGGCCGATTCTCGATCGAGTTCCTCTTTCAGCGACTTCACACTTTCCATGGGGGCTTTCTTCTTCTTTCTGCTCGGCCCCCATTGTCCTTCTCCATCTGCCGTATTCTCAATCTGTCTCATAGCTTGTTCCGGCGGCAGATTCATGATATCTCCCTCCACTCGGCGGCATTGGGCCTTTCTCGTCCATCGGCTCTAAGGCCCTAAATAATATAAAAACTGCTCCACCGTAGAAAAACTGTGTGGAGGGCATCTCTTCAGTAGACCCCTAAATCTCTCATAAGTCTCCTTTAGTGTCTCTCCCTCGAGACCATCAAATGAGGAGATTTCTTCTTTTAGATCTAAAATCTTTGCCGGAGGAAAATACTTCTTCAGAAACACTCTCGTTACATCTGCCCATGTATGCAATGAATCATTTGGCAGCGAATCATACCAATCTTTAGCAGCTCCTCTCAGTGCAAATGGGAAAACTATCAGCTTTATTGCCTCGTCACTAACCCCATTATATCTCATCGTCCCACAAATTTGAAGAAAATGATCTAGAAAGCTGTTTGGGTTCTCAGTCAACTTCCCGTGGAATAGGGCATGTTCCCCCAACATATTCAGAATGTTCTGCTTGATGTCCAAGTTGTTCGGATTAATTGGGGGCACTCAAATTGGATTGTACCCTATAACCTCTTGTGGGGTGGTAACATAGTCTAGACAGACTCTCGGTCTCTCAGACTCTTTGAGCCATCCGTGGTGATAATAATTCATTGCTGTTGTTGTTGATAGAACTGCTGCACATGGGGTTGCTGAGGGTACGGGTTTTGGAAGCCCTGTTGATTTCCTTGATTCTCTAGCATCTGCAGTACTCGATTTACCGTCTTTTGGTCTAATTCGGGTCGGAAGTTCTGCGTATTCTGAGCATTTTGTCCTCCCCTGTACTGTCCAATCCCTGTTCTCTGATTAAATCGTGGGGTTATCAACTGACGTAACACTGTGTTGTACTCTCTTAACGGTTCATGACGAGGGGTCCTCGGTGGAGTATCCAATGGTAGTGTTGCGTTACCACCAGTAGTGTCTGAGGTTTGCCCTTGTACATTGTGCTCGATTAAGGGTTCTCTGCCATCTCTATGATTTGGTGAATCCTCCATTCCCTCTGACGATTCTGAAAGTGAACTTTCTTCTACCCCTTCTTCCTCAAACAAAGGGTTCGGACTGGCAATCATAGGTTCTCCTCGGCATTGACTATTTCTATGACGTGCAAAAGCTTCAATTTCTTCAATTGGCTCGATGAGTGGTTCTTTGGAGCTTCGGGTCATTCACTGACAAACAAGAAACAACAAGAAAACAAAATAAAAACGACCTAAGCCCAAGCTTTCGGTCAACTTACAAGATATTAAACGTTTTTCCCCGACAACGGCGCCAAAATTCTTGATAGCAAAATAACTAACCGCTAACTTTAACCGACAGAGTATCGGGTCAACGGTAGTATAGTGGTCTCAAGGTCGAATCCACAGGGAGTAATGTCTAAGTACCAAAGTCGACTTAGAACTTAGTTCATGTCAAAATAATGGTGGGGAGTATTATACTAACACAAAAGTAAAGATTATACTAACGAATTTACTTCTAGGTATTAAGGGGTATAGTCGAACTATGATCCCACGAGCTACTTTTACCCCTAAGGAAGGACTTAACAGGGAGCGTGTCTTAACCGACCTACCTATCCAACATAGTTTAACGACATCCACGGGTGCCAACTCTTAATTCTAGTGATTAGACTGAACAACTCGATCTAACCACCCTATGTGAAGTTAATTAATTCTCCCTTTAGAAAACCAATTAACCTAACATGATTAAGCTCTAGAGTCGCTCGAACAATGATGACAAACCTCTGTATTGTTTTCGGACCTAACAACTAGGCCGAATCTACGCAATGATCCTAAAACCCCTTATCCCACATCTCACCGCAAAATACATCTATAAGCTTGATGTGTGTGACAGTTAACTTGGTGATCAATCTAATTCAAAGACGTTAAAATAATTTTTAGGACATGGATTAATCGTTTAAACAATAATTTACGCACTACACTACTCCCTATCTCATCCCCTTAGGGTTTTCGCTCGCTTTCACATAATTCGACTACACATGAATTTAGCTACTCATAATTATGGTAATAATCAAAATAAGAATTGAAATCATGCTAGAAATAATAAAAGAGAAAGTATTCATTACCATATAACTGAGGAAAAATCTGATCTGAAATAGTACGAAGAAATACTCCTCCAAAAGGACAATCTTTGGAACATGAAACGTAAATCTACGCTATGAAAAGTGTTTAGAATCAAAGGATGTAATTTATAGGATCAAGGGATCAAAGGGTGATCAAACTACACTAAAATCGCACACAAATCGCCCAAGAACAGTCTAAAGTCGGCAAAAGATGAGTAGGGGCTGAACGAGCTGCGTATTTATAGAGTAGGTCGAAAATCTGATGCTGTCGGTCCCGGACGCCCGTCTGGTACATGTCAGACGCCCGTCTGCCTGGAGAATATAAAGATATTAGGGTTTTGTCTTCATTGGACGGGTGTTCACATTCCTCTGAACGCCCGTCTGGTGACTTATGACTTGAGGGCCAAACGCCCGTCTGGAACTCTGGACGCTCGTCTGTGTTAAATGAGCTTCTTGAATCGGGCTGAGCCTACCCAAACGCCCGTCTGTGGGTCTTTGGGACGCCCGTCCATCTGAAAATCAAACTTCCAGAATGAAGTGTCAATACTGGTGACGCCCGTCTGGGGTGGGCAAACTCCCGTTTGATTTAGCTTTCCAGCGGACGCCCGTCTGGAGTATGGCCAAACGCCCATCTGGCTTGGCTTCCCTTCAAACTTGGCTTTTCTTCACTTTTTATGCTACATTCGGGCCACGAACACGTCTCATAGTCCAAAACATCGCCTTCCGGGTCTTCGAGTCACCTAAGTCCTGCAATAACATAGACAAACAAACACCACGCATAATTCCGCAAGACAAAAGTGCTCGGAAAAGAGTGAAATATCGCTAAGAAAGCGGAGTTTACCATCGATATAACAGTTTAACTCCCCGTGCATATAAATCTCGATATTACTCTCAAACAGGTCTAAATCTACCCAAAATATGCCAATAGAGTGATAAACGGGGGTTAAACTGCACACCAAAGTATAGTAAAGTTGACTCCCATCACTCTTCTACCAAACTGCTTCAGTTTTTAAGTGTTGTTATTTTCTTGTGTTTCTTGACCTACTTTCTATTTCATCCTATGTTGTGTGTGTGTTTTTTTCACAGATTGTAGTGTGCTTTCATTTTCAAGTAGTTTGTTCATGAGCCTACGTTGCATAAAAAATAGTATATGTAGATCTATATAACTGACAGTGCTTGTTGTGTTAAAATTAGAAAAACATAGTACTTGCTGCATGGGTGATGCATGGTCTTTCTTTAAGTCTATGATGAGAGAAAAATATATATCTGCTTCTAAGGCATATATGCATAATGCAATCCTTAGATGGAAGGCGAAAAAATGCAAAATAAAAGTATGTTCAAAACATCCAATCCTACCTGCTAATAAAAAAAGAAAGTCTGATCTGTTGGTTAGTATTTCAGGTCCAATACAGCTGAGGTCCATCCCATTAATGCTTTAAAATAACAGTTTGCCTTGTTTGATCCATTGAATTAAACCATAACTGTAGAATATGTTAGCTAACAAACCTTTTGCACAACAATGTTGCCACTTCTTCTAATGCACAATTATGTACTCTGTCATTAAATCAACATGTAGGAAATATGTCAGCAATAGGCTATCCAGATTCTGGTACGATGTCTTTGTCTGATGAAAACATTGAAAGAGTAAGAAAAATAAAAAAATGAAAGAAAAGCGTTCTACTCAAACCTCAATAGCTTCAGCTCCAATAAACCAACCTGCTTGTGCAACAGTTCCAGCCCTTCTAACTACATCACTAAATAACAATAAATGCATAAACCTGCTTACGGTAGTTGCAAATAAGAGTGATGTGTTTGAAGCTGCCCCTAATTGTCCTTATTGCTGTGCCAAATTTTTTTTCCATGAAACTAAAACATTCTGATGCTCATCTAGCGATATACTTTTAGCCAGTACTAGGCTACCTTCCATTCTTGTGGATCCGATTACAGCCCAAAATTCCGAATCTATAGATTTCAGAACTTCTACTCAAACATATAATAACCATTTTGCACTTACATCTTTAGGAGCAACATATAACAAAGAACGTGCATATACCTTTAGACTTCTTTGTTGGTTTTCTAAACAATCACTTAATATACCAGCAACCTGGGGAACTGTAGGCTTATTATAAACCCTTTGATCAATAGTTGGGTAACAAAACAACACAATATCTAATTCTTCAAGATTTGGAGTGCCACTTAAGTCCCTAAAGAACCGAGCATACGGGTTCTCACTAATTACTGTTAAAATTTTGTCTACAGTCATCTCAAACAGACGTGGACACCGTTGAAGACGGTTTGTTTTTTCATATTGGGTATCATGAAAATAGAATTGTAGGTTATTGCACTTATCATCAGTTCCAATCAGATCATTCATGAAATGGTATACTTGACCTTGCACTCTAAAAGTGTAGACCTCTTTTCGCTTAGTGGCCAATCACATTCGATCCAATATTATTATAGGTGTTATGACCCTTTCCAATACCCTCTTATGTTTCCTTATGGCCAGCTTGGGTGGCACCTGGGCATAGGTAAGCAATGTGTTAAGGAAAAAAATAGGAAAAGAAAGAGAATGGATGAAAATTCTTTGCTTATTAAACCAAATAATGCTGAATCTGCTTCTGATTTATTACAAAAAGAAGATGCTACATTAAACGCCTTGTCAGATGATCCAGCGTATGTGTCTATAAGAGAGTATTATTGCTATAAGTTTCAGATTAGAGAAAATGATGCATCTTATTTACTGCAGTTTGGCATATTGTTTTAGCAGTATGCTGTTGATATGTTCGTTAAACTAGAAACACAGAGATTAGATTATTTTAGGTTCCAACAAAAAAATATTAGGCAAGAATTTATGCAAGGCATTTTTGATGCGGTTGATAGTGGTGAGACCAATGCTTCCAATGTTGGACATCGTACAATACTGCCTGCTTCTTTTACAGGAGGTCCTCATGCGGAAAAAATATTTAGACGCAATGGCTTTAGTGAGAAAATTTGGAAAACCCGACATTTTCTTAACAATCACTTGTATTCCTAACTGGCCTGAAGTTAAAGAATGTCTTAAACATAGAGAGCTAGCTCAAGATAGACCTGATTTATTAGACAGAGGGTTTAGGGCCAAACTTGAAGAACTAAAAGTAGAATTATTCAAACACAATATTTTTGGTACGGTTGCTGCTTAAACATACGTTATTGAGTTTCAGAAATGTGGTTTGCCTCATGCTCATTTTATATTAATCCTAAAACCTCATTATAAAATTTACAAGCATGAAGATTTTGACAAAATAGTATGTGCTGAGTTGCCAGATAAAAACCTTAGACCTCACTTGTATAGGTTGGTTGTAAAACATATGTTACATGGACCATGTGGTCGTCTAAACCCAAGTAATGTATGTATGTAAAAGAATAGTTCATGCAAGGACTCTTACCCTAGGGATTTTTGTGAAGAAACTTTCGTAACAACTGATGCATATCCAACCTATAGACGTCGAAATAATGACACAAAAGCCAAAGTACGTGGTTCTTTTCTAGATAACAGATGGGTTGTACCATATAATCCATACCTACTTGCAAAATTTGATAGCCATATAAATGTGGAAATCTGTTCTACAGTTAAGGCTGTGAAGTATATATAAGAGTATATATGTAAAGGGAATGATAGGGTTATGTTTACTGTCATAGACCACGACTCTTCTCAAGAACTAAATGAAATACACCAGTATCAATCAGCTTAATGGGTTTCTCCTCAGGAAGCGTTGTGGAGAATATATAAGTTTGCTTTAGGGGACATGCGTCCAGCTGTGATACAGCTTCAAGTTCACTTAGAAAATTTTCAGCCATTAACTTTTAATCAGAATAAGCTCAAAAATGTTATGACCAACCCATTTAACCGGAAAACAATGCTTACAGAATATTTTAACTGACCCTAATGCACAGGAATATCAATGCACATATGGAGACTTTCCTGACTACTTTGTTTGGGAAAACGATAAAAAGCACTGGAAAAATAAAGTGAAAGGAGATTCTATTGGTAGAATTGTATCGGTTAATCCGATTGAAGGGGAAGATACTACATAAAACTCTTATTGTCCAAGGTTAGATTCCCTTTACATTTTATGGATCTCAAAATATTCAATGGTCAGACATTTCCTTCTTACGATGAATCTACCTTGGCTCGAGGATTCCATGAACAAAATGGTGCTATTTTCAAATTGGTGCTTACCGTTGTACTAAAACCAATTGGTGCTAGTAAAGGCGCAACTTTATTTCCTTTAACACGCCCCCTCAAGTGTGGCCTCGAACAAGGCTGTGCCTTCTAGGCAGACAAAGACAAGACCAAACTAGGCCAACAAGACAATGAGGCCCAACACTTGCACAATATAACTGAGGGAGCCAGGGTTTGATCCCATGACCTCCCGCTCCGATACCTTGTTAGGATCAAGTGCTTACCGTTGTACTAAAACCAATTGGTGCTAGTGAAGGCACAACTTTATTTCCTTTAACAGTTTTTAACAATAAAGCCGAATGTTTTTTCATAGACGGTCTAGGAGGGACAGGGAAAACCTTCTTATATAGAGCATTGTTAGCAGATGTAAGATCTAAAGGCCATATTGCACTTGCTACCGCTACATCAGGAATACCTGCTTCTCTTTTACCAGGAGGGAGAATGACACATTCTAGGTTTAAAATCCCTATATACTTAAGTGAAGGACCGACATGCAGAATAAGTAAGCAAAGTCCATTGGCAACCCTTATTAAAGAAGCTAAATTGATATTATTGGATGAGGCTCCTATTTGTAAGAGAACAGGGATTGAGGCATTGGACCTTTTGCTGAAAGATATAACAGGGAATGAGCAGCTGTTTGGGGGAAAGGTAGTTGTTCTAGGAGGTGATTTTAGACAAACAATACCGGTTGTACGAAGAGGCACAAAATCTGAAACAATAAATGTGGCATAAATTAGATCGTATTTGTGGCCACAGCTTAAGAAGATTAATTTAGTGCAAAGCATACGAGCACGACTTGACCCTGAATTTACTTTGTTCCTTTTAGGTGTTGGTGGAGGCCTTAATCAAGATCACAATATTGCAAACATCCAATTGCCTGAAAATATTATTATGCCATTTGTTAGTGATAAAGATAGTTTAGAAAATCTAATAAAGCTTGTCTTTTCACAACCACATTCTGAGAGCAATGAACATCAACATACTATTAATAGAGCGATTCTTAATACAAAAAATGTTTTCATTGATGAAATAAATGATATGTTGATTAAAAATTTTCCGGGGCTTGAAACCGAATATATTAGTTTTGATAAAACACTAAACCCAAGTGATCAAGGCCAATATGAAGATATGTTGAACAGCTTGTCACCAAACGGTTTGCCGCCTCACAAATTAATCCTCAAACCAAATACGCCAATAATTTTATTAAGAAACCTGGACCCTTCAGAAGGTTTATGCAACGGCACACGAATAATATGGAATGTATTAGACAAGAATGTAATACAAGCTGAAATAGCGATTGGGGATCATGCTGGAAAAAATGTCTTTATACATAGATTACCAATTCGACCATCAAATGATGAATACTACCCAATTCCTTACAAAAGAATACAGTTACCAGTAAAGTTGTGTTTTGCAATGACTATTAATAAGGCACATGGGAAAACTTTAGATTTCGTTGGGGTATATTTGAAAGAACCTATTTTCTCGCATGGTCAATTGTATGTTGCGTTATCTCGAGCAAGGACTTTGGCATCGCTGAAAGTACTAATTGAACTTTTACAGGATAGTAATGCTCAGAAAAACTTCACAAGAAATGTTGTATATAGAGAAATTTTAACAAGTTCAAAGTCGTGCTAACTGCTTTCTTTAGTGCTGTTTTTCCTTGCCTTGCTTTCTTGTTTGGCTGCATGATTTTAGCGTTATTTTTATGACCCAAATGATATGTTGTAAATTGAAATCTACAAGCCCAATTATAGAAAAGCAACTGTTCTATTTATGCAGAAAAAAAACAAAACACCATTGCTTAATGCTCTAGCTGTGAACATGTCTACAAGACCCCCCTGGAAGGTTTTGGTTCAAGTGATTGAAAAACGCAAGGCAAAGGAATCCCAAAACAACAATTTACCGTACCGTAACTATGTGCTGACTGACATGAAGGTAATGCATGAAATTTGTTCTTGTTGTGTAGTAATGAAGAGTAAGTTTTGTAATTTATCCATGAAATATTAACTTGCGAAGAAATTAGCTCGAAAAAAAATGGCGGTCTTTTTATGTTTGTTTTTCCCACTGTTGCAGGAAAATACCAATCCTGATGAGGTTATGGACTGATTGGTTGGACAATGATGCATTACAAGTTTCTTCAAAGTATCTGATGAGAGTTGATGAGCGTTGTTTTCACCAAACAAATTTATTAAATACTCAAGACAACAGTGACTAAACAAGCTCTCTAACCGGCAGTGGACCGGGTCGATTGCGAGTAAAGCTACAGGAGTCCGAGGTCGATCCCACAGAGAAAGGTGTGTTTGTGAGTACCAAAGTGAACTTCTAACTTAGTCTAGGCAAACAAGCAGTTGGTTGGTTGTTATTACACTATGCTAAAACATAAAAGAGAGAGAGAAGATTAAACTACTAGATTCAACGAGGGAGAAAGGGACATAGCCGAACCATGATCAATGTGACTAATCTCAACCCTTAGGTAGACAAAACCGGGAGTGTGCATTATAATAAACGAACTCTTGCATTCAATTTCACGGGTGCGAACTCCTAAACCCGGCTAGCGTCGAACAACTCTCTTCTAACACCTTATGCCATGTTAAGGTCTGAACAACTCTCTCCTAACAAGTCATGTTTTGCACTCGAGCCGCTTAAACATATAAATGAGTAACCTCACGATGAGCTCGATTTAACAACTAAAACGAGACTACACCGCAATCTTAGAACCCTTTTCCCACACCCCTCTCTCTGAACAACTCTCAAGAGTGATGTGTGTGATTTTTGACCTAGGTGATCAATCTAGTCCAAATCCGTTATAACAAGTTCTAAGACGTGAAAAATGCAAGAAACAACAATAAAAAGCACTACCCACTCCCAATTTCATCACCCAAAGGGTGATTTCACCAAATTTCACATGATTCGGCTATGAAGATGTTTAGCCACACATTATACTAATCAAAACACGCATAAAACAGTAAATAAGAGCCATAACAAGTAAAAGAGAAGAGAGATATACCATAAAATTACAGAAATTCGAGTTGAGATCCAAAAAAGTACAAAATATAGAAGTAATTAAAAGGTGGTCTCTTAGTGTTTGAAATGAAAATCTAAGCTAAGAAATGGAAAGATTAAGCTAAGATGTTGTTGATTTACACTAAGAGAGAGTATTCTAAGCTATTACAAAATTCGAGCTATGAAAGGGGTGGAGTTTGGCTAAGAAGATGAATAATAATCCCAAAGTGGACTAAGGGGGGTATTTATAGGTGGAGGAAAAATCCTGCAGATTTTGGTTCGAACGCTGGTTCCAAACAAGTGGAACGTGCGTTCGCTGAAAATTCAGGCGCCTTAGGGCTTCGTCTTGCGTAGCGCCTGGTTTGAAGTCAGGGAACGTGCGTTCGAGAGGCCTGGAACGCTGGTTTGAAGGTAGAGAACGTGCGTTCGAGAGGCCTGGAACGCTGGTTTGAGGTAGTTGCTGAACCAGCGTTTGAAGGGGCTGAACTCTGTTTGACTCTGGCAACTCTGGAACGCTGGTTTGAGCTTGGAATGCCAGTTTGAGGGTCTGGAACGCTGGTTTGAGAGTTCCAAACCAACGTTTGGATCCTGTGCCACCAATTCTTCACTTTTTTCTCCCTTTTTCACCTCTTTTCTCGCCTCGGTCATGTTCCTCATTGTAAACCCTTGCCTTTCGGGTCATCGAGACACCAATACCCTACATCATCACAATAACCAAAAACAACCAAAACATTCCAAAGGGTAAACGTGCTCGGGAATGGGGTCAATATCATCGAAAAGGGGTGGTAAACTATAAAAAATGACAGAATTACCCCCCGTGCTAGGAACTCACAATATTACCCCGAAAGTGGTCTAAATCATCCAAAAATGTCTTTGAAATTGTGGTAAACGGAGGCCAAACATCAGAGCAGAGTCACGTAAAGTTGACTCCTATCAACCACCCCACACTTAGCCTTTGCTCGTCCTCGAGTAAAATAGGCGTTTTAAAACAAACCAAGGGATTCAACTTTATGATGTAGGTGCTACTACTCACACTCTCAAGATAACCACAAAGTAAGAAACACGAACATATACACATTGGTGCAACATTATCAAGAAAATGGAGTGTGTGTGGTGCCAAGCTAAAACCAAGTGCTCAAGATGATTGTCGGGGCTTGAATCCCAACCAAACGCCTACCAACTGTCTCATAATCACTAGCCTCTCCACTAATCAAGGTCACTAAGTTTGGACACGATCGAGCTGGACTTGAAGGGTTATAATGTTAGGCCAGGGTAATTTTGGTTAATCGAAAAGGGTATTTTGGGAACTGGAGAAAAAGAAGTACGAGTGAACCTAATCAACACATGTACCACTTTATCTCTACCACACAAACCATCCAAACTCCTTTTTGATTTAATTAAACACTTTGGGAACCATAGGATACTAACATTGAAGCATGCAGGTTCTCAGATCTAAACGAATTAGATCTATGCGCAGCGGATGGATCACGATTCATATACCACAATACATAATTAAAGGACTTAAACTACTACAAGGGGGTTAAGACCATGTTACCAATAGTAGGAAGAGAAGCCAAGATCTTCCGATGTGTTCTCCAAACGGCGGTTGGTGGACACCCTTCTTGATACACGAACCTCCTTGATATGCAACACTAAGAAAAACTCCAAGTTTTTCTTCCTCTAAAAACCCTAGATGAGAAAACAATTTTTTCTCTCTTTTTAATGATGGTGGTCGAAATTTTCACTTGCCCATATCCTTGGAATAACTCTCCTTTTATAGGAGAGTAAATCCTTGGTCTCCAAGTATTAATTAATTATATAAATAATTAATTAAACAAAATAAAAAGATATTTTCCTTAATGACTAATTGTGACATGTATTGACCAATAGGAAATCAAATAACAAGTCATCCAACCAATCACATAACAAGAATATCTTTTATTTTCCATAACACAAGAAAATCAATTCTTGTGCTAAAAGAGAACCAAAATGGCGCCACCTCCCTAGGGTTTTAGCCCACATAAAATGTCTTTTATGTGTATTATATTATTTAGCTCAACTAAATAATATCCATGCATATCAATTAATTAGCCCAACCAATTAATTATCACTGAGGCCCAAGTAACAAGATTATTAGTCCGAATTACAGAAGCCACATCGGGGACCATGGACCTACAACCAGTAGCTCCAATAATTAATTATTCATCGAACAGAATAAGTACATTAATTATTAATTCCGGGATTACGCCACCATAAACCCGAAACTGAACTCTACCGATTTTAGATGTATACTTATACTCAACCCATAGAGTGAATAAGCGTCCATTGATATAATCACTACATACGGATTAACCCTCCATAGACTGTCCATTCTGTGTGGGATGTCTCCGTGAACCCAACACAGAATATCTTATCCTTATTTACCATTAACCCCCTGATGATCAATTAGTACACATATCTGACTAGTGATCAATTAGTCAAATGTGAACTCCCGGGATCGATCACTTTCTTAGGGCTAACAAATAAGGGGACTGTCTCTCTACTTCCCGCAGGAAGGAATGGATTCCATGTCTGTGAAAATCAGAACTACTCACTCATCTGGAGATAGTGCCAATGAGAAGTGGCTTGGAACACATATTTAAGTGAACCGTAATTAACACATCAAACACTACCCGGGACAAGCAAAGACTCGTGATCACCTCGGGATTAAGGTTGATCCATATATGATCATCTAATGATTTAATAAGATTCCTCGATTACGGAATTATATCGAGAAATTCAGATCAAATCGGTCCAGTCCTATATGAATGCCATCATATATAAATGCCCCACGTAGGTACCCTCTACCGATAGTCCGGATAAGACTATCACACCCTCGAGGTGTTCGGCGCATTATTGGTGTTTTAATCAAGAGACCCTAAACTCGATTAAGTTCACCACGGACTAATGATTTAAGTATATCACCACTAACTCAATCCTCACGCATGCCATACAATCGAGTTAAGCGGTTACATACCGATATACTTAGGGTTTGCAAGAAGTGTATTACTTTACAAGCACAAAGCAAGTAATAAGGTGAGATAAATTTCGTCATCCATTATTAAAAACAATTACACAAATTGTCTTTCGGGCACTACATCTAACAATCTCCCACTTGCACGAAATGACAAGCAACGATTGTTTTTAGAGCACACCCTTTCTCATCTTATTCACAACACTCTCCCACTTGCTCTAAAAGCAGATGAGATATATACCTCAATGCCGTACCCTCCAAGCACTCGACTTGGTACAATCGATCGATTAGGTTGCCGACTTGAGACGATCCTTAGGATTGAAACGCGTTGCGGTCCTTCCAATCAGCGTACTCTCTCTCAATATGCTTTTGACCTCTCGGTGACCGAGAAGATCCTTCTAAGCTATCTCTTCACTGTTTTCACAATGAAGTGATATCGGCTTATCAGACCTGGAATTACTCCCAGACCAAAAAAAAAGAAATTCTAAGCACTATTGAGCCCGAGATCAACTTAATGATCATCCTTAATCTGACTACAAGTCAGAATCAGTGTAGTCAACCATATTCAAGTTTGCACCTGAATATACAAGCATATGATTCCTCGTTCTCTAAAGATACTTGAGGACGTACTAAAACCGCTACTTATTGCTCGAATCCAAGATTCGATTACTATTGACTTATGATAACCTGACTTGCCGTTATCCAAGAGAGACTCTATCCCATTTTCTCTTTATCCGAGATTTGGAGAATCATTCACGAGAGGAAGGGTAGGACTACTCGATGAATGTTGCAACCGTATATGCATAATCAATCTTATTCAATAAGACATGTGGGATAGCCAATGACTCATTCTCGTGGATTTGACCGAATCAAATTCTTAGAATATAGTCCAATTCTCTCATTCAGAGAATTTTGGTGTGTTAGTTTCCGACTTCAGATAGCACACCCATGTTGTTTCCAACTGTTTTAGTGTTATCATTTATGAACACTAATACTACTACTTTACCAATACTGATACCCAGTCTACAAAAGACTTATCAACATACTGGTCAAGACCACATATTTTAAAACATGTGACTTTTAAATGACCGACAGGTTCTCTTAAATCCACAAAGGATATAAGCCATGGCAGCCTCCTACCAAAGGTTCTTTCTGAATGAATTATGATATCGTTTGTCTCGCAAAAAGGTTTTTGGGAATCACCCCTAACTTCTCGCTTTGTAACGAATCCGTTATTCATTCTTAGCTAAAACCCTTTCATTTCGAATGAATTGATTCCGCTTGTTCGGCAAGAAAGTCTCGGGAATCACCCCTATTTTCTCGCTTAACGAAATCTAGCAAGATCGAGAGGTGAGAGAGTTCAAGGTCCGGTTAACTCTCTACTTGTCGTGAAATCACCCTATACCACTCAACTTTATTTGAAAGTTTAAACTTTCCTATTCATTCGACTCTTTTCTATGTAGATCCAATTGCTCCCATCGGGGCTGAGACACTCGGTGGTTCTACAATAGATCGAACAAAACTTGAGTACAAAAACTCTATTTACAGGGTTAAGGCTGTCAAACCAACCTCTATGATCAAAATCCTATACAGCCCACTAAGAGCCATATGTTATCAATCACCCCAGCAGACCGTAAAGTCCACAAAACCACAATGGGTCAATGGTTAAATCATACTCCCACTGCGTGGTGGATTGACATCCTGATCTAGTAGTATTTATTAGTGTAATCACCAACAACCGATGTTGGACGTGGTCTGATTAAATCAGATAGTAACTACCTTTTGGTAACCGTACTCCAAGGTTTAAGGCTGTTACTTATAGATTCTATCAGAAGGCTTGTGACAGTTCAACCGTCACTTTCTGATCTCAAGAATCTTATAATCAACCTTCACTCGTCTCATTAAGATATTTCACGAACAGTCATAATCTGAACGTATGCGCAAAATCTCCAGTCCTACCTTCAAGCAATAAATGCTAAATGCCTACATTTATGGAAGTGGTGTGAACCGAATTCACTCATTATCCATAAATTCACTGGCATCTTCTAGGTAGACTTCTCGGTTTACATAATAATGTTAACCGTTATTTTGCAACCAATTATCTTAATCGAGTTTAACAGTGTATTGTAGCACATTAATAACTATATCAGGCAAGTCTATGGTTTCTTCCTCAGTGAGAATCATTCCACTAGGAGGCAGCCCGAGCATCAGTCCCAAGACTATGCGATAGCCTATTTCTGAGCATGGAATACTCTATTCTCTGCTAAAATCAGAGACTCCTCCTCGTATTCTTTTGATAAACTAAATCACGTTTCGAGTAGTTATCAGACAAAATGTCACCACTCAAAAACTCCCACTAGCTTGTATCTCTCACTAGACCCCGAAGGTCATGGTGAACAAGCTATGTTACCCCTTCAAATCTATTACCCTTTCCCGATTGAAAGGTGTGGAAATATTACCTAAATATTACCTCAAGAGGTGCTGACCTCAAGCAGGTGCTCTTATGCCTCTATTTGAGGACATGTTCAGCAGTCTCTATTTCGTGTATTATATTATTTGTACACTTTATTTATTTGTAAAAGACATATTAATTGTGATACATATAAACAATTAATATGTCAAACTCTAGTTTACTTTATGTCATAGACATAGCTTTTACTTTTACTTTTTGCATGCTTGCCGCCCACATCTACATACTCAAGTGGCCGCCCAAGCTAGCTAGCTAGTCTCTCTCTCAATTGTATCTATTTATACACCTCTCTTATCAATGAATAAACTAAGTTGAAGTTTACTCTTGTGTTAACACATTCTCAAACTCTCTTCATGGTATCGGAGCCATTTGTGTTCTAACTTTTTCCGCTGCAAAACTCATATTTCTGAAGAATGTCTTCCACATCCGACATTACTTCAACCTCAAGAGACTCTCAAAGACCTCGGATCGGGAGGATCTTGACAACTCCTCTTCTTATACAAACCATAGACTTGATGGTAACAACTATACGTTATGGTCAAGGTCTATGAAAATGTACATTTCTCGACAAAGTAAGATGGGATACTTGTCTCGGAACAAAACCTCGCTCACTAAACCGACCCGGTTTTGAAGCATGGGACACAACAAATAATCAACTCATGACCATCCTCACGAGGTCAATGACAAAAGAGATAAGTGAAAACTTTATGATGTATGATCTCGCCAAAGAAATCAGGATAATGCCGTAGATCTTTACTCCAAGAAGGATAATACATCCGAGGTATATGAACTAAGCTCAGATTCAAACTTGCGTGCAGGGGATATGTCTCAGAACTCAATATTTCAATCAACTATCTAAGGCTTGGCAACACTTAGATATGTTAGAAACTCACTCATGGAATGATGTCAAGGATGTCTTTGCTTTATAAAGACATCATAGAAAAGAAGAGAGTATTCAGTTCCTCACTGGATCGAATCCGACTCTTGATGATGTTAGAGGAAGAATTCTTGCCACCAAACCTCTTCCAAATCTCAAATCCATGTTTGCTTTGAGGTCAAACATGAAGAAAGTAGGAGAAAAGTCATGCTTCAAATTCCCTACCGACAACCCTATGAAGGTGTTGCCTCATTGACCGTCGGGAAGGGCTGCTTGAGGTTCTTTGAGACATACTGAGGAAGCCTCTTGAGAAAATCGGAAATCGTTTCGTGATCACCGCAAACGCACAAATCACACCAAGGACAATTTGGAAGCTCCATGGCAAGCCTAACTCCTCAAAACCTCAAAACCTATCAGGGAAAGTCAAGGCGATACACATCGGTGAGGAGGAGAATGACAACCAGATGAATGCTCGCTTCTTTGCATTCAAAGCCTTCTGAATCAACAAAAGGAAGGTAGTCACTCTACCGATGTTGCTACTCATACTCATACAGGTAAATTCTATTCTTCCCTTAGCAATGAAACATGGATTGTTGATTCTCGGGGCATCCTCCCATATGACTGGTAATAAAACCTTATAACCAACTATATGCCTTGTCACCAAATTCATAACATTAAAGCTGGCGATGGATCTATCTCTCGTGCAAAAGGTGTTGGAAATGTTAAACTCACTAATAAGATATGCCTACAGGATGTCCTATTTGTTCCAAACTTAGACTCGCAATCTTATATCAATCAAGAGACTCACTAAAGATTTGAATTGGATTTGTTGTTTTTAAGGAGAATCGGTGCACATTCCAGATCCTACTTCACAGAAGTGATTGGGAAGGCTAAAACTCATGTTTGGATTGTTTTCGTCAACCTCACAAGACAGAGGATCAAGATCGACCGCCTCAAACACTCGCTCCTGCACTTTAGACAATATCATGTTATGGCATTATAGATTAGGACATCCAAGTTTTGGTTACTTAAAATCTTTAACTCTGAATTGTTTAAAGGATGTAATCTGAATGACCTTCAATGTGATATTTGTCAATTTGCTAAACTTACAAAATCTGTGTATGCTAAGTTACCTCATTTGCATTCCTCACCCTTCACCTTAATACACACAGTGATGTGTGGGGACCTCTAGGGTGAAAAGTATAACAGGAAAAGGTGGTTTGTCACCTTTATTGATGATCATACCAGAACACTTGGGTTTTTTAATGAAAGACAAATCAAGTTGGCCCTATCTTTCAAGAATTTTATCATATGGTCTCCACTCAATTTGATACTAAGGTCAAGATCTTAAAGATCGATAATGCTCTAGAATACTATGAGTCTAATCTCGCACCTTCTTGTGAGATAGAGGAATTGTTCATATCAGTAGTTGTGTGGAAACACCACAGAATGGGGTTCTTGAGAGAAAGAATGAGCAGCACTGGAAATGGCCAGATCAATCATGTTCACCACACATGTTCCTAAATATATGTGGGGTGAAGCTATACTGATTGCAACTTATTTAATCAACCGACTTCCCAAACAGAGTGTTAGGTTTCAAATCTTCACTCCAAACCCCTAATGACCACACACTCCTCGCCATCATCTTGTTTCCAGCTTGCCTCCAAAGATCTTTGGTTGTCTTTGTGTTTGTGTATATCCATGCTCAACACGTATAAACTTGATCCTAAAGCTCACAAGTGCATTTTCCTAGGTTATGCAAAGGACAAAAAAGGTTACAAGTGTTATTCCCTATTGAAAAGAAATTTTACAATTCTATGGATGTAAAATTCTTTGAAAGGACCCTTATTACAAAGAAAACCTCATTGAGCCATTCAACGATGGAAACTCGATTGAAATTGACCTAAACCCTTCCTCAAGAAACTCTTAACCTCAAGAACCCATCGATCCTCAAAGAGATCGAACTTCAGTGCCCTACCGACTCTCTACCCCTAATACTCCTCAAAGAACTTCCCGAACAAGAGTCATCGACCCAGAGCCTGCCGATCCCGAGCTCATCGACACTCAAAGAATCTACATGATCCTCAAAGCACTGCCGACATTGATGATAGGCCTATTGCTCTTAGGAAGGGAAAGAGATCGTGGTAATCGATCATTCTATTCATTCTTATTTATCTTATGATAAGTTATCTCCCGCTTTGCCATGTTTTCACAGGACTGGACTCTCACTCTATTCTAAAAATATTCGGTGAGGCCCTTCAAAATGATAAATGGAAGGTCTGCTGTTAAAACAGAGATGACAAAGACTTACGGATAATCATACTTGGGATTTGACACCTCTCCCACAGAGGCAAGAAGACATCGATTGCAGATGGTTATTCACTATAAAATACAATGCCGATGGCACTATTGACAAGTACAAAGCCGATTGGTAGCTGTGGGATTCACTCAAACTTATGGCATTGACTATAAGGAAACTTTTGCACCAAAGTGGCAAAACTCAACACCGTCGTGGTTCTCGATCTCTCTACTGTCCAACTTGACTCGGCCTCTTCACCAATTGGACATCAAAATGCTTTTCTAAATGGGGACCTTCATCGAGGAGGTTTATATGAATGTACCTCCTGGTTTTATCAATCCTCATACTCAAGGCAAGGTGTGCAACCGAGGAAATCTCTATATGGCCTCAAGCAATCACCAAGGGCATGGTTTGGAAAATTAACAACTTGTGGTCAAAGCGCTGGATATCACCAATGCAATTCGATCACACTATGTTCATCAAGACAACCAACAGTAAGAGGTCTATTATTATTGTCTATGTGGATGATATCATCCTCACTGGAGATGACTCTACCGAGATCCAACATTTGAAGACTCTCTTGGCAAAGGTGTTTGGTGAAGGACTTGGGTTTTCTCAAATATTTTCTTGGCATGGAAGTAGCAAGAAACAAAGAAAGGCATTTTGTCTCCCAAAGGAAATATGTACTGGATCTGGCCAAGAAATCGGCATGGGGTGCAAAACTGCTATATCCCCTGAGACCCCACCATACCTCGCTACATGGTGACACTGGCTTTGTCAGAAAGAACAATATCAAAGACTTGTAGGAAACTCATCTACCTCTCCCATACAAGACGATATTGCATATGGTGTCACCTGGTTAGTCGGTTCATGCACTTCGCCTCTCTTGAGCAACATTGGGATCTTTGTGAATAGGATTGAGGTATTTAAAGTCCACTCCTGGCCAAGGGTTACACTTCACCAAGTCTACTTGATAGATCCATCAAGGTCTACACCGATGTCGACAATTTGGATGCCACATAGATAGAAGGTCGACCACAAAGCACTGTTCCTATGTATGGGGCAATCTTGTTACTTGGAGGAGCAAGAAACAACCCTCATGTGTCTAGAAAGCGATCTTGAAGTCGAACTCAGAGCACTTGTCTTAGGCATTTGTGAAGCTCTTTGGCTCAAAAGAGTACTTACCGAACTTCAGCTGACCTCTTCAAAGAACCTATATCACACTCTGTGTGATAATAACTCAAAGACTATGCATGGCAGAGGATCCATCCATCATGACAAAACCAAACATGTGGACATTGACAGACATTTTTTGAAGGAGAAGATTGATGCCAAGATTATTCAACTCCAAGATGTTCCTCAAAGAGATCGTAATGTCGATATCCTTACCAAGGCTATTCCACCTCTTATGTTCGGTGAGACTAAGTAGCAAACTTGGTTGCATTAACATATACACATTGATTTGAGGGGGTGTGGAAATATTACCTAAATATTACCTCAAAGAGGTGTGCCTCAAATAGGTGCTCTTATGCCTCTATTTGAGGACATGTTCAAAGCATTTCTATTTAGTGTATTATATTATTTGTACACTTTATTTATTTGTAAAAGACATATTAATTGTGATACATATAAACAATTAATATGTCAAACTCTAGTTTACTTTATGTCATAGACATAGCTTTTACTTTTACTTTTTGCATGCTTGCCGCCCACATCTACATACTCAAGTGGCCGCCCAAGCTAGCTAGCTAGTCTCTCTCTCAATTGTATCTATTTATACAGGGTGCTCTTATGCCTCTGCTGAGGGACATGTTCAGCAGTCTCTATTTCGTGTATTATATTATTTGTACACTTTATTTATTTGTAAAAGACATATTAATTGTGATACATATAAACAATTAATATGTCAAACTCTAGTTTACTTTATGTCATAGACATAGCTTTTACTTTTACTTTTGCATGCTTGCCGCCCACATCTACATACTCAAGTGGTCGCCAAGCTAGCTAGCTAGTCTCTCTCTCAATTGTATCTATTTATACACCTCTCTTATCAATGAATAAACTAAGTTGAAGTTTACTCTTGTGTTAACACATTCTCAAACTCTCTTCAAAAGGAAACTTAGTCATTGTTCCTTTGAGATAGTGTTCTAGACGTAGGAGATAGGAATCACCCTTAGCCGACCGTCAGTCTTATCTCAGGATATATGCACTAATTAATAGATATTGAAAGGTTGCTTATCTTAATACGGAAACCTTTTACCTTTAATAGTTTTAGATGTGTTATACTTATTCAGCTTTTCTTAGTGGTTCTGACTTTATCAAACAAAAGTCCGAGTCTTGGATTCGTACTACAAATGTCATATTCACTTTCTATGAGGCAACAATATATCGAGTTGAAAGCTTAATCCATTTGTTTCAACGAACTCAGAAAACAGAAAAATAAATTTTTCTCGTGATATTCAAGGATAGAATCCGAATTTCCTTATATCACTCCCACTATTCTAGCTGAAATTACTGCCCGTTGTTACTCTATTAATCGTTAATGCACAACTTCCTTGTTCTTCCAAAGAACTAAGCTATCGAGTCAAGTTACTCGGTTATGAAAGTCGCTAAGGATTCATTGGTTAGTGATCTGAAATCACTTTCCTTATCCTATACTTTCTTTAATTAATATTTCGGTTTAGCCTTAAAACTTTAGTTAAGATGATTAACACTTATAGACATTCTTTCCCATTCTTAACTTTCCTTAAAAGGAAACAGTCTTGAACTAGCAGTTCTTTAGAGTAGACACTACTCGTGAACTGTGGGATGTCTAATGAAAGTGTTACCCAGTGGGACTAATTTTCTAATAGATTAGAAAAACATAGGATAAAAGCTCCCACTAGTTTATCGGTTCCAAATACCGTCTAACTAGCGACACTTTAACTTGTGATTCTCCAATTTTTCTATTAGAAAATTTCTCGTGTAGACACTACACAATTAAAATTCACTAGAAGAATTTTATCGTCCCAATCATCTTTCAAACTAATTACAGTCGTCTCTCGATCAACACGATTGACAAGAGTGACATCCTTATTTACGTCACTTAAGTCTTGAAGGCTCAAGAGAAATATCTCTTCCAAAAATTAATTGCATTTAAGATTAATAAGCACAACATTCTAGTTACTTACCACTTTTTAACGAAGTCATTACTAGTCAATTTTACACTAGCAGTCTAGCACCTTAGAGAGATATATATAACAGTTGTAAATAAAATTGACAGAATAAATCCAAATCATACACTACTAATAAATTTTAAGAACATAAACTAAGTACTTATAGTCTATCCTACTGCTCCAAGGATTTAATCTAATGCCTCAGTCGCCTTAGGGTAGGTCAAAGAGGTTTCGATTAATATTGAAGATCAACTTGAGAATCGAACATCTCATTTGTGATCGTCAATCACCTTTCCTTTTTCAGCCAAGGTATTACCAAAATACCCTTTATGAGTGTTACCTAATGCTTTTGAGATCTTTAGATAGACCCCGAGTGTGCCGCCTAGTGGTCGGTCGCTGACTCAATGAGTACCCAAAATCCTATCCTTTCGGAGACCAAGCCTTGAATTTTGATAGCGGTGAAGGCCTTCCTTAGGGGCGAAATCAAAGCCGCACGAGGCGTCACCATTCTCTCACGTTGCTTGTGTCAACATAGAGGCCGTGGGGTCGGCCGTCGCCTCCCGCTCCCACTCAATATTTTGAAAAAGTGGTGGGTTTATCGATCACGTTTTTGGACTTGATGTTACATTAAGGAACAATAAATCATAGGCCCGAATGTTGTCGGTTATGTGGGCTAGCCCACCCGACCTATTCGTTAGAACATATGTGGCCGCCGGACGGGTCAAGGCTAGGAGAGCTCCGCTGAGCCGTAGTGGCTCTTCGGATGGCTCAAGATTGCGCACTTCGTGCAAACGCCACACACGGAGAGGTGAAGTCGATCGAGCCGTAGCTACCCGTTGACCACCCAACCGTGGTTAAACCACTTCGAACCATGTTTGCCCGTGATTATCCAATCCTTAAACATCAAACTTTCACGTAGACACTACGGAACAAAAACGTAATCTCGTCTTAGGTAAGGTGGAATTCATCGAGAATCCAACACCTTAACCACGACGTTTCGGGATTTTACTCCTTATGCTTTCGCAGAGTGGGATTCACCGAGAATCCATCACCCAACCTCGACGATTGAAAAAACCCGTGTTCCTCGGTTTTTACCCTAATTAGTTTCTAATTAATATCAAACAATTAATTAAAACTAATCGTGTGTTTTATACATGCCTAACTAATTCCTCGAATTAATTTCTACATGTATGCATATGGAGTGGAATTCATGATATGATGCATGTCATGGCAATTTTCCGGTTCTACTCATACAATCTACACATGTATACTAGTGCGGAAAATAAACACCGAGATGGACCGTTGGCACCCCCGTAACTAATCTATTCGAAAATAAATTAAAAACCCTAATCTGCAGCTGTTGAGAATCTTTGACGATCGGCATATCAAACGAACTCGGATCGGGACGAAACTTTCCAGATCTGTTCCTCACTCATTGGGCTTCAATATGGACGGTTGGATCGGAGCTTTGACTTGTCAATCTTCTCCAGTGAGCCGCCCAACTTGTTGCTGAATCTGACTTTTTCAACAGCGCATCAGAGACTTCCCGAGGCCGATCGGGGATCGAGATGAATCCCGATCGATCTGAAATTTTTATTCTACGTCAAAAACTCCATGTTATACGATCTGACCGGTCGGATTTTAATTTGAACGGTCCAATTGTTCCCAGAAAATCGAAGAAGTCACAGTTAGGGTTTCTGTGAATCCTGTGTTTTTTCTGTTACAGCAGCCACGTCGCAGCAACGAACGGAAACCCAATTAGACTCTGATCGACACCAAAATTTGTGGGATTGTTCATAAACTTCTAATCTTAATTCTGACCGGAGGGATCTTCGTTTTAACGGCTCAAACAACGGAAAAAATGAAAACACTATACAGCTACTAAACAGATCTATTTACAGGAAATTAAACTTGCAATAATAAATAAATTACATAATTTCCTATACTCATATGAACGAATTTTCATCGTTTATATGAGTTTACAATAGATCTAACGGGAAAACGGTGCCAACCCCAATCCATCTCTTCAACCATAGCAATTTAAAAATTATTAATGCATAATAGTAAGTAAAATATCACCTACATGCAATTCCACTCCTTTAAATCGTTTAACTACGATTATGATTATATAAATCGTGGAACCTGGCTCCGATACCACATGAAGCATGCAGGTTCTCAGATCTAAACGAATTAGATCTATGCGCAGCGGATGGATCACGATTCATATACCACAATACATAATTAAAGGACTTAAACTACTACAAGGGGGTTAAGACCATGTTACCAATAGTAGGAAGAGAAGCCAAGATCTTCCGATGTGTTCTCCAAACGGCGGTTGGTGGACACCCTTCTTGATACACGAACCTCCTTGATATGCAACACTAAGAAAAACTCCAAGTTTTTCTTCCTCTAAAACCCTAGATGAGAAAACAATTTTTCTCTCTTTTAATGATGGTGGTGAAATTTTCACTTGCCCATATCTCTGGAATAACTCTCCTTTTATAGGAGAGTAAATCTTGGTCTCTCAAGTATTAATTAATTATATAAATAATTAATTAAACAAAATAAAAGATATTTTCCTTAATGACTAATTGTGACATGTATTGACCAATAGGAAATCAAATAACAAGTCATCCAACCAATCACATAACAAGAATATCTTTTATTTTCCATAACACAAGAAAATCAATTCTTGTGCTAAAAGAGAACCAAAATGGCGCCACCTCCCTAGGGTTTTAGCCCACATAAAATGTCTTTTATGTGTATTATATTATTTAGCCCAACTAAATAATATCCATGCATATCAATTAATTAGCCCACCAATTAATTATCAATGAGGCCCAAGTAACAAGATTATTAGTCCGAATTACGTAAGCCACATCGGGGACCATGGACCTACAAACCGTGAGCTCAATAATTAATTATTCATCGAACATAATAAGTACATTAATTATTAATTCCGGGATTACGCCACCATAAACCCGAAACTGAACTCTACCGATTATAGATGTATACTTATACTCAACCCATAGAGTGAATAAGCGTCCATTGATATAATCACTACATACGGATTAACCTCCATAGATTGTCCATTACGTGTGTGGGATGTCTCCGTGAACCAAACACGAGAATATCTTATCCTTATTTACCATTAACCCCTCGATGATCAATTAGTACACATTTCGACTAGTGATCAATTAGTCAAATGTGAACTCCGGGATCGATCACTTTCTTAGGGCTAACAAATAAAGGGGATCTCTCTACTTCCAGCAGAAGGAATGGATTCCATGTCCGTGAAAATCGAGAACTACTCACTCATCCGGAGATAGTGCCAATGAGAAGTGTCTTGGAACACATATTTAAGTGAACCGTAACTAAGACATCAAACACTACCCGGGACAAGCAAAGACTCGTGATCACCTCGGGATTAAGGTTGATCCATATATGATCATCTAATGATTTAATAAGATTCCTCGATTACGGAATTATATCGAAATTCAGATCAAATCGGTCCATCCTATATGAATGCCATCATATATAAATGCCCCACATAGGTACCCTCACCGATAGTCCGGATAAGACTATCACACCCTGAGGTGTTCTGGGCGCATTATTGGTGTTTTAATCAAGAGACCTTAAACACCGATTAAGTTCACCACGGACTAACAGCTTTAAGTATATCACCACTAACTCAATCCTCACGTGCATGCCATACATCGAAAGTTAAGCGGTTACATCTTGATATACTTAGGGTTTGCAAAGTGAGTGTATTACTTTACAAGCACAAAGCAAGTAATAAGGTGAGATAAATTCTGTCATCCATTATTAAAAACAATTACACAAATTGTCTTTCGGGCACTACATCTAACAAACATACCCGGACTCATTGCCACACTCAACTATATTTCAAGTGTTATGAGGTGAGATCGAATACATTAGCACCTATCTCACTATCCCAACTCCAACATCATAAAAATCACTTTTGAGCTCATTACTTTTGACTCCAAACCTTTATTTCTATAAACATCAACTTTTATTCAGTGAGACTAATGTATTTTGAACTTGTTTGATTGATTTTTTTTTTATTTTAAAAGAAGATAGAAGAAGGTTCTTTTCCTTGGCCCAAAAGCCGAACAACAAGCCCAAACGAGCTCCTCAACACCTTATAGCTCAAAACAAGAAACAACAACCCAATCAAAACATCATATTTCCCCCACCCCACACTTGTTTTAGCAAGTGTGCTCCAACTAAGGACTAGGTCCACTCGTAGGGTTAAAATGAAGGAAATGTGACCATAATTAAGGCTCTGGGTAGGTTTCTGACTAAGTAATAAAACGGCTCTAAAACGAATGGTGGTCAGACCATTCTATCAAGGCTGAGAGGGGTTACGAAGGGTAAATGTTCCGGTTAAGGCTTATTTGGCTATGGTAGGGTCAAAAGAACGCCAAAACCGTCATCCCATGTCCTACTTAGGTGTACCTTAAACATTTCGCCTCAAGACTAGTGATATGAAAGGTGGTAGCAATCAAATTGTGCACAAGGTGTAGCTTCGTGAAATAATAAACTCCATTCTCAAGATAATATCAAACCGCAATGCATATGTTCGGGATCCCGACTAAGGTGATCACCACTCGATTGTGAGAATAACACATACAACACGGTGTTAAGACCCTTGAAAAATTTTAAAAATTAACCAAAAATCGACTCGAGCCCGATCATAGGCTAAGCATACCACATTTATAGCACATTCAACAACAAAAACAAGAAAACGGCTAAGTCTCCCACCCCACACTTAAACGAAACACTGTCCTCAGTGTGTGAGAGATAAAAAGAAAGGAGGACTTAGCTGTTTAATCGAAACCCGGCAGAAAGGCGCAACCGACACTCGAAACTTGTGACACCCTCGTATAAGTCCATCCCGAAACCTAAAGCGAGAACAACAGAAACAAAGAAAGCGCATGCACGGGAAAAGTCCACGTGCTAAAGATCAAGCAATAAGTAAACGGGTGCGTAAGAAAACGAGTCCATGCCACGAAACGATATCAAAGCATGCCGAGGGGGAATGGGATATGCAATGGACGGATACAATATAACAATAAAACTCAGAACATCCACGCATGCGAAAATGGCAGACAAATATCCCAATAAAATGTCAATCACAAGGGATAAAAACATGCACGGTCAAACAGGCCTCAGGGGCTGAACAATGATTACAAATGCGTATCAAAAGTGAAGGATATAAAAACAGCCAAAAGTCAGAAATCAAAAGTCAACCTGCCTCAAAGTGAATCAGTCAAAAGTACCCACAAATAGATGAAAAGCAGATTAGCTAAAAGAAGCCGCAACTCTCAAAAGAAATGCAGAAATAATGAAAAACAAGCTAGCCGCTCGCCTCAGTACATCAAGCTGGAGGATCTGTGTCTTTGGAAGATGGTGCGATACACAAGAATCGCACTCTCAGTGTGTAGTCTCAAGCAGACACCGCCCCCACTGCCTCTCGATCTGCAGATTCGCCTCGCTCAGGCCTGTCTGTCTCAACATCCAACGAATCGTGCGCTTTCGGTCTCTATTCGAACCTCGACCCTCATCGACTTCATCCTCTAGCAGGCTCTCGGTGATCCGCCTGCAGATCGGCCTCTATCTCGGTGTGTCTTTGGAAGGTCAGTAGTATCCAAGTCTCTCAGGCGGAAGATGGACTCTTGAGCTCGAGCTATCGCTATACAGTTCTTCAAAGAACCCATTCATCATGATCCGCAGATCGCCCATCCAATCTCGTTGCTTGTGGGCTATCAACACCCCCGCCTCTCGCTCACCCACGGCCACGGCCTCGGTGAAAGGTATGGTAGGTGTAGGTGGAGGTAGAGTGGTGGAGGAGGTGGAAGGTCCGAACGGGAGGTGGTGGAATGGTGGTGGTGGTGATAGTGGTGAGGGGAGGTGGTGGTATAGGCAATGTGGTGGAAGTAGAGGCGGAAGAAGTGGAGGTAGGGGTGAAAGGTCGGAGGACCGTGTGGATGAGCCGTCTGGAAGGCCGAGAAGCAGTACGAGCATTGAACGACTTAGGCATGATAGGCAAAACTTTGCTCCTCCTAATCTGATCATCTGCATACTAATCTCGTGCTCCTAATCTCGTGTTAAGGTTTTCGGTTTCTTAAAGGGGGAATCGAATATTTTGGCATAGGGTGTTAAAGGAGAGTTGTTCAGATAGTAACACCAGTTTTAGAAGTCGACACCCATGAATAATCATGAAACGCTTTTGGTATGGTTGGTCGGGCTTAATGCACACTCCCGGTTGATTCTTTCGAGGGGCTAAATTAACTTGTTGGATCATGATTCGCTACATTCCTCTCCCTACCCTTAGACTCGTTAGTATAATGGTTTTTAGTCGATGTAGTGTTAATCTTTATCAACCTTTGATCGCCTAGACTAAGCTGTAGATCGACTTTGGTACTCAATAGACTTCTCTGTGGGATCGACCTCGGACTCCTGTAGCTATACTAGCAATCGACCCGGTACACTGCCGGTTAGAGAGCTTGTTTAGTCACCATTGTCTTGAGTATTTTATAAATTTGTCTTGAGTATGCTTAACCAAAAATCGACTCGAGCCCGATCATAGGCTAAGCATACCACATTTATAGCACATTCAACAACAAAAACAAGAAAACGGCTAAGTCTCCCACCCCACACTTAAACGAAACACTGTCCTCAGTGTGTGAGAGATAAAAAGAAAGGAGGACTTAGCTGTTTAATCGAAACCCGGCAGAAAGGCGCAACCGACACTCGAAACTCGTGACACCCTCGTATAAGTCCATCCCGAAACCTAAAGCGAGAACAACAGAAACAAAGAAAGCGCATGCACGGGAAAAGACCACGTGCTAAAGATCAAGCAATAGGTAAACGGGTACGTAAGAAAACGAGTCCATGCCACGAAACGATATCAAAGCATGCCGAGGGAGAAAGGGACATAGCCGAACCATGATCAATGTGACTAATCTCAACCCTAAGGTAGACAAAACCGGGAGTGTGCATTATAATAAACGAACTCTTGCATTCAATTTCACGGGTGCGAACTCCTAAACCCGGTGCTAGCGTCTGAACAACTCTCTTCTAACACCTTATGCCATGTTAAGGTCTGAACAACTCTCTCCTAACAAGTCATGTTTTGCACTCGAGCCGCTTAAAAATATAAATGAGTAACCTCACGATGAGCTCGATTTAACAACTAAAACGAGACTACACCGCAATCTTAGAACCCTTTTCCCACACCCCTCTCTCTGAACAACTCTCAAGAGTGATGTGTGTGATTTTTGACCTAGGTGATCAATCTAGCCCAAATCCAATATAACAAGTTCTAAGACGTAAAAGATGCAAGAAACAACAATAAAAAGCACTACCCACTCCCAATTTCATCACCCAAAGGGTGATTTCACCAAATTTCACATGATTCGGCTATGAAGATGTTCAGCCACACATTATACTAATCCAAACACGCATAAAACAGTAAATAAGAGCCATAACAAGTAAAAGAGAAGAGAGATATACCATAAAATTGCAGAAATTCGAGTTGAGATCCAAAAAGTACAAAATATAGAAGTAATTAAAAGGTGGTCTCTTAGTGTTTGAAATGAAAATCTAAGCTAAGAAATGGAAAGATTAAGCTAAGATGTTGTTGATTTACACTAAGAGAGAGTATTCTAAGCTATTACAAAATTCGAGCTATGAAAGGGGTGGAGTTTGGCTAAGAAGATGAATAATAATCCCAAAGTGGACTAAGGGGGGTATTTATAGGTGGAGGAAAAATCCTGCAGATTTTGGTTCGAACGCTGGTTCCAAACAAGTGGAACGTGCGTTCTGCTTGAAATTCTGGGCAGCTTAGGGCTTCTGTCTTGCAGAACGCTGGTTTGAAGGCAGGGAACGTGCGTTCGAGAGGCCTGGAACGCTGGTTTGAAGGTAGAGAACGTGCGTTCGAGAGGCCTGGAACGCTGGTTTGAGGTAGTTGCTGAACCAGCGTTTGAAGGGGCTGAACTCTGTTTGACTCTGGCAACTCTGGAACGCTGGTTTGGGCTTGGACGCCTTGGTTTGGGGAGTGAAGGCGCTGGTTTGAGAGTTCCAAACCAGCGTTTGGATCCTGTGCCACCAATTCTTCACTTTTTTCTACATTTTTCATCTCTTTTCTCGCCTCGGTCATGTTCCTCATTGTAAACCCTTGCCTTTCGGGTCATCGAGACACCAATACCCTACATCATCACAATAACCAAAAACAACCAAAACATTCCAAAGGGTAAACGTGCTCGGGAATGGGGTCAATATCATCTAAAAGGGGTGGTAAACTATCAAAAATGACAGAATTACCCCCCGTGCTAGGAACTCACAATATTACCCCGAAAGTGGTCTAAATCATCCAAAAATGTGCTGAAAATGTGGTAAACGGAGGCCAAACACTGTAGCGGAGTCACGTAAAGTTGACTCATATCAAGAGTCAAATTGGCTATCATTTACTATGTGATTATACCCCGTTTATACTTCGTTTTATGTGTTTCCGGAGACATTTGATTGTATTTTGATGTATTTTACACCTTTGTTATCATTTCGAGACCTAGGACGAAAAGTCAGGAAATCTCATTAGTTTTCGGTGTTTTAATACACTCTCGGTCACCCTAGTGTCCTGTTTGGGTTATGTGTGGTATTTGTTATGATTTTTTACAGGCCTTAGGTGTTCGAGATTTCCGGAAGGCGAGATACGAGGATTGGAACGTGTGACCGAAGCTTAAACGTTAAAACGGATCAAAACTTGTTGGTACTACAACCATACCTTCCATTTGTCTGCATTTTATTCAACCTTAGTTGCATTTTCTGGGCTAGACATCTTCATGAAAGTGTTATACAATTGAATGAGCTTTGCAACGCATCTTGAATCACTCAAATCGGAGGTCTACGCACAAAGTTATGGCCGTTTTATTGAAGGTGTGCCAGCTAGGCGCGCGCATAAGAAATTCTAGGCGCACGCCTAGCAGTTAATTTTGGCCAGAAGTTTCAGTACTTGTTTTCAGCATCCTAGGCGTGCGCCTGCACTTTCCTTGGCGCACGCCTAGCGTCCAGATCTGCCAAAACGCTATAAAAACCCCCATTTTCAACTTGATAGATATAGATCGAAATTTCCAGTTTTTTCTGCACTTTTTCTTCATCTTCCTTAGTTTATATTATTCTAGAGGTATATTAGCTTAGATTAGTTGTAAAATCGTTGTAATCCGGAGGATCTCAGTGATAGCTTGACGCGTTATTGACGTGATTTCGCTCGGAGATTCGATTTTCTACGGCATAATATATTTGTTATTTCAATTTTATTTCTTGTTCTTGCCTTCGATCTTTATATTTGTTAACTTTTATTGTTGTTTCCTTATATTTTCCTTAGTATAATGAGTAGGTAATCGTTATATAGCCTATTTATGTGATAGACTTCGAAATCGAACCTTAGATCGTTGATTGAAGTGTTTTGATGTGTTGATTGTTAGATTCTCTATGTTGTTATCGTTCTAGAACTTATTCTAAATGACTTTTGTCGAATTAATTACTCGATAATCGTATTTCACGTATCGTCTTTACATATGTATTTTGCGAGAGGGTACGAGAACCGGGGTTCTAGGATCACCCTGTAAAACCGACTGAGTTTTTCAGATTCGGTTTCGTGTGTGAGGTTTATATCATTGTTAATGAGTATCTCATCGATCGTAGACCGTGTCGGGTCAGTTAAATCCAGTCAACAGACTGTTGAACCTGACATAGGAGGGTAGATTATTGATATAATGTCTATTCTCGGATTTAGGTATTGACACCCGTCGAATGACATCGTCAGTAGACTGTTGAACCTAACATAAGAGGGTAGATTATTGAATTAATGTCTATTCTCAGAAATAGGAGACGACACCCTTCAACGATGCCGAGAACAATAGAGTTTGTCAAAACACTTCCGAAAACGAGTTAGGGTTAGAATGTAGTAGGTTGGATTATAGCTCGGCTATCTTGTTTTTGGTAGTTTAAAATCTTTTCTTTTGTGTATTTTTAGTTGTTAGAACCGGTGATCTGACTTTGGTACTCGACCAGATTCCCTGTGGGATACGACCTTGACTCACAAATTCTAGGCTATAGTTGACACAGTACACTGCCGGTGAGATTGGATACTTAGAAAAGGCCGATCAAGTTTTCTGGCGCCGTTGCCGGGGAATCCGGTTGATATCTTGTAAGTTAGTTAAGTTATTAGGATTATGTCATTTTTATTATTTGTTTTTTTGTATATTTGTTTTATTTGTTGTTGTTGTGATCACACCATATACTCCGGTAGTGGTAGTGACAAGTTACCGTGGTTGTGTTCGTAAGTTCTTTGTTCTATGCAATGAATTCATCGAACCAATCTTGGTGGTGGGGATTGAGCCCCATGCTTTTTGTATTTCACTTTCAGGGGGTGCTCAATTCCTACGATTTTGGTAGGGAGAAGCAACGGTTTGCTCTACTTTGGTATATCTATCCTTGACCTAGTTGGGGGTAGAGAGTCGAGCTGAGGACTTCAAACTCAGAATGTGTTATTATTGCTTTTCTTTCCCCTCATGTTTCACTGTATTTCTTTAGTTTTTAAAAAGATACTTCAGGCAAGTTTTGTTGTTTTATAACCCGAAGAAGTTTGTTTTGGGGGGTTCTAGTGTGGTGTTTTTGGTTTTGATGAGTTGTGGTTATCCGTCTAGTTTCATTTCGATATCTCCATACCTGTGTGTCTCGTATATTTGGTGTTATTTGTCGATATTAGCTCAGGTACCATGGGAGGACTTTTACGGATGCCACATGATCGTACTCATGCTTTTTCCGGTTGTAAGCTAAGTTTCTACCCTTATCATTCATGTTTGGTTTTAAAGTAGGGGTGGTTGGTTTAGCTTCAATGTTTTGTTTTCATGTGGAACGAGTTATAGTTAGCGATTGTTATTCCTTTGGTGTAAATGAGTCGGTTTTTAGAAATTTGATGCCTTTGACATTGGTTTTGATACATTGAGCCTTTAGTATTGTTTTGTTAAACATATAGTGTATATTTGAATACATTTCATTTGAGTTGGGATCTTGAATTGAAACTGGAATAGTTATCACGTTAGCTTTCACTTCATGAAACACCTTGACTAGTGAACGATTATGGTAGTTCATAATGACCCGGTTACCTAGAACTTATATTAGTAACTTTGAGGCAAAATAGAAAGGTCGTCGTTGTTAGGTACGGGATGACGGTTTTGGCATTTATTTTGACCCGATCAGAGCCAAAGGCCAACCTAAACGATTAATCCACCGTTACCCCTCTAAGCCTTTTGTAGGGTGGCCAGACCGCCACCCGAACTAGCCTTTCGTGTTACTAACCCGTAATTACCGTTGGCCTGAGCTTTATTTTTGTCAACATATCTTTGATCACCTTGCATTTGAGCTTTTAGTTCCGCACATTTCTTATATGATGT
Source organism: Gentiana macrophylla (assembly GCA_026214975.1). Lineage (NCBI taxonomy): Eukaryota > Viridiplantae > Streptophyta > Magnoliopsida > Gentianales > Gentianaceae > Gentiana > Gentiana macrophylla. The sequence goes on from CM047811.1 coordinate 34,851,296, forward strand.
TGCGAGGTATCATTGAGACATGGATTATGATACGGTGTCATGAGTTATGAGTTGTTTGGAAAGAGGAATGTAACAATGTGCCGGTTGTGGCTATTGATCAAATTTTTGATGTATATCTATTTTCATACTTTGATCCTTTAAAAAAAAGAAAAAAAAAAGAGAAAAGAGAAGAAAAGAAGAAAAGAAGAAAAGAATAAGAAAAAAAAACAGATTGTATGTTTTTATAGTTTGTTATAAGTCCAAAAATGGACTAAAGTGTTTTATATTGAAGGAATGTGATGTTGAAGTTAAGGTTTGGATTTCGTAATTTTTTTATAGTCGGAAGATTGAATACGAAGTTAGAACCGAGCACGTGTTAAAATTTTTTGGTTAAATCTCTCTTGCACTTTCTTCTTTCTATTTTCATCGTAAATATCCTTTCGTTAGCCCCAACCCTAGCTTAACTTTGTAACCCTTCAAGTCCTGCTCGACCATACTAGACTTTGATTGACCTTGATTAGTGGAGATGTTTACGACGTATAAGCCTATGGTGTAGCCTCGGTACATTGTACGTCTATAATCTAAACCGGTCATTGGTGATATATGTTGGAGAAGCTATACACATACACACATTCTTTTTCTCAATACAAGGTAGAACTTAAATCATATGCATTTGTGTCAATTACTTGTGTTTTACCATTTCAATTCTTATAGACTAGATATATGATTGCAATGTTGACTCCATCTTTATTTTTGAATCACTCATTTTGCTCGAGGGCGAGCAAACGCTAATTAGGGGGTAGTTGATGAGATACAAATTGGCTATCATTTACTATGTGATTATATTCCAATTATAACTCGTTTTATGTGTTTCAGAAAAGACATTTGATTTTATTTTGATGTATTTTACACCTTCATTATCATTTCGAGACCTAGGACGAAAATTCCGGAAATCTCATTATTTTTCGGTGTTTTAATACACTCTCGGTCACCCTAGTGTCCTATAGGGGTTATGTGTGGTATTTGTTATGATTTTGTACATGACTTAGGTGTTCGAGATGTCCGGAATGCGAGATACGAGGATTGGAACGTGTGCCCGAAGCTTAAACGTTAAAACGGATCCAAACTTGTTGGTACTACAACCATACCTTCCATTTATCTGCATTTTTATCCACCTTATAGGCATTTTCTGGGCTGGACATCTTCATGAAAATTGTAGACAATTGAATGATATTTCCAACGCATCTTGAATCACTCAAATCGGAGGTCTACACACAAAGTTATGGCCGTTTTACTGAAGGTGTGTCAGCTAGGCGCACGCCTAGCTGTTAATTTTGGCCAGAAGTTTCAGTACGTGTTTTCAGCATCCTAGGCGTGCGCCTGCACTTTATAGGCGCACGCCTAGCATCCAGATCTACCAAAACACTATAAAAAACCCCCATTTTCAACTAGATAGATATATATATACATATATAGATCGAAATTTCTAGTTTTTTATGTACTTTTTCTTCATCTTCCTTAGTTTAGATTAGTTTAGAGGTATATTAGCTTAGATTAGCTGTAGATCGTTGTAATCCGGAGGATCTCGGTGATAGCTTGACGCGTTATTGACGGGACTTCGCTCAGAGATTCGATTTTTTACGGCATAATATATTTGGTATTTCAATTTTATTTCTTGTTCTTGCTTTCGATCTTTATCTTTGTTAACTTTTATTGTTGTTTCCTTATATTTTGCTTAGTATAATGAGTAGGTAATCGTTATATATCCGAGTTATGTGATAGCCTTCGAAATCGAACCTTAGATTGTTGATTGAAGTGTTTTGATGTCTTGATTGTTAGATTCTCTTTGTTGTTAACGTTCTAGAACTTATTCTAAATGACTTTTGTCGAATTAATTACTCGATAATTGTTTTTCACGTATCGTCTTTACATATGTATTTTGCGAGAGGGTACGGGAACCTGGGTTCTAGGATCACCCTGTAAAACCGACTGAGTTGTTCAGATTCGGTTTGGTGTGTGAGGTTTATATCATTGTTAATGAGCATCTCATCGATCGTAGACCATGTTGGGTCAGTTAAATCCGGTCAGTGGACTGTTGAACCTGACATAGGAGGGTAGATTATTGATATAATGTCTATTCTCGGATTTAAGAATTGACACCCGTCGAGTGACATCGTCAGCAGACAGTTGAACCTAACATAAGAGGGTAGATTATTGAATTAATGTCTATTCTCGGAAATAGGAGACGACACCCTTCAACGATGCCGAGAACATTAGATTTTGTCGAAACACTTCCGGAAACGAGTTAGGGTTAGAAAGTAGTAGGTTGGATCATAGCTCGGCTATCTTGTTTTTCGTAGTTTAAAATCGTTTCTTTTGTGTATTTTTTATTGTTAGAACCGGTGATCTGACACGTCACCGTCTTCAATTATTTTGTTGACCTGAACTAGGGACGAGACCGACTTTGGTACTCGACCAGATTCCTTGTGGGATACGACCTTGACTCACCAATTCTAGGCCCGGTACATTGCCGGTGAGATTGGGCACTTAGAAAAGGCCGGTCAGTATCCCGAGCCCCCAATAATTGTTGGGCTGAATATGAAGGCGACTACTCATAATGGTAATTGGTGTGCAATGTTCCTTTTGTGATGCCTACGGTGTAAACTGTAGTTTGAGAAAGGGAATAAACGAAAAAATAATAACAAACTCTTATGATTTTTTTAGGACTATCGGTGATGACAGGTTGGAATGTCTACATTATGGTGAATCCACCTTTGGAAGAAAATCAAGCTCTGCTTCAGTGGTTAGTATAAATGTCATTTTGTTTTCTTACATTCGTGTCATCATGAACAGAGTTTTTCATGCTGTGTTTTCGTATCGGCCTGGACCTATTGCATGTATACTGAAAATCAAAAGGAAATTGCACAACTGATTCATTCTAAGGCTTATAAGAATGTCGATGTCTTGATTCCACCACCAATTGATGATACTGAGATTGTCGGTGTGGGCAATATGATTTCTTCTATTGAAGTAGTAAGCAACTCTTAACTTATGATATGTGTACTCTAAATTAACGTTCATTGTGATTGATTTTGACTCTCTTTGCATACAACTTAAGTCTGATTGGGTTTCTGCAAGGATAAAGCTAATTCCAGCACATGAATCATTGTGGTACAGTGTTCATAGTGGCTGTAATAAATCGATCACATCAGTAGTTGGTGAGAATCTTTACTGTAATGCCTACGGTGAAGAGAAAGAAGTTATACCATGGTAAGGACGTAAATCTATTTTTTCTGTTACACATACACATGTTTATCAATTAAATTGAAACTACTAATGCGGTCCTTTTCTACTACTATAAATCTTACACATGGAGGTTTTCTTAACTGACAATACTGGGCCACTTGGTGCTACGTTTTCTCACCGGATGCTGAGAGGATGACGAATTTTACTCTAGTCTAGATCAAATAAGCACAATATGAGTTAATTATGTGACAATAAACATTTATTCTTGTGCATAAAAAAATATTAACTTGTTTTCTTGTTCTCTGATTTTTAATCTTCTTACTTTACTGTGCCAAAATCCAATTTACCATGGGCTTAATCTGCTCAGTGTTTAACTTGTACTTATATAGAAAAAGTTAGCTACACTATCTAATCACCGATTGATAGTTGATGCTATATCTTTTCACACGGTGTTTATTTAAAGCTAAAACAGTAAGAACATATTCAATAATGTAAGGGCTCATTGTTCCATAAAGATGCCCTTGTATCTTGCATTTTCTTAAGTTAGTTGTTTGACTGTTTAAAGGGCTGATTGTTGTAAAGATGTGCCCGAAATATCTTGCATTTTCTGAAGTTAATAGAATTGTGAACTCGTTGAACAATTTAAAGGGCTGATTGTTGTATAGAGGTGCATGAGGTATTTTGCATATTTTGAAGGCAATAGAACTATTTTGTTTCCAGCCTTGCATGATCCGGGAATATTTCAACCTTGCAATAGAACTATTCTGTTTCCAACCTTGTAGTGAGACCTGCATATTTCAAGTGTTTTGAACATCACTTTGGTGTTTAAGGAAGAAAAAAATAGCTCTTGTATGACAGCTTTTTTGTTTGTTTCCAGGGTGCTCCATTGACCCAACAGATTGAAGCTCTCTTGCACAGGAAACAAGTTTTCTGCTTTGTCAAGTACTTTGATAGTGAATTCCATGGCAATGCTGTGAGGAAATATCCCATTAAAGCTTTACATCTAAGAGAAAGTCATTAAAGCAAGGGAAATTGCAGCTGGTGCATTCACTGAGACTGGTGCTGTCTCTCAGGTGGCTGGTTCAAGTGTTGGAGCTGACTCAGGTGATAAGCAGCTTTTCAGCCCAACAACCAAAGAAATTCTTCAAGAAATTGAGACTGAATCTTCTGACAAAGCAGTGCTTGATGTACAACTTCCAGCCACAAAGAGGACCTTGCTGTTTGGTGACAATTCAGGTCAGAAAATTACCGAGGATGTGGATAGTGTACCCATTCCACAAAGTCAAGAACATGGTGCTGCATTTACTATGGGTGAAAGTCCAATCTAGAAAATCAAGAATAAGGGAGAAGACAAGGATGACTAACTCAAGTTCTACCATCTATGACTATAATTAATGTTGTTGTTTTGGATCATGTTTTGCTTAATAGTCCGGTTGGTATATTATAGCCATTAGTAATTGCACCATATAGTACATAATGGTTTAGTAATATGCATAACTTTGGGCCTGCATGGTGAAAAACCTTGTTTGTTTTGTTATCAAATCCTGAAGAAGCTTGTAATGTTTTGTGTGTTTCCGTAAACTATGCCGTGTCATAGATATGGTAGTCATCAGGTTGGTTAATGTAACTATCTATGTAGTACTATGTGATGTTTTCCCCCGCTTATTCCCTTTTGAATTAGCCCTGTGCTTTGAACCATCTATTAAAAATCCATGTTCTGTAGTGGGCATCCCGTGTTTTGCACGGTGAATAGTATCACTAGTATAAATATAAAATGGTAAAAGGCCTTCAAAGAATATTTTCCGATGATTTCATTCCATGATTACAAAATATATACTAATTACATTTGAATACAATCCCTATGATTAAGGCTGTAATTTTGGAGACTAATAAATACATATAATAATACAGAATAATCTACAATAAATACTATATTTACGATTATTCTATCACACCCCCACAGTCGAAACGGGAGGCTCGCGGACACTGAGACTGGTCCAAAAATCTTCAAACAGGAGAAGGGGTAAGCCCTTCATAAATATATCGGCAATCTGATACCGAGAGGGTACATGTAAAACCCGAACATCCCCACGAGCAACCTTTTCACGAACAAAATGAATATCCATCTCAAAATGCTTCGTGCGTTGATATTGAACGGGATTCAGTGACAAATAAACGGCGCTGACATTGTCATAGTAGACGATAGTAGCTTTGCGAAGTGGACAATGAAGCTCCAAAAGTAAATTGTGAAGCCAACATGACTCAGAAACGACATTAGCAACGCACCGGTATTCAGCCTCGGCACTCGAACGGGACAAAGTAGGCTGTCGTTTGGAGGACCACGAAAGCAAGTTATCCTCCAAAAAAACACAATAACCGGACGTGGAGCGTCTAGTATCCGGACAGCCGCCCCAGTCAGCATCAGTGTAGGCAATGAGATCAGAAACCGAAGAGGGATACAAATGTAAACACAGGTGAAGAGTGCCTTGCACATACCTGATAATACGTTTAAGAGCCAGCATATGTTCAACACGGGGATCATGAATGTAAAGACACACCTGTTGAACCGCATACGAGATATCAGGACGCGTAAAAGTAAGATATTATAAAGCCCCAGCAAGACTGCGATAAAGCATCGGATCCTCATAAGGGTCACTACCCGAGGCACTAACCTCCCCTTAGTGTCAACAGGAGTCGTAGACGGCTTACAGGAGGCCATACCAGCACGGTCAACGATCTCAGCAGCATACTTTCGTTGAGACAAGAACAGGCCACCTGCATGGCGGGTCCCCAAAAAATAATTTAGAGGACCAAGGTCCTTCATAGCGAACTCAGAGCTAAGACGGTCCATAACGGTGGTGCAGAGAGTGTCAGAAGACGTTGTAAGGATGATATCGTCAACATATAAGAGGAGATAATCCATATCCGAGCCATGCCGGTAAATGAACAAAGACAGGTCGGATTACTGTTGGTTAACCCAATAAATAAGACAAAATCCGCAAAACGTTTGTACCATGCACGCGGGGCTTGCTTGAGGCCGTAAACCGACTTACGCAATAAACAGACATGATCCGGGCGAGCCGAGTCATGAAAACCCATGGGTTGATGCATATAAACCACCTCATTTAGCTCACCGTGTAAAAAGGTATTTTTCAAGTCCAGTTGATGGATCGGCCATCGGTTGGACAAGGACAAACTAAGGACTGTCCGTATGGTAGCCGGTTTGACAACCGGACTAAAAGTGTCGCCACAATCAATCCCAACCTGCTGAGTCTTCCCATCACCTACAAGACGGGATTTATGCCTCTCAAAAGAACCGTCAGATTTTTCTTTATGATTAAATACCCATATTGAACGAATTACATTAACACCCGGAGGACGGGGCACCAAATCCCACGTCTTAATTTTAATAAGAGCATTAAACTCATCAGTCATAGCCAATTTCAAATTCGGGTCATGAAGGGCATCCAAAGGGTTACGAGGGAGAAGAGATTTTTTAACCGTATGGAGAAGGGCCTGGTCTGGAATATATTTCGGATTGGGCCGAAAAATCCCATGTTGGCTTCATGTGATGGGGCTGTGTGGTGGAGATGGCTGCGGCTGAGGAGGGCTGGGCGGTGGGCTGTTATCGGGTGGGTTCTGGGCCGGCGGGGGAGACCCAGGTGGTGCCGGTGTATGTTGGGTCGGTTGGGGTTGATTCTGGTAATAATGGATAGCAATTGGGTCAATGCCAGGATCCAAAATATCATAACTATCAAGGTGGTTTTTATTTAAGTCGGAAAAAGGAAAGCGAGTTTCATCGAACCGAACATGGCGACACATAATGATTTTATTACTCGATAGATCGTAACATTTATACCCACGATGATTAGAGGGATACCCAAGAAACACACAAGGAGTAGACTGAGCCTGGAGTTTTTTATGATAGTGGACGGAAACAGAGGATAACACAAACAACCAAAAACACGAATATGTGAGTATGAGGGATCTTTGTGGTACAAAACCTTAAGAGGAGATTCGTTGTTCAATAAGCGACTCGGAATAATATTAAGAAGATACGTAGCCATTTGAAGTGCGTGAGGCCAAAAATATGGAGGTAAAGAGGCATGTAAGAGGAGAGTCCACATGATATTATTAATCGATCTTATTTTCCGTTCGGCCTTGCCATTTTGGGAGGATGTATGAGGACAGGAAAAACGAAACGAAATGCCATGTGACTGACACAAGTCCCAAAAATGATTATTATCAAATTCACCCCCATTATCACATTGAACACATTTAATAGGACGTTCGAACTGAGTACGAATATGTCCCTGAAATATAGTGAAAATGCGGAGAACTTGGGATTTATTCGCAATAGGAAAAGTCCATAGGAAATTTGAATAATCATCTAAAAATAATACATAATAACGATGGCCAGACGAACATAAAATAGGAGATGTCCACAGATCACTATGGATAATATCAAAAGGAAATGACGTCACAGAATTCGAAGCAACAAAAGGCAATTTAATATGTTTTCCGAGTACACAAGATTGACACGAAATTGGGGAACTAGACCTAGTAGTACACTCGATCATTTTATTTTGCTTAAGGGAATGTAACACAGATGGGCCCGGATGTCCAAAACGATCATGCCAAAGAGAAGACGCTAGCATAGCCATAGGAGGACCACTTTTATTAGAACTGGTGGGCAGGATAGGATACAAGTCACCGGTACTCTCACACCTCAGGAGGCAGGTCCCCGTCTGTATATAAAAGACAGAAAAACCCAAATGATCAAACATCACAGATACATTGTTATCCTTGGTAAAATTTCAAACCGAGACTAAATTTTTGACAAGGTTAGGGGCATGGAGGACATTTCTCAACACCAATGGGGGGTTGGGGTAGGGTAAAACTGTGTGTCCGTAACCTCGAATTGGAATAGATTGACCACTACCGACAAGTATTCCATTATTATTGCTCGAATTAAAATAGGATGAAAGATTACCTTGTGCAGCCGTCATATGTGACGTAGCTCCGATGTTCATGTAGCAATCATGGTCCGGAGGATAAAGAGACATCGTGTGCATCGCAGCTTCGATGTCCGTAGGAGCCCACTGTTGGGCGGCAAAGGCCTGTTGCTGAGATCCACTCGTAGGTCCAGCAGGCTGTCCATTCGGCCTTGGGCCCAATACAATGGAATTTGGAGGCCCAGAATGTCTTCCCCATGGCTGAGCCCACTGCTGTGTCGGATATGGGCAAGGAGGGGACGTCCAAGACTGCGGCATCATGTACCACCAAGGTGGCGGCTTCCATGGCTGTCCAGCGAAAGGGCAGGGCTGACCACCACCCTGTTGGCCTCCCCCATGATGGCCACCTCTATTACCACCATTCTGTCCGCCCCCATTCTGGCCGCCCCCGTTCTGTTGATTCGGACCGCTGCCACCCCCGGAGTTCTTATTGCGATTGCGCTGGCCATTGTTGTGGCCCCGTTGTTTCTGTGCCAGGCCAGAAAAGGCAGTGGAGGCCGCTGCGGCGGTGGAGGAGCCATCATCGGAGGCTGCAACGGCAATGGAGAAGGAGTCCTGTTTCGATCTCTCCGCAATGGTGGTTTCTTCCAACGCCAATTTCGATCGAGCAGCGGTGAATGACGGCAGGGTCTTCTTATTTTGCATCACAGTAACGAAATTTGAGTACTGATCCGTCAAAACTTGAAGCTTTTTAAGCACCATAGCATGATCACTCACCGGAGCACCCACATTTTGAAGCTGATCCGACAAACTCTTTAGCCGATTACAGTAAGCATTGGTGGAGGAGAAATCTGATAACAATGTATTGGTGAATTCCTTGTTCAAATACATGGCTCGAAATTTTTTGTTGTCGTGAAACAGATTCGCAACGCGTTTCCAGGCCTGTTCAGCAGAATCATCATCAATCAGAATGGAGGTGAGAATATCTGAGGAGACGGTGGAATAAATCCATTGGAGAACGACGGCATCGAGGCGTTTCCATAAGGTAGGGTTGTCCGATTTGGCTTTGTCAGAAGCCGCCTTCTCTGCAGCATCAGTGGGAGGAACGATATGATCTAACACATCATGAACGCGTGCCTGGACTTTGAACAACGCAGCCCATGATTGATATTGGCCACAGTCTAAATCCAAAGTGATTGGAAATAACGACTTGACATTGGTGATGGACAAAGCAGGGTGAAATTTGGTAGAATCACCCATGGTGACGCCGGAGAAGAAGACGGAGGGGAGGGTGGCGCCGCCGGAAAAAAAAAGGAAAATGAAGGAGAAAGAGGTAAAAGCGGAAGCAGTTTGGATCGTAACATAATCTGATATCATGAAAGAATATTTTCCGTAATGATTTCATTCCATGATTACAAAATATATACTAATTACAGTTGAATACAATCCCTATGATTAAGGCTATAATTATGGAGACTAATAAATACAAATAATATTACATAATAATCTACAATAAATACTATATTTACGATTATTCTATCAGGCCTAACTTTTGTGACGGTGGAAAATGAACAAACCGTGCATCTATGTTTGGCATATCGACCTTTAGCCAATGTCTACTTTTTTTTCCCGCTAATGGTTTATACTCTTAATTACTTTGATGCAGGGGGAAGCATCAACCGTCACGGTTTATGATCTCCGTCTCAGGTTTGCTTTTATTTGTTTTGTTAGTTATTTATCTATTGTGTTATCTATTTATTTATTTTTATTTATTGTGTATTTTATTTATATTTGTTTTGAGCAAGAGATGCACCCTAAGACAGCGGGATGTGTTTCGTTGTATTTTATAAATTTAGGCCACATTTAAGTTTTAATGATTATGGTTGATTTTGTAACAATGTTATGCCACTACCTTCGTCTTAAAATATATGGGAAATAGGGATAATAACACAATTTGAAATATTTTTAAGTAACATGACAGCTACATGTTTTTGATAGGGAGAATGACAACTGTATAATTTTTATAGCGAGAAGGACAAACAGTGAATCCCGAAAATCAGTGAATCTCCCCAGTGAATCCCGAAATCAGTGAATTTCGACAGTGAATCTCGAAAATCAGTGAATTTCGACAATGAATTTTGAAAATTAGTGAATTTCGGCAGTGAATTTAAACAGTGAATTTCGAACACAAGTGAATTTCGACAGTGGATAAATAGTTTTGTCCCTTATGCAAAAGTTTCAAAAGACTGTCCTTCTACTCAATTGATGAAATATTTCTGTCCTTCTCCCTCATTCCCCCTAAAATATAAGTAATTTTGTCTTTTTAGATTTGTTTCAGAATATAAGTCATTCTACGTTATGTTCAAATGCAACATTTATTACTCTTTTATCCATCTTACCCTTAATTTATTATCAATCTAAAAACTTTTCATTACTTAACATCTACTCATTAATGAAAGTCAATGAACATTTTAGACATTAAACATTCAAATTTATGATGTTCAACCATTTTTTTAATTTATGCGAAAACACTTAAAATGACTTATATATGGGGAAAAACATTTCAGGCTGTTTCAACCGTCTAAATTTTTTTTGAGGATAAATTTTACCTACGGGGCTGAAAAGAGGTTATATACTCACGTATACGTACGGGGTAGGAGATTCATGGGCTTATTATGTGTGGGAATTTACGATTTCACGTATGTAACATCAACTGATGCTACATACGGGGCAATAATGGTATGTACGGGGCGAAGGTGGTTTCCCGGGTGTACTAGGCCCGGGAAATGTTGTTTCATAGAGATATACGTGGGGGGCGAAAATTTATTTCCCCGGGGCAACTACATACGGAATCAATTATCTTCTTCATCCTTCCCACACAAAAAGTACCTTTCAGATCTTAAAAAAAACCGTTCTTCTTCTTCTTTCATCTTCAAAATCCCCTGTATGAAATAACACCCATCCCACATGAACTTCTTATTCTCCAATCGTAAAATACGGTTTTGAAAAAGAACATTACGAGATTGAAATTAGCTACGGGCTTGCAAGGATGTCAGGCTATGATGATGTTTTTGGTAGTGTTTTGGCGGATGCTAATGTTTATGGAGGTGGATTTGGCCGTTGGTGGTGGTGATGTTGGATGTGGTGGTGCTGGTGGAGTTGGAGCTTCCTGACCCTTTTCTTCCACTTTTGGTCGAGGATTTGCAGGTAATAGTGGTGGTGGTGGTGGTTTTAGTGGTGGTGATGGTGGATTTATAGGTGGTGGTGGTGGTGGTGGTGGAAGTGGCACAGGCGGCGGCGGCGGCATCCCCGGCCCAGCTCGTCATACAGAGGTTTGGGCCAATTACATATTTAGAAAATTTGATTTTAATATTATTTTTATACATTATGTAACATTGTGTGATATTGCATATATATATAACATGAAGAAAATTTTATAGAAAATTAGGGATAAGGACACAATCTGAAATATTATTAAGCAACATGACAACTACATATTTTTTATAGGGAGAAGGACAACTGCATAATTTTTATGGAAAATTAGGGATAAGGACACAATCTGAAATATTTTTAAGTAACAGGACAACTACATATTTTTTATAGGGAGAAGGACAACTGCATAATTTTTATAGCGAGAAGGACAAACAGTGAATCCCGAAAATCAGTGAATCTCCCCAGTGAATCCCAAAATCAGTGAATTTCGACAGTGAATTTCGACAATGAATCCCGAAAATTAGTGAATTTCGACGATGAATTTTGAAAATTAGTGAATTTCGACGATGAATTTCGTTAGTGAATTTAAGCGATGAATTTCGAACACAAGTGAATTTCGACAGTGAATAAATAGTTTTGTCCTTTATGCAAAAGTTTCAAAAAACTGTCCTTCTACTCAATTGATGAAATATTTTTGTCCTTCTCCCTCATTCCCCCTAATTTTTATAGCGAGAAGGACAAACAGTGAATCCCGAAAATCAGTGAATCTCCCTAGTGAATTCCGAAATCAGTGAATTTCGATAGTGAATTTTGATGATGAATCTCGAAAATCGGTGAATCCCGACAATGAATTTTGAAAATTAGTGAATTTATTAAATGAATTTCGACAAGTGAATTTAAGCATGAAATTTCGAACACAAGTGAATTTCGATAGTGGATAAATAGTTTTGTCCTTTATGCAAAAGTTTCAAAAGACTGTCCTTCTACTCAATTGATGAAATATTTTTGTCCTTCTCCCTCATTCCCCCAAAATTTTATCATATTGTATTTAAAAAATATTTGTATTATGTAATGTAATTAGAAGCCCGTAAATGTATTACCATATTTGATTGATTATTTAAGGTTTTTGGTTTAATTTAAATCTGTATCTATATATAATAATAAAGCTCAGGGGCTAGAAGGCTTGCATAAAAAAACTTTTATATGTCGTCAAATATGGTTAACTTGGATGCATTGCTGCCGATGTCCTTCTTCTGAGAAATTCATTGATTTCTCCACAAACTTGCCAAGGAAGAGAAATTGATAAAGCAATTCATTCAGGTCCACAATTTGTTTGTGAGTTTTGACAAAATAATTCCAACCGGCCACGCTTTTGCAGTCAAAGTTCACGGCTTGGATAGTTTAATATAAACAAAAGCGGAAGACGGTAATCACATTCGTTGGTCGTTTGCTATTGCGGACTGTCGTTTCTGTCAACAACTTTTCTGGGACAATAGCTTGATCGGACAATAGCTTGAGACGGACAATAGATTGATCGGCGGCGGTAGCTTGATCTGCTCCTTCTGCCCGACTGTTTTCAGGCTCCTTCCCAGCGATCCTGAAATTCTGGGCTGGCGTCTTAGAGTTCTAGGTCGAGATAGGTTTCTGCGCTAGGGTTCAGTGGCTGGATTGCAACATTTCGGTGCGTGGATCACCTGTCCAGCGCGTTAGGGTTTTCATTTTCAGCCTTGGGGTTTGATCAGCGTTCTCAGGCTGCTTCTGTTTCTCCAGCTGCGTCCTGTTCATCGTCTTCACCGATTGGCTGCTCATCGGCTTTCGTGTTCCTCAAGTTGACGCACACGTTTTTTCAAGCATGGCGGACCCACCGGGTCCTCCTCTGTGACCGACCCAAGATGACACTACCTTGCGACCACCTAAAACGCGACGCGGTATTCATGGCGGCAATAAGGTAGACATTCCTGACTTTGGTGTTTATGGTACTTGTAAGGGAGAACCAGCCTTTTTCGTTTCGAGAGCTGAACTTGAAATTCTTGCCCGGCCTTTGAAAATGCTTTGGTTGCTAGATTTCCCGATTATTGGCAGAGAATTGATGACATCCGTAAATTTTTCGTTCGGCTTGACTTAAAATCTACTTGTAAAATTGGTTTACTTGATGCGAAACATGTTCTTGTTCACCCTGGTTGTCAAGAGGACAATAATCGTCTCTTTACGAGACGAGAGTGGAATATGGGCCCTAATAGATTTGTCTTCTCCAAGTGGACGGTTGATTTTCATTGTAATGCTGACTGTTCTATGGTTCCTATTTGGTTTGAATTCTCAATTTCGCCATTACCTTATTTTAACCCTAAGTATGTGACTAAAATTGGGGGTCTTATTGGAAGACCATTACAGACGGATGCAGCTACCTCCGATATGAGACGACCGTCTATTGCTAGGCACTTGTTGAAGTCGATATTCAAAAGCCCCGTTGTACTAGAATCTAGCTAGGTAAAGATGTTCATAAGGGACATTGGCAAGAAGTCCATGCTGAGTACTGGCCTGAATATTGCACCTTCTGTCATAGGATTGGTCACTCAGAGGAAAAATGTTTACGTAAGAACCCACCACCAGAAAATAATCGCAAGAAACCCAACCCGAGTGGTGGAGCGTCGACTTCCAATGGGAAAGGGGGTAGTGGCCCCACTCACAGGCAGCCCCAACAAGTTTATCAGGTTAAGTAGAGTAGTACTTTACATGTTACTGAGCCAACTATGAATACTGGGAGGGATTTGACTTATACTACTGCTAATACTGCAACTCATACTACTCCAACTCAGGCCTCGAGCCCTAGACCCACAACAACCACAGATAATCATAACTCTTTCCATGCTCTACCGGGCGCTTAATGATGATGATATTTTTGAGACTGCACACCATTCGCTTTTGAAAGAAGACAGAACTAGGCAGGTGGAAAATAGGCCGAGATCAGCTGGTTTTGAAACAGAGCGTCCTGTCGCGCTGCCAGATTTGATGGATTCTCATACCTCATTAGATCAACGATTACTTAATTCTGGTATTGTTATGGAATTGGATAGAGCGGAGGACAATCCCTCGCACAATAGTAACACGCAAAGGCTGGGAACCCATCCTCAGATCCCTGCTATACCTGTTGATGTCGGCTTGGTCAACTATAATACTACCGACTTAATGCCTCTACAGCCTACCAGTGATCGGCAGGAAGGTATGGTAGAGGAATCACATGAACATGATCTTCTGGTTGACAAAGGTGACAAAGGAAAAGACTCGCTCGCCGAGGGTAGCGACTTGGTAGCAGATGAACCTATGTTGAAGCATGATAACTTTTTGGCCGAGGGGACCATTAGCCAGGAAAACTCGACTTTGAATTCTTCCATGGCCCAGGCAGAGACCAGCGACAAGGTAGATGGATCATCCAATCCCCCAGGCACTTCCAATTACGTTACACAGAAAAAAGGGAGGAAAAAAGGAAGGCTCATGGTCGTAACACAGGATACGGTACCTTCTCAAACTTATCACTTACGCTCTTCTGATGTTTAGCCCGATAAATATTTTGTTTTGGAATGTGCGCGGTGTTGGCAATGTTAATACTCAAACTTGCATTAAGAATATTTGTACACAAAATAATGTTAAAATACTTGTTCTTATTGAACCTTTATGTTCTACAAAGTTCACTAATAGTATCCGTCTTAAACTGGGGTTTGATTACTGTCAATCTGTTTTGCGAGGGAAAATTTGGTTCTTATGGTCGGGGGTCGATTGTTCTCCGGCTATGGATTGTGATCAGATGTGCACGGCTGACATTACGGATCAGAATGGAGATAATTTCTATGTTTCGGGGATATATGCTAAACACAACAGACTTCCTAGAGAGTCGCTATGGCACGCGATACAGAATCGGGCCCAGCATAACAATAGTCCTTGGATACTGGGGGTGATTTCAACATTATCCGTCAGGCTGAAGAGAGGAAAGGGGGCGGCCCTCCTAGGGTCAACGACATGTAAGACTTCAATGACTGTGTTCAGAGGGCTAGTCTCACTAAGGCAACCTTTGTGGGATCTAACTTTACATGGTACAATCGCAAGATATGGCAGCGACTGGATAGGGTTTTCTTTAATGATAAGTGGCTGGAACAATTCGATGTCACGAAGGTTTCTCATCTTCCCAGGGTCCATTCAGATCATTGCCCTCTCCTGACTATGTGTGGTTCTAAGAGTCCGGGTAAGTCCTCTTTTCGCTTCGTTAATGTATGGACTAAAGATGCTACGTTCCTTGACCTTGTGAAGTCGGTTTGGGAGGAACCTGAAGAAGGCCAGGGTATGCAGCTTCTGGCTGGGAAGCACAAGAAGCTGGCTCATAAACTAACTGATTGGAATCGGGTGGTGTTTGGGAATATTTTTGAGAATACTAAGAAAGCGTTGTTAGCGGTTAATGAGAAGAACATTCGTCATGATCAAGATTGGTCGACATCGGCTAAGGCAGATCTTGATCATGCCATCTTTGAGTATGAGAGGTGTAATAATGTTGAGACTCGGTTCCTCAAGAAGAGAGCGTATGTGAAGTGGATTGAAGCTGGGGATGCCAACAGTAAATTTTTCCATGCTGTTTGTAAACAGAGATGGAATCAAAACTACATTCACATGATTAAGGCAGAAGACGACAGCTTGATTGATAATCAGAAAGATATTCGTGCTTCGTCTGCTACTTTTTATGAGAAACGTTTCTCAGCGGATAGGGCAGGGATGGGCACTCATCTTGATAACTTTTCCCTCCCTCAAATATCTCATGCGCAAAATGTGGTCCTCGTGGATAACCCTTCAATGGAAGAGATTCATGATACGATATTATCTATGAGCTCTGATAGTGCGGCTGGGCCTGATGGTTACACGGCGCACTTCTTTAAAGTTTGCTGGCCGATTATTAAGCAGGATATGGTTAATGCGGTTGTTGATTTCTTCTCCGGCGGTCATTTTCCTCGTTATTTCTCCACCTCCACGATTATTTTGTTGCCCAAGAAGAAAGGGGCGGATAAATGGAAGGAGTTATGGCCTATTAGTCTTTGCACGGTATTCTCCAAAATTATCACCAAGATTATCACACAGCGATTGAATCCCTTTCTTCCTATGCTGGTGGCAGATCAGCAGACTGGCTTTGTCCCTGGTAGATGCATCACTGACAATATCCTTCTTGCCCAGAGCTATGCAAAAATGTTAATAAAAATCACGCCACCCAATATTATGCTTAAATTAGATATGGAAAAAGCTTATGATCGCATGAACTGGGGTTTTATTATGAAAATGTTGAGGATGTTCGGTTTTCAAGAGCCTTTCATTGATCTTATCTTCAGAACTCTTGCTGACAACTGGTTTTGTGTCCTGCTCAACGGCGTGCCTTCTACACACTTTCACGCGACTCGTGGAGTTAAGCAAGGAGACCCTCTTTCTCCTGCTCTGTTTGTTTTAGCGGCTGAGTATTTCGGAAGGCTGATTAATGATTTTATGTCTCAAAATCCTGGCATGCAGTTTCAGTCGAAAGTAAAGGACATCGATTACCTTGCCTTTGCGGATGACACGATCTTATTTACCCGTTGTAATAAGATGGGGTTGCGGGCCCTCAAAGAGCTTTTCCACCATTATGAATTAGTTTCTGGGCAGCGTATTAACTCCACTAAAAGTACGTTCATTGGGCATAATTTGCCATCTACTAAGTCTGGCGTGAGTAATATTTTGGGCTTTCTGCGGGAGAACATGCATTTTCGTTACTTGGGAGCTCCCCTTTTTCGGGGCCGAAATCGCATCCTCTACTACCAGGACATTATCGAAAAG
Source organism: Gentiana macrophylla (assembly GCA_026214975.1). Classification (NCBI taxonomy): domain Eukaryota; kingdom Viridiplantae; phylum Streptophyta; class Magnoliopsida; order Gentianales; family Gentianaceae; genus Gentiana; species Gentiana macrophylla. The sequence continues at coordinate 34,868,530 of CM047811.1, forward strand.
GTTCAACGGAAGCTTCACCACTGGGGAAACAGGCTTCTTTCTTTTGGTGGGAAACTCATCCTTCTCAGACATGTCTTAACGTCCATTCCGATCTATATCCTTCAAGTGCTGGTTCCCCCTAAAGAAGTTATTCATCGTCTCCATCGTATTTTTAATAAATTCTTGTGGGATAGTGGGCCGGATGGGAATCACATTCACTGGAGATCGTGGGATAAATTGTGTACACCGACTGAGGAAGGTGGGTTGGGTGTCCGTAATCTCTTCGATGTTATTGACACATTTGCGATCAAGCTGTGGGTTTGTTTACGGCAGAAACAGGGTATATGGGCTAAGGCCATCTTCAATACTTACATAGTTGATAAGTCTCCGCTGGATGTCCCTGAGCCCAAGGTCACTACGCCGATGTTACGCAGAGTGTGGAAAATGAGAGACAAAAGTGAACAATTTATATCTTGAGAGTAAATGCCGGAAATGTTGACTTACGGAGAGACAAGTGGGACGGAGGCACATCTTGGAGATTCTCCGGATGGCCTGTCTTGGAAGGTTAAGGATTTTTGGGTGCATGATCGGTGGAATACCCAACCGCATTCTTATTTACCCAGTCACATCGTGGAAGAGATCACTCTTATCCCTTTCACACGTGATAAGGAAGATGAGCTTATTTGGACCCTTAGCCACGATGGGAGGTATACCACTCGGTGCACGTGGAACATGGTTATGACTGGTCACCCCAATGCCTTATTTAAGATAATATGGAAATGACCTCCTTCCTCTCAAGATTTCATTCTTTTGTTGGAGGTTACGTCACAACATTCTACCCACTGATCCGAACATTCAGCGACTGGCATAACTTTGGTGTCTAAATGCTTTGCGTGTCAGCATGGGGAGGACCTGCGTCACACGTTTATTGATTGTCACTTTGCCAGTTCTGTATGGAATTACTTTATGAATCACTTCGGGTTACGGTTTACCCCTACTTTAGGGATAGTGCCTATGCTACACTACTGGAAGAATTCAACTACTAATATCTCCCTATAACACCCCGGTTTCCAATCCCGTCGGCCGCCGGTATTGGTCACCGTAATGTCACTTCACGACACACAGTCGCAGCAGTAATATTCAACATTCCACAACAGAAGTAACATAAACATCCACCATTCATTATTAAAAAGGGTTAAAGTAATTTCAATCTCTTAAAAGAAAATGAAAATATGTGGAAACGTCAATAAAATCTTAAAGTGTCGAAAATACAGTAAAGTGGAAACATAAGACTGCAACTACGTGGCTCTCGATACCCCGCGACATCCCAGCAATCAACAATCATCCAAAGAAAATACCTGCTAAGAATCTGCTCCCCATAATTGGATCATAGCAGGGTCAACCAAAAGTAAAGAGGTCAACTATGAAGTTGAGTAAGGATATATTCAGTGTATATAAAACAGAAGACGACTAAAGGATGAGTAAAACTTTCCAACCATAAGCCAAAACCAACCCCTAATAAACAGAAACAAAACGTCACAACTACATGATGATTTACATGGCCCAGCTCACATCCATTACGTACGTCACTGATAATCCGGGAAGCACTCTTCACTTGTGAATGGTGCAAATCAGGTCGTATTGTTCATTTCACATACTTTTTTGTTTATACCAAGTCGTATCCATATACTGCATATCACACTTTGTGCAGATCGATGAAGCTCCCTAAAGAATATAGCCATGCAGTCTGCCTGACGTTTCATCACGGACATGGCCTACAGGATCGCGCCTACCTTTGGACGCACCCCTACCGCAATGTTAGGGGTGCAATCCAGGTGTTTTTGTTGCTTTTGCCGTCAAACGATATGCTCATACTTTTTTTAGTATTTGATACACCCCTTTATATAATTGGTACAACTTCTGACATGGGTGTGGCTGATCACTTTACGTACCGGACATGTCGAAATTTCATCAGGAAGGACCACAATCCTCTGTTGCTCACGCAAGTTCAGACGAGGGTGCAAAGAGATCTTCGGCTTACTTTCCTTAGATCGTATACACATGGCAGAAGACAGAATTACAGCATCTATTCCACTTTGATTTCCACTGATGTAATTATTTATGGGGCAGAGATTTTATTGGGAGTGCATAGAGCGAGTACTCTTCCCTATGTGATGGATTTTCCTACTCTGGGTTTGCCACACATAGGGTTTAAGGAGGCCATGCTATGCACTCTATCACGTAAACATGGGGCGGGCCGGGATATGGCACTTAACTTTGTAGCTCTTTATTTGGTTTCTCAATAAAATAAAGTTGCGTTAAAAATATATATATATATATATATATATATATATATATATATATATATATATATATATATATATATAATAATAAAGCTATAGAAAAGATTGTTAGTACTTACACTACACGTATTATGTAGTCAAATAATTAACTAGATTTAGATCACTGACTTTTTAACATACTTTTGCTTATTTAGATTTAGGTGTAGGATCATCCCTGATTACCGGTTTACTTACGTATACTTTGTATTTTACATTTATTTAAATTTATATTCATAAATAAATTGTAGAATTTGAAGACTTGAAAATACGACCAACATTACAACGAATTGAAAGAGGGCGCATTCCATGGTATGCCTTGAACTAATGAGGTTCTTAGAAATTGCATGCTTCCCTAGGGTGTTTTCGATTCTTTCTGATCAGCAGTGTCGGCCTAATCCCCAAGCATTATATTGGGGCTCCTTATATAGTGTTGCTCGTAGCAAATTTCATTAGGTCCGCTCAATAGAGCATCCTTTCCTATTCTCAGCAGCTTGGTAAAGCCTCGGCCGGAAGTGAGGCATCCGTTAGATCAAAAAGTTAAGTTATGTTCTGCTGGCTCTGTCTAGCATCTGTTCTTCATCGTCATGATGTAAATACATTTAACACGTCATGATGAGTAATGTATTACGGCGCTACGTCACAACGTACTTTTCAATAATATATCAAATGTAGAAAAATATACAAGGACATCTAGATGGGGTATACACACCACTTTCCCTACTCCTTTTTTCCCTCCCTACACCAACTAATACTAATACTATGTAGTTTTCATTAAGTGTGTTGTGAAACCACTTTTTTTTCGTTTTTCATTTTTCATGATATTTTTCAAGTATATATATATATATATATATATATATATATATATATATATATATATATATATATATATATATATATATAGACACACACACACACACAATAAAACCGATAAAAAAACTAAAACCCAATAAAACCAAAACAATCTGTAGTTGATTGAGAAATTATATTTTTTTATGTAGTCAAGTGGTACTATAAAAACTAAAACCGAAAAATAATTTTATCTAATTATTTGGACAATTCATTTTAAATAAACACTAAAACCGAAAAAATAGAAACACCTAGTATTGACAATTTTTTTTATATGTAATGAATTGAAAAAAAAAAGTAAAGCTAGTATGTGCTTTGACCGCATTTAATAGAGACTACGTAATATTGTAGGGAAATGTGTGTAGTATACGCCATCCCCCATTTTACAGCACTACGACATTACCAAACTTTTCAATAATAGTTAAATAACACAGATTGATTGATCTCTCTCTCTCTCTCTCTCTCTCTCTCTCTCTCTCTATATATATATATATATATATATATATATATATATATATATATATATTTATAAACTGTGTAACATACATACATTGTACAGCTTGTGGGGGTCCATGTGCGTATGTTATTCCACCACATTTGCGATGGTCAGTAGATTGGCTATATAAGGGGTCGAATAAAAAATTGGACAAGAAAATTGGTAGTTCTCAAATGAAAAAATTGAAAGAAACCGTCTTTGATCATGTTGTCGAAGCGAGGACAAATTGGCAGTTCTGACGTATTATATGGAACTACATGCTTGAAAGAATGGTATATCCTGACTGGGCGACGGGTTACAGTTCAGATTTGGTGACATGATTCATACATACGGCAAAAGAGAGTTTGCCATGATTTCTGGTCTACGTTTTGGCACGTACACCGGTGAAATTGAAACTACATCGATGTGTATCGGAGATGGACTTTTATTCGATGGTTAAAAACCAATCACGGTCATGATGTTAGAGAAAGAATTAAAATCAAATGATGAAATTGAAACTGATGTTCTAGACCGGTTGTGCCTCGTTTACATCATTTCTAAATTTATGTTAGGATATGAAAAAAATACTAACATACCAAGGGAGTTATTCTATATAGTCGAGAACCTTGATCGAGTTAATTTGTACCCGTGGGGTGAGTTCTTGTGGAACAAAAGTTGCTCTTTGATGGGTAAGTGTCTCGCTAAATTTAAGAGATACAGAGATAGGGAAGAGTCGCACAAGCCTCAGATAGAAGGATGGTATCCCGGGTTGCAGTATTGGGCATACGAGATCTTTCCTCTGTTACACACCGGACATAACAATAAACGGTTCGTTAATTTTGTTAAACCGGATGAACATCCCAGAATGTTGAAATGGAAGTGGCACACACCCACCCCAAAATCAGGCACATTGCAGGAATTGTTCATTGAGGTCTGGACTTAATGATACTTGCATTTTTAATTTATATACTTAAATTTCTATCTAACGTGCTGCGACTAATAGTGATTTTGTTTTTTATTTTGTAGGTACTAACAAACCATCCTATAACCTTACAAGAGCGAGAAATGCAAAACTTACGTGGGTTAGGGATTACCGAAGAACAACTTTTACCTCCACAACATGCATATAACATTTCCGATAAGGTACGTGATTCGATCCATGCCCGGGTGCATGATCAACCTCGACGGCGTCGAAACCAGGTCGATGACCAGCGTCCAACGCAGGTACCTCATGGAGGAGGACATGTCGATGCTCCTTCGTCTATAAGAAGTGGTCGTGATAATGAGTGACAACCGGATATATGTCAATCTTCGGCGGGGTACGTTCACATCAATGATGTAATGCCCTTTTTATATCATGCCTTTGACGGTGTGAGAGATGATTTTACGAGGGAGGGTGTAAATATAAAAGATCGAGTGGACCGTATGGAAGCCAAGGTGGACCGTGTGGAAGCCAAGATGGACCGTATGAACACTATTTTAGAGATGCTTGCCAGAAAGATGAATGTTGGCCACCTTCCTCCGCCTGTTCAACCACCGATACAGGTATTATATGATTTAACTTGTTGTCTGTCGTTTACATATTACTTTGTACAAAATTTATTAACATGCTCGTCTAAACCTCAGACGCCGCCTCCGCCTCGCCTCCACCCCCGACTCAACAACAAACTGTCAAAGAGACAAACGATCTTCCAGCTAGAAATGTATCCAAACAGTCGGTGCCCCCTTCATCCTCAACGATGGACCAACATAGGGCACACCATGACCGAGCTGCAACGGGCATGACACCGTCATCCAATCTTCATGTTGCGTCTGATTATAATATAGACATTTTGACGAACGATGTAGACAACAATGTAGACGATGTACACAATAATGTAGACGATGTAGACGACCGTAGATGATGCAGAGGGAATGGTAGCCTCTGAAGGCCACAAATAACACGGTTCATGCTTGTTAGCTAGTCCAGTTCTAGGATCATCTAGTGCAGGGCAGTCCGGGGTAGGTGAAGAAGCATCATGTAGATCTGTAGACGATGTAGACGATGCCGTAATTGCAGAGGGAATGGTAACTGACACTACATGTGGTACAGTCGTAGCCTCTGAGGGGCCCGAACAACATGGTTCATGCTTGTTGGTGATGTAAGTCAACCCGATGATATAATTTCCAATGATTTACCTTTTTTTCTGGTGCAATTAGCGATATTTTGACATCAACTTGAGCAATTTCAATGATGATTGGAACCATATTTTGTGTACATAGAATTTTCAGAAAAAAAAACCATTTTATAGCTATATTATATTAGTATTAGCCGATTTTGTTATCAGATTTACACGTGGTATCTTTGTGTCTATTTTGCAGCACAGATAGTGTGGATTCTGACTTCAAGGTGGCCGTTGATTCTTTTATGACAGTTTTGGAGCTATGGCGAGGATTTCAACCCACAAGGATTTTCGATACATATTAGAGGGTTCGATCCAAGCCAAGTGGAAGAAAATTGTGATGATTTTAGATACATTTGACTCACGCCATGTTACACTAACCTGCGTCAAAGAGTTGATGAGCAATTTATGCGGATGTCATTCAGGCAACCACTACAATAGGACTTGACTCACACCAAGCAGTTCTGACCTGCGCCAGTAAGGCAACTTGGGTTTGGCGTGCGCCAGTACGGATTGACCTGAGTCAATATTGCCGAGTCAGCAAAGAACTAATCCAAGCTGAAAAAAACAAGGGACACACTTGATCTTCTCAATTTTCCATCTTGCAGGCACCATCCCCACCCCAACGCTCTTATAGCCAAATTCTAGTAGAAATTAGCACTTGAACCTGATTGTAACAATTAAGGATCCTAGTTTAGCTTTGATTTCTTGTTTGAAGTTTAACACACTAGTGTTAGCTTCATTGAAGCTTTTAAGGTTGGATGAAGAACACTAAAAGAAAGTGCATGTTAAAGCAGGTACATGAAGTACATCCATGGTTCATGATCGGAGTAAGCAACAGCTTCAAAGCCTGAGTTGCTCCTCGAGAGCCTCTACCTCTTTGTCTCTGGATTTCAACAGAGCCCTTAAGCCTTTCCCGATCTACACGCAGGTCGGTAAACTTCTTCTTCAAATCACCAGTAATGGCTGAAAACTTTCCCAGCCCGGGGAAAACTTCTTGGCCAACCAGGTTCCCTTTATAACAGAACAACAAAAGTGAGAAACGCTATCAAAGTATAAAACTCAAGTAAGAAAAGCAAGCTTACGTGTTCCATGGCCTTGAAGCCATCATCAACTAGCTCCACATCAGTCGTCCCAGAGATCAACTCTTGTTCCACAGGTCGGACACGATAAAATCTACAGGATAGAAAAAAATAAAGTCTGTAGGACAGACTTAAACTGAGCGTTGCAGGTCAGACTCCCCTACCTTGCATAGGCCAAACTTGATAAGTCTGCAGCACACACTCCAATTTTCGAGCTGTGTAGGTCGGACTCAAAGGCAACAAATTATATAACCAAGGATACCCCACCACGGATCAAGGTACTCAAAGTAAGTGTCAAAAATAAAGCTAAGGAAAGAAAAGTTGCAAAAAGTTGCATAAGTTTTAAAAATATAGTACACGTTACAATTTCGAAACTTTTCAAAGCGAAAGTACAAGCTCAAAAAGCTAAGAAGTGTTAGGGGCTGAGTTCTACCCAGACTTTGTAGCGGGACTAAGATTCTCCACAGAAAACATTGGCCCAAGGCAGCTCGGCAGGAGTAGAAGCAGCGGGCGGAGAAGCCTTGTAATCCCGAATCACCTGATCAATTTGGCCTGGAACAACAGCCTCTAGTGCGGCCTTGTCACCTCAGAGCTTCGCGACAGCTTGCTCCAGCTCATTTTCACTCCGAATACACAGCTCCCTAAGATGTAAGTTTGGCCACCTGAGCCTGGAGCTGCCCCTTGAGAGCTCTAATTTCTTGGTCCTTGGACTGATTCACGTCCTTGAGATGATGTCCAAGTTCAGAAGCCTTTTTCTCCAGTTCGGAGATCTTCTTCTTTAGCTTCGCCTCAATGGCAGAAGGCCCAGCAAGTCGCGCAACGGCCTCCTGGTCAACAAGGGACCCCTGCACAAAGAAATTGTCAAGTGTGGGAATTTTTACCAAATCAAATTACAACAAAGAAAAGTTAGTCAAAATCAAAGACAAGTATAGATGACATTGAACGAGTGACACCTTTAACAGATCCGACCCCACAATGAGTAGTTCAGCCAGATCTGGGAAGCTCAATAGCAAGATACCCCACCATTGATGAAGCACTAAAAGAAAGTGCAGGTTAAAGCAGGTACTTGAAGGAAGTGCTAGGAATAAAGTTAAGGTTGAGAACTTGACGAAATACTGCTTCCATAATCGAATTGTAGGATTACAATGTATTTGAAATGAAGTTTCAAAACAAAAAACATAAATACAACTCTATAAGCCTACTGATCTAAGCATTTGCGGCTAGAGTCTGTTGTGGCTTTGAAGAAGTATGAGCCGAAGTTGGAGTAAATGCAGGGTGACAAGAGTGCTTCTGTTGTAGTATTAGTTTATCCTCTTGTGATTGATTGGGAATGATTGGTTGTGTTGTTAGTTTTGATTGTTGTGGAGCTTTGCCTACTTGTATCGTATTGTTTGCTTGCATTAGAGTAATTTCCTAGTGTTAGCATTTACACGTTTAACGGATACCGAATGGAGATGTTAGATGTGGGAAGAGGGTAGGTGAACCGGAAGGTAAAATCGACCTCTTCGAGGCATTCGATTTCTTATCCGGTGATTCTTGGCTTTGCCATTTCATTCACGTGCGTAGCATACCGAATCATTAGCTTTAGATCACCTAGACCAAGGAGGAGGTAGAGAGCAATTCCATTCACTCGTATGAGGGGAAATTGCTTGCCTAGGAATGCACCGTTCCACGCTTTTAGACATGAATGGTAGGAAGTCATTCCCGTGACGTTGCGAGAGGATAGCTAGGCTACACATTATCTTGGTTAGTTTTTTTATCAGTTTATCATCTTGTTATTTCAAGTACTTTATTTATGCAATTGATTAAGCTTTCACCAAAATGCGACCTAGATCGAAGTAATATAGACTTTTTAATATGTAACCTCATAATTGCATGTTCCCTGAGGAGACGACCTTGACTCACCAAACTAGACTATAGTCGACCCGGTACACTGCCAGTTAGATTGGACCTCTAGGATTTAGTCATCAAGATTTCTGGTGCCGTTGCCGGGGACATCATTCTTATTAAGTAAAAGTTACTACTTGTATCAGTCTTAAAATTTTCGAGCACAGGTCAAGTCTCTTTCTAATCACATTTCTGTTTACTTTTGTGGTACTTACCATTTGGTAAGTTACCATGTGCGTTTGATCGTTTTCTTGTTGTTTCACTTTTGTAGTTGATGACTCTGTCCCGAACCGGTAAAGCTCCCCTTACTCCATATCGTTCAGGCATTAACACATACAAAAGACAGTTGAGAGTTGAGCATAAGGTTGCTCAGTCTAGTGGAGAATCACTTGGTGAAGAATCATCCCAATACTCATCAACTCGAGAAGAGATGGCGGAGAATCTTGAGAATGCACAAATTGAACCCTCACCGGAAGATCCAAATCCCCAACAAAATCCCAATAACCAAGGCCAAAATAACCAAAATAACTGAAACAACCGGAACCGACAAAACCAAAACCACAATCAAAACCAAGGGAAAATTAACCAACTTTTGAGACCTCTTTGTGATCAATCTTTGAGAAGAAATGCACCCAATGATCCTATTAGACTACCCAATGAAAGGGGCAAATAATTTTGAAGTGAGAGGGCATCTTTTAGGGTTGATCGATAACAAATGCCAATTCACAGGAGAAGATTTTGAAGATGCACATTATCATCTCTATTCTTTTGAACAACTGTGTAATACATCTAAGAGTCATGGAATTGAAAAGGAGTTGACAAGATTGTCTATGTTTCCGTACTCGTTGATGGGAAGAGCCAAGGAATGGTTTGTATCTTTACCCCACCATTCATTAACTACGTGGGATGAGGTGCAAAACGAGTTCTTAAAGCAATATTTTACACCTAGAAGGAATTTGAAATTAAATGTTGCGATAGCAAATTTCGCACAAGGCCCTGATGAGACCTTAGGGAGTGCATGGGAAAGATTTAAGAAATTTTTGAAGGCTTGCCCCGATCTTGGTTACCCATTTGATACACAAATACAACTTTTCTATAGATAGTTGAGGACAGAATCACGTGCTAACATTGACCACGCATGTGAAGGATGCTTGATGTCACGCAATGCTCAAGAAGTCTATGATGCTAAAGAGAGGATTTCAAAGAATCATCGTATGTGGGAAACCGGATTGAGTATGAGGAAAGTTATTTTTATAGAAGGGGCAAAAGACAGTTCAGATCTTATAGAGAAGATAGATAAGTTGTCAAGAAAGTTTGATAATTTGCAGTCAAGCAAGAGAGTGGAAGGAAACTTTTTGATCGAAAGAAAGAAAGATAATGCCTATGGCAATGATGATGACATATCTTTGGAGATGGAAGAGCCCGGTGACCGACAAACGGAGGAAGTAAGCTTCATGCAACAGCACCGGAATTCGAACAATGCATATTCTAACTCTTTCAATGCTATTAAGAGAGATCATCAGAATTATCGTTGGAATGAGAGCTCAGACAAGCAAGGACAACCACCCTTTGCTCCTCAACCATGAACTTTCTACAATTCCAATACCTCGACTCAATCACTGAACACTCGTTCTTATCCTCAACCCACTACACAAACTATCCCAATAACCGAGAATTCTAATCAAGCAAGAGAGGATAGATGGGACAACACGTTGGATAAACTTTTGGGAGTAGTTGCCACTCAAGCCTAGAATATGGAAAGTGTGATAACTTCCCTTAGTACAGTCACCAAGGATGTGGGAGTGTTGAGAACATCTATGAGCGGTCATGATGTAAGAATGAATAACATAGAAGCATCCATGCGGAATATGGAAGAACACTTGAGTAGAGAAGGCGAAAGGAATGCTAGTAGACCACCTGGTGGTTTACCAAGTAACACTGAAAGAAATCCGTAGGGAGTGAATGCCATCATAACACGAAGTAGAAGAGTTTTGGGAATCGTGAGTTTCATGAGAACCAAGTGAGGAACGAAGTTGAAAATGATTTGCACGATACCGAAGAGGAGATGGAGTTGAGTGAGGAAGAGGAAGAAATTGTGGACGAATTCTTGCAGGGGGGCGGTTGTGTGAATGTGGAAAAAGAAAGCGAAGATTTTGTGAAAGTCCCGAGGATTTTGAAGAATCCGAGAGCAAGCGATTTAAGGACTCTCTTTAGGGAACATGTCTCATTGACCCCCGCCAATACAGAACTGACTTAGGTCAATGATCACTATTCATATTCAGAGAGTTTTGGCCAAAAATTGACCCACGCCAAAAATTCCGTGACGGACGCCAAGGAGACCTCGATGTGCATCAAGGGCAATCCAAGTAGAACGTTGACGCACGCCAATAAGGGATTGACGCGCGCCAACCCTCAACATCATGTTTTTGAGAAAGGCAAGGAGAAGGTGGTGCACACCGATAATGAATGGCGACCACCGGCTGCTCAAACATTGAGAAAAGCTTCCGACGATTCATCAAACAACAAAGGTAAGGAAGGTATGAACTTCACTTCTAAAATTATTGATATTGAGTCATTACCTTATCCCCCTAGAGAAGAAATTAAGAGGAAAAAGCTAGATAAGAAGTACGCTCGCTTCATCGACACATTTCGACACTTGAATGTTAATATTCCAGTCATAGAAACACTCACTAGCATGCCGGTGTATGGTAAGTTTTTAAAAGACATTCTTACTAACAAGAAGCGGTTAGAGGAATATGAGAACATTTGTCTCAATGAGGAATGTTCCGCCGTGTTGCAACATAAGCTTCCACCTAAGCATAAAGACCCTGGTAGTTTTACAATTCCGTGTGAAATTGGGGGCTTTTTGTTTAAGAGGGTGCTTTGCGACCTTGGCGCTAGCATTAATCTCATGTCTTACGAGGACTTTATCAAACTTGGAATAAGAAAGTTGAAGAACACTGAGATGACTCTACAATTAGCAGATAGTTCTATAAAACGTCCTAAGGGAGTCATAGAAGATGTGTTAGTGAAGGTCGATAAGTTTTACTTCCCAGTCGACTTTGTGGTTATGGATATGGAAGAAGGGTATCAACGCCCCTTATTCTTGGTCGTCCATTCCTAGTCACGGGAAGGACACTAATCGATTGATCAGCGTGGGGAGCTGATTTTGAGAGTTAATGAAGATGGGGTCACGTTTAACATTTTCAAAGCCATGAAGCATCCGTATGATTCACGAGAATCTTGTTCATTCGTTGATGCATTATCTTTTGCTTGTATGGAGAATGCTAACTTGCAGGTATATGAAGACAAGCTTGAGGAATGCCTAGCCTTATCCGTATTTGAATGTGAGAGTGACGATGAAGAAATGCAAGCAATGATTTCTTATTTGGATTTCGGTCGTACATTTAACAAACAACAATGGCACCGATATTTGGAATTGGAACATGATGGCCCTTTATTGAAACCTTTAGTGGAGGAGCCACACAGGAACATTGAATTGAAAACTTTACCTCCTAACTTGAAATATGCTTTTATTGAAAATGATAATCTACTTCCTGTTATTATTTCTTCGTCACTAACCAATGTGCAGGAAGATTTTCTATTGAGGATGCTAAGGAAACACAAGAGAGCATTTGGTTGGACTGTGGCTGACATTCGGGGAATTAGTCCTGAAATCTATGTTCACAAGATTATTCTCAACGATGACGATAAACCATGTGTTCAACCACAACATCGTTTGTATCCCAATATGCAAGAGGTTCTGAAAAAGAGGTTATCAAGTTATTGGAGATGGGTATTCTTTTTCCTATATCTGACAGTGAGTGGTTGAGTCCTACTCAAGTCATGCCTAAGAATGGTGGATTTACCGTGAAGGAAAATGATAAACATGAGTGGATACCAACAAGGGAAGTCACAGGATACCGCATGTGTATTGATTTTCGACGACTCAATGACCATACCAAGAAGGATCATTATCCCCTTCCGTATATTGTCCAGATGTTGGAGCGGTTGAGTGGGCTTCTATTATTTTCTTGATGGTTATTCAGGCTACTTGCAAATATTCATTGCGGCTGGAGATAAGGAGAAGAAGACTTTCACATGTCCATATGGAACGTTTGCATACAAGAGGATGCCGTTTGGTTTATGCAACGCTCCGGCTACATTTCAAAGATGTATGACAGCCATTTTTTCTGATATGGTGAAAAGATTTTTGGAGATCTTCATGGATGATTTTAGTGTTTTTGGGGATTCTTTTGAGAAATGTCTCTCTCATTTGGAGCGTGTGTTACAGCGATGTGAAGACATGAATTTAGTGCTTAATTGGGAGAAATGCCATCTTATGGTGTCAGAAGGTATTGTGTTAGGCCACATAATTTCTGAGGAAGGTATTGAGGTGGACAAAGCGAAGATTGAAGTAATTGAAAGGTTACCTCCACCGGTTAACTTGAAGACATTGAGAGGATTTCTCAGGCATGCGGGTTTTTATCGAAGATTCATTGCAGATTTCTCCGGTATTGCCAAACCTCTCAGTCATCTCCTTGAGAAATAGGTACCGTTTGTTTTTGATGAAAAGTGCATAGAGGCTTTTGAAACTTTGAAAGAGAAACTAGTTAGCGCACCCGTTTTGGTAGGGCCTGATTGGAATCTACCTTTTGAGTTAATGTGTGATGCTAGCGATTTAGCAGTTGGAGCCGTGCTTGGCCAGCGTCATGACAAGGCACTGAAGGCCATTTATTATGCTTCTCACACGTTGAACTCAGCTCAAGTCAACTATGCAACCACCGAGAAGGAATTGTTAGCTTAGTGTTCGCCCTCGACAAGTTTAGATCTTATCTTGTTGGTTCTAAGGTCATCGTCTATACCGATCATGCAGCTTTGAAATATTTGTTGAACAAGAAAGATGCTAAACCAAGATTGCTTAGATGGATTATTTTACTTCAAGAATTTGATATTGAGATCAAGGACAAGAAGGGTAGCGAGAAAGTGGTGGTGGACCATTTAAGTCGGTTGAATTTCATTGAAGAAGAAGGGAAACGAAGAGAGATTCAAGATTATTTCCCGGATGAACAACTCATGATGGTGGATGCTCCCCCAACAATGCAATTTAGTCATGCCGGTTTAAGACCGAAGGAGAGCTCACCCTGGTTTGCAAAAATATTGTAAATTACCTTTCTTGTAAGTATGTTCCAGCCAATTGGACATGGCAAAAGAAGAAGAGATTCTTTCACGATTTGAAATTTTATTATTGGGAAAGACTGAACCTTTTTCGGAGGTGTTCGGATGGTATTATAAGAAAATGCGTCCCCGATAATGAAATCTCAAGCATACTCTCCTTTTGCCATGGCCAAGATACCGGAGGCCATCATGGAGGATGTAAGACGTCATATAAAGTTTTACAATGCGGATTTTACTGGCCTACACTTTACAAGGATGCACATCGTTTTTCACAATCTTGTGTTGCATGCCAAAAGTGGGGAATGTGTCTAAGAGGAATGAAATGCCCCTCCAACCTATTTTGGAATGTGAGATATTCGATGTTTGGGGCATCGACTTCATGGGCCCATTCCCTCCCTCATTCGGTAATAAATTCATTTTAGTAATGGTCGATTATGTTTCTAAATGGGTAGAAGCACAAACCTATCCCACTAATGATTCTAAGGTAGTGCTAAAATTTTTAAAGAAAAATATTTTTACTCGCTTTGGCACTCCCCGGGCTATCATTAGTGACCGTGGCTCACACTTTTGCAACCGACCATTCACTAAGCTTCTTGAGAATTATGGTGTGAAACATAAAGTCGGTACACCATATCACCCACAGAAAAGTGGGCAGGTTGAAGTGTCAAACCGAGAGGTAAAATGGATTATTGAAAAGACGGTGGACACTAACCGTAAGAATTGGTCGGTGAAGCTTGACGACGCACTTTGGGCATACCGCACAACTTTTAAAACACCTATTGGATGTTCACCATACAGATTAGTTTTTGGTAAGTCTTGTCATTTTCCCGTTGAATTGGAGCACCGAGCCTATTGGGCTATTAAGTTTCTTAACTTTGACCCTGAGCTCGTTGGTGATCATTGGTTGCTCCAACTCACCGAGCTTGACGAATTTCGCCTCGATGCATATGAGAACGCCCAAATTTACAAGGAACGAACCAAGTCATTCCATGACCGGAAGATCTTTGATCTAGAGTTCGATGTGAATGATAAAGTGCTCTTGTATAACTCACGGTTGAGATTGTTTCCAGGAAAGCTTAGATCGAGGTGGACAGGTCCATTCCTTGTTACGAAGGTGTATAAATCCGGTGCAGTTGAACTTACAGATGGAAAAAACGACTTTCATTGCAATCGGTCATCGAATCAAGCATTTTGTTGAAGGAGAGGGCACTCCGCCAGAGGAGGTGTTGTTCCTCAAAGACACCCCACTGGATTGAAGAATTGCATAGTCTAGCTATAGACTATAAATTTAGCACACAACAGGTACTACCTTTCAATTACTCTTTAAGCATTATCTTTTGGTTAGCTTATGTGCTTAATTGTTATATGCTAACATGAGTAATTGTGGTATTATCCCAATTTGGCAATCTTTATAATTCCATAGTCTCTACGTATAATCTCGTTGAGCCAACGATGTAAAACAACAGCGCTCTCGAGAGGCAGCCCGCTTCTTGATAATTTTAGTCATTGTGTTTTATTTTGATAAGTTTGGTGAGCATAAGTATTTTGGAGTTAAATGTCTTTAGTGGGAGTCTCTTGGCTCATGCCAGGCCCTCTTGACTCACGCCATAAATCACTGTAGACATACAGAGAGTTTGGGCGTATTCTTTGGCGAGAGTCAATGTGTCCTTGATGTGAGTCAGTGGGAAGTGTCCGGGTTTGACTGCGTCAGAATGTTTGTTTTGCGCTGTGGTGGCGTGATTTTTGAATCAAAACGGTGCTTCTTCTCTTCTCTCCCCTCCATAACTTCCATTATAATCGAAATTCACCCTCTTTCCTCCCCATTTTCTTCAGTTTTCTACCACCATTCCTCAACTCAGTCCATTCATCAAGGCCTACCCACCCCTCTCTCATTTTCTCCACCTCTTTTCTCTTGTTAGCGTGTGGAAGTGAGGAACTTTGTCTTGGCTTCAAGGATTGCATTTTACATTTCCGGCCAACTCCATTTCTTCTGTCGACCTCCATTTCTGTCTACGGTGTTCATCTTTCCAACAAGGTATTTTGGCTAAGCTTTCCTCTTTCAATTTATTCTCTTTTTGTTATTTTGAAGATTTGAGTTTATTGAAACCGGAGGAATGGCTCATTGTTGTCTTTTGTTGTTTTGTTGGATTGTTGTACCCAGTAGCCATGTCTTAATCATCTGCTCGTAGTAGTGGTCGTCAGGGTGATCAGAATAAGAAGAGGAAGGCCCCAGCCTCTAGTGAAACCGAACCTGTTGTCTCATTTCCTCCAACTACCTTTGGTAGGAAGGCCAAGAAGCTTTTTGGTATGTATTTCAGTCAGTGCACGCTGCATTTCGAGCGAGGAATAGATTTTAAGTCGGTCAGCCCTAGGATCTAGAAAATCATTAGGGATCGTAAGTGGGAAAATTTAGCGGCCAACCGTACTTCTACGGTTAAAGGCACTCTTGTGGCTGAGTTCTATGCTAACCTGGCCGCTGACCCTGTTGAGGCAGCAAATGGTGTAGTCCCAGTTCGTGGTGTAAATGTCCCCTTTTCTATGAAGGTTATCAATTACTTCTTTGGAATCCCTGAGATCCCGGCTGATACCGTCTTTTCTAGCGTGTGGAAGTTGAATGAGGATGGAAATCTGCATGATAAGGCACAGGAGGCCAAGACTTATCAATGTTCGTCTGCTACTTGGGTGGACAAGCGTTTTAAGTATGGTAGTGGAATTAAGTATGTGAGGGTGTTGAAGCATTTCATTAGTCACAATATCATGCCTTCCCACAAAGTTAACACTTTCAATTATACCGAGTCTTGCCTAGCCTTTGCCATTTTCACCGATTTGCGTGTGGATGTTGGAAACTATATGTACCAGGGGCGGTGGACTTTGCTATGAATCGCCGTGCAAACGGCAATATGCCTTTGCCTTGGCAGATTCATGAGCTTTGCCACCGAGCCCAGGTCCCGAGGTTATCCGATGATCACTTGTTTCTGCCCGTTAACCTCATGATTGGTCCTAATATCCCTAAGAATGTTAGGCAGCCTGCAGCTCTCCCCGATACTCCTATTCCAGCAAGTGTTCCATCCTCTGTTGACATCCCTACCTCCAGTTTGCCTGTTCCCCATCTCCCTCAATCTCATGATTCAGCCGTGAGGGCTAGGTTCGAACTCATTGAGTCTGAGATGGCAGCTATGCGTGGAGCGTTGGTTGCAGCCGACACCAACTCAAGGCTAGGATTCAAGCACATGTTGAGAGGTTTGAATGATTTGCGAGTCGGTTCTCGAGGCCACCGGTCTTTTGTTGAAACCTGTAATCCATTGTAGCGGATCGGGCTGAGGACTTTGATACATTTGCAGAGCATGCTTACCCGATTCCTACGTGGATTCAGCCCTTCCCAGTTCCGGCTAGACCTCCACCTCATTCTGTGGCTCCGGGTAGTGCTTCTGCCTTTTCTTCTGCAGGTACAGGTTCTGTTAGTGCTAGTTTTTGCTGCGTTTGCAGGGCAAGGTTTGTCGGGATCGATGATTACATCCATTGGTGGCGGGGCAGGTGGCTCATCTTTCCAATCTATGCTTTCTGCTGGTTTCCCGGATTATCCTATTCAGATGCTCCAACCTTTATGCTGCTAATTATCAAGGTGCTGGCTTACTCCATCCTTCGACATTCCCTTCTTCAAGTACGATTACTCCGCTAGATGCTCACGTGCTTCTTGATGAAGACGACGATACTGAAGAGCCTCCCCTTGCTTCTTCCTCTATTCCCGCATCTTCTGCCGATGTTGCGTAATGCTTTTGTTCACAGAACTTTGTTGCTTTTGTTATTTAGCCGCTTGTGGCTTTATTATATTGCAGTCTGTTGTCGTTTTGTTGAACTTTTTTGTCATTTTGATCTTCTTTGGATGTTGCAAGTATTGTTTTTCTTTTGGGGTTGTTGCCTTGTAACCAATGTGCTACTCGTGTGTTAAATTGTTATTTGTTAAACTTGATAGCTCTTGTTTCTCCTTGTAATTTGGTCCCCAGTATTGTCATTGTCTCTGTACTTAGCTCCTTGTTTAGAGATAATTGTTGTTGGGTGCAGTCATTTTGAGTACAGTTCTTCTTCTCAGGTGTTTTGGCTTGCGTCAAGGCTGTCTTGGCGGGCGTTAGTAACATTTTTCTTGCTGAAGCGCGTCAACCCTTGTTGACGCACGCCATTTTCCCTTTGACGCACTTCGTACACAAACAACAAGCTTGGCGCGCGTCAAAATCCTTTTGGCGCGCGTCAATTGATTTGACAACCATCAGTCATGCCTCTGCCACCACAGAACCCTAGAATCAGCCCCTGTCCCCTTTGATGCACGCCAATGTCGGCTTGGTGCACGTCAGTGCCACATTTTCAACCTAAAAAAATCCATCCAACCCTAATTTTTCTATTAAAACTCAACCCCCCTCCCTAATTCATTCACCCTTATATTTTTCATCTTTTCAAACCTCTTTCCTGTTCTTTCTTCTTCTACTTTATTCCACCATGTCATCTCCCCCAGTAGATCCCCCCGTTCTCTTCTATGATATGGCTGGTGCAGATGCAGTGCACAACTACACTGCGCTCTTCAGCCATCGCCCTATCCTTTTGGAACGTGGAGTCACCACTAAGAAACTTACCGACCTGTCTGAATATCGAATCGAGTGGGGCGGTTGGAATCGTTTGGTCGCACCACCACGTGGGCGCATCAACGAGACTGTTGTTCATGAATTTTACGCCATGCTGTCAGTTGAACCTGAGGAACGTCCACCAATTCGATCATGGTTCGTGGGATTGAGGTACCCTTCCACTGGATGGATATCAATGACGCTTTCCGCCTATCTTCCACCACCGTTGCTCCTCATCAGCACTATGAAATCAAGTGGGGCCTCAACAACATTGGCAGTTTCATGGCTCATCTCTCTACTGCTACTACTGCGCTTTTCCCGGGTTGGGAAGGTTCTCGTGCTGACTACTCGGTGTCTACTCTTTCTCCTGAGATGCGGCTTTGGAAGCATTTTATCAACAACCGCATCCTCCCCACGGACAATTTCCAGGTGCTGTCAGACAACGAGTTGCTTCTGCTCTACGCAATCAGCGCGAGGTGTACATCAATTGGGGTAAGTTGATCCCTCAAGCTGCATGGTCCTATGCTAGACCTACGTGCACTTTCCCCTTCATCCCCTTTGCGTGGCTGATCTCCCATCTGTTCACTCGTGTTGCCCGAGTCCCTTCTTACTCTCAGGATGAGTTCTTCCCCAGCCCGGTTGTGCGTCGTGGTCTTATTCTGAGGGACATGCTTGGTGCTTCCCCATCTTCCGACGAGTCCGCTGTTGAGGATGATGTTGAGTCTGATTAGCTTGTTTGTTTGATAGTTGGTTGGCTGGAGTGGTTTGATGTTTATTTGGTTTTCTATCAGGCTGTTTCATTTGAACTTTTGTTGCATTTTCCTTAGACTTGTCTGAAAAATGCTTCTGCACGTTCGCTTTCTTCTCAATAATGTAATATATTTGTCTTTGTTATTTGATCAATTTTGCTTGCTTAATTTCCATGCAATCGTACATAGTCATCTATTTTGCCCCCCTGCATGAAAACCCTCCATTTGCTGAGTTTTCTGCATAATTGAACTACGCCAGTCCATTTTGACTCAGGTCATTCCTCTTTTCTAAGGAATGACGGCGTCAACCCCAGATTAGCAAGGCCGCTTTGCAAAGCGAAACTCTCTGTATAGAAATAGTAATTTTGACCTACGCCATTTTGCTCTCGGCGTGTGCGAAAGAGCCATTTCAAGCCCCATTTTGCCTTAATTTTTGCATATGTTCTTCTCAGTCATTTTGCCCATTCTGATTCCCCGATTGTTTCCCTAACCGTATCCTTACTACTCGCTTCGCATTGAGGACACTGCAAGCTCATAAGTGGGGAGTGGGTGTACAGTTAGTATAACAACGGGTAATGTCTCTAGCTAATTGTTTGAGAAAAACCTTAGCCTTGATTGTCATTAAGAAATTTTAAGCTGTATAAATTATCTTTTGGCATAAAGTACGATTTTGTAATTGATAGAGCGAGCATTTCAATAAAACGAGTAACTTTGACGACACACAGGTACATTTTACTCACTGATCTTTGTTAGTAGTGTGATCCTTATGCACGTATATTCCGATATTTTTGTTAACAAACAACTATTCATGAAATTGTGCATGTACGCTTTGATTTGCAACTTGAATTTGGGAAAGTTATTCTTTTGAGATGAAAAACAGGTATTTGGAATCGGAATAGGGATGATGATTTTTGGCATTACCTTGACCCAACCATAGCCAAATGGCCTACCTGAACTTGAATTTCCCTTTCTGTCCCCGTCTTAGCCTTGTAGAGTGGTGAGACCCCACTCGAGCTAGCCGTTCGTATTTAACCATATTATAATCTGACCCTTAGCTAGAAATTTTGGTCTACATTTCCTTGACCTCCCGCGAGCATAGCAAGAGTCTGGAAGTTGTAAGAACGGTGGTTGGGAACTAAGAGTTGGATGAGAGTGTTGGCAGGTTGAGATGACATATTGTGAAGTTCGGTTGGGAAACCATTCATTCAAAAAAAAAAAACAGAAAACGGTCTCTTTTATTTTGTACATATTCCAAAAAAGTCGAATTGAATAAGGCTTATAATAATTCAAAAGCTCAATCAAAAGGTAGCATACAAATTGTACATACTTAACCATTCAATAATGAGTCATTGGGGGCAATTTTGAAGCAAAGTGTAGGATCTTTTGTGATGTGAAGGTGGGAAGTGATTAATGTGGGGGTACGGTGTCATGAAGGAAAGGGTGTGGATTCTTGTTGTCTTGCCTTATTCTCTTGATTTTCCTTTTATCTCCTTTCGGTTAGCCACTACCCTAGCCTGAACGTTACAAGCCTATTTGTCAACTACCTGACCTAGTTCATTGATTCCGAGTACCTCATTAGTGGAGACTGATTTTCATTCCTAAGCTTTTGGTTGGATGTTTTGAGCAAGGCTTGCATGATTTGATGATCATTAGTTGTTAACAATCTTGACGAATATTCACTCACACACTCCACTACTTCCTTAGATCGTGCAGAACATGTCCTTGTGATTTTAATAGGTTGCATTGCCTAATTGGATCCTCAATTCTTGATGTTGCATGATCGTATTTTTGTGACTCCAGATAACCTTATCGCTCTAGTTGCTCGAGGACGAGCAACCGCTAAGTGGGGAGTGGTTAATGTAAGTCAACCTGATGATATAATTTTCGATGATTTACCCCTTTTTCTGGTGCAATTAGCGATATTTTGACATCAACTTGAGCAATTTGAATGATGATTAGAACCATATTTTGTGTACATAGAATTTTCAGAAAAAAAACCATGTTCTAGCTATATTATATTAGTATTAGCCGATTTTGTTATCAGATTTACACGTGGTATCTTTGTGTCTATTTTGCAGCACAGATATCACGGTGGGAAGTGTGGATTCTGACTTCAAGGTGGCCGTTGATTCTTTTATGACGGTTTTGGAGCTATGGTGAGGATTTCAACCCACAAGGATTTTCGATACATATTAGAGGGTTCGATCCAAGCCAAGTGGAAGAAAATTGTGATTATGAGATTTTAGATACATTTGACTCACGCCATGTTACACTGACCTGCATCAAGGAGTTGATGAGCAATTAATGCAGATGCCATTCAGCCAACCACTACAATAGGACTTGACTCACGCCAAGCAGTTCTGACCTGCGCCAGTAAGGCAACTTGGGTTTGGTGTGCGCCAGTACGGATTGACCTGAGTCAATATTGCAGAGTCAGCAAAGAACTAATCCTTTTATTCTTCCAAGCTGAAAAAAACAAGGGACACACTTGATCTTCTCCAATTTTCCATCTTCCAGGCACCATCCCCACCCCAAGGCTCTTATAGCCAAATTCTAGTAGAAATTAGCACTTGAACGTGATTGTAACAATTAAGGATCCTAGTTTAGCTTTGATTTCTTGTTTGAAGTTTAACACACAAGTGTTAGCTTCATTTAAGCTTTTGAGGTTGGATGAAGAACACCAACTCGAATTTCATCATTTGGATTGGTAATCTTTAATCTTTATTGTCATTCAATTGTTCTTATGTTTATGAATGTTAATCTTGAGATGTTAATGTTTGTAGGCATGAGTGGCTAGGTTCATCTAGCCAAGATTATGTTGTAGTATTAGTTTATCCTCTTGTGATTGATTGGGAATGATTGGTTGTGTTAGTTTTGATTGTTGTGGAGCTTTGCCTACTTGTATCGTATTGTTTGCTTGCATTAGAGTAATTGCCAAGTGTTAGCATTTACACGTTTAACGGATACCGAATGGAGATGTTAGATGTGGGAAGAGGGTAGGTGAACCGGAAGGTAATATCGACCTCTTCGAGGCATTCGATTTCTTATCCGGGGATTCTTGGCTTTCCCATTTCATTCACGTGCGTAGCATACCGAATCAATAGGTTTAGATCACTTAGACCAATGATGAGGTATCTAGGAATGCACCGTTCCACGCTTTTAGACATGAATGGTAGGAAGTCATTCCCGTGACGTTGTGAGAGGATAGCTAGGCTACACATTATCTTGGTTAGTTTCTTTTATCAGTTTATCATCTTTTTATTTCAAGTACTTTATTTATGCAACTCATTAAGCTTTCACCAAAATGCGACCTAGATCGAAGTAATATAGACTTTTTAGTGTGTAACCTCATAATTGCGTGTTCCCCGAGGAGACGACATTGACTCACCAAACTAGACTATAGTCGACCCAGTACACTGTCGGTTAGAATGGACCTCTAGGATTTGGCCATCAGTTACTAGTCCAGCTCCATGATCATCTAGTGCAGGGCAGTCCGGGGTAGATGAAGAAGCATCATGTAGATCTAATTCAGAAAGCATCTTCATAACACCGGTTAACTGAGGTATGATGCGACAAGGGCTTCGGCAGGTTGTAAAACCAACTGCCATGATGAGATCAGACGGTGAGTTTGTTGGACCCAAGAGCTTTATAAGAGTAGGTGCTCGGAGATATCAATTCACTCGGAGGCTGAGCGGTAGTGCTCGTGACCGGTGGAAAGCGTGGATGAAAATAGAAGACCCATTGAAAACCGTAGATGTAGCCACCCTGCCCGAATACATGTCCGATTCCTGTAGGGTTAAAGTGGATGAAAAATTCTTCAAAAAATTCATTACACGAGGAAAGCACATTACAGCTCAAGTGAGTAATGTGAAACTTTTGACTGTTATCCAAACCGTTTTTTTATTTGTAGTATTTATTTTATGTTTTTGACTGTTATCAAAACTTTTAACTAAACTTTATGTTTTTCATTTTTATTTCAGCATGTTGACTGTTATCTGGGGTTGCTATCGATTCGAATAAATACATATCCCACATCCTATCACTATGGTGCAACGTTGTGCAGTACCTATTTCAGCAGATTATTAGTCAAGCAACCGAATTCTTTCAAAGATTCGTGTGAGGGACAACAACTGCCAGAGCAATTTGCATTCTACACAGCTGCCTGGTCTCACAGTACGGTTGCCTATTGTGTTTGGAAAGTTAGTGTACATCATGCGGTGACCGTGGGTCATGTCGGTGCCCAAATGGACCATTACGGTGTATGACTGTTGTTACGATCACAAAGACCGGGACCGAATAGACATAACTATACGCAAATGGGCCAAATACATGTACCTATTGTTGAGTGGGGTCCCTCGTGTATCCGGTTTAGAGAAGATGTTGCATCCAATGAAACCTGCTTTCAAAGTGGACCATAAGGATCGTGATGCTTGTCCTCAAGTGGCCACCTTGTAAGTATTTCATTGCAGTTCATGTATTTTGAACAATTTCTTAAATATCTTAATCACAAACACTTGCATATATGTATTGTACAGGCCTGACTGCCTCATTTATGCGTTGAATCAAGTTGAGCATCTAATCATCAAGGGAGCCACTCTTGAATCGATTAATAAGGAGAATGTAGACTACTTTCGCGCCAAAATGGCGATAGACATATATGATGGAGTATTATGTGTTTAGCACTTGCATATCTTGGGGGAAAATACTATCTATGTGTATGACATTTTATTGTATCGAATATGTTTTGTATTTGCAAGATCATAGAAGTATTATCTTTTCGTGTGTCGAATATGTTTAACACTAGAAATTTATTACGCATTTTCGTTATAATTTTTTGTTAAGGCTTAGTGATTTGTTAACTCCGCATACGTACCACACTATCATATTAATGACGACATACGAAAATGACTTCTACCTAGATAACATTAATAGATACCACACACAAGCTCGGAATAGATACTTGTTACACTAAACGACTTTATTGATGGAAGATGATACAATCATCTGAAGTCACTTTAACGATGACTTGTTAAATACGCTTGAAAAGAAACTTGTTACATTATCATATTAATGATGACGTCCGAGAAACGACTTTTACCAAGATAATATTAATGATGGCATCTGAGAAACGACTTCTACCAGGATGGTGGATGATGATGGAAGATGATAGGGTCGGATTGGCAAGCTCTGTCATCTGTGTCGTACTCCGGGACCCCAAATCGTCTACACGCAGCCGTGATAAGAAATGGTTAATATATATATCCATCACCGTGCCACGTCATGGATATTTGTTTCATCTTACCAATAATGTATCTTTCCACGTTAACTCTCTTAGTGAGAACTGCGTAAGCAAGAACGTACAAATCAAAACTTGGTTGATCATGATGTATGGTACCATGAACGCGATTCGCAAGAAACTCAAGCAGGACACGGATCCACTCGGCAGGAAATAAAGTAGGAATATTTTCATATAAACCACCTGTCATTGTTTGGTTAGGAGGCCAATGACGAGTCCCACCAAATGCACTAGCCATATTATAAACCAATTCATCCCTGCATAAATAACTATTCCATTGAAAAAGCATTCACCGACTGGGACTTCTTCGATGCCATAGTAATGGTTGATCCAATCCACATCAAAACCGACGGTAACGCCTCGTACTGTTGGGTGTATGAATCCAACCTGCCCAAAAAGGGTCATTCTACTAAAAACCAAATAGAACTCGCGAACAAAAGACCGATTCATGCTCATGGTAGCATCGGGGCTGTTTGCAAAACCATACCACCCAATTCGATGTAATTTCTTGCAAAACTGGTGGCAAGACTATCCCATACAAGCCTCTTATCTCCAATTGCAGCTCTAGCCATCTAGCATAACTTGAAGATATGCCTATCCCCTGAATCCTGGAACCGAGTCAAGAGTGTATGCTCGACGTATAACACATTTTCATCATCCTTGTTGACAAACAAAGGGCAGTGTGGGTTATCATACCAATTTGGAGAATCCGGGTCAGACATTGGTTGGAATGAAATAAACTAATATGTTTGTATAGAGAAACAATGTGAAAGACTTGTTTACTTGACTATATGGATGGTTGCATCATATATATAGGGAATTAGCACGTACTGGCCCCATGCAATAATAAATCACGTACGTATTACGTACGGGAGACCTCTTATCTTCTCCCCATGCATTAATAGTTCTCAAGAAAAGTTAACTCGTGACTTGACATGACATTGTACAGCTGGACCATATGGATCATAATTCACAATTACTTTACGTTTGGACCTCATTGATAGTGACCACATATTCACGGAAATCTCATATCACGTACGTATTACATACGGGAGACCTCTTATATTCTCCTCATGCATTAATAATTCACAGAAAAGTTAACTCGTGACTTGACATGACACTGTATAGATGGATCATAATTCACCATTACTTTACGTTTGGATTCCATTGATAGCAACCACACATTCACGGGAATCAGTCTACTGTTCAAATATCTAATATGTTTAGCACTGGAAATTTATTCCGCATTTTGTTATATGCATTAAAGCTTAGTGATTTGTTAACTCCGCATATGCATTTTATTTAACACAGGAGATTAATAGATAAGCATCATACAAAATACATACCACACTAGTTTTTTATGATGACATCCAAAAACGACTTCTACAAAGATAACATTAATACAATAATTAATGGATAACATTAAAGATGCCAGAAAATTACATTTTAACGATGTTGAACAAATAAGAGCAAAACAAAGTAATAAAACATTCATTAAAATAGTTCATTCGTAGGCGATAACGTCTACACACAACAAAGACACAAACGTAATGAAATTACCAAGGCGTGATTATCATCATACAAAATAGATACCACACACAAGCTCAAAATAGATACCGCACAGAACAAAACGTGCAATTTTGAATTAAAGAGCATGCCACAGACAATTCATTGTGCGATTCCCGAGATAAGACTCCTACATTTCCTCTTTGTGTATCCTGGTTGCTTACATCGTGACAGTGCATAGTCTTTTTGGTCTTTCTTCATGGCCATTGCGAGGAAGGTTCCTCACCTAATGAAGGTATCCTTCGGGTACTAGTTCGCCCATGTCTCGGGCCCTGTACCACTTCTTCACCGAGTGGCCTTGGAACAGGCGGATAAACAATTATGCTCAGTATCTCATCAGGTATTGCCCAGTCTATTTCCGTAGGGACATGATTTACCGAAACTTCCCATACCCATTTGTAACATTGAGCACGATAATACGCAGAACAAAGGTCATACAAGTTTCCTCCAATGGACCCGAGTGCAGCGGCGGCATGTCTGCATGAAAGTTTAAATGCTTGGAACTTTCCACAGAAGCATTCCCCTGATTAAGGTCTACACGGCCTTGTTCATCTCAACATTTTACCTCAATCACACCTCTATTGATGCCATTAACTTCAAAACCTCTTCGTTTGGTAGCATCCTTCGCGACGACTTGTTCAACTTCCGGGTGCAATTCGCTAGTACACGACATTGTGAATTCCACTCTTTTGAAATGCCATTCTTGTGAAATCATACGGATGTACTCGAACATGTTCGCGATATTACAACCGTGGGCATCCTTAATTCTATTATGGAATCTTTCTGCATAATTACTTGTCATTATAGCATACCTTGTTCCTGGAAAATTCGCCCTGCTCCACTTGGGAAAGTTACTTTGGTCTCCAGGTATTCTGCTACCTTTGAAGCCTCCCTTTTTAGTTCTCTGAAATTTCTATTGAAAATAGCTTCTGAGTAAGCGTATGCCGCTTGTTTGAAAGTCGCCGAATTCCATTGTTCATCCTTAAACTTGCCATTCAGGTTCATTGTTATATGGTGGTATCAATACCCATGATGGGCATTAGGAAATACATTTGGAATACAAGTTATGATAGACATGTCTCTATCAGAAATAAAAACTAAATCCGGGTGTTCTCCTCCAATGGCCGCCTTCAGTTGTTCCAGGAAATACGTCCATGCAGGGATGTTTTCTCCATCAACGGCAGCAACCGCTACTAGAAACAGGTGGTCACTTGCATCTACTCCGATAGCCACAAGCAATTTACCACCGTAAATGCTATTCAAAGGTGTACCATCCACACATAATATAGGCCTGCAGTGCTTCCAACTTACAAGACGAGCCCCCAAAGCCATAAAAGCATACTTGAACCTACCATACTCATCCTTCTCCACGTGTGTCCGGGTATCGGGATTCGACTTTTCCAACATATAGAAGTACTTAGGTAAGATATATAATGAATCTTCCGGTGAGTGGCCCAGCTCAAGCGCCCCTTTCTGTTTACATCTATATGCTTGTTGATAATTAAGACCAACGCCGTATAAATCATTCACCTTGACTTGGACGGTCTTTGCCATGAGACACTTGCCACACTTTATGATATTATTCTTGATAAGTAGACCTATAACATTGGGTTTGGCATTATGGCTCCCAGGTACGAGACTCGATAGTCCGTAAGTATGCTTTTCAACATAAATGATTATCCTCCAGATATTTTTTTCTGGTACCAAAACACCCCTCACTCTCCAGTTGCATTCATTGGAAGTATTACAAAT
Source organism: Gentiana macrophylla (assembly GCA_026214975.1). Taxonomy (NCBI): domain Eukaryota; kingdom Viridiplantae; phylum Streptophyta; class Magnoliopsida; order Gentianales; family Gentianaceae; genus Gentiana; species Gentiana macrophylla. The sequence continues at coordinate 34,896,457 of CM047811.1, forward strand.
GAGATACAGTGTGGATTTATCAGATCTGGCCACTTTCCATTGATAATTGTTTTTCAATGCATGAACGTTCATTGTGAATTTCATATCTTCCTTTGTGGCGAACTCCTTACCAATGAACAACTCTTCATCATCTGGTTTATCTAACGTCCTAGTAGAAGGACACAGGGGTATGACAAAGTGCAAAGATAATCTCCGTAATTTGACGCTTCGAAACGTGAGCTCACGCCCTGAGTGAATGTCTGTTCAGCTGTAGCATAAGGATGAATAAGGGTGTCGAATAAGTTCATTGTTGAAGTACCTTGCATATTGGTTCCATGCTCTATGAAGTTCGGGAAGCCGTGTGGTGTTGTTGGGTAAGCCCCACTTGTGATGTTGGAACATTCATACTACCAAACTGTTGATTTTCAAAGATCAGGAAGCCGTGTGATGTTGTTGGTTAAGCCCCACCAGTTGATATTGGAACATTCATACTACCAAACTGTTGATTTACGAAGTTCGGGAAGCTGTGTGATGTTGTTGGATAAGCACCACCCTGTGGTGTTGGAACAATCATACTACCAAACATCTGACTTGTGAAGTTCAGGAGGCCGTGTGATGTTGTTGGATAAGCCCCACCCTGTGATATTGGAACATTCATACCACACATCTGACTTGTGTGTTGAACGTTCATTTTGGTGTTTGGTATAGGAACTACGTGATCGATTTATTGCTCATGTATGTATGACGTACGACCGACACTCGACTCTGGCATGTTAGTTTGGGCACATTCTGTCGGATATTCATAGTTTATATTATATACAGAGATTGCTTTTTCGTTTTTTTGGTAAAATACTTTATAATTGCGTTATTGGTTTGATATATTATTGAAAAGTTCGGTTGTGACGTAGCGCCGTAATACATTAATCATCGTGACGTGTTAAATGTATTTACATCATGAATATGAAGAACAGATGCTAGACAGAGCCAACAGAACAGAACTTAATTTTTCGATCTAACGAATGCCTCACTTCCGGCCGAGGCTTTACCAAGCTGCTGAGAATAGGAAAAGATGCTCTATTGAGCGGACCTAATGAAATTTTCTACGAGCTACGCTATATAAGGAGCCCCAATACAACGCCTGGGGATTAGGCTACATAGCAGATCATAAGGAATCGAAAACACCCTAGGAAAGCATGAAAATTCTAAGAACCTCAACAGGTCGAGACATATCATGGAATGTGCCGTATTTCGATTAGTTGTGGAGTTCATTTTTCCAAGTCTTCTATTACATTTTATTGTAATGATATGTGTGACCTCTATTACGATAACAATCATTATATTATAAGTTTTAAACAAAGAATATAAACTACACTAAATTTAAACTACATTGTATAACATACATATGCAACAAAATAGTTAATCATGGATCTACACCTACGTAATATAAAAAAATGATTAGCGGAGATAAAATCGTTATGAGCATTGTCATACTAAGTATATACACTTACAATTTACGCAAATCATATTAGTGTGTAATCATTTTAAACTAATAGTCTTAATCAACCACACAATATCTTTCAAAAAAAATTATAAAAATAAAAAATTCAACTATCATTAACATTTTCAGGTTTTTTCCATTACGTAAAAAACTTTATAAAACATACACCATAATATCAATAATTGTAATATATAAACATTCAGAAATAAAAACAGAAAATTTAGTAAAATGACGTACTCATTTTTTCGTAAAATAAGGTTTTCGATCCGTTGATACCTTTCTCCTTCCCAAACTATCCAATTTGATAATATTAAATTTGATTTAATGATATATATATATATATATATATATATATATATATATATATATATATATATATGAGGAATGTGAGAGAGCTGTGGTGAAGAAAGTGAAGATTGGTTGAACCGTTGAAGTAGTAGGGTTTATTGGTGGATGTTTAAATTATGTTCACCAATAAGGCCAAGATTCCGTATGTAGTTGCCCCGGGAAAATATTTTTTTGCCCCTCACGTATATCTCTATGAAACAACATTTCCCGGGCCTAGCTAGTACACCCGGGAAACCACCTTCGCCCCGTACAAACCACTCTCGCCCCGTACATAGCATCAGTTGATGTTACAGGCATGAAATCGTAAATTCCCTCATATAATAAGCCCGTGAATCTCCTACCCCGTACGTATACGTGAGTATAACCTCTTTTCGGCCCTGTAGGTAAAGTTTAACCTCCACAAAAAATTAGACGTCTGAAACAGCCTGAAAAAAAATTTCCCATATATAAGTCATTTTAAGTGTTTCCGCATAAATTAAAAAAATGGTTGAATATCATAAATTTGAAGGTTAAATGTCTATAATGTCCATTGACTTTCATTAATGCAGTAGATGTTAAGTAATAAAAAGTTTTTAGATTGATAATAAATTAAGGGTAAGATGGATAAAAGAGTAATATATGTTGCATTGGAACATAATGTAGAACGAATTATATTCTGAGACAAATCTAAAAAGACAGAATGACTTATATTTTAGGACGGAGGTGGTGGCATAGCATTATTACGAAATCCACCATAATCATTAAAACTTAAATGTGACCTAAATTTATTAAATACTACAAAACACATCCCACTGTCTTAGGGTGCATCTCTTGCTCAAAACAAATATACATACTAGTGGGGTAAACGCCGTGCAAGGCACGGCCGCCCATCAGAACAGTGTGTACAATGTGAATACCGTAAATGTATCGCCATTTTTTTTGGGAATGAGACATGCATGATAATAAATTAATGATGCAGCAGTAAAGATTTCGAAGCAAGTACCTAAACAAAAGCAAGAGTTTATGAATAATTACATAACCAACAAATTTATTAGGATATCACCTTGGAGGTAGGTCCCATATATTTTACAATACATAAAACAAAACATGTGCTTATTTAAAGCACAGGATACCCAGAAACAATGTAATGCATAGCAGATGCTAAGCAAAAAGCAAAAGACAGGATTAACTATTTCAAGGAGGAACAGTTCTGCATATTATCACACCATTAACTCTGTTGAATCTGGAGACTAATGATTCTAATATGCAGACTATCCTTTGTAGAAAACCGTAGAGCAAAAGTTTTTAATACGGCTGGTTTTTAATCTGTAGACAACCAAGGTTTAATACGGCTGGATCATTACTAACTACTTATGCCTTATTTCTTATCCTCCTTGCCTTTCACCTTCTTTCCTGGGTGTTGTAGAATTTCATTCCCAGCGGAACATACATTTTCACCAGCAGATGGCGGGGCAGCATTGGAAGGTAGATCTGAGGCAATTTTCTGGTTGAATTCAGCTGTGAACAAAAGGCCTCTCTTGGGAGAAGGACAGGGGATTTTTCCTGATCTACCACCATTTTCTGCTCCAAATTGTGGATATACCACCCAGGGCAAAAAAAACAATTTTGGGACGCGATTTTCTCCCATTTTTTTCACAAATGTGCACGATCATAAGGTCCTCAAATCCCCTATTGGGGTTCCCCTTCCCAATTAGGGTTTAGTTTTGTTCCAAAAACACCTAAACGCGAAAATGGGAGTGGTATTTCGATAACAAAGTGGTATGCCCATATTTCCACCTTCTCAAAAGTGGTATATTGATAAATCCCCCGAAGGACAGGCTGCAGAAGTGGACCCTATGGGGGCAGATGTGTTTGCAATCTCCTCAATATCCAGCTTTGTTTTTGGGCTGAAGAACCGGTGTTCCTTGTTCGCAACCTCAGGTGCAGCAGGCACTGATCAGGTTGCAAAACCAAACCTTCACTGGGAGCCTTTGAATCGAGAGTTGCATTCGTGTCCGCAGGACGCGCGCTCGCACACAAGTTCAAGCTGAAATCCGGATGGATTTGCACCCCCGCGCGCCAGCGTAGAAGGCGGTGTATAAAGTTGGTAAATTCTTACCACTACACTAAAGCAACATCATATATATATTGGCTCTTTTCCTTCATTCCTTCCAATGTGGGAGAAATTGGTTTCCCCAATTTTCCCTTTATTACAAACACTTTCCATTCACCACTTAGGCCCAATAGGCCCAATATGACATATCATTTAAAATATCCATTTTAACCATCATTTTCCAACAATTTCTTCCGTCAAAGGAGTGTTATGCATGTTTAAAATAAAGTTTCAGCAGGGATACAACGGTGAATGAAATGAATATAGGCGCATTTGTTGCTAAATGATTAGAAATTCTAGAATGACAGCTAATGGAAAATGCTTGTAAAATTTATTGTGCCTGATGAAACTTGTGTATGAATCTGTTGCGCATTATTATACAAATCACTGATCATGTTTAATAAAAAAGTATAACTCCTTAATATACGAACCAGAAAAATTGTTTGCATTCATATATGAGTAAGTATGATATTAACCTGAATACGAACATATGTACCTTATCAGCTGCCTCCTTAATTTGGAACCTTGTAAATCCTGTCAATTTGTCTGCCTCCGACGAGAACAATATAGCAGTAATTGTATTCGTTTCATCATTCAGGAAAACTCCAATATGGCAGCTACATTTCACCGATGGAACATGTTAGGATTTGAGAGTAACTTCAGAAAGTAGTAGATATACGAGGACATACCGAGGTTGAAGTTTCGTCTCCTTGCCGCACGATGTGCATGTTGTTACCCAGCCTATTAGTTTTTCTTTTGTAGGAAGCAATTGCATAGTCGCAGCCACCCAAGCAGTTTTTTTCTGGAGTATAATTTCAAGAAATCATATTTAAAAATGCATGGCTTAATAAATCAGGAAATATCATTTTCTGAAAAGTCACATACCATAGAAATTCTAGACACAAAATCTTCAAGACGAACAAGTAATGTGTCATTTGGTGGAGGAAGAAGCTTGTAAGTGTCTACGTAAGCTTTCTCATCAAGAAGCTTCTTTAATGACTCAGCATTTTTGGTGTACCTGCTCAAAGGGAAAGAGCGCAGTCATTTATCTGAAAGCCGAACATGTTGAATCATGGGATATTAAGGGTCTTTCATGGCATGAGTATCCTGGTGCAAGTGCATAACGAAGAATGGAACACATACCAAACAAATAATGAATCTTCTTCTGCCAAAGGCGGGTCACGCAGGAAGAACGAACTTTTTTTGGTGGCTAGAGTAATTTTGGATGAGATGAAAGGACATACAATTGGATGAACTATTTTTTTTAGGCGTATTTTTTTAACCTTTTAAATACTTCACAACTGAAAGCCGACAACAACCCTAACCTATGACCCTGCTGGTGACTGCCAACAAACAACCCAACTGGGTTAAACCCTTACAGTAAACAACAAAGGAGAAAACCGAAAATAAGACGGAACAGGGTAAACAATTACGTTCAATAAAAGAAGTAAGCATTTGAAAAAGAGCAAAGGAAAATAAATTAACACACCTGTTGGAAATAAAATTTATGTTTTCATGATGATTCATCGCTTAATCATTTATTATTCTTAACCCCATTGATGAAGTGTCATAACTAGCTGTTATAGTGCAAAGCAAAAAGATGTCTAGAGATTAATGTATAGGATCTTATAGAGTCTGATATTTGTATAGGTTAAATCAGACAAGCACTGTAATAGTTCTAGGTTGTGAACTGAGAAAATATGAAACTGAGATTTAGTTAAACTGGAATTTAATAAGAAACTGAAAAACAGAGCATACCAACATAAAAACTGAAGAAGGTAAGTTCATTTGAGGACACAGACTCGATTGACTTATCCGTAAGATCAAGAATCGAGGATCAAACTCAGTAGATGAAGAACTTGTTAGATGTAATATCGTCGGATCAATCATGGATTGACCCGATTACACACACTACAAGAAAATCGATTTTTAGTGAGGGGAAATCCGGTCATTAAAAGTCAGTTTCCTGTCATAAAAGACTTTTAGTGAGGGGAAATTTACTCTCATCTCCTCTCCTTGTTGCTTCTCTATATAAAGGCAAACAGTGAGAGTAAAACTTCCCGTCACTGTTGAACTTCTCATTTAGTGACGGGTATCTTACTCTCATTAAAGACATGTTTTAGGGAGAGTAAAATACCTATCACTGATGAGAATTTCAACAGTGATGGGAAGTTTTACTCTCAGTATTTGCCTTTATATAGAGAAGCAACAAGGAGGGGAGATGAGAGTAAATTTCCCCTCACTAAAAGCCTTTTATGACGGGAAAGACACGACATTTAGTGAGCAGATTGCCCCTCTTCAAATTTGTTTAATGATAATATATACCCTCATTGTATGTAAATGTACCCCAAGCTAAATCATGACTGAATGATGTCACATCCCTTCATTATCAAACACATCATCAATAAACTCATCATCATATGGAAAAAATACATTGTTCAATAATACGAACAATTCACAAGATGGAATGACAAACCTTTTTAATAATCCCTAAAACAAAAGTAAAAAGATAAAAATTTCAGGCTATGATCTACATCTTATGTTTAAGGAAATGCATCATTATGGATGTGCATCAATTTCAAAACAGAGGATATGTAATCAACAACTCAAAACTGTAAATGGGACCTCTTGTGTGTTGTTATTATTCTGCCCATGTAAAGGATAGTTGTAGTATTGCATCAATACATTCTGCAAAATGGTTGAAGCAAAGAGATAGATCAAAGCATATTATAATTGTTACCCAAAATAAAATTCTATCTAACATAATTTACTTAGCTTTATTTGCATAGAAAACATGGTAAACAGGCTAAACAAATGCATGAAAACACATGGACAAGCTGACTGCTAGACAAAATAGGACTCGAACATATGTAATACTTAGTTCCTCACGTAATCACAATAGGACATGGACAAACTAGATACTAGAAAGTCAGGCATGTTTTGAAGATAAAATCAGGTCAAATATGTAAACACCCCCGACTTATAACATACCAAAACTTAGACTCGGTATTTGATGCTAACATGACAATAAGAGTGTTTAGCAAAACAGGCCATAAGATGCACTTGACAAAGCGTCATGACACACATAGACTAAGAAAGTAAGGAGGTTGGACAGAAACTACATTCACCTAAACCTATATAGACAATCCATCAGATTTCAACAGCAGGCATAACTCAACATAGATCTACTTCACACATGCACAAAACTTTAAGAGAACTCAAATATAACTCAAACGGTCAGACCAAGTTACTACCCAAGACTCTAAGAAAACATAACACGGTGTCACAAAGATCTATCAAGTAACTTCTAGCCACTTTGACAGAATGAAGCACAAAAGCAGACATTAATCCAACTAACCAAACTGATCATAAAACACTTCACAAGTTCACAACTCAAACTCTTAGCAAACATGACTCATACAAGTAAAACATGTTGTAAAACAATATCCGAAAAAGATTCAGGACAACAACAGGTAAACTAAGAAAGCAGACATGACTTAAAATCAATGACTTATTACAAATGGTCATTCTTAAATAGCCCTAAAAACTGACGCGACACTGGCATGCTCAATCCGCAAGGTAGATATACAAAGGCTTAGTCAAACACATGACACCATAAGTTGATCACCCCAGACCCAAAAGAAAGCAATAATAACAAGAAAAAGCCCACAAATGACAACTTACCATAGAAGAATTTGATTGGGTCTTAGCCGCCTTAGCAAGTTGTGATTTTCCCTACCTAGTTGCTGCATGAGCATTCTCAATATTCGAACCAATGCCATCTGGAGGTTAACATCAGGGTATTACTAAACATTCAACACAGCATCAAAAGCATAATGTAACGTGATATAAACTCAAATTACCAATCATTGTCCCTTGTTCATGGACTAGCACTGCAAGATCATTAAATATCTCATTCACTTCACCGATTTGGTGTTGAATTTCTTGAATACCCTGTTCCCATTCCTCTATTATAGCTTCGTTGAATGCAATCTCATTATCCGACAGGATAACCTCCTGCCTGCATGCCAACAAATTATCACAAAAAAGGAAATAATACCGAAGTTGAAAAACAGGACATGTAAGTAGGGGCACCTTTTAGATTCCACAAGGAGAGCACGCTGTTCAGGGAACCTGTCTGAACTTGTATCTATTTCATTGGCTGTGTTTCTACCAAATCAAAAGAATTACAAACGCAACATCAACATCACACCATAGAGACCAGACAAAGTGAAAAGTAGATTGTACGTTTGTTGTTGCACTTGTAGGTTCAAAAAGTAAATCCTTGACAACAGACACGGTAATTAGATTCCGATAGATAGGGACATTCTTTTCCCAATATACAACTTCACTTCCACCACAACTGATACCTGGAAGAAATATTAGCTTGAGGAACATCAGGAGAATAAGTTGTCTCCCTTTCAGCTGCAAGACGCTGAGCCTTCTGAAATTCTTTCAAGACACCTTGGAAATCTTTAGCCAGATTCGCATCGGTAATTTTCTTCTTTGGCCTGCAAGTAAAGATGACGACATGAGATTCCCAGACAATCAAAAGCAAGAAAACAAAAAAAAGGAAAACAGACTCAAAGGGTAGAAGTAAGGCAGGATACAGCACAATGAAAAAGAAAATAACGACCATTTAGACTCTTAACGAAATCGGTCAAAACCCCAATACGCGGACTTACATCGACTTGCTTATGTGGTCGAGTCTCACTTGCTTGTTTAAGTTTTTCCGAGGTATCCTTCACTAATTGTCCAATGTGCAGCCTTGTTTTGTGGCTGCATTAGTAGGAATTTACACATAAGCATTATGAAAGATAAATCCGAGCACGCTTAATCGAAATATCAAGCAGATTTATTCAAGTTCAATTACTTAAATTGTCGTAAAGGAGGAGGTTTTTCATCATAAAGGAAGGTTAAGTGCCAAAACAAACAAACAAACAAAGTCAAGCAATATTTAAGGCTTTTATCCATCAAAGACACCAGTAGCATGCCAAATTTTCAATGTTCAAAAGGTTGCAAAAACAACGCGCTAATCGATATTACATTGTCATTATACCTCAACCGGTATAATCAAGCAGTCCTGTAAAAAGCATTCCCATGATCACATGATCACGTTACCTGAATGTCGTAATGCTCAGGAACTTCTAAAAAAGTTTTTTACTGCAACATAAGTAGTGCTCCAGTCTTCATGAAGCTTGAGGCCCATTGCTCGAGCATCGATTATTACACGTAAACCATTAGTTTCACACCATTTCCTTGCAGAAAAAAAGATTTATGCATACAATACAGAATTATCAGCTTTTTGTCAACATCAACAAAAGTAATATATATTGAAGAACAACAAAGTGTATATATTGGAAATGATAATTGAGGCAATATATATTGGAAATGGATAAAATCTATACCAATAATAATATGGTAAAAGCTTAGCTCTAGTAGTAATAAACTTACCATCATGATTGTACTTGAAAAATGATTGAAGAAAAATAATGTGTATAAAGCGATTTAAGAGTAGTAGTACTATAATGCTGAAGTATCTATCATAGAATAAAAATTGAATGCAAATGTAAAATGTACAGAGCTTTGATAAAATCAAGTCAAATACCTTAATACATTAGCAATAGTTTCATCATCTAAAGAAATTTCATGACCATTGCGTTAGTAAAAAACAACATTCCGTGATGAAAAAAAAAGTTAGCACACTACATAAAAATGTTATAAAGAAACATTACACTTCATAACAAATATAAAAAGAAACTCACCTTATATTTTGTGTTCTTTATCTTGAAGGCTTCACCATTGTTGGGCCCAATAGAATGAAGCTTATATTCTACTTTTTCGGGTTAGATGTGAATTTGTATTAAACCAAGGTATGCAAAATATTACAAATTACATCCTAAAACAAAGAAAAGAAACCAGAACTAACTTCCAGCAATGTTGAATAAAGTTTAGATTTATTAGAATCATGGAGCAGACCACAAGATCCAATACACACTGAACCTTAAACAACATTAAAAAGTAAAGTGAGGGTTCATGTGAGAGGAAACTCACATATCTTATCTCTACCTCTACCAAACTACTAAATTCACTACAAAAACCACAAGCTCAGGAAACATATCAGCAAATGATATGGAGCTGAAAGCTATTGCTGAGAAAACAGCTAAGACAGACCTGAAAATTAGTAAAGGAACTCAGCAAACAGGAGCAGCAAAAGCTTTTCAGAAAGGTTTGGGGGAGTGAACTAAAAAGATCCAAGTTTACAAAGCAAACAACTAAGTTTATAGCCGAGAAGAGAACAGAGCAAACAAAAGCATATCAAAAAATGATATGGAGTTTGGGAACCAAAAGTTGTGTAAACAACTATGACAAAAATGTACATTTAGTAATAAACTCAGCAGAGGGGGTGTTATAAGACAACAAAGATTATATAGCATGTCCAAGGGGATATGCAACCACAAAATAATTTCAAAAAGACACCAGCAAGCATACTTACACATATTACAAACAATGGAATCTTCGCAGTCAAACAATGGATATTTATTTCAACCAAGCATCTTGCAAAGCTGATTCTTTGTCTATTAGCTATTAATTTATCAGTGTATTGAGGATCCCCTAGGAAAGTGAAGTACTACTCAAGTACTTCTCCTTCCAACCAATGCATATATTCTACTATTTTTCAACCAATGCCTACACAAGAGAGGCGAGTATATGTCAATTAGAAATCAACCCCATATAAAAATAGACTTTAGAACAAAAGGGCCTTGAAGAGTTTGGCTAGACTAACCAACTGTGAAATCTACCATTGCCTCTAGTCACCTAACAGCATCCTGAAATAAACAGATACCAATTTAGAGTTTCATAAGAAAATAATTAAGCTGATAATGCTTAAAGTGAAGTACACCATAGTAGTGAAAAATACAAAATGTAAATATGCAAAGAATACAAATGAACTACATTGTAAGAACTCTTATTTTAAGTTGAGCGGAGCATTGAAACTATTAAATCTAGTAGGACACACACTGATTATTCACCTAATAAACTTGTAACAAATTCAAAAAGGTATTAACTAAACCGGATCAAATTTTGAGCTTTTCCATCTATACGTATGTACACATCGACACTTTTATCCCCCAAATAAGATCTCGTCTTCTGTGTGTAGTGATACAACGCTTAAAAAGGGAAAACAGAGGAAGAAAAAAATACTCACAAGATGAATAAAGTTGCAGCCTTGTCAATCTCCATCAAAGAAGTCAATTTCGAAAATACTCAACCAACTGTAAAGAACATAGCACAACAATTATGTTCAGCCACCAACTTCCTTATAGATAACAAATTATAGCTCAATTTAGGTACATGGATAACAAATAGACTGATTAGACAACATGATTCATAACAAAAATGTTGGTTCCAATTTCCACATACATAGACAAGTTATGTAACTCGGCTAAGTCTTCAACTTGGTAGATACAAAGGCCACTTAGTCGGGAAAGGTCATTGGGTGATTTGTAACACAAAGGCAAGAGATCGAATCAAGCAAAGATCATTTAGGTAGATAAAACTGGCCGAAGCACAGAACTTTAAGGCATATGTACAGATAGACAAATCAACCAAAGCAAAGCAAATAAGCACATTTCTGTTTAAAAAAATTAAAAATAAGCACAAATACTTCACCTGATACAATCGAACTATGAAAAAGCAACCAAACTACAAATTAGCTAATTAGATTATAAACAGAGTCCAGAATCCTTGCACATTAACGAGGTCAGAAGAGACAGGAAAAATTAATTAAGGAAAACAAATTAAGCAGATTGTTAGATTGAAAAAAATCATGAATATACACCTGTTAGAGTCATCAACCATGAACTTGAGCGCTTTCTTGTGTGTCCTTGTTGGCCTTCATATCGTTGGTTCCGGAGCTTCGTTCATCGACTTCAACACTTCAAAAAGAGAGCTTCATCGACTCCTCCAGCAAAATAGTCAGGATTCGACTCCACCACAGACACCTTTAGGGATATACAACATCTCCGTCTTCCGATTCTATTATCCACAATCTATGTCGATAAGACAAGTACGCTTGAATTCGTGATTGAAACCAGAAGTATACCCTAATTTCACTCACCGAATCTCACAATAATACCACTTGTTTTGACTATCACCTGTGAAAATTCTTGAACTCACCGGCGTTCTTCGTCTTGCTCAGTTCGGTTTGGACAATTATTAGGTATCGGGCAAAAGGGTTTGGGGGGTGTGGATAGGAACCTGCAGATATGTTTTAGGGAGGGGAAATGCTTTGTGGGTGGGTATTTTTTTTTACTTCTATAAGAAAAAGATTGGTGTTTTTAATATTTTAATAAAAAGAATGTCTCCACTAAAAAATAAAAAAATAAAAAAAAAATTGAAAAATTAAAAAAATTTGTCATTAAAAGTCATCATTTAGCTATATAAAAATGTCCTCTCACTATAACAGACTATTAACCAAAGGATTTACCTCCTCTCATTAAGTTACTCTAACTATTGGTCCTTTTTCTTGTAGTGACAGCGGAATACATTAGGTCTAGATCCAGACGAAACAAAGAACATAAATTTAAGATCTAAATCTACAACGGGGTTTAGGAGCCTACCTTTTTATGGTGCTTAACGCCAAGAACGATAGATCTCCAAGAACACATTTTTTGAGCAACCACAGCCTTCCAACGTGTGTCTCCTAGCAACACCAGGTGGATGGTGTTTCCCGCCGCCGGACCTCCTTAATATGCTACCGGAATAATCCTGAAGATTATTCCAACTCGAAACCCAAAGAACTATAGCCGAAAATTCCAAGCTATATTCTTATGAATAATGGCGTGTTTATTGTTGTGTCAAAAGGCTCGGGAGAACTCTCTTTATATAGGAGAGTAATCCTTGTCCTCCAAGGATTAAATAATTAAAAGATAATTATTACATTAATCCTTTTTCCAAATAAAAGATAAATAAAATAATTATCCCAAACAAATTAGGATAAATCATATTAATATCTAATATTCCATGAATTATCAATTAACAAATAAAAGATAAATCACATATTAATTAATTATCCAAGAAATCTAATTTCTTAATAAATAATTAATATGTCATGCGCCCCAACCTTAATCAAAAAAGGTCACACGCATCTTTTGATATTTGACCAATTAGGTCAAAATGTCAACACACTAATTTGGGCCGAATCTACGAAAAATATCTTTTCCGTGTATTTAATTATTTACTCCAACTAAACAATTAATCCATATATCAATTAAATAGCCCAATCCACTATTTAATTATAATTGAGGTGCAACGACGAGAAACCTATATGCTATATTACGAGCCACGTCAGGGACCATGGACCCATATTCAGTAGCTACAATAAATCGAATAAAATTATTCATCAAACAGAATAATTATATCCAACCTATTAATTCGGGATTACACCACCATAAACCCAAATCGAACTCTATCGAATATAGATAACTTACACTCAATTTATGAGTCGAAAGCGCCCACTTGATATAATCATTACATACGGATAAATCCTCCATAGACTGTTCACTTCGATTCGGGATATTTTCGTAAACCCTTCTCAAAACATATTATCCTTATTTACCATTAACCCCCTAGTGATCAATTAGTTCATATCCAATATAATATGAACTCGGCCGGTCGATCAGTTTCTAGGGTCAACAAATAAGAGGAATCGTCTGTCTACTTCCCGAGGAAGGAATGGATTCCATATCCGTGATAGCACGGACTACTCACTCATCCCGCAATAGAGCCAACGAGAAGTGTTGGACCACATATCGCTGAAGTGATCCTTACTAACACATCAAACTCTACCCTAGTCTAAGCAATCGACTGTGATCACCTCAGGATTGAGATTAATCCATAAATGATCATCTTGTGATTCGATAAGACTTCTCGATCACGGAATTATATCGAGAACTCAAATCAAATCGGTCCAAATTTCTATATGATTATCATCATATATAAATGCCCCATCTGGGTACCCTATTACCGACGATCCGGATAAGACTGTCACACCGTAAAGTGTTCAGGCGCATTAATAGCAAATTAATCTAGAGACCCGTGCCTCAGATTAATAAACGCTACGGACTAAGTTAATTTTAAGTACATCTCACTAACTCAATCCTCTTGTGTATAGCCATACATTGAGTTATGTGATTACATAAACGCAGGTACTTAGGGTTTTCAAGAGTGTCTTAATTATAAGCATACATGCATATAATAAGATGAATTATTAATTTGGCCCTAAAACAATTACATAATTGTCTTTCGGGCACTACACTAATGAATCGAGGTCACAGACTCGATTATAGAAGATTGAAGAACCGAGGTTCAAACTCAGTTATGAAGACTACGTCGAGACAGTAAAGTTAGACTTCAGGCAAGATTGTGGTGACCTGAACTAACTTTATGGATCTTGTATGAAGACCTAAGAATCATAAGGACAATGAATTCTTAGATGATAATGAGTCATGGTGTACTCTGATTAAGTCAATTATAATCAGATGAAACTAGAGTACTGATATTCGAAGAAGAGTAAAATCTCAGTTAATGCTCCAAGTCAGTCAAGAAACTGACAAATGATAAACTCAGTATAAAACTGATAAGGATACTCAGTTTTATATGTCAATCATCCAACAAGCTGATAGTACAGTCGAACGTTATAAAGGAAGCGATTCTATTGGATGAAATACTAACACAACAGAACGGTCTGAAAATATAGCTGTTACAAGATTCAAGCAGGATGAACGTTAAATAAACCCCTATAAATATACCACCTCTACAACAACAAAAAAAAGAGGCAGGAGGAATTAAAAAGAATCTATCTAGTCAAGAAAGATCTAATTAAGGGGGAAAACCAATTTCGAAAGAATTCCTGCTAAGTACTAAATTGCAAGATCAAGAAAATTTCTTCAAGTATCCAAGCACATTCAAGCAAAATCAAGATCTATCATTCGAAGAAATACAGAGCTGTGCAAAATTAACTATCCAGAAGAAAAGCTCAAATCACAAGTGAATCATAGTTATTGATTCATATCTCAACTTTGATTTCATCAAAGGTCTAGACTGTGAAACACCAAGAAGGTGTGAAGAACAGTTGAGTGCAAATGTGAAGACTGTGTTTGTGATGAAGTGGTGAAGAGGCAATTCTACCCTTCAAGGACTAAAGTGTTTCAAACAATTGAAGAGCAGCAATCCTACCTGTTCTACAAGTGTTTAGATAGTGAAGCTAGGGATTAGTCAAGGACTATCAGTTTAGAACTTTTTGTAACCGGGCCATCTCAAAGAAGTTCTAGTGGAATTTTCCTCCGCATCACAGGGGAAGAGAGGACGTACAGGATTACACCACCTGGAACCTCTATAATTCTTGTTTATTTATTTCATGCATTCATCTACTTCATTACAGCTTTGATTATCTAGTTCTCACGATAAAACCAAGTCAACAATCTGTTTGTTATATCGAGGCAAATTTTATCCGCTTCCAGTTAACTAAACTAAGAATAAGTCAGTATTGACCTATACTCAATTAAGTTAGCTGAACTCCGCACAAGTTGAGAAACAGGAACAAAACTGAACTGAGCATCAGTTTGAGTTTCGGAGAAACTCAGTTCCTGGGCTATCCAGTTCAGGAAATTTTTTTGGTGACAAGTTTATTCACCCCCCTCTAAACTTGTGTTAGCCTCTCCAAAGGACCAACAACACCTGAAAAGCAGCCATCAGAACCAATGAAGTGTTACGGTATCACGTTTGCCTGATGTTTTTTTCTTGCTTAATCTAAACAACAAAAAACCAAATGAAAAACATAAGACTATACCCTCATTCTTTAGATAGGCATAAAAAGTGGTAGAGAACATTTAGCAGAAATGCATTTACATATTGAAATTCATCTGCAACAGTTTCACTTTAAAATTACTGTAAACTAACTATATACAACTTCTCTTAACAAGCATGAAGTAAAGCAACATATGCAGACGAAAGCAAGCTAATGGTATACTACAAAAGGATTCTGTATTGAGGAGCTGTAGTGACTAAAAATCAACTGGCAGAATGAGAAAGGAAGCAGCCAACAAGCGTTTAAAAAGAGACATTAGGCAAGATGGAACATTAATAATACACAACTGCTAGACAAATATCTAAAAAAATGACATATGCTATCTCAAAGCAATACATGCTTAAAAACTCAGAGATCATGTACCAATATGCACATCCTAAAAACTAAATTCTGAAGGAGCAGCTGAAACAGTTCCATGTATAAAAACCTATATAAACAGGAAAAGACTAAGGCTGCACACTATAATGCCACGGATAAAGCCTGGAACAACAAAGGCTATAATTTCATAAAAGGAAAGCATAAACTGATTTATCATAAGGACTGATTGTTTGAACACTCATAGGCTAAGCAACCACATGCAAGAAGGTATATGTATAACTTGAGAGACACAAACGGGCTATTTAAAGGTGCATGAAGCCACCATATATTAGCAGATGAACAAGAACAACATTTATTATTATAAGGACACACAAACAATTTTTATAATGACTAACTATTACCCCAAGGAATGAGTGCAATTCTTATATCACAGTCTTAATGAATTAAAAAAAAAACCAGTAAGTGACGAAGTACAAGGCAACAACATTTATTACTCAGAACATATTCTGTACATGAACCAAGCAGGAGGAAGGTATAATTGTTTGATGGCAGTGTAAGAAAATCAGTAAAGAGGTACAAAGACAAAGCAGTAAACTCAATACCACTACCAACTGTAGATTATTTAGAGTACATGCACATAATAAGCAAGCATTAACTGGAAATAAATGCAGCAATAGTTTCTATGCATAAAGAGGAGGAATTGGGTAGCGCCTGAACGTGGAGTGGATTTTGTGAGAAATTCTGAAGAAAGAAGGGGTATTTAAAGTGATTTTAGATCTGCAAAACCGTCCAAAAGACCATTGGAGTAAAGTATTGATACCCAGCATGTAATAGAATAAAGCTTTGTAATAAAAGCTACCTATTTAGGTCTGAGACATAGGTAAACTGCTTTCTCTGCCACACGGTATAAACACACTAGCCAAATTCTTTTATCCGTTAAACAACGCAACCCAACCGATCTTGGCACTCCTCGTGTGAACAATGATATCAGCATAAATAATTTCTTCCAAATTTTAAAATCAAACATCCCTTCAATTAAATTTCAAGCACACAAAACCCATCTCCCTAAACCTTTCCAGCGGCGTCACTGAGGAGAGAAGACCACAGGTCTTCATTAACAGATTTGCAGTGACCATAAAGTAATACATGTGTCTCTATTAACCAGCAGGTAGAGCCGATTTCCAGAAGAAGAAGAGAAACGGCAATATCCAAAGGGAGCTGCTGTGAATTTACCTTTTTCTTTTCTTTTCTTTCTTTTGTTTCTTCAAAAAAACCCTTCCTTACGCAAGACAAGAGAAGAATAAAAGCAAAAGAATAAAACTAAAACAATTACATTGACCCGGTTCCCCTCCCCACCCCACCTTAAATCCTATGTGGCAAAGTAATGTACACATGGCAACAATTCCTTCTACTTTCAAAACCCAAATTTTACCAACAAAACACTAACGTGGACACCCTTCCAAGCCTTTCCTCTTGCCCTTTAAAATAATGGATATTTGTTTATAAGGACTATTTTCAATACTTAATAGGCATTTAATACGCACATAAATCTTATTTGTTTATAAGGACACATTTTGTTTAACTTACCTAAATTACCCTTTTGTACTCTTCTTCGTCAATTTCCTTGGAGCTTCAATGGCGGATTCTTGTCGCTGGGCTTGAGGACTGCTGCCAATCTTATCCCCATCCTAATCTGCTACCGATCTCAAATATCCAGTTCAAAATATAATCAATCGAACTATTAGCAAGTGATTTCTATATTTCTCTGATTGTATTTCTTCACACCTCGCTCTATCGACGTTCACCTCCAATTCTCCGACCTCGTTTTGCATCTTTTTCGTCCTTCATAGTTCGAATCGAGGTCTGCTTCTTCATCGTCCTTCAAAGTTCGCTTCTTCATTCTGCTTCAGGTTTGCTATTATGGACATTGGACAGCATTATCATTGTTTTGCCTACGACCACGATCATGAAGCGGTGAATGATGTATGATGACAAACTGTGAAGCGTACATGCCTCTCGTCTGTCTCTCTGTTTGTATACACTCTGTTTCAATAATCTCTTAATTTGCTAATGAGAATCGAATCAATAAATGATGTTTAGGTAATGGGAGCTGGGATGATGTTCTTGACATGTGCATTAGAGGACACTTGCAACCCCAAGTCCTTTTCTTTGAAGTCAGAACCTCTTAAATACCGAAGCTTTACGAGGAGAAGAATCAAGAATGTTATTCGAGTTAATCTTGGCAATGGGAGTCGTCGAAATGTCGAATCGCGCCTTCGTGTATTCTCTCGCAATGGAGGCTCAAGGACTAAAGCCGAATACTTGATCTATAATGCGCTTATTTCGCTTGCTTTTCCTCAAACAATGTTTTAACCGCTTTGAGCTTATTCGAGTTAATGGCGATATCGAGAGGATCAGTAAATGTGATTCCCACACTTACAATGCCTTCATCTCGCGATACGCTAACTTGGGAAACAAGGACGCGATGCAAGCTTGGTATCGTGCTAAAATGGTTGCTGGATTTATAGCACATTCTCAAACATTCGAGGGCCTCATTTCAAAGTTGTGTTAAATCTTTCAATTTTGATGATCTTTGAAAGATATTATGAAGAAATGACATTAGCCGGACTCGTGCCAACGCCATCCATTGTGCAAAACATGGTATCCGTGTACTGTAAGAAGAAAAACATTAGAAAAGTATGAGAACACATTAGGTATGGTTCGGTGTTCATTGATAAACGTATTGCACGAGTGGTTGTAGACCTATATTATGAACAGGGACAAGTTAAATACATGGAGGAGTTGCTAGATGTTTCTGTAAATGCAAATCAGTCCTCAGAAATTCTTCCATTGATACATTCTACGATTATAAAGATGTACGTAAAAGCCGAGAGATTGGATGATGTAGAGTACTCAGTTGGAGGAATGTTGGGAGATGGGATTACATTTCAGTGCTATAATGATGATGTTGTTGATAAGGCTGTTTGCTTGTATATTGCTTTGATTTAGTTGTTTTGATTGAATAGTTGTAGCTTTGTAAATTTTATTTTGGAATTGATAAAGTTGTCTGCTTTGACTTCTTATGCTGTTGTTGGATTGGTCATACATAATACATAAATATTTGTGATTAACAATTGATAGAGATGCTGCAAAACTGATTGATATGTATTTGAATGGCTGCAAAACTCATTGATATGTATTTTTTTCCGTACAATTTGATATGTATTTGAATGGCTGCAAAACTGGATCCACCTCCAATGAATAAATTTGGCCTGTTGTATTCTGCAATTCTGCAAATTGTTGAATAGATTGTTCCATTTTTCCATTGAATCTGTTTTGTGGATCAATATGCTACAGAAAATAAATGGTTCTCATTTTAGCTTCCTATTGCAGAAGTAGTACAATGGGTAATGATGGCATGGAAATGATGCTGAAGCTGTTAACATCGACTAATCATGATTCACGAGTGGACAAATTCAGCAGATTTGATTCAGGCACTAAGAAATCCTTTGATGTGCCTTTGTGCAAGGTAATGTCCCCTTGCTCACAATGCTCGTGCCAATCAGAAGGCAAAGGTGGGGTAGGGGTGTGGAGAATATATATCTGTTGTTTTAAGCTATTTATGTGTGCTTTTTGTAATCATTATTTCAGGTACCTTATGAAAGAGAAGAAAAGGGGTAAAGCTGACTGTGTAGCAAATTTCCACTTACAAAATGGAGCGGTATGATAACGATCTGATCTTCTTTTTAAGAAACAACCCAATTCGGATTGGATTTTGAAGTAAAAATTCCATGTGTGAAGGATTGATTATGTCTGGGGGATGAGCCATTCAAATACATATCGATCAGGCGAAAATTTTTCATTGGCTGCAAAACTTATTGATATATCGAGCATTTAGCTAGAATTGCATTGTCACTCCATTAGAGAATTGATGCAGTGACATTGTCACTGCATATACATTTTGATACACAAATTTGGTAGCTTTGTAAAATAAGTGTAGAGCTCGAGCTCGACTAAAAAAGTTTGGCCTCGATCGAGCCATAAAAAGACAAGATCGAACTCGACTCGCTGAGTACTTGATATTTCTTGACTCGGCTCATAAGCTTGATTATTTTCTTAGAATTCATTTATTTTTTAATAAAATATAACAAGATCGAGCTCGGCTCGTCTACTACTCGACTCGAATAATACTTTTTGAATTATAAAAAAATATTATTATAAATTTGATAAATATAATTATTTAAATATTTAATTAATGAAGCCCGATTAGCTCGCGAGGTACTCGATTACAATATTTTAAAACTCGAGATCGGCTCGGTTAATTATTCAAGTAGCTCAACTCGAATTTCAACTCAAAGAAACTGAATCGAGTCAAACTCTCTTGCGAGTCGAGTACGAGTACCTCACGAGTTACCTGGCTCACTTACAACCCTAATTTACATGTCACTTCATCGTCAAATGTCACTGCATCGTCAAATGTCATAACATCGTCAAATGTCACTGCATCGTCACATGTCACATCATCTTCACATGTCATTGCATCGGGATGGTCACTGCATCGTGATGGTTGTTAGGTGTACAATTTTTGGCTCAAAATGTAGCCGTTTGAAGTCGATTTTCTGAAGAAAAGAAATCGATTTTCTGAAATTAAGTCAGAAAAATATCAAATGTCATCGCGGTGTTGCTTCATCGCAGTGTCAGATCATCAAATGTCCTTTGCGATCGTGGTGTCACTTCATCACGGTTTCTCCGCATCGCGGTGTCACTTCATCTCGGTGTCTCTGCATCGTCAAATGTTATAACATCGCGGTGTCTGTGCATCGCGGTGTCTATGCATCGGGAGTGGTCACTGCATCGCGGTGTCACTTCATCGCGGTGTCTCTGCATCGCGGTGTCTCTACATACACAATTTAATACACAAATTCGTTAACTTTATAAAATAAGTGTAATGTCATTCCTATTAGAGGTGTAATCGAGGCGAGTCGTGTCAATACTCCATAGGGCTCGACTCGACTAAAAAAGTTTGGGCTCGATTGAGCCATAAAAAGACAAGATCGAACTCGACTCGTTAAGTACTCAACTCGGCTCGTACACTCGATTATTTTTTAAGAATTCATTTAATTTTTAATAAAATATAACAAGATCGAGCTCGACTCGTCTAATACTCGACTCGAATAATACTTTTTGAATTATAATAAAAAATATTTTATAATAAACTTAATAAATATATTTATTTAAATGATCATTTAATGAAGCTCGATTAGCTCGTGAGATACTTGATTACTATATTTTAAAACTCGAGATAGGCTCGATTAATTATTCGAGTAGATCGACTCGAGCTCGAACTCAAAAAAATTGAATCGAATCAAAATCTCTTGCATGCCGAGTACGGGTAGCTCACAAGTAGCTCGACTCACTTACAGCCCTAATTCAAATGTCACTGCATCGTCAAATGTCACTTCATCTTCACATGTCACTACATCGTAGTGTCATTGCATCATGTCGATTTTATGAAGAAAATTTTGATTTTCAAAAATAATGTTGTACGAGCAAAAATCAATAATCGTGGTGTTTCTGCATCGGGGGTGGCCATTGCATCACGGTGTCCTTGCATCGGGGGTGGTCACTGCATGACGGTGTCTCTGCAACGGAGTGGTCACTGCATCGCGGTGTCATTTCATCTCGGTGTCTCTGCATCGCGGGTGGTCGCTGCATCGCGGGTGTCTCTGTAATCGAGCCGAGTTGAGTTGATACTCCCTAGAGCTCGAGCTCGACAAAAAAAGTTTGGGCTTGATTGAGCCATAAAAAGGCAAGATCAAACTCGACTTGCTAAGAGATGCAAATAACCGCGGTGTCACTTCATCACGGTGTCTCTGCATCACGCTGTCTCTGCATCGATGGTGGTCACTGCATCGCGGTGTCCCTTCATCGCGGTGTCTCTGCATCATGGTGTCCCTTCATCGCGGTGTCTTTGCATATGGGGGGTCACTACATCGTGGTGTCTTTGCATTGGGGGTGGCCACTGCATCGCGGTGTTCAATGGATATTGGGTGGTCAATGCATCGCGGTGTCACTTCATCGAGGCATCTCTGCATCGCGGTGTCTCAGATCGCTACCGCTCTCTGATCGCGTGTGTGCGATCGGGGTGTCTCTGCATCGTGGTGTCTCTGCAATGCGGTGTCACTTCATCGCGGTGTCTCTGCATCGTGGTGTCAATGAATCACGGTGTCTCTTAATCGCGATGTCTCTGCATCGTCAAATGTTATAACATCGCGATGTCTCTGCATCGCGGTGTCTCTTTATCGCGATGTCTATGTATCACGGCGTCTTTGTATCGGGGTGGTCACTGTATTGCGGCGTCTCTGTATCGGGGTGGTCACTGCATTGTGGTGTCTCAGATCGGGTTGTCACCGTGATCGCGTGTCCGTGTGTATCGGGGTGGTCATCGCATCGCGTGTCTCGTGATCGGGGTGGTCATCAGATCGGGGTGGCCGCTGCGATCTGATGGCCCTATGATCGCGGTGGTCAATAGATTGAGGTGGTCAATGCATCGCGGTGGTCAATGCATCACGATGGTCATCTGATTGAGGCGTCTCGCGATCGCGCGCTCTACATCAGGGGTGGTAACTGCATCGCGGTGGTCAATCCATCGGGGTGGTCACTGCATCGCGGTGGTCACTTCGTCACGGTGGTCAATGCATTGCGGTTGTCAGTGCATCGCGGTGTCACTTCATCGCAATGGTCAATACATCGCGGTGGTCACTGCATCGCGTGGTCAATGCATTGGTGTGGTTGTCAGTGTATCGCGATGGTCAATGTATCATGGTGGTCAATGAAAAAAAAAAGAAAAAATAAATTTTCACCGTCCAAAAAAAAAAAATAAAGAAAAAAAAAATAAAGAAAAAACCTTGAAGTTACAACCTCCAGAAAAAAGAAAAAAAGAAAGATAGAATACAACAGCGTGTTTTCAAAAAACAAAAAATAAAAATATAAAACAACAACAACACACATTCGCGTCTCCTTTATTAATTTTTTTTTTGAGAATCATTTAGCGTCTGCCATTCAGCGTCTCTTTCTCCATTATTTTTTTTCTCATTCATTAAGGGTATTTGAGTCTATCTATTTAATTTATGTCCTTATAACCAAATAAGATTCTTTAGTGTCCTATTTGCCTAATTAAGTCTATTTTGTGTCCTTTTGGACCCTTATCCCTTAAAATAATAGGTAGAAAATACACAATAAATAAAAATAAATAAATCTATACTATAATATAAATAGGAACTGTTTTAACCCAATTATCCGTTAAATGACCCATAATCCGACATATAAACAAGCGGATCTCAGGATTAAAAAAATCCATCCGGTGAAATTTCACGCTCCATTTCATCTCATACGGCTCTCCAAACCACATTTTTCGCAAAATCCGTTCAAAATCTCGGATCAGCAGATGTACATGAAATGATTCTTAACAGATTTTCGATCTCCTTTTGAATTTTAAAAGTTAGCTAAAATATTATATATGCGCCCAGTTTTTACGCAAATGATGAAAAAAATGCACAATTGCGGCCAGAGTTTTGCGCAATCGGAGGAACGGTTAGTCTGCGCAATTTCTTCTTCACATATCTTCTTTCATATTCTTTCCTCTTTCTGGTAATATTTTTATTATGCATTTGAACTTACCATTGTATTCCTTTTAGATATCCCTTCTGTACAGTGTTTTATTTATTCCAGCAATCTGTTTTGGATGCGATTGTATTTTTTTATTTTGCATAGTTTGAGAATTTGCAGGTTATTGATCTTGAATGAAGGTGTGGCGAGATGGAGAGCAAATTTATCTGAAATATCAAAGGTTGTCGAGTCTATTCATTGTACATTAGGTTTTGTATATTAGGGATTTGATTATTTATTATCATGGACAATTTTGAGATCGTGAGAGGACGAACAATGTTGCTACATCATGTCAAAATTTGGGACACATGAATTTAAAGTCACTCAGAGCGGGTGTATTCTTTTTTTTACAGGCATATATAGGAGGCAACCCCATTTTGTTGGTACAGGGGCTAAGACTTTGAAGTGATTATATGGTAGCAATTATCTCTACATCATTTGTGTTATCACTTAATTGCCAAAAAATTCTGTGCTTTTAGTTTTTATTCTGTAACTAGGTTGCTGTTTTATTTTTGCACAAATGCCAATTGGCACGTGAGGATTCACAAGCTCAAAAGGTCCTGGAGAAACAAAGTCTTCTGGTACGTATAAGTTTTGTCTTGCTCTCTCCTATTGCTGTTTGGGTTATATTACTTCAAAGAGCTTTAACTTCCATACAAAACACGGATGAGCATTGAAACGTTATATAAGAATGTAAGTTGAGAAGAATTTGTTTGGTGTTTTGAGTGAAAACAGTTGTTGGAAGTTGTTTTTAACGCATTTTCAGATTGATTAGATTATCCACGAGACCAATTCTTGGTGGAGAATTAGAAGTTTATAAACGGACTTTATGGTTTGTGACAACCATTCTGGCTATGTCAAGTTTCTGAAGCGTGTTAATGACAAACAAACTGATGCAGTCGGAAGAGACCCGTTGTTGTTGTCTTATTTTGGCTTCTTCACATTATATTTGCATTGCTGGTCACAACTTACAAGGGTACAATTCATAGCGGTGATGTGCACATGAAACGAAAGAGTCTTAAATTTGATTTGACCAGCATATTCTCATCTTTTTCTTTTTTGATTTATGCTGCAATTGGTACTCAAAAGGGACTGCAACTTTGGACCAATTTTTTGCTTCCACGGAAAAAATGTAAGTAATCCTCTCCTTTACATGATATGTAATCCTATAATATCATGCTCTTGGAGAAAGCAGACGCTTTGAATGATAGAATGCGTGCATTTTATTTGGTAACGTGTTCAATGTATCTTGAACTGTCAATTTCTCGAGCTGCAAGCAAATACCCTGCCAATTCTTCAAGATATATTTTTCCATTTACTAGGCCTGAGTGACCAGGCCTTTCCTCGGAGCCTGAAGATCACATATGAGACTGACACCGTTTTTGTATTGCATGTTAACTGATTCAACCCCTGTTCTCAGATGAACTCGTGCTGCACATGATATAGTAATGGCCTGGGAATTTAGGTACGGATGAACATCTTTTTTCCTTCTAAATTACGATCATGTGTTCGTGAATGGCAACATTCAGTTTAGCTTAGTATATATATATTTTAATCATTCGTACTTTTTTCTATCGTATGTATTTTTTTATGTTACAGTAGTATAAGTGTTGGTTTAATGGATTTGTTTCCTGTTGTGTGGCGGAAGAGATTTATTGTTGATTGAAAGACCGTTTGATAATTTAGGGGCACCAAATCTTTTGTTTTTATTATTATTATTACTATTATTATTATTATTATTATTATTATTATTATTATTATTATTATTATTATTATTATTATTTTGCTTGAACTAATTCTGAATTTGGGTTTCCTTTTATTTATTTGTCTAGCAGCTTGGGAATTCAAATGTACCTTTGTTCAATATTTTCTTTGGCTCCATGTTGTATAGGACTAATAGGGCTAAGATGGTAGTTGCTCTTAGTTTTATTTGTGGTCTTGAGAGTTTTGGTATAGGCTAAATGTAAATGGGCTGTTTGATGTTATTTTTCTTTGATTTGCCTTTTCAACCTTCGGCTCTAGCGCATTGTACGTATATTCTTATTCATTAAGCTAAATCAATTTATGTTTTTTTATTTTGAGTCAGACCCTGCATGCACAATCCGGACCGAACTCCTGGGATTAGTGAAGCAAGTGGGTTCCTAAACCAGGAGGTCTTTTAAAAAAAAAAAAAAAAATTCAGTTTATGATTTTTATTTTGAATTTGGGTAACCCGACTTTGTTTATGCTAACTATTTAAATATATTGATTTTCAGTTATATCTTTTTCATGTGCCAATTTTGTGGAAAATTCTATATTTGTGTGCTTCTCCAATACTTCAAATTAATCAAGATAAGAGGTGGAGAAGTTCAGCTAAGGCCGCAATTCTTACTATACAATGGAATTTTCATACTTTGGTGTTTCTGTTGGATAGTGACGATACCGTATCGAACACCTCCACGTGGCATCACGAGATAAGCCTCTTAGGTTAGAGCGAGTAGTGGCTAAGGGGTCGACTCGACATGCCCAGGAGGCCAATGCAGCAATCCCATATCGACGATCCACATCGACATGAGTAAAGTCCGCAAGCGTAAAAGCTCGACTTCTCGAGTCGAATATCGACGACACGAAGAAAGAAAGCAAAGGCAGTGTAAAGGCCCATTATCTCGAAGTTAGTTTAACTTGGAGAAGAAACAAGGCCCACTAAGGGTAAATGTGACAATAACCTCAGCTGACCCATAATTAGGGTTAGGGCACAAATAGCCCCTATAAATACTAGTGAGCATGAACTACGAAAGGGGCTTGATTCCTGAATAATGAACAGGATACGTAGGCAACTTGAGAGAGACTCTCAAGCTCAGTCCAAAATATACACAAACAAATACACCTATCGCACGAAGATTTAAGGTTCTTAAGGCTTCACCTCATTATCATATTGAAGAACGGCCCGATTTTATTAATAGACGGAATCCAGTATCGTCATTTGGCGCTAGAAGGAGGGCCTTCTACTGATAATTGGTTGAATCCGTCAAGAACCCTAAAAAGAATTATGGTTCCACCGAGAAATACTGGAAAGAAGACGGCCGATCCAAAGAATACGCCCCAAAGAGTCGGAGCGACGTCTGTCGTTCAGAAGGAATAGCAAATCCTGGAGCGGAGGAGTATCCAATCTCGCCCTTCAAGATCCATCTAATCGTGCATTAGTAGATTCTTTGAGAAATCTTGATAATGCTACCATTAAAGCGATTTTGGAGGAAACCTCGCGGGAGAGACCCCAGAAATTCCAGAGACGAACATTCAACTAGAAGTTCAAAAAGCAGTGAATCGGTGGAATCAAGTGTCCATACTGAACATACACATCACAAGGACACGGCCAAGGTGAACTCGACACCCTTCTCGGAAAGCGATCCGCCGAGTCGATATGCGCATCTCCTTTCACTTTGTGCATATCGACAACTATCCTCGACCAAGGGGTTTAAGATTCCAAAGATTAGTGCTTATGATGGGTCCAAGGATCTCTTACGATCATATGCACCAAGACATCTCACACATGAACTTGTACAACGCCGGACGAGATGAAGTGCAAGGCTTTTCCCGCGCTTCTAACAGAAAGGGCTAGGGGAGTGGTTTAGCAAAATCCTCCGTGTCGATACCCGATTTTGGGACCTTGACCAAGAAGTTTGTTCATGCTTTTATCGCCGCACGACCATTTCAAAGAAACCAGACCCATATTTTGACATTAAAGCGAGGCATGATGAGTCGATTGCTACATTTTGTAAGGCGTTTCAATGAAGAGTCCGTGACAAGTACGCGACAATGATGATCGGTTGCTAGTTGCGCCCTTCCGTGGCGGTCTGCGAGAAGGAAGACTACACGCCAAACTTAATAGTAAACTCCTCATACGATGGAAGAGTGTTTGGATATCGCCTATAAACACCGCTGTCGGGGAAGAAGCCAATCGGATTAAGAGAGATGGAAAAAGCGAAAACAAGAGAAGCAAACTCGAAGACGGTTCGAGATAGGAAGAGAAAATCAACGTGGGATCGAACTACGGGATCCGTCTCGGATCGATTCGGGGAGAAGGAGCCTCGCGAGATAGAGACTTCATTCCATTGAACAGGCCTCGTGAGCGTGTCTTGGCAA
The DNA here is from genome assembly GCA_026214975.1 of Gentiana macrophylla. Lineage (NCBI taxonomy): Eukaryota > Viridiplantae > Streptophyta > Magnoliopsida > Gentianales > Gentianaceae > Gentiana > Gentiana macrophylla. The sequence goes on from CM047811.1 coordinate 34,924,354, forward strand.
TCATGCAGAAAAAGGTTTAGCCAGACTCCACCACCCTCGGGGGACCTCGAGAACGCAGAAATCCCAACAAATTTTGCAAATATCACCAAGATGTGGGACATGAATCGAATATTGTCGAGATCGATCCAGGACATCGACAAGGCTATAATCGAGGAAGCTTGGCGAGGTCATAGATCGATCACGGCAGTCGATCCGAGGGAAGACACGAGTTCAAGCGCCACGATTATGGCGATAGAGAAACAGAAAGATAACTATCGTGGAAGAAATCATTCCCCGAGACTCACCGGATTACCGAGACAACCGCCCGATGAATACGATCCCATGATCTCGGTGAGGTCAAGCGGTTCAAATGGAAACCTCGGCTCGAGGAAATTCGTACATTTACGACGAGAAGCCCGAACTATTTATGCTCTTATGAGTTTTTATTATCATTATTATTAAATAAATGTTTCCATCACTTTCGTTATCATGTATGCGCACTAATGAGTTGCAGATTATCTTAACAAAATTTACGGAAGACAAACTCAACAAAGTCCGGGAAGTCGATAAAATCGGCCCAGCTCGGCACAAAACGCGGGAAGTCGATATAATCGCCCATTTCGCTCAACAAAGTCCGGAAGTCGATAAAATTGGCCCACTCGCACAAACGCGGGAAGTCGATAAAATCGCCCGGCGGCCTTCGCTCAACAAAGTCCGGAAGTCGATAAAATCGCCCACTCGGCACAAAATGCGGAAGTCGATATAATCACCACTCGCTCAACAAAGTCCGGAAGTCGATAAAATCGGCCCAGCTCGGCACAAAACGCTGGAAGTCGATATAATCGCCCACCGCTCAACAAAGTCCGGGAAGTCGATAAAATCGCCCACCGCACAAAATGCGGAAGTCGATATAATCGGCCCAACTCGCTCAACAAAGTCCGGAAGTCGATAAAATCGCCCATTTCGCACAAACGCGGGAAGTCGATAAAATCGGCCCACCGCTCAACAAAGTCCGGGAAGTCGATAAAATCGGCCCAGCCCGGCACAAACGCGGGAAGTCGATATAATCGGCCCAGCTCGCTCAACAAAGTCCGGGAAGTCGATAAAATCGGCCCAGCTCGGCACAAAACGCGGGAAGTCGATATAATCGGCCCAGCTCGCTCAACAAAGTCCGGGAAGTCGATAAAATCGCCCACCGCACACAAACGCGGGAAGTCGATATAATCGGCCCAGCTCGCTCAACAAAGTCCGGGAAGTCGATAAAATCGGCCCAGCTCGGCACAAAACGCGGGAAGTCGATAAAATCGGCCCAGCTCGCTCAACAAAGTCCGGGAAGTCGATAAAATCGGCCCAGCTCGGCACAAAATGCGGGAAGTCGATACCATCGGCCCAGCTCGCTCAACAAAATCCGGGAAGTCGATAAAATCGGCCCCACGCACTCGACAAAAAATAGTACCCGAAAGTCGATATGATCGACACAGCTCGGTGGAAAACAAGTTAACTCGAGAGCATCGTATCTAATAGGTTGACGAGTCGAACGCCTCCGATGCCAACAGTCAACATTTATAAGTCCCAACGGGACAAAAATCCAACGACATCGAAGCCTAAAGGATGATAGTGGCCGAATTGTACCTCTAACAGATCAGACCCGACCTCGAGAGCTCAGGTTTGATCTGGGGGGCTTATGACGATACCGTATCGAACACCTCCACGTGGCATCACGAGATAAGCCTCTTAGGTTAGAGCGAGTAGTGGCTAAGGGGTCGACTCGACATGCCCAGGAGGCCAATGCAGCAATCCCATATCGACGAGCCACATCGACATGAGTAAAGTCCGCAGAAGCATAAAAGCTCGACTTCTCGAGTCGAATATCGACGCGACACGGCTAGAAAGCAAAGCGCAGTGTAAAGGCCCATTATCTCGAAGTTAGTTTAACTTGGAGAAGAAACAAGGCCCACTAAGGGTAAATGTGACAATAACCTCAGCTGACCCATAATTAGGGTTAGGGCACAAATAGCCCCTATAAATACTAGTGAGCATGAACTACGAAAGGGCTTGATTCTGAATAATGAACAGGATACGTAGGCAACTTGAGAGAGACTCTCAAGCTCAGTCCAAAATATACACAAACAAATACACCTATCGCACGAAGATTTAAGGTTCTTAAGGCTTCACCTCATTATCATATTGAAGAACGGCCCGATTTTATTAATAGACGGAATCCAGTATCGTCATTTGGCGCTAGAAGGAGGGCCTTCTACTGATAATTGGTTGAATCCGTCAAGAACCCTAAAAAGAATTATGGTTCCACCGAGAAATACTGGAAAGAAGACGGCCGATCCAAAGAATACGTCCCAGCAGGCTGGAGCGACGTCTGTCGTTCAAGAAGGAATAGCAAATCCTGGAGCGGAGGGAGTATCCAATCCTGCCCTTCAAGATCCATCTAATCAGGCATTAGTAGATTCTTTGAGAAATCTTGATAATGCTACCATTAAAGCGATTTTGGAGGAAACCCTCAAGGGGAGAGACCCCCCAGAAATTCCAGAGACGAACATTCAACTAGAAGTTCCAAAACAGGCAGAACTGGTGGAATCAAGTGTCCATACAGAACATACACATCACAAGGACACGGCCAAGGCTGAACTCGACACCCTTCTCGGAAAGCAGTCCGCCGAGTCGATATGCGCATCTCCTTTCCTTTGTGCATATCGACAACTATCCTCGACCTGCGGGGTTTAAGATTCCAAAGATTAGTGCTTATGATGGGTCCAAGGATCCTTACGATCATATGCACCAGTACATCTCACACATGAACTTGTACAACGCTTCGGACGAGATGAAGTGCAAGGCTTTTCCCGCGCTTCTAACAGAAAGGGCTAGGGAGTGGTTTAGCAAAATCCCTCCCAGGTCGATACCCGATTTTGGGACCTTGACCAAGAAGTTTGTTCATGCTTTTATCGCCGCACGACCATTTCAAAGAAACCAGACCCATCTTTTGACATTAAAGCAGAGGCATGATGAGTCAGTGCTACATTTTGTAAGGCGTTTCAATGAAGAGTCCGTACAAGTACGCGACACCGATGATCGGTTGCTAGTTGCAGCCTTCGTGGCAGGTCTGCGAGAAGGAAGACTACACGCCAAACTTAATAGTAAACTCCCTCATACGATGGAAGAGTGTTTGGATATCGCCTATAAACACTGTCAGGGGGAAGAAGCCAATCGGATTAAGAGAGAGATGGAAAAAGGCGAAAACAAGAGAAGCAAACCTGAAGACGGTTCAGATAGGAAGAGAAAATCAACGTGGGATCGAACTACGGGATCCGTCTCGGATCGATTTGGGGAGAAGGGAGCCTCGCGAGATAGAGACTTCATTCCATTGAACAGGCCTCGTGAGCAGGTCTTGGCAATCATGCAGAAAAAAGGTTTAGCCAGGACTCCACCACCTCTGAGGGGACCTCGAGAACGCAGAAATCCCAACAAATTTTGCAAATATCACCAAGATGTGGGACATGAATCAGAATATTGTCGAGATCTGATCCAGGACATCGACAAGGCTATAATCGAGGGGAAGCTTGACGAGGTCATAGATCGATCACGGCAGGTCGATCCGAGGGGAAGACACGAGTTCAAGCGCCACAGTTATGGCGATAGAGAACAGAAAGATAACTATCGTGGAAGAAATCATTCCCCAGACTCACCGGATTACCGAGACAACCGCCCGATGAATACGATCCCATGATCTCAGTGAGGTCAAACAGTTCAAATGGAAACCTCTGGCTCGAGGAAATTCGTACTTACGACAGGAAGCCCAGAACTATTTATGCTCTTATGAGTTTTTATTATCATTATTATTAAATAAATGTTTCCATCACATTGTTATCATGTATGCGCACTAATGAGTTGCAGATTATCTTAACAAAATTTACGGAAGACAAACTCAACAAAGTCCGGGAAGTCGATAAAATCGGCCCAGCTCGGCACAAAACGCGGGAAGTCGATATAATCGGCCCAGCTCGCTCAACAAAGTCCGGGAAGTCGATAAAATTGGCCCAGCTCGGCACAAAACGCGGGAAGTCGATAAAATCGGCCCAGCTCGCTCAACAAAGTCCGGAAGTCGATAAAATCGCCCATTTCGCACAAAATGCGGAAGTCGATATAATCGGCCCACTCGCTCAACAAAGTCCGGAAGTCGATAAAATCGCCCCACCGGCACAAACGCGGGAAGTCGATATAATCGGCCCACCGCTCAACAAAGTCCGAAGTCGATAAAATCGCCCACTCCGCACAAAATGCGGAAGTCGATATAATCGCCCGGCTTTCGCTCAACAAAGTCCGGAAGTCGATAAAATCGCCCACCGCACAAAACGCGGAAGTCGATAAAATCGCCCACTCGCTCAACAAAGTCCGGGAAGTCGATAAAATCGGCCCAGCTCGGCACAAACGCGGGAAGTCGATATAATCGGCCCAGCTCGCTCAACAAAGTCGGGAAGTCGATAAAATCGCCCATTTCGCACAAACGCGGGAAGTCGATATAATCGCCCAGCTCGCTCAACAAAGTCCGGGAAGTCGATAAAATCGGCCCAGCTCGGCACAAAACGCGGGAAGTCGATATAATCGGCCCAGCTCGCTCAACAAAGTCCGGGAAGTCGATAAAATCGCCCATTTCGGCACAAACGCTGGAAGTCGATAAAATCGGCCCAGCTCGCTCAACAAAGTCCGGGAAGTCGATAAAATCGGCCCAGCTCGGCACAAAATGCGGGAAGTCGATACCATCGGCCCAGCTCGCTCAACAAAATCCGGGAAGTCGATAAAATCGGCCCCACGCACTCGACAAAAAATAGTACCCGAAAGTCGATATGATCGACACGACAGTGGAAAACAAGTTAACTCTCGAGAGCATCGTATCTAATAGGTTGGCGAAGTCGAACGCCTCCGATGCCAACAATCAACATTTATAAGTCCCAACGGGACAAAATCCAACGACATCGAAGCCTAAAGGATGATAGTGGCGGGTGTACCTCTTTCATCAGATCGGACCCGACCTCGAGAGCTCAGGTTTGATCTGGGGGGCTTATGACGATACCGTATCGAACACCTCCACGTGGCATCACGAGATAAGCCTCTTAGGTTAGAGCGAGTAGTGGCTAAGGGGTCGACTCGACATGCCCAGGAGGCCAATGCAGCAATCCCATATCGACGAGCCACATCGACATGAGTAAAGTCCGCAGAAGCATAAAAGCTCGACTTCTCGAGTCGAATATCGACGACACGAAGCTAGAAAGCAGTGCAGGCTGTAAAGGCCCATTATCTCGAAGTTAGTTTAACTTGGAGAAGAAACAAGGCCCACTAAGGGTAAATGTGACAATAACCTCAGCTGACCCATAATTAGGGTTAGGGCACAAATAGCCCCTATAAATACTAGTGAGCATGAACTACGAAAGGGGCTTGATTCCTGAATAATGAACAGGATACGTAGGCAACTTGAGAGAGACTCTCAAGCTCAGTCCAAAATATACACAAACAAATACACCTATCGCACGAAGATTTAAGGTTCTTAAGGCTTCACCTCATTATCATATTGAAGAACGGCCCGATTTTATTAATAGACGGAATCCAGTATCGTCATTTGGCGCTAGAAGGAGGGCCTTCTACTGATAATTGGTTGAATCCGTCAAGAACCCTAAAAGAATTATGGTTCCACGAGAAATACTGGAAAGAAGACGGCCGATCCAAAGAATACGCCCCCAAATTTGGGCGAGCGTCTGTCGTTCAAGAAGGAATAGCAAATCCTGGAGCGGAGGGAGTATCCAATCCTGCCCTTCAAGATCCATCTAATCAGGCATTAGTAGATTCTTTGAGAAATCTTGATAATGCTACCATTAAAGCGATTTTGGAGGAAACCCTCAAGGGGAGAGACCCCCCAGAAATTCCAGAGACGAACATTCAACTAGAAGTTCCAAAACAGGCAGAACTGGTGGAATCAAGTGTCCATACAGAACATACACATCACAAGGACACGGCCAAGGCTGAACTCGACACCCTTCTCGGAAAGCAGTCCGCCGAGTCGATATGCGCATCTCCTTTCACTGTGCATATCGACAACTATCCTCGACCTGCGGGGTTTAAGATTCCAAAGATTAGTGCTTATGATGGGTCCAAGGATCCTTACGATCATATGCACCAGTACATCTCACACATGAACTTGTACAACGCTTCGGACGAGATGAAGTGCAAGGCTTTTCCCGCGCTTCTAACAGAAAGGGCTAGGGAGTGGTTTAGCAAAATCCCTCCCAGGTCGATACCCGATTTTGGGACCTTGACCAAGAAGTTTGTTCATGCTTTTATCGCCGCACGACCATTTCAAAGAAACCAGACCCATCTTTTGACATTAAAGCAGAGGCATGATGAGTCAGTGCTACATTTTGTAAGGCGTTTCAATGAAGAGTCCGTACAAGTACGCGACACCGATGATCGGTTGCTAGTTGCAGCCTTCGTGGGCGGTCTGCATGGAAGGAAGACTACACGCCAAACTTAATAGTAAACTCCTCATACGATGGAAGAGTGTTTGGATATCGCCTATAAACAACATCGGGGAAGAAGCCAATCGGATTAAGAGAGAGATGGAAAAAGCGAAAACAAGAGAAGCAAACTCAAGACGGTTCGAGATAGGAAGAGAAAATCAACGTGGGATCGAACTACGGGATCCGTCTCGGATCGATTGGGGAGAAGGAGCCTCGCGAGATAGAGACTTCATTCCATTGAACAGGCCTCGTGAGCGTGTCTTGGCAATCATGCGAAAAAAGGTTTAGCCAGACTCCACCACCTCCGGGGGACCTCGAGAACGCAGAAATCCCAACAAATTTTGCAAATATCACCAAGATGTGGGACATGAATCGAATATTGTCGAGATCGATCCGGGACATCGACAAGGCTATAATCGAGGAAGCTTGGCGAGGTCATAGATCGATCACGGCGAGTCGATCCGAGGAAGACACGAGTTCAAGCGCCACGATTATGGCGATAGAGAACAGAAAGATAACTATCGTGGAAGAAATCATTCCCCGAGACTCACCGGATTACCGAGACAACCGCCCGATGAATACGATCCCATGATCTCGGTGAGGTCAAAGCAGTTCAAATGGAAACCTCGGCTCGAGGAAATTACGTTCTACGACAGGAAGCCCGAACTATTTATGCTCTTATGAGTTTTTATTATCATTATTATTAAATAAATGTTTCCATCACATTGTTATCATGTATGCGCACTAATGAGTTGCAGATTATCTTAACAAAATTTACGGAAGACAAACTCAACAAAGTCCGGGAAGTCGATAAAATCGGCCCAGCCCGGCACAAAACGCGGGAAGTCGATATAATCGGCCCAGCTCGCTCAACAAAGTCCGGGAAGTCGATAAAATTGGCCCAGCTCGGCACAAAACGCGGGAAGTCGATAAAATCGGCCCAGCTCGCTCAACAAAGTCCGGGAAGTCGATAAAATCGGCCCAGCTCGGCACAAAATGCGGGAAGTCGATATAATCAGCCCAGCTCGCTCAACAAAGTCCGGGAAGTCGATAAAATCGCCCATTTCGGCACAAAACGCGGGAAGTCGATATAATCGGCCCAGCCCGCTCAACAAAGTCCGGGAAGTCGATAAAATCGGTATTTCGCACAAAATGCGGAAGTCGATATAATCGCCCATTTCGCTCAACAAAGTCCGGGAAGTCGATAAAATCGCCCATTTCCGCACAAAACGCTGGAAGTCGATAAAATCGGCCCACTCGCTCAACAAAGTCGGGAAGTCGATAAAATCGCCCACCATTTCACAAAACGCGGGAAGTCGATATAATCGGCCCAGCTCGCTCAACAAAGTCCGGGAAGTCGATAAAATCGGCCCAGCTCGGCACAAGACGCGGGAAGTCGATATAATCGGCCCAGCTCGCTCAACAAAGTCCGGGAAGTCGATAAAATCGGCCCAGCCCGGCACAAAACGCGGGAAGTCGATATAATCGGCCCAGCTCGCTCAACAAAGTCCGGGAAGTCGATAAAATCGGCCCAGCTCGGCACAAACGCGGGAAGTCGATAAAATCGGCCCAGCTCGCTCAACAAAGTCCGGGAAGTCGATAAAATCGGCCCAGCTCGGCACAAAATGCGGGAAGTCGATACCATCGGCCCAGCTCGCTCAACAAAATCCGGGAAGTCGATAAAATCGGCCCCACGCACTCGACAAAAAATAGTACCCGAAAGTCGATATGATCGACACAGCTCGGTGGAAAACAAGTTAACTCGAGAGCATCGTATCTAATAGGTTGACGAGTCGAACGCCTCCGATGCCAACAGTCAACATTTATAAGTCCCAACGGGACAAAAATCCAACGACATCGAAGCCTAAGGGATGATAGTGGCCGAATTGTACCTCTAACAGATCAGACCCGACCTCGAGAGCTCAGGTTTGATCTGGGGGGCTTATGACGATACCGTATCGAACACCTCCACGTGGCATCACGAGATAAGCCTCTTAGGTTAGAGCGAGTAGTGGCTAAGGGGTCGACTCGACATGCCCAGGAGGCCAATGCAGCAATCCCATATCGACGAGCCACATCGACATGAGTAAAGTCTGCAGAAGCGTAAAAGCTCGACTTCTCGAGTCGAATATCGACGACACGAAGCTAGAAAGCAGTGCAGGCTGTAAAGGCCCATTATCTCGAAGTTAGTTTAACTTGGAGAAGAAACAAGGCCCACTAAGGGTAAATGTGACAATAACCTCAGCTGACCCATAATTAGGGTTAGGGCACAAATAGCCCCTATAAATACTAGTGAGCATGAACTACGAAAGGGGCTTGATTCCTGAATAATGAACAGGATACGTAGGCAACTTGAGAGAGACTCTCAAGCTCAGTCCAAAATATACACAAACAAATACACCTATCGCACGAAGATTTAAGGTTCTTAAGGCTTCACCTCATTATCATATTGAAGAACGGCCCGATTTTATTAATAGACGGAATCCAGTATCGTCAGATAGCGTTGTACTTCTTTTGTGAAACGAACCGAGCGTGGATTATGGAGCGTCCAATAATTAGGATACGGATTCTTATTCTTTGATCAATTTTTCAAATGCAGATATGTCATCGCCGAATGGTCGATCATTGAATTTGATACTGCGTAGAGAGAATTTCCATTTAGATATGACGACTCAATTGATAGACATCTGACCCCCCTTTCTTTAAAACATCTCCTTTCTTTATTCTTTTCTTATTATCTTTTTCCTAATCTGAATTCTTACGTAAGACTACCTCTCCGAGTACTTGAAGATAGATGTCTGGATCATGTATGAGTTTAAGGTAGTTAGGCATGTCAATTTTTTGGAACAATTTTTTTTTATGCTGCAAATATACTTACTATCCCTCCTTTCAAGCAATTTGTAGCGATTTCTGTAGATCACATAGTTGCATACTTTAGTTTTTACTACAGTCTCACTTTCCAGTTTGATTTTTTTTCTTTGCACTTTTGCTTCATTGAATTTTCTTTATTTATATTTCTTTACTTTTTAGAGAGTATCTTAAGGTATTTTTGGATGAATGATGTTCTCAAGGCAGTATGGATGATGTGCAATCAGATGTCTTGGTCGATGGTTTGGAAGCACGAAATAGAATTGTTACGAAGGAATAATTCTTAATCTAGAATATTACTTTCATTGATGTATTTTATATGTGATTTTTATTGAAATAATTCGCAAATCTTATGGTGCGCCATAATTTTTGGTTAACTACTTTTTTCTTTCTTTTTGTTGTAATAGGATATATGTTTGCATTTGTGTTGTGACTATTGCGTACACGTGACTAAATATTAGGTTTCAATGAAAAAAAAACGTGCAACTATTGCATAGTCGCATACTCAATGTGGCATTTTTTAAAATATATAGCACTATTTGATTATTGAAACGAATTTTTTGTTGTTAAATATATCATGAGTCCACTCAAAAAAAAAAAAAAAAAAAATATATATCATGAGTTCTCATCTTCACAATTGTTTAGTTTCGAAACCTCGTGCATTATACACGGGTTTGTCGCTAGTAAATAAATAACACAATAGATAAATAAATAACTAACAAAATGTACTCCCTCCATTCTTCTCATCTTTATTTTGTAGAATTTGTTTCATTTTTTCATTTTTTTCATTTTATTTGTTGGTGGTATCTTGTCCCGTTAACAGCTACTGATATATTTTTTGACATGTTCTTAAAAGTGTGTCCTTATGCAATAAATAAAAACATAAACGATTAATATATGATGTAGACAGAATATAGACGACAGTATGATCATCTTCTTTAGTCAATTTTTTTTAGCATCATGCCAGCAGGATGTTTGATTTGTTTTTTTTCTGCAGCAATATCAAGAAATGGCACTCCACCTTCATTTTTTAAATAAAGGTGAATTTTTAATTAAGAAAATAAAATAATAATAAAGGCAAATACTACAATCTAACAGCTTTTAAATTTAAACAGCAGCACATATCACATGTGTTGTGAAGAATTGCCGAATCCAAATAAGCAGCTCCAAACATGAAATTTAATTTTGGACTCCCAAAGCATCCTTTTTTTTGTTTTGTTTTTTTTTGTTTTGTTTTGTGGAGAAGATGACATGCGGTGTTGAACCTGTTTATATTTTTATAGTTATTGTTTATTTTGTAATCTTGCTACTCTTATTATTATTATATTTTTCGACAAAGAACTTCTTTTATTCAAACAACCACGAAGGTACAACAGGGAAGTAACCAGCAGCAAATACACAAAAGACCTAAACTACTAACAAGAAAAATCTCAACTACTAGCAATTCTCCACAACAGACCAAGCTAATCTTAGATTTTTCGCACGGGTAACCGTTTAAGAAAACAATACCCAGTAGCCTTCCCTTAGGATCGTCGTGGGTCATTTTATTTCGCCAAGCCCATATTCCTACCGTTATTTCTCGAAAAGATGGCACCAAGTTGCCGTGCCAAATTCACTACGTCTCGATCTTGTAACATTTATCTGGAGCCAATTTGAAGATGTGGCTCTTGCGAAGAAGGCATGATTGTTCTTGGTAGGGAATGGCTAGCTGCCATATTTGCTTAAGCCAATAACAGTTCTGGAGCACGTTAGGAATTGTTTCCTCTCCCGCATTGCATATCTTGCATATAGCCTCATCTGGTATGTGCCTATCAAATAGAGTCTTCTAAACCATTAAAGCATGGTGGTTAAGCTCCCAAAGGAATAGGTTGCCTCCGAGTGGTCCTTTTAAGATTCCAATTTTTGGTCAAATTTCTCAACCGTGTGACCAGGGTTTGAGGAAAGTAACTCATACCCAGTTTGTGTTAGGAAATCACTAGTTTAACAAAGCGGAATTTAAAATTTTGATTTCCTTTTCCAAGATTGTCTTCGTTTAACACAATAAACACGTTAAGTAGTTTGACGGAATATACCTTGGTTGATCTATAAGATCGAAGCTTTGACCGTCAACGGAGAGTGGTACTATGCGCTAGCCGTCCACGCGTCCAGCCTCTATCGATTATCCACACGAACTCCTCGCCGGAATCCTCATTGGATTGCTATCAGAAAAATCCGGCTGCTAGACCGGTCATTTTCCCTCTCTCTAACTCTGTATTGGAAGTTCTCTATTTTACTCAAAAACTATTAGCTTTTGGAATTGTGATTTACCATTGAGCTAGCCAACCCCTTTCTTATATAGAGGAAGTGGCGTCCCTAGTTGCCCTAATCTGATTATGAGAAGCTTCCTAGTAGATAAATGAAAGAGAAAAACATTTTCCCAATAAAATAAGAAAAATCACTTAGATTGATTTATCTCTTTTATTATAATATCTTATATAAAATAAAAACTAAATATTGTCAATATCCTATATTGAATATATTTATCTTATTACCATAAATCTATTTTTCCAAAATCAATTAGTATCCAATATTAATATTATGGTAATCTTATTAATTAAAATGCACATCCAAGTGTATCTTATACACATGTGTTATGCGCCCCATATGCCAATATTGGCATCCGGAATATTCTTCAATTAATCAATATAATTAATATCATGTATTTTATTTATTCATAATAAATAAATACCACCATATTAATTTACCACTATAACCTTTATAGTCTTGACATAAACTTTTCTTATTTGGCTATCAACTGTAACCGTATTTTAATCCGACTCGATGTTCATATGTGTGTGACCCAATAGGCTTCCGAATATGTTGGCCGTAGACACAGAGTGCAAATTACGAAAATGCCCTTCATGCCTAACGATCACGGGATAGCGTCTAGGAACACACCGTGACCTCCAATCATCGAAAGAGTCAAATGCAATGACTACTACCTTTCATGTGAAACAGTTACCGTGTAAATTACAATACTACCGTTGTAATAATATCCATACAATCGTATCTCGAGTGTCAATACATTAACAATCGTATCTTATAATCCGGATATTATGCTCTCTCGGAATAACACATTTACTCCCACTTTGCAAAGATTCTTCAGAGCTAGACATTCCTTATAAGAAGGCCATTTCAGATATTCAATCCCAATCATAGGATACGCGATTCCCGGACGACCAAACATGTATACTCTGCATTCTTCAATATCACACCCAATCACTACCTCATGATCGCCCTATGGATAAGGGAAATCTCAATAGTGTCAAAGAATGACAATCCACACCGTGATGCCATGAAGACTCCGGTCTTAAGGATAATTACACAACCGACACATAGTGTAACACTTAATATAATTGGGTCAGTCTTGTTAGGAAATCTATGCGGGAACGCAGCGGAATTCAAAAATATATTTCCTATCGACCCAAGATCGATTTCGTTTAAGCAATAAACAAACAAGCTAAAGACGGTGGTTACCTTGCTTGATCTAAAGATCGACGCTTTGACCGTCTAAGGAGAGTAGTTCTGCATAGAGCCGCCCAAGTGTTCGGCCTCTACCGGTGATCCACACGAATAGCCCGCCGGAATCCCATCATGGATTGCTACCAGAAAAATTCGGTTGCTAGACCGACTTTTTCTCTCTCTCAAAAATCTCTCCTAATAAGCTCTCTATTTTTCATAAGAACTATTAGCTCTTGGAATTGTGATGATCTGAAGAGCTTGGCAAGCCCTCCTATATATAGGATAGGTGGCGCCCCAAGTCTCCCAAAAATCATTGGGGAACAAGTCTTGAGTAGAGTGGAGAGAAAGAAAACCTTTTCTAATAAAATACGGAAAATTCCATATATTGATTTATCTTATTTAATTTAATATCTTATATTACATATTTCCAAGATATTGTCAATATCTTATATTGATTATATTTATCTTATTACCATAAATCTATTTTTCCAAAATCAATTAATATTCAATATTAATATTATGGTAATCTTATTAATTAAATTGCACAATCCAAATGTATCCTAATACACAAATATTGGAGACACTTTACTAGTAAATTCATGTGGCATATACATAATATATATGTATATATATATTTAATTAATATAATTAATATCTTGTATTATATTTATTCATAATAAATAAGTACCACCATATTAATTTACCACTATAACCTTTTTAGTATGAGATAAACTTTCCTTATTTGGTCATCAACTATAACCACATTTTAATCTGGCTAGATGTTCATATGTGTGTGACCCGATAGACTTCCGAATATGTTGGCCGTAGACAAAAAGCGCAAATTATGAAAATGCCCTTCATGCCTAACGATCACGGGATAGCATCTAGCAACACACCGTGACCGTCAATTATCGGAAGAGTCAAATGCAATGACTACTACCTTTCATGTGAAACAGTTACCGTGTAACTTACAATCATATCGCTGTAATAATATCCATACAGTCGTACGTCAAGTGTCATACATTAACGACCGTATTTTATAATCTGGATATCAATCTCTCTCGAAGTAACTCATTTACTTCCACTTTGCAAAGATTCACGAGAGTAAGACATTCTTTATAAGAAGGCCCTTTCGGATATTCACCCCTACTGATAGGGTACGCGATTCCCAGACGACCAAACATGTATATTCCGCATGCTTTAGTATCACACACAATCACTACTGCATGATCGCCCCGTGGCTAGGGGAAACCTCAATAGTGTTGATGACGGTCAAGTTATAAAAATAACTCGATACCTAAATAACCTACTAGCAAGAGAACTAGGTTCAATCGTAGTATAGCTAAATAGAGTCGAGGTCGATCCCACAGAGACTCGGCTTAAACAAGTACAACGTTATTAAACTAAAAATAGATTAAAGGGCGGTCTACGACCAACAATAACGTAAGAAATAAATGTTGACACGATAGAAAACACAAAGACTAACAATACGATAGTAGACACTAAAACACTTACTTTTATGGTTTTATAAGACTACAACAAACGGTATTGATTACGCTAGTAGTAATTACTCCCCATATACGTATATCTAAGCCGAGGCAGAAAAGACATTAAGGTTGATTATATTTTGGCCACGGAGCTATCCCTAAATGGATCTACTTGTGAGCGGATAGAAGATCTTTATGCTTTATTACGAATCCTTCCTTGGACAGGATAGAACATCATATAACAAGCATGCTATACCAAACTAGGGATGCCGATCTAAAATCGTCACCGCGTCTAGCAACCACCGTGGGACAGTTGGCACACCTCCTAAACGATCGGCTAACTTATGTCCTATTTAACATGGCAATTTTCACAATATATCATATTAATTTACGAACGATGTAACAAATTGGCCAGATCTATTACATGTGTATATGAAAAATAGAAAGCACGACGTAGCCGAAGTCGTTCACAGAAAATTACTAGAATCTTGATGGCTAGATCTAACCATATAGACCGTGGTAGATCTAGACCGGTGACTCTAGAATTTGCTCGTAAAGCGCGCAAATGCACGGCTTAGATCTACATGAATATGGGTTCGTTAATTAACTACATCACGAAATCAATACACAAACGACTACTCCATAACGAAATAAAATAGATCTACGAATAAAAACGACATATTTGGATAGACATTACCCTCGTAGACGGAGGGTCCTCCGATCCTTCAATGCAATCTCTAATCGATGAATCCATCGCCTCCGTGATGAAGCAACATAATAAAATAAAAAGAACTATATTGATAAACTAAAAGTATTGTAGTATTGTGTTTTGTAGGTTCGTTCTTTTCTCAGCATCGTGGCTGCTGTTTATATAGGAGTTGTAGCCGACATAGGGAGAATCCAGAAGATATGCACGCATTAATCTGATTAGGCTCGGGTGACCGAACAGTTACGCTCGGTCGACCGAATGGTTACGCTCGGTCGACCGAATGGCATGGCTCGGTCGACCGAGCCTCCGTCTTTACGCGTTTTCAATTTCGCTTCGTCTGACTTGTTCCCCACTTCACTCTTCTATGCTGATCTGATTTGTCTCTTCATTAATGCTCCGATTTTCTTCCTTATTTATCTTGAGATTTCCCGATTGCATGACAATTATCCTCCCGATTCGTTATGATCTGCGAAATCAGCATTTATCACACAATTAATTGCTCTTTTATAATAAAAACAGCTAAATACCAATTATCACATTAATAATCACTTAACATTAAATAATAAATATAAACAAGTGATTTAATATGAAATATATATAATTAACTCTGATTTAAGGTTAGAATTGATGACATAAATAGGTATATTTTAACCGTCATCAAAATGCCCCCACTTAAACTTTGCTTCATTCCGAACAAAGCATCAATAAGTCATTCCCAAGACAACATTTTCCTTGGTCATCTCATACTTACACAAGAAACTCGAGTCAACTCATACCAGTCATGCTCATAAGATAAGCATTATTCACTACTTGCTATCAATCGAAGTGATTGTGTGCATGTGCATTGGTTTTATATAAATGTAGCAAGATTAGAGCTTATGCAGACTTCATATCAAAATTCACCAACATCAAGCATTCATACTTTTATGCCTCGTGAATGGTGAAAGCACTAGAACAATAAGCAAGAGCGTATCTATAGGGTTTTTGGACTTGGAGACCGAGTACCACTCAAAGCCTCTAACAATTTAATTTTTTTCAATTTTGCATATTTTTCGAATACTACTAATCTCAAGGAAGAAAACTTTTCGTAGAGTATCCCCCTATCTTAGATTAAGCATAGCATCGAATATTACCACAAGCGCGGGGCTACTTTGGTAATGTTACTACAAGCCCAGTGTTTTAATGTACTGTCAAAACACAGGTACGTCCCAAGCTTATTACTCCGCTTTTGTTGGCTAGAAGATCATAATACATCAGTCGACAAATATCGACACTAGGTCCTCATAACCAATTATCTACGCAATGTACACATATTTCTTTCAAGTATTATAACTCATGCGGTACTAAACGATTCACATGTTGAGTAGTTGAACAATACCTAACTATTTGCAATTGTTGGCATGAATATCCTTAAGTTTACTAACAATTTATCGCAAAAGTATAATATGATCACATACTCACGCAACTTGGTTCCTTTTCTATCAATTCTAAGTATAAGAACTTCACAAGTTTAAGGGTACAAGTTCAACAACTTGGCATTTATCCATGAAATTTTTTTAAATTTTGCTCAATATTGCCTCAATATTCCGTTCCTCTTTACTTTTTCAACATATAGCTAAGTCCCTTGCCCCCCACTTAAACATGGCATTGTCCTCAATGACAAAAATAAATGAGAGTAAGAAAAAAGACTTAGCTCTGGAAACGGCTCCCAAGTGAAGGAACAATATCGGAGTAAACCTCAGCACGTCGTGGAGAGACAGACATATCCTGTATAAACAAACAAGCTCCACGAAATTGTCAAATACCATGTCTATGGAAGTTATAAAATAATGTGGCAGTAATTAGATATAAATATCTAAAAACAGTTTAAGCCACTTTACTTTATACTGCCATGGACAATACCAAAAGGGATTCAAACCGAAATAAAAACTCACATGACGGCTATCAAGGAAAAAACCTCGTTTATTCCGAACTTAGACTCGGAACATGGCGAGATGAAAAAAACCGTGATAGGCGCATGCTACTTTATTCACAGCAAAAACAAAAACAAATCTAAAAGAAAGTTTTAAGAAATAGTTCTATGGTTATAGTCGTTAGCTCGACTGTACTCACATGATGGTCTAGTTGTAACTAGGATTTCTAGAGTAAGTACTTCTTCCTCCCTATCAAATTGATTCGAGGTAATGCTTTACTCGGTGGCCATTCACCACAAAAGTCTTTCGATCATCCAGGTGACTTACCTCTACAGCTCCGGAAGGAAATACTTTACTCACTTTATAAGGACCAAACCATCTTGATTTTAGCTTTCCCGGGAAGAGTTTCAAGCGCGAATTGTAAACAAGAACCATATCACCCACCTTAAAGGTGCGGTCAAGGATCTTTTTATCATGAAATCTCTTAGTGCGCTCTTTATAGATTCGAGCATTCTCGTAAGCTTCAATGCGAAACTCTTCTAGGCGAGTTAATTCCAACAATCTCTTTTCTCCGGCTAAACTTTCATCTAAATTCAACATACGAGTAGCCCATAAGGCACGGTGCTCAAGTTCAACCGGTAGATGACACGCTTTCCCAAAAACAATCTGGTACGGGGACATACCTATGGAAGTCTTATACGCAGTCCGATAAGCCCATAAAGCGTCATCTAACTTCAACGACCAATCTTTCCTTGTTGGGTTCACAGTTTTCTCTAGAATGCGCTTAATCTCTCGGTTCGTGACCTCAACTTGACCACTTGTTTGAGGATGATAAGCGGTAGCTAACTTATGTCTCACCCCGTACTTGGCCATTAACTTCTCAAATGGCTTATTACAGAAATGGCTCCCATTATCACTAATGATGGCACGAGGGATTCCAAACCGCGTGAAGATATTTTTCTTTAAAAACCGCAGTACAACCTTTGCATCATTGGTAGGTGAAGCAATTGCCTCAACCCATTTAGACACATAGTCGACTGCCACCAAAATATAGCGGTTTGAAACAGATGAAGTGAAAGGTCCCACAAAATCAATTCCCCATACATCAAAGAGTTCTGGTTCTAGGATACTCCTTAGTGGCATTTCATGTCTCCTCGAGATATTGCCCGTCATTTGGCATGAATGACAGGATCTAGCATATTCATGCGCAGTTTTGTAAAGATTTGGCCAGTAGAAACCACATTGGAGAACTTTAGCAGCAGTCTTGTCCCCTCCATAGTGTCCTCCCGTTTCATAAGTATGGCAATGTTTAAGTATATCGGGGAATTCACTCTCAGGAACACATCTTCTAAAGATGTTGTCTGAGCAACGCTTAAAAAGATAGGGTTCATCCCAATAATAGTGTTTAAGGTCCGCAAAGAACTTCTTCTTTTGCTGCTGGTTCAAGTCTGGTGGTAAATATCTCCCGGATAAATAATTCACATAATCTTTAAACCATGGTTGTTGCTTCTCAGTCTTAACAACCTCATTTCGTGAAGATATTTCGGCGCAATCACTACTCCCTAAAATGGTAGAGATGGAGGATAATTGCTCGTCAGGGGGTTTTTCTAAGCAGGGTGTGAATGCCTCCTCAGGCTCTTTCTTATCATCCCTAACATCTTCTATATTTTCATCGTTCTTTGGGATTGTTGGAGTAAGCTCCTTTTCACTTCTAATCATTATCGCATTCACATCCCTAGGGTTCCTATCAGTGTTGCTCGGAAATCCCCCAGGAGGTCTAGTTGACAGTTGTTCAGCTAATTGTCCTATTTGATGAGAGAGATTATGGATTAAGGCTTCTTGGTTGGTGACTTTGGCATCATTCTCTTGACAGTATTGGTGAAAGTTTGTAGCCAAGTCAGTTATGGATTCTGCTAATTGATTCACAGTGTCAGACATTGTGTTACTCATCTTTTCAAGCGCAACTTCCCAACCGTAAGTTTGAGCTTGCTGAGGTACATAAGTGTTGTGTGGTTTTACCCCTTCATTTGGATCACTCCATCGGAATTCAGGTTGGTCATGATTTGGTTTGTAACCTTCATAGTGATTACCCTGTCTCCTAATGTAATTGGCTTCTTTAGTACCCGCATTCTCTAATGGACTAGTCGTTTCCGTCCCTTTTCCAGTCTCTACTCGTACAATCCTCTCATGCATACCATCCACCTTATCATTTATGAGCAATAGAGTATTTAGGATCTTATGTGATACATCCTCCTCAAGATTATCGGCCATCTTCACAGTTGCTATTTCACCACCTCCCCATTGGCTATTCATTGCTATATGCTCCATCTTTCCTCGTGCCTCCTCGGAGATAAAAGAACAAACGCTCCATTCCTTGGAGGCATCTACTCGTATCTTCTCCGTATCTCTCAATCCATGGTAAAAGGTTTGCATTAAAATCCATAGAGGGATATCATGATGAGGGCACTTCCTCATGGACTCCTTAAAACGTTCCCAAGCTTGATCAAAACTCTCCCCAGGTTGCTGCTTGAACCCCAAGATATCTTGGCGTAACTTAAAGGTCTTTCCTATAGGGAAGTACTTATTCATGAACTTTTGCAGCAGTTCCTCCCAGGTCGTGATTGATCTAGCCTCTAAAGAGAAAAGCCATTGCTTAGCTTTATCTTTCAAAGTGAAAGGGAAAAGTTTCAGCTTAATGTTATCCTCAGGAACTAGTTTTGGCTTCACGGTACTAACGATCTCCAAGAAATTCATCACGTGAATGCCAGGATCTTCATTCAGGATACCATGAAAAGTGGAATAGTTTGTCACCATTTGAATGACATTAGGTTTCGGGTGATAAATTTCAGCAGCATTTTCAGGCACTACGATAGCAGGAATGAATTGTTCAATGGTAGGCGTTGCATAGCTTTGCAAGGTACGCCTTTCCCATGCAGCCACAGCTTGGTTAACAAAATTTGCATTATTAAAATTATTTCCATTTACCTGGTTGGCTTCATTCAGTAATCCTTCCATGTCTGAGTCAGATTGATGTGCTCCTTCAGATTTTTCCTCGCCTTGCTCTTCGTTTGGATCCTTAGAAATTCCGGTAGCTTGTTTGTTTGTTTGTTTTTTTATTTTTTTTATTTTTATTTGCAGGACAAAAACAACAATAAACAATTAAAATACGCCAAGGCTACTGCCTTTGGCGAGACTCTAAAATAGACAAAAACAAAAACAATAAACAATTAGAAACTTTAAAGGCTAATCCTAGACTCAATAAATAAAAACTAAACTAAAACAGACTCGAAAAATACAAAAACACAAGGCAGAAACTGTGTAAAACAAAACAGAAAAAAAAAAAACAATAAATTCTCGGTCGACCGAGAACTGTGGTTCGGTCGACCGAACTCTTTTTATTTATTTTTATTTATATTTTTTTTTTCTAACGACACTGTTTAATATACTGACTCTTATTCACAATATTTACGAATCTACTTTTAATAAAATACGCTATACTCAATTTAATGACACGAGTCCCCGGCAACGGCGCCAAAAACTTGATGACGGTCAAGTTATAAAAATAACTCGATACCTAAATAACCTACTAGCAAGAGAACTAGGTTCAATCGTAGTATAGCTAAATAGAGTCGAGGTCGATCCCACAGAGACTCGGCTTAAACAAGTACAACGTTATTAAACTAAAAATAGATTAAAGGGCGGTCTACGACCAACAATAACGTAGAAATAAATGTTGACACGATAGAAAACACAAAGACTAACAATACGATAGTAGACACTAAAACACTTACTTTTATGGTTTTATAAGACTACAACAAACGGTATTGATTACGCTAGTAGTAATTACTCCCCATATACGTATATCTAAGCCGAGAGCAGAAAAGACATTAAGGTTGATTATATTTTGGCTACGGGAGCTATCCCTAAAAGCTGGATCTACTTCGTGAACGGATAGAAGATCTTTATGCTTTATTACTTAATCCTTCCTTGGGACAGATAGAACATCATATAACAAGCATGCTATACCAAACTAGGGATGCCGATCTAAAATCGTCACCTCGTGCAAGCAACCACCGTGGACAAAGTTGGCACACCTCTAAACGATCGGCTAACTTATGTCCTATTTAACATGGCAATTTTCACAATATATCATATTAATTTACGAGAACGATGTAACAAATTGGCCAGATCTATTACATGTGTATATGAAAAATAGAAAGCACGACGTAGCCGAAGTCGTTCACAGAAAATTACTAGAATCTTGATGGCTAGATCTAACCATATAGACCGTGGTAGATCTAGACCGGTGACTCTAGAATTTGCTCGTAAAACGCCTTCGTACGGCTTAGATCTACATGAATATGGGTTCGTTAATTAACTACATCACGAAATCAATACACAAACGACTACTCCATAACGAAATAAAATAGATCTACGAATAAAAACGACATATTTGGATAGACATTACCCTCGTAGACGGAGGGTCCTCCGATCCTTCAATGCAATCTCTAATCGATGAATCCATCGCCTCCGTGATGAAGCAACATAATAAAATAAAAAGAACTATATTGATAAACTAAAAGTATTGTAGTATTGTGTTTTGTAGGTTCGTTTCTTTCAAAGCATCGTGGCTGCTGTTTATATAGGAGTTGTAGCCGACATAGGGAGAATCCAGAAGATATGCACGCATTAATCTGATTAGGCTCGGGTGACCGAACAGTTACGCTCGGTCGACCGAATGGTTACGCTCGGTCGACCGAATGGCATGGCTCGGTCGACCGAGCCTCCGTCTTTACGCGTTTTCAATTTCGCCGTCGACTTGTTCCCCACTTCACTCTTCTATCTTTGTCGATTTGTCTCTTCATTAATGCTCCGATTTTCTTCCTTATTTATCTTGAGATTTCCCGATTGCATGACAATTATCCTCCCGATTCGTTATGATCTGCGAAATCAGCATTTATCACACAATTAATTGCTCTTTTATAATAAAAACAGCTAAATACCAATTATCACATTAATAATCACTTAACATTAAATAATAAATATAAACAAGTGATTTAATATGAAATATATATAATTAACTCTGATTTAAGGTTAGAATTGATGACATAAATAGGTATATTTTAACCGTCATCAAGTGTCAAAGCATGACAATCCACACCTTGATGCCATGAAGACTCCGGTCTAAAGAATAATTACACAACTGCCACATAGTGTGACACTTAATGTAAGTGGGTCAATCTAACGTACGCATTCTCTAATACACGTCCACATACAGTCCAAGTGTCTCAACACTTCGATAGTTCAGGATCATTCTCATCGTTTAGTACGGACTCAATAATTTTTTCGTCTTTAGGCAATTCCATAACTGCGTCATTCTCGTTAGGATTGTTCAAAAGATGTTTGACGTCTATCACATTTCTAAATACATTTGTACCTTAAAGGTAAAAATACTAATCAAAAGAAGAAAAAAATGTAAAAATATTATCTAAATGAATAAATATTCATTTATCGATAAACGAATAATATATTCATTTATCGATATATAAATAAACTCGCTAAAAGAATTTTTTTTTCTGGTCTCGAGGGTATTCATTTATCGAGGTTCTACTGTATATCTAGTTTATTGGACAAAGAAAAAAAAGGATTTACTAGAGTTTTAAGGTGCCTAACGGACTACAATATGTGAAACTAAATTTGCCTGGTGGAAAGAAGTTAAAGCAATTATTTTTTATTTGAAAGAACTGTTCAAGCATGTGCTTATGGTTGTTCTTTTATTTTTCTGTTTTGGACATTTCAAGTGTTATAAATTCTAGAAATTCGTGTATTGAGTCTGGGACCGTCCCTCGGGCAACTGGGTTGAGGGGAATCTCAAGGCAGGTATTGAAACTGCATGGTAGATATTTAAGCTACCATTGTCAACTCTTTTGATAACCATGTAGCTGAAACTAATAGTTCTGTTGAGAACACAAATAATGGTAAGTCTGTTGTGGTTGATAATATTGGTGATTCCACGGTTTAAGGGTTGGTTTAAGGATGCATCTATAATGTTTTAAAGAAGATTGATTGTGTTGTTCATTTGGTTCATATCATTAAGCTTTATAATACACTAGTTTTGGGGGGTGTTACTGGTTACTGTGTTACTGTGTTACTGTTAATATCGCTATGTATTGTTCGTAAAGGTGTTATTGCAGGCATATGGTGTATTGATTTGGTTTTAATATTTCCTTGCATTCCACTATTTGTTGTGGTGTGGTTTTGGCCTAGGTGATTGAAGGTTGTTGATTCAAATGGTTAGGCAATGTTGGTGTATTTTGTCTTTAGAAAAATGAAGGAGCCTAGATTCTCTATTGATGAGGCTGAGCTGCTGCTATTTAATGCATTTTCTTCTTCATACATCTTTCATGAAGTTTGATGTGGTTCGTGTTTGAAGGATAAAGGTCTATAGATGGTAAAACATACTGCTTTGGTCTTCAACAACTTGAAGAATGTTTTAGTTCACCTGATATGCTTTTTGATTAAATCCAATAGTATTAGGCTTTTATTCTCTTGCTTCCCCGGGAGTTGCATCTCCATAATGCTTTGATAGATTGTTTCATTACGATATGAAACATTTTTTTATAGATTTTTATATTACGCAATGTTGATATTATGTCTATTAATAAAATGTGTTACTGTTACTGTGTTAGTGTAAACGTTGCGATAAAATTCGGTTTTCAAATACTACGTCGAAAACGTATCAAATGAGGTCTCAAAATGAATATAAAAAATAATATGAATTTTGGTGAAACAATTTTGATGATCGGTGTTTTAAATCAAAAGTTACTGTCGTTTATAAGAAAAACGTTCTGGTTAATACAAATATTTTTTCGGTTTTCAAAATTTACGTCGGAAGGGTATCGTATTTGGGCTCAAAGCAAGGAGGCAAAAAAAATGAATTTTGGTGAAAAGATTTCGATGATCGAAGTTTTAAATCAAAAGTTACGATTGTTTGAAAAAAAACCAAACCTGATGGCTGAAGGGAAGAAATGTGTCAAGCTATTAGCTGAAGTTACAAATGCGCGCGTCTCTTTTAAAGGGTATTTTTGTCCGTCTGATTTTTTATTTCCATTTATGCAACTAAAAAAAAGGAGTGTCCTATTTATTCATTTTGTAAATATTTTTGTCTTTTTCCCTCAATCCCCTATTAAAAGTAGTAACTAATTGTAGAATCTCTCATGAAAATAATATTTCATCCAACATATAGCCGGTGCGCATTACTAAAAATGTTTAAAAAGAACAAATAATAAAAGGAACAAAATAATTTTACATTAATAAAAATAATTAATGATGGGATAAAAGGAAGGAACAAATAATTTTCACTAATATAAAAAAGGGAAACATCCCCTCAACAAAAAAAGGAAACTTGAAAAAATTTGCTTTAAATATAGGGGGAGGGGCCATAAGGACAAAAATTAACAGAAATGGGTCTGGAAGGACATTTTCCATTTTCAAAGATTATAAAGGACAAAAACAAATTTTTTGGACAAAAATACCCATTCACAGTAACATTCATCCGGATGCAACAACATTCGCGTTTTAGGTGTTTTGGAACCAAACTAAACCCTAATTGGGAAAGGAACCCAAAGGGGATTTGAGGACCTTAAGATCGTGCACATTTGTGAAAAAAATGGGAGAAAATTCTCAAAAAAAAAAAAAAAACAAAACAAAAACTGCTGCAAATAAAGGGTAGCCGTTGTCGTGTAGTTAGAGTAATGGCGGCGGCAAACCGTTGCCAATCAACATTTTTGGGAATCCGGTGAAATATCAAACTCTAAATTAAGTATTGCAATTGGGAAATAGCAGACAATAATTTCTGTTCTAAAATTATAGAAGCTTTCCCTGTACATTGGCCTTTTTTCTTCTACAATTATATATAAAATAAAGGGTATTTCGGTAAGTTTGCATCTGATTTGTCCTAATTAATCTATAGTGTACTTGGAGCCTGATATTTAAATAAATTTGTCCTTCTCAGCAAAAAACTATTAAATATATTCTTATTTGTATGGTATGCCTCAAAAATAACCTTTAAAAAGTATCTCTGAAAAACATTTCGTAATGATTACATAGCTATTACGC
Source organism: Gentiana macrophylla (assembly GCA_026214975.1). Classification (NCBI taxonomy): domain Eukaryota; kingdom Viridiplantae; phylum Streptophyta; class Magnoliopsida; order Gentianales; family Gentianaceae; genus Gentiana; species Gentiana macrophylla. Next base: position 34,949,450 of record CM047811.1, read on the forward strand.
AACGAAATGTTTTTCGATATCTAAAAATTGTACTATATGGTCATTTAGTATATCGAAAAATCACCTAAACGGAAATGAAAGGAAGGTAGTGATTTAGGCATTAAATTCAGAGTAACTAAAAAAAAGTCACACTACAAGATTTTGTAAATTTTCCCTTCTACAACATTTACCTACATTCTATAAACAAAAAAATCAGGGGTAATTTTCTTTTGGATCCTAGCATGGGCTCCGTATGTATTTCACATTGTCTGGCTAAACACACTACGAAAAACATGCTTTTTAGCGGCGGATTTTCTCCACCGCTAAAGCTTTTTCGCGGCGGTAGAAAATCCGCCGTATTTGCCACCGCTAAAAGTTTTAGGCCCTTTCCTGGCGGATTTTTGTGTCCACCGCTAAGATCCTTTTGTGGCGGTTATTATCCGCCAGCAATTACTCAATATTCCGTCAGGAATACTTATTCCATCACAAGTGGAAAATAAAGGTTTTGGTGGCGGATTTTCACTCCACCGCGAATCCAGGAAGATAAAAAATAAATACAAATATAAATAGAAATAGAAATATAAAAAATAAAAATTTAAGAACATTGATTCAAACATGAATCTCAACACAAAAACACGACATTTTATTTTCAAAACACAGATAATTACATGGTCTAGGACTATTCATCTACTAAAGAAAATTTACGTGAAGGAGAAAGATTGGAGTGGAGGAAACTTGAGGGCAAATACTGTGCTTGAAGCAGGAAAACCCCAACCCTTGTACAGGTATTTAAATTTTGCTGGAGACAAGTATTTGTTCTTTAACCTCTGCGAGAAACAAATAATGAGATGGCAAGCAAAACATATCTAAAGCAATCGACTATCATAAAGTCTATTTTTGGCCGATCAGCCAAATAATTGTAGGTCCCCATGTTATAAACTGACCAAAAAGACTGATAGAACAAAGAATTACCTTGACTTGGAGTCTTTGGAACATCATATAGTCACAATTTCATCAATCATTTTAGCACTATCTATCTGCAGAAGAAAAGATAATTAGGCAATGAGTCAATGACTAATTAGCTAAGGATATTAACAAACACAGTCGAAATTTTCACATAGTTTTACTTCATATACCTCCAGCAAAGACTCATACTCAAACTGATAACAAGGCCTGGACAACAGATGCAAGATAAGACTCTGAACTCAACATATAGAAGGGATATGATTGATAACCAGGATCACATATAGAGCATATAACAAGATCAAGTCTTGGATTTCAAAACTCTAAAAGACAAAAAAGGCATGCAAAACAGAACGGTTCAGTCAGAGCAGAAATGGTCTAAACAGCGCATATTGATCAACATAGCAGAACCTGAGATCAATACAAAGTGATAATAGAAATTGGAATTAAATACTCAGCCAAGGAGACATGGACAGACACAAATTGGATCAAACAGAACAAACAGAAAGTATGAAATAATTACAAATCACTAACAACCATTCTAAAGTTGGTGTATAAGCTGATAAGTAGCTTTCTCAAAAATTGCATATTCATTCCCCTATGAGTTCATGCTGTTTATCCGATTGACACCTGCTCAAAAAGATGTTAAACAGTGTTAACAATCCACTGAGTAAAAGACATGCAATTTTGAGTAAGAATGAACAACAGGCAAATTTGTAGCAAACAAAAGTCATTATAGTGATAAGAGGTAAAGAATTCATTGACCCATTACGGCAGCTACTAAGGTAATAATATAAAGGATCAGCCATCCACAAATACTGATCTTTGGAAAGCCTGTACCATATCACAAATATGTATATAGTGTCATTATATGACAAAACGAGATATGATTTCATGATCCATATGCCTTATTTAAGAAACACATGCTATAGATGTAATGATAAAAAGGCTGCTCACTCTAAGACATTAATCACTAGTGCAAGATCCTTAGTCATTTTTCCTGACTCAACAGTACCAATACATACAGCCTCCTGATGACGGTCAAATTATACCCGTAAAAGTCATCAACATTGACCTTAAATCGAGATTAATAGTGTATATTTCATATTAAATCACTTGTTTATATTTATTATTTAATGTTAAGTGATTATTAATATGATATATGGTATTTAGCTATTTTTATTATTAAAGACCGATTTATTGTGCGATAATTGCTGATTTTGTAGATCGTGATAAATCGGGAAGATAAATATCGCGCAATCGAGAAATCTCAAGATAATGAAGAGGAAAATCGGAGCATTAATCAAAGGATAATTAGATCAGTTCAAAAGAATGCAGTGGGGAACAAGTCAGACGAAGAGACGCGTTTAACACGTGTAAAAAAGGGCTCGGTCGACCGAGCCTATCCATTCGGTCGACCGAGAGAGTCGGCTCGGTCACTTGAAGTTTATCCGGCAGAAATCGCGTGTATATCTTCTAGATCCTTCCTAGGTCGGCAAAAACCTCTATATAAGCAGCAACTACGAAATTTGTAAAAAGACACCAACACACACCTTAGACATACATACAATACCTTATATACCTTTGTGCCCTGGACCCGGGCTCAGCGCTAAATGAGTCATAAATGTCGGTCAATCGCTTAGACCTCCGTCCTCGCTTGGGTCAAAAAGGGCTAACCGAGTTGACAAGACCTTTATGTCTCACACTTATATGGGGGTAAGCATTCACTTAATTTACCGATGTGGGATATCACATTTCTCCCCCCTTATAGTGGGGCTGGCGTCCTCGCCAGACGGCCAAGACTGGTCTGGATCGCCCCTACGAGAGGTAACTAGAGGCCATCCTTACACCGTCTTCTTGTACGGGTGCAGCGCATAGTTCCGTCTCGATAGTCGGCTCGATACTATTCTCAGAACGCCCAGGACCCGGGCTGAAGGCTTAAATGAGTCATAAATATCCGGTCAATCGCTTAGACCGCCGTCCTCGCTTGGTCTAAAAGGGCTAACCCGAGTTGACAAGACCTTTATGTCTCACACTTATATGGGGGTGAGCATTCACTTAATTTACCGATGTGGGATATCACACTTTTTATCAATTACATTCATAGCTTTGGTACGTTACAATGTAGCTGTCCAGCAGTTTATTATGGCTGCAAATATGTAAGCCTTTAATTTTCTGTTGTTTTTATTTTCAGTAATTAATTCCCCATTTATGCTTTATCGTTTGAATTAGTTAATCATAGCTAGATGATGTAGATCTAGGCTATGACGTTAGGAATGTGGCGACTCCTTGTCTATGGGGATCCAATAACCTACGTCATACACTTAGTATTTATTCATGAATCTACTTGATTTAATTAATGCGTATCTATGTTAGTTTATATGAATACTGTGCGAATTACTGTTTAATCTGTTCTGTATGATGAACGCTGAGAGATATATTCTAAGATGTAATCTGGGGTTGAAATCGTTCGGGTGACCGAAAGGTGTCATTCGGTCGACCGAGGCCTTACACTCGGTCGACCGAGCCTGTTTCATCGATTATTTACCTTGCGTCTTTATGGTAGGTTTAGCCTAGTTGAATTTATTATCTCAAGTAGGTATGGCTATGGCTACGTTACTCGCTTAGTTTAATTAAAGCGCAAAAAGGAAATATCAATATAAAACTCTTAGGTAGGCTTATGAATTGCTCTTCACGGATGTTCAGCGTTATCTAGGTAGGTTTACATTTGAGAATTGCTAGCACCTGATTATACGTACGTCGTAGATTAGCATGAGACTATAACTTGGTAATTGCTAGTGGGACGAGAGCTTGAGTAATCGTTTAGAAATGCGCCTAACCATAGGAATGTTGCCTGAGGCGAGGTGTACGATTAATATCGGCATCCTTAGTGTCGTAAGCGTGCAAGTTATATGAGATGGATACCCAAAAGGTGAAGTCACGTAATGTAGCACAGTGATCTAGCAACCTAACCGGTGCTAAGTCAAGTTTAAGAGGATGACTCCCGTAGCCAATCTAAGATAGATACAAACGGATTGACAGTTAATAAGTTCAGTTTATTATATAAATTATCTAGGTCCAAACGATGAAGACTATATTTGGGGAGGTTAATTACGTTATTTGTGTAGTGTCGCGTCAAGTCCTTTACATTTTCTTGTCCTATGTTGGTCGTAGACCGCCTTTATGTCCTTGACATGTATAATTAATTGTTTATATATGAAATGACCCACAATTGGTTCCCTGTGGGATCGACCTTGATTCACTATAGCTATACAACGATGGGCCTAGTCCTCTTGCTAGTATTGGTTTATGGTGGTCAAGTATTTTATAACCTGATTGACCCCGATCACCTCCAACTTCTTACAGAAATCCAATAGCTTGAGGTTGTCATCTAGCCATTCCTCTTCATGATTGTTTGTGCTGGTTTCACCTCTTTTTCGGTGAACTCTAAAATGGCGTGTAATAGTTCCATGAGAAGCTTCAGCCTCTATGATCTTCCCATCGGGACATACCTAAAGATAAACATAGGAGGAAAAAATAAAACAGAGACAATTATTATACTAGTGCAAGAGTACTAGGTATATACAAGCACTGATGTCATCAATCCACTTGGCCCAATTAGCTTAAATATATGCATTCTCAGGAACAGATTGCAGACTCCAGGGCATTAACACGTTAAAGACCGTACATTTTATTTGAGTCTTAGCTACTGGCCTAACGAAATTCCATGAGCATCTGTTCAATAATCTTTCCACCTGAACAAAATCCTAAAGAAACAATAGCTAAATGAAGAGAATATTCTTTTCAGCCATATGAGGCAAATTAACACTTCAAATTAGAAACTACTTTAGATTAGGTTTAGCATCAACATTATTAGCAAAATCATTACATTTAATCCATATGAGCAGTAGGGGCTTCCATGTCCTTAAAACGCTGAAATTCAAACCCATAAAAGGGTGGCCTCAAAACCATTCATAAAGAAAAAGCCAACTGTTGAGAACCATAGAGGTTTCCTAATGGTACATGCTTTGAAGCAGAGTCCCGTAACATTTTACACCATTACAACAAGCTCTGTCACTACAAAATGGAAATGTAGTAGCTGCTGAAATCAAGATGCAAAGAAAGTACCAAATTTATCGGATAAATGACATACATGAAAATAATGCAAGAAAACAAACTACCTAATATCTCAACATATTAATATTTGAAGCGATGAAATCACAAAGTGAAGAGAAATTGTTTTAACCAAAATGACGACCAAAAGATAATTCTAAGAAACTAATAAGAAAACCAAAAACACAAGACAATGACACTGTAAGAAACGCCACAGGCTCAAAGACAGCACATTTTCTTCAATACTAAATAAGTGAATACATCAATATGCTCCCCAGTTATAATCCAAAACAGGGGAGCCATCATCAAGGACAACAAATTGTTGTACAACACAAAACCCATGTGTTCAACTTAAGATTAGTCACTATATGCTTAATGTAAACCATCTCAATAGTTATAGTCACCAAATTTGCAAAAGCCCATGATTAAGTTGTCTATGTAAAAGCATAATCTGTGGCTATGTACCCAACCGCACCACCAGAAATGATGATCAATGACAAGAATGTCAATTTTGTATGAAATCCACTTAATTATGATACCATATGTCAGTAAAGTGACTTAAACTCTACATTTGGTAGAACCAATCTGAAGACTCAGCTGTGTGATGGACAGCTGAGAAGTGTATTCAATTTTGTGCATCAGTAGGGTGGAGTCTACTGAGGCTTCTGTCAGCAGGGTAAATATCAGCAGGGTGATAGGCTGCTGAGTACTGGAATACAACAGGGTCCTACATCTGTTAATTCTGTTATGTGATAGCTATACAGTGTCATTAAAAGGAGGACACGTGTAAGGGTATTTATGGCAGATCAGACAAATATTCCTGACGGCTAGGGTTTAGGGATTTGTGCCTATAAATATAGTTGTTGTTGCATTGTCTGTGTGTTTTGAAATCTGTAAATTCAGTGCATAATAAAAAATCTCTTTTCTGCCCGTGGTTTTTTACCTCTCCCACTGAGGGGTTTTCCACGTTAAATCTGTGTTCTTCTTGTTTCTGTTTTCTCCTTTGATGGTTTACGGTTGATTGCTTCTGTTTCTGTTTCTTGCATCTGAAGTTATCTCCATCAGTTTCATAACAAGTGGTATCAGAGAAAGGTTCTGGAGAAAACAATCTGTATGAACAACTTCATCTTTACCAAGGCCTTCAGCAAGGTGGTAGGATCTATGAAAAAGTTGTGATCTTTAGCAAGAAAAGATGTCAGCAGTAAACGTGAAAGTCGATAAATTTACAGGAAGGAACATTTTTGGTCTGTGGCAAATCAAGATGCTTGCACTGTTGAAACAGCAGGGTTTGTGGAATCCTTTATCGACAAACCAAATCTGAGATCTGACATATTTCGCTGATCTGGAAGAGAAAGAACATTCAACCATCATGTTGTGCTTATCTGTTGATGTTATCACTGAGGTTGCTGAGGAAGACACAGCAGCCAGGTTGTGGAAGAAGCTTGAAAGCCTCAGTATATGACCAAGTCAGCGACCAACAAGTTGTTGTTGAAGCAGAGGTTGTTCGATCCGAAGATGCATGAAGGAAGTCCACTGAGGGAACATCTCGACCAGCTGAACACAATATTACTTGATTTAAGGAATATTGATGCTAAAATTAAAGATGAAGATGCAGCCCTAATCCTGTTGGTGTCATTACCGGCATCATATGAAAACTTTGTGCAGTCTTTCATAGTTGGAAAGGATCTGATAGCTTTGGAGGATGTGAGGTCCGCCTTACATGCCAGGAGCTTAGACACAAGGCTGCTTTGGGATGAGGCAGTCAAAGCTCTTTGGGCTAGTAGCTAGCAGGAATAGTGGAAAAGGATATGGACAGAAGAAGAAAAAGAAATCATGGTCCAAAGGTCCTAGGTCTACTGATGTCTGTAATTATTATAAGGAGCAATGACATTGGAACTCCAATTGTCCAAGGAAGAAGAAAGCAAAGAGGAAGGCAGTCAGCACGAAGAGCCTTGGCTACTAAGCAATCGATGAGGATCGGTTCTAGTTGCGAGGATTCTACACACCACAATGATGTGTGGATACTTGATTCTGGAGCATCCTACCATATTTGTCCAAACATGGAGTGGTTTTCTACTTATGAGCAGATGGATGGTGGTCAGACCTATATGGCCAACAGCAAGGGTTGCAAAGTTGTGGGAATTGGCTCAGTAAAGTTAAGGACAGAGGATGGTAAATTTTGTACACCGAAAGATGTAAGACATGTTCCACAGATGACCAAGAATTTGGTATCTCTTAGTCTCTTTGGGATGACAAGGGTTCAATTTCAAGGGTGAAGGTGGGCGGTGAATGTCTTCAAAGATTCGGATTGTAGTCCTCAAAGGGATCAAGAGGGAACCTTGTATATATTACAAGGATCTCATTGTATCTATGCTTCTCTTTGTTGCATCCTCGTTGATTCACTGATCTCAAGAGACTTCAGTTGTGGCACATGAGACTAGGTCACGAGAGGTGAAATGGGTATCTGATTCTTTCTTCAAAGAGTTTTCTTGGGGATATAAGGTCAAGAACTGGACTTTTGTGAACATTGTGTGTTTGGGAAATTGCATAAGTAAGTTCTCAGCAGAGGGTTGCATAACACAAAGGCATCACTTGATTATATCCATTCAGGCTTTGCTGGGGTCCATCAAAAGTTGAGTCATTGGGTGGTCACAGATATTTTGTGTCATTCATAGATGACTATTCAAGGATGACTTGGGTGGTGATGAAGAAGAAGAAAAGTGATGCATTCATGATGACGGTCAAATTATACCCGTAAAAGTCATCAACTTTGTCCTTAAATCGGGATTAATAATATATATTTTATGATAAATCACCTGTTTATATTGATTATTTCATGTTATGTGATTTATATTATATAATTTGGTATTTATCCATTTATAAGATATAATTTGGTATTTATCCGTTTATATTATATATTTTGGTATTTATCCATTTTTATTTAAATATGATTTATTTTAGGATAAATATTTATTTTGCATATCAAGATAATTTTTGGAGGATAAATACAAGTTGAAGAATTAAATTACAAGATAAATCCAAGATGCATTGAAGATAAATATCGGATAAGCACGAGAAGAGGAGTAAAGCATGACAAAAGCCGGCTAACCAATCAAAGAGTGGCGCCAACTTTGTGGTACACGCATAAAGGCGGGCGCATGACATTTTTTGGAGATCGGCCGGGAGTTATCTCTTATTTGTTTTGATATTTTGAAGTATATCTCTTAATTAGCTTGAACACCTATAAATAAAGGCATGTAGAACACGCCATGTACACCTTAGAAATACAATATTTCAATACTTTTATCAATATGGTTCGTTGTTTTCTTTATTTTATTTTATGTTCTTTCATTACGGAGTCGTTAGAATCTCCGGTTAGAGATCGTATCGAGGAGTGGGAATCACGCTCGTCTTCGAGGGTAATGTCTACTCTATTATGCAATCTTTATTCGTAGATCTAATTTATTTCGTTATGGAGTAGTCTTTTTGTGTATTGATTTCGTTATGTAGTTAATTATCGAACCCATGTTTATGTAGATCTGAGACGTAAAAGACGTTTCACGAGCAAATCTGGTTCAGATCTGAGCTTGTTGGTAGCGAGCCTATGTCTCATTGGTAGCAAGATCTGTGATGTTCTCGATTTGTCTGTGAACGGCTTTGACTACGTCAGGTTCTATGCTTTGTAATTTAAACGAGTAATTAAACTTGATCAACTTAATTATTTGTCATCGTAATTTAACATGAGACCCAAAAAGTGATTGTTATTTAGGACAGAGATTGAATCGGTGTCTAAGAAGTACGCCTAATCATAGGAATGTTGCTTAGATGAGGTTACGGTTTATACCGGCATCCCTAGTTTCATAATTGTGTCAGAAGTTATATGAGATGGAGACTAAAAATGTGAAGTCACGTAATGGAGACATGATGATCTAGATGGCCTAACTGGAGCTAGATCTATCTTAAGGGATGACTCCCGTAGTCAGAATAATTAATCTTAAATGTCTTGTTTTGTCTCGTCGTCAATCTACATAGCATGGGGGAGTAATTACTACTAGCGTTATCAATACCGTTTGTCAATTATTTATAAAACCTATAAAAACAAGTGTCTTAGTGTCGTTGTGTCTTTTGTTGGTTTTGTGTTTCTATTGTGTCAATTTTATCTCTGCGTTATTTGTTGGTCGTAGACCGCCTTTAATTTGCTTTTTAGTTTAATAAGTCATATTTCGCTTAAGCCGAGTCTCTGTGGGTTCGACCTCGACTCTATCTAACTATACTGCGATTGAACCTAGTTCTCTTGCTAGTGTGTTATTTAGGTATCGAGTATTTTTATTACTTGACCCGACATCAAGTTTTTGGCGCCGTTGCCGGGGACTCGTGTCATTAAATCAAATATAGCTTATTTTATTAAAAGTAAATTCGTAAATATTATGAATAGAGTCTGTTTTAGTTTCGTTATTTAGTCTAGTTAAAGGCCTAGCCTTTTAAGTCTTTAATTGTGTTATTGTTTTTTGTTATTTTATAGTACGCTACTCGCAAATCGAAGGAACCGCTTGAGCCATATAATCCTGAAATAGAGAAATTTGCAAGGCGAAATAGGAAGTTAGCTAGAGAACTAGCTAAACAAGGAGAAAAGGATCCAAATCTTGAGGAAAGCGAGCACGAATTGGAAGAAGGACATACAACCGATCATTCTGAGCATTCTGAATTTGAAGCAGAAATGGAAGGCATTCCGAACAATCCAAACCAGGTACCTAATCCTGAACAAGTTATCAATAATGCCAATAATGTTAATAATGCTAATAATGGAAACCAAGCCCTAGTTCAAGGAGCAAGGCGCACTTTGCAAAGTTATACAACACCTACTATTGAGCAATTCATTCCCGCTATCGTAGCACCGCAAAATGCTGCGGAAGTCAATCACCCTATGCCTAATGTAATTCAAATGGTGACAAACTATTCCACTTTTCATGGAGTCCAGAACGAGGATCCTGGTGTTCATGTGACAAATTTCTTGGAAATCGTAAACCTTTGTGAAGCGAATTAATCCCGGAGGGTAACATTAAATCTTAAGCTTTTCCTTTCACTTTGAAAGATTAAGCTAAGCAATGGCTTCTCTCTTTAGAGGCTGGATCTATCACTACTTGGGAACAATTGTTGCAAAAATTCATGAATAAGTATTTTCCCTTAGGAAAAACTTTTATGTTACGCCAAGATATCTTAGGATTTAAGGAACAACCACTGGGAGAGTTTTGATCAAGCTTGGGGCGTTTTAAGGAAGCTATGAGAAAGTGTCCTAATCATGATATCTCTCTTTGGCTTTTAATGCAAACTTTTACCATGGATTGAGAGAGACTGAGAAAATTAGAGTAGACGCCCCCAGCAATGGAGCGTTTGTTCTTTTATCTCCGAGGAGGCACAAGGAAAGATGGAGCAAATAGCGATGAATAGTCAATGGGAGGCAATGACATAGCTACTTGTGAAGATGGTCACGACATATTTGAGGATAGTGCATCTACCAAAATCCTAGAACAACTATGCATTATCAACAATAAGGTAGATGGAATGCAAGAGAGGATGGCAAGAGTAGTAGAAAAGAATTTGGAATCGAAGTGATTTCCCAAGGTGAGAATGCTGGTACTGAAGAAGCCAACTATATTGAGAAACAAGGAAATCAATGGGGAGGATATAAGCCTAACCATAACCATCCTGGATTCCGATATAGTGACCCCAATACAGGAGAAGGGCCTAAACCGCCTACTACTTATGTACCACAGCAAACTAAAACTTTTGGTTGGGGAGCGCAATAGAAAAAGCGAGTAATGTCATTCTCGACAATATGGGACAACTTTCAAAATCAATGGCTGATTTAGCCACTAACTTTAGCCAATATTGTCAGAAGACCGATGCTAAGGTGACCAATCAAGAATCCATAGTCCAGAATCTCACTCACCAAATAGGACAATTAGCTGAGCAAGACTCGACTAGACCTCCTGGAGGATTGCCAAGCACCACTGATAAGAATGCGATCATGACTAGAAGTGGGAAAGAAGTAACTCCACCATCTTTGAAAGAGAAAGAGAAATCCGTAGAGAGCAAGGATGGTGAGCCAAGCAAGGAAGCAAGTACTTCTAGGACCTTGCCTGAGCAAGAAACCAATAAGGAACCTGCTGGCCCTAGAGTTGAGCTTTACAATAACAAGTATCCTATTTTCACTGATGTCGATCCTTCAACCTTACCTTATCCACCACGCAAACCTAAGCCTAAGGTTGATGACAAGAGTTATAAGAAATTCATTGATATCTTTAGGAAGCTACACATCAATATACCTTTAGTTGAAGCACTTGCTGAGATGCCTGAGTACACCAAGTTCTTAAAAGAAGCTGTCTCTACTAAGAGGAAACTCCTAGATTTAGAGACCATTTGCCTAAATGAGGAGTGCTCAGCCATTCTTCAACATAAGCTACCCGCTAAGTGCAAGGATCCGGGAAGTTTTCTCATTCCCTGCACCATAGGTAACGTATGTTTGAACAAAGCCTCGTGTGATCTAGGAGCGAGTGTGAATCTGATGCCTCTATCCATTTTTCAAAAGCTAGGTATGAAAGACCTTAAGAAGACTTCAATTACTTTGCAATTAGCTGATTGTTCAGTTAAGGAACCTTGTGGAGTGGTTGAAGATGTGCTCGTAAGAGTTGAGAAGTTTGTGTTTCCTGTCGACTTTGTTGTGCTGGATATGAAAGCTAACTACGAAGTGCCCCTAATCTTAGGAAGACCTGTTATGGCCACTAGTAGGACGCTTATCGATGTTTACAAGGGAGAGTTAGTGTTAAGAGTTAATGGAGATGAAATAGCATTCAACGTGCTTGACACTATGAAGACACCTGATGATGAAGAGGATGCATGTTTCATGTCGGATTCTGTTGACAAGCTTGTCACTGATTTCCAACAATATGATGATATTAAGGATTTCCTCGAGGCTACCTTGGAATTAGAGGATGAAGTGCCATATGAAAAGAGCGAGGAAGAAAAAGTGATATGGCCTGGATGTAGTAGAGGAACCCCTAGACATGTTGAGGAGATGAAGTCTACCGAGGTCGAGAAATTCTACCATAGACCGACGTGGCATAAGTTCTTTGAACTTAAGCTAACTGGACAAAAGTTAAAGACCTCGCTAGAAGAACCTCCTACCAATCTGACATTGAAGCCTCTGCCTGCACATTTGAAGTATGTATTTCTTCAAGATGAGACTTTGCCGCTTATCATTTCTTCTGCCTTGACTGAAATACAAGAGGAAAAGCTGATGAGAGTGTTAAGAGAGTATCGCGGAGCATTTGGATGGACTATAGCTGACATCAAATGCATCAGTCCTAGTGTTTGCATGCATAAAATCTCCGTCGATCATGCAAATAAAGCGGTTGTACAACCCCAAAGAAGGTTGGCTCCCCAATTGAAGGACGTGGTTAGGGATGAAATTATTAAGATGTTAGAAATGGGAATCATCTTTTCTATCTCTGACAGTGAATGGGTTAGCCCGATCCACGTAGTTCCGAAGAAGGGAGGTTTGACTGTACAAGCCAATGAGTTAAACGAGTTGATTCCTGTTAGACTCATTACTGGTCATAGAGTGTGCATTGACTTTAGGAAGCTGAATGATGCTACTCGTAAGGATCACTTCCCTCTCCCCTTCATTGATCAAATGCTCGAGAGACTGAGCGGGCATGCGTTTTATTGCTTTCTTGATGGTTACTCGGGATATTATCAAATTCATATCTCACCCGAGGATCGTGAGAAGACCACTTTTACATGTCCATATGGAACATTTGCTTACAATAGAATGCCCTTTGGTTTGAGCAATGCACCAGCAACGTTTCAAAGATGCATGATTTCTCTGTTTGCTGATATGGTTGAAGATTTCCTAGAGATCTTTATGGATGATTTCTCCGTATTTGGAGATGATTTCGATTCATGTCTCACGCATCTAGCAAGAGTGTTGAAGGGATGCGAGGAGACGAATTGAATCTGGTGCTTAACTGGGAGAAATGTCATCTGATGGTTACTGAAGGTATAGTACTTGGCCATCGTATTTCAAAGAATGGTATAGAGGTGGATAGAGAGAAAGTAGAGGTGATTGAAAAACTGCCTCCACCAACCAATCTTAAGACTTTGCAAGGTTTTCTTGGCCACGCAGAATTCTATCGTCGTTTTGTGAAGGACTTTTCCTTAATCTCTAGACCTCTTACCGAGTTATTGGCCAATGATATGCCATTTGTGTTCACTAATGAGTGCATGAAAGCTTTCAATAAGCTAAAGAGCATGCTTATTACTGCACCCGTTTTGATTGCGCCTGATTGGAATCTACCTTTTGAGTTGATGTGCCATGCAAGCGATACTGCTGTAGGTGCTGCCTTAGGACAAAGAAAAGACAAGATCTTTAGGCCCATCTACTATGCTAGTCGAACTTTAAATTCTGCTCAAAGGAACTATGCAACTACTGAGAAAGAACTTCTAGCTGTCATCTTTGCGTTTGACAAGTTTAGATCTTATCTAGTAGGATCTAAAGTCACTGTTTGGACTGACCATGTAGCTTTGAAGTATCTTTTAGCCAAACAAGATTCCAAGCCAAGGTTATTGAGATGGATTCTACTATTGCAAGAATTTGATGTAGAAATACGCGATAAGAAAGGATCTGAGAATTTGGTTGCGGATCATCTTTCCCGTCTACAATTAGAGGATAATGAGCCAATGACCGAGATTGGAGAAACATTTCCTGATGAACAATTATTCTCCATCATAGCCATACATGGAAAGGATGATTGCGCTGCAGTATCTTCGCGTGTTGAGGTTGTGAAGGAGAATAAACAACCATGGTTTAAAGACTTTGTGAATTATCTATCCGCGAAATACTTGCCACCAAATCTCGACCCCCAAGAAAGAAAGAAATTCTTTAAGGATCTTAGGCACTATTATTAGGAAGAGCCCTATCTTTTTAAGCCAGGATCCGACAATGTCTTTAGGAGATGTGTGCCGAAAGAGGAAATTTATGATATCCTTAGACATTTCCACGCTTATGAGGCCGGAGGACATTATGGAGGAGACAAGACTGCTGCGAAATGGCCTACCTTGTTCAAAGATGTGCATCAATATGCTAGATCTTGTCATTCATGCCAAATGACTGGAAATATCTCGAGAAGAAATGAAATTCCGCTAAAGAATATCCTAGAGGTGGAACTCTTTGATGTTTGGGGTATTGATTTTGTGGGACCCATTACTTCGTCTTTGTCCAACCGCTATATCTTAGTGGCAGTCGACTACGTGTCCAAATGGGTTGAGGCCATAGCTTCGCCTACCAATGATGCGAAAGTTGTTTTGAAGTTCTTAAAGAAAAATATTTTTACACGGTTTGGAACCCCTTGTGCCATTATTAGTGATAATGGAAGCCATTTTTGCAATAGGCCGTTTGAAAAGTTGATGCTTAAGTACGGGGTTAGACACAAGTTAGCTACTGCTTATCACCCTCAAACAAGTGGACAAGTTGAGGTTACAAATCGAGAAATAAAGCGCATTTTGGAGAAAACTGTGAATACGACTAGAAAAGATTGGTCGTTGAGTTTAGATGATGCTTTATGGGCTTATAGGACTGCTTATAAGACGACTATTGGTATGTCCCCTTATAAGATTGTTTTTGGTAAAGCATGTCATCTACCGGTTGAACTTGAACACCGTGCCATGTGGGCTACGCATATGCTGAATTTTGATGAGAGTTTAGCTGGAGAAAGAAGGTTGTTAGAGTTGACTCGCCTAGAGGAGTTTCGTCTGGAAGCTTATGAGAATGCACAAATATTTAAGGAGCGCACAAAGAAATTTCATGATAAGAAGATATTGGATCGCACTTTTAAGGAAGGCGATATGGTTCTTCTTCACAATTCGCGCTTGAGACTCTTTCCTGGCAAGTTAAAATCACGATGGTATGGCCCTTATAGAGTGAGTAAGGTTTTCCCTTCTGGAGCTGTTGAATTATTAAACCTTAAAGACCAATCCACTTTTGTGGTTAATGGACACCATGTGAAACATTACATGGGTCTTGGTCAAGGTAAGAAGGAGGAAGTCTTCACTCTTGAAGATCCCACCTATACTTAAACCATCGTTGAGCTGAGTCGAGCTGACGACTATAAACTCAGAACTATTTCTTGAAAACTATCTTTTGTTTTTGTTTTGTTTGAATAAAGTAGCATGAGACTGTTAAGGTTTTTTTTCATCTCGCCATGTTCCGATTCTAAGTTCGGAATAAACGAGGTTTTTTCCTTGATAGCGACATGTGAGTTTTGTAGTTTTAACTCTTTGGTTTTCCGTGTCTACGGTTGTATGAAATAAAGTGGCTTAAATTGTTTTTAGATATTCTATATCTAATTACTGCCACCTTATTTTATAACTTCCATTGACATGTTATTAACGGTTTCGTGGAGTTTCTGTTTGGTTTGGACTTCCATTGACAGGGTTTTGTTTGCTTCTCCACGACGTGCTTGGTCTACCACTACATTCTGCATCTACTTGAGAGCCGTTTCCAGAGCTAAGTCTTTTTCTTAAAATCTCATTTTTCATTGTCATTGAGGGCAATGCCAAGTTTAAGTGGGGGGTAGGAGACTTAGCCATGATGTGTTATAATTGAAAAATTGAATGGAACGGTGAAATGAAAAAACGAAATTTTTTGAACAAATGCCAAATTTATTATCTCGTACCCTTAGAATTGTGAGTTATTATACATAGAAATGATAGGGAAGGAACCAAGTTGCATGATTACGTGATCATTTTATACTTATGTAAATATAAATTTAAGGATATTCATGCCAACTAGTGCAAGTAGTTATTTATTATTTGCTTACTCTAGTTGAATCGACGAATTCCGCACAAATCATAATAACTGAGAAGAATTATGTGTACATTGCGTAGATGATTGGTTATGCAGACCTTGAGTCGATATTTATCTGCTGATGTATTCTTATCTTCTAGCCATCAAAGCGGAATAATAAGCTTGAGATTTATCTGTGTTTTAACGAAATGTTAAACACTGGGCTTGTAGTAACATTACCAAAGTAGCTTCGCGCTTGTGGTAATATTCAATGCTTCCACTAATCCGTGAGAGAGGGATTCTTGCAATGCATACTTTACTTTTAAAGCAAGTTTCTTTCTTGAGAGGTGTTAAAGCTTGAAAGTACGGAAATGCGAAAAAATTCAAATTTTTAAGAGGCTTGAGTATTTTTCTCGGTCTCAAAGTCCAAAAACCTTATGGATGACGCTCTTGCTTATTGCACCATGTCTTTACCCATTGCGAGGCTTAAGGAGTAGGAATGCTGATGTTGGTAGGTTAAGACTTCGAAGTTAGCATAAACTTTAATCTTGCCACGAATAGATAAAACTAAATGCACATGCACACGTCACTTCGATTCATGACGGGTAGTGAATAATGGGTGCCTTATGAGCATAAGTGGTATGAGTTGACTCGAGTTACCTGTATAAATATGATTTGACCACGGAAAATGTGTCTTGGGGAATGACTTATTAATGCTTTGTTCGGGACGATCAAAGTCTAAGTGGGGGGTAGTTGATGACAGTCAAATTATACCCGTAAAAGTCTTCAACTTTGTCCTTAAATCGGGATTAATAATATATATTTTATGATAAATCACCTATTTATATTGATTATTTAATGTTATGTGATTTATATTATATAATTTGGTATTTATCCATTTATAAGATATAATTTGGTATTTATCCGTTTATATTATATATTTTGGTATTTATCCATTTTTATTTAAATATGATTTATTTTGGGATAAATATTTATTTTGCAGATAAAGATAATTTTTGGAGGATAAATACAATTGGAAGAATTAAATTACAAGATAAATCCAAGATGCATTGAAGATAAATATCGGATAAGCACGAGAAGAGGAGTAAAGCATGACAAAAGCCGGCTAACCAATCAAAGAGTGGCGCCAATTTTTTGGTACACGCATAAAGGGGGGCGCATAACATTTTTTGGAGATCGGCCGGGAGTTATCTCTTATTTGTTTTGATATTTTGAAGTATATCGCTTAATTAACTTGAACACCTATAAATAAAGGCATGTAGAGCACGCCATGTACACCTTAGAAATACAATATTTCAATACTTTTATCAATATAGTTCGTTGTTTTCTTTATTTTATTTTATGTTCTTTCATTACGGAGTCGTTAGAATCTCCGGTTAGAGATCGTATCGAGGAGTGGGAATCACGCTCGTCTTCGAGGGTAATGTCTACTTTATTATGCAATCTTTATTCGTAGATCTAATTTATTTCGTTTTGGAGTAGGCTTTTTGTGTATTGATTTCGTTATGTAGTTAATTATCGAACCCATGTTTATGTAGATCTGAGATGTAAAAGACGTTTCACGAGCAAATCTGGTTTAGATCTGAGCTTGTTGGTAGAGAGCATATGTCTCGTTGGTAGTAAGATCTGTGATGTTCTCGATTTGTCTGTGAACGGCTTTGACTACGTCAGGTTCTCTGCTTTGTAATTTAAACGAGTAATTAAACTTGATCAACTTAATTATTTGTCATCGTAATTTAACATGAGACCCAAAAAGTGATTGTTATTTAGGACAGAGATTGAATCGGTGTCTAAGAAGTACGCTTAATCATAGGAATGTTTCTTAGATGAGGTTACGGTTTATACCAGCATCCCTAGTTTCGTAATTGTGTCAGAAGTTAGATGAGATGGAGACTAAAAATTTGAAGTCACGTAATGGAGACACGATGATCTAGATGACCTAACCGGAGCAAGATCTATCTTAGGGGATGACTCCCGTAGTCAGAATAATTAATCTTAAATGTCTTCTTTTGTCTCGTCGTCAATCTACATAGCATGGGGGAGTAATTACTACTAGCGTTATCAATACCGTTTGTCAATTATTTATAAAACCTATAAAAACAAGTGTCTTAGTGTCGTTGTGTCTTTTGTTGGTTTTGTGTTTTTATTGTGTCAATTTTATCTCTGCGTTATTTGTTGGTCGTAGACCGCCTTTAATTTGCTTTTTAGTTTAATAAGTCGTATTTCGTTTAAGCCGAGTCTCTGTGGGATCGACCTCGACTCTATCTAACTATACTGCGATTGAACCTAGTTCTCTTGCTAGTGTGTTATTTATGTATCGAGTATTTTTATTACTTGACCCGACATCAATTCTGTAACTTCAAGCAGTGGAAGGCCCTAGTGGAGAATTAGTTGGGCAATCAAGAAGCTCCGTACAGATAATGGTCTGGAATTCTGCTGGACGGATTTTGATTCATTTTGTGCAGCTGAGGGTATTTTCAGACATCATACTGTAAGGAATACAGCTCAGCAGAATGGTGTAGCTGAAAGGATGAATCAAACTCAACTAGAGAGGGCAAGATGTATGCTTTCTGTTTAGGGTATATTTTACTATATTTTCGGGCTTAATCCCTAAACAATTTACCTTGTTTTTAAAGTAAATAAATGAGACAAGCATGTTTTTAACCAATAAATTCATATAATGTTCATTGAGGGGTTATAATTTAATTATGAGGAAATATTGGGATTAAATGTTATTTTGTTACACATTTTATTATTATTATTACTCGATGACTTGGTGTAACAATAATTTCACAGAAAATAAAGAAATGCAAGGGGATATTATTTATTGAGAAGATTTATGTCATTCAATCAAGGATTTCAAAATAAAGAAGAAAATCGGATCAGCATTTGAAGAATAAATCAGATCAGAGCGAAAGAGTGGAGTGGGGAACACGGTATACGAAGCACACAGTGTGAACGCGCTCAAGTGGTACGCCTTTCGATCGACCGAGCCATGCTATTCGATCGACCGAGCCTGGACGCTCGGTCTACCGAGGTCGCAGAAATTAATCCGACGCGCTTTTAGATCCTTCCCTATGTCGGCCACAAACTCCTATATAAGCAAAGATCCATTCGAGCGAGAAATGGACATCCGTAAACATCGAAAATTAGTATAGCAACTAGCAATAAATTAGATTCAAAGATAGTCTTTCTTTTATTTTTCTTTCAATTTCAATTCAGCAAATAAGGATGTTTTTGAAGAAGATGAGTGGCTAAAGCCCGAGGCTAGAACCACCAATGTGAAGCCACCATCACGGAATAAACAAGGATTTTTGCATTTATTCGTTTCTAGTAAGTTTCGGTTCTTCCTTCATGTTTTGAATTGTTTATGTGCAATGTGTATGACTATACTTGTGTTGCATCTTGATTGAATTTAGACATACGATAGTTGATAAATTCATAGATTGCCGTGAAGGAGAGTGATAATATTTCTTCTAACAAGCGAAAGTTGAGGGAGAATATTGTTAGATTAGGATTTCATATCCATATCTTTGTTCCGTAAATTCGTTAGTTGCATCGAGAGGTGGACTAGTTAACGGTGTTAAATCGAGAGAGGAAACGCCTTTTTAGTAGATAATAATCCAAGGCTCGCAAACGAATGTGCGTCTTTCTTGTTAATTTCGGTGGGGTGGTGGATCAACGGTGCTTCTCTAGATGTTTAATTATAATTGTTACGGAAAGATTTGTTACGTGCTAGTTTTTATTTTCAATTTTCAAACTCTTTGTTTTATTGTTTTTAATCCAAGATCGTAGTCATCAACCTTACAAAAGAGATCGAAAGCAAAAACACTATTTTCGCATACAAGTCCTGCGGATACGACCGGTTTCATCACTATAGTCGCGAACCTTCGCACTTGGGGTTGACATCGGTTTTATTTATTATATTTTATCACTGCTTTGCATAAAACCGCAAACAAGTTTTTGGCGCCGTTGCCGGGGACTTGGCACGGAAAGTTTTCGTTTTTCAGTCTCTTTAATTTCTGGACGGTCGTTAATTCCGGTGCGTACTAATCTTTAAAAAAAAAAAAAAAAGAAATTCAGTTCGGTCGACCGAACCTGACCTCTCGGTCGACCGAGAGTTATTTTATTTTATTTTTTTCTTTTCTCTGTTTCTGTTCTGTGATAGTCTTACAGTATTCTGTTCTGTTTTATTTGCGTTTTTCGAACCTGTTTCGAGTCTGTTTTAGTTTAGTTTTTAGTTGTTGAGTCTAATTTAAGGATTATACTTAATTTAAAAAAATAAAAATAAAGAATAAATAAATAAATAAATAAAATTTATTTTGACCCGAACATTTGGTTCGAACGTGGTTTATGCAAACTCGAACTCACGGGGGACCACTTTTATATAACCCGGAGCTAGAGCGAACCATCGTTCGACCGATAGACGTTGGCTCGACTCGCCGGATCGACGGACGAGGCAAACGATCCTGAAGAATACGTTGAGGAAGAAGCCCAAGTTGAGGAAATGGCGAGATCAAAGGACATTGGCGAGACTATGCCATGCCGTCTCATCGTGAAAGTAATCCTGCGATCGTGATTCCTGAAATCACGGTGATAATTCGAACTCAAAACTTCTTTAATCAACTTGGTGAGAGGTTCCACATTCCATGGCTTTCCACCGAGGACCCACACGATCACATTCACTCATTTCTAGAATCGCACGGGACTACTTTAATCAAAGGGGTCACCGAGGGGCGCCCGAGGATGAAACTTTTCCCTTCTCACTTTGAAGGGAGCTTAAAGAATGGTATAAATCTTTACCGATCGACTCCATTACTTCGTGGGAGGAGTTGGAGAAAGAATTTCGATCCAAGATTACTTTCCACCGCAAAGACGGCTCATCTTCCGAATCAGATATTCACTTTTGTGCAAGCGAGAGGAATCGCTTTTGCGATGCATGGAAACGATTTAAGTCCCTCTTGAGAAAGTGCCAAAGATGGGGTGGATAAACAAAGATTGGTCAACACTTTCTATAGTGGTTTGGTGAATTGACTAAGGAATGGTGAATAGTTCTCACTGGAGGTGCATTTCGAGAAAGACACACGAAGAGGATGGTCGTTGTTTGAAGATATTGCAAAGTATAATTATGCCCCTACCTATAAAGGTGCATCCAATCAGAAGAGCTCGACTCTGTGGAAGTATGAGGTAGATGAGACCACACTTCTAAAGGCTCGATTAGCCGCACTACTGTAAGAAAGTGGCGGCAATGAATGTTCAAAGTCTTGTATGTGACAACCGCCATGGCCAAGGCCATCGCGATGCATCATGCCGGCTTGACCCGATCTCTCAGTCAAAGTGTGCAAAACAATGTTGTTTGCCAAAATTGCGATACTATTGGGCACACATTCCATCAATGTCCTCTGTTCTTTGCATTGGATGAGGTGAATGCATTGATTCTCAAAATTATCGACCTTTGGGTCGAATCGAACACTCAAGGGTTTAATTATCGAGTGACCCTTCTAGGGTAGCAAATCCCCATCGATCGCCAGGCCCCTAGACCTAATCTGAGCAATTTTCAATCAACTCTCGACCGGCATGGAACAATAATCCACCGGTCAATCAAAATCAAAATCGAATCAATCATTTTGAGATCTTAGAACAAAAGTTGAGTGAGCAAGTCACGGCCAACACTCGATTGGCAAATGCATTGAGTACTTTGACCGATCTGATGAGGAATTTAGAGGTGCAAATATGACAGATTTCGGGCAGCAAGCAAGTCGACCTCAAGGTCAGCTGCCGAGTTTTACTGAGAAGAACCCCCGAGGGGTTAACGTGGTCCAGAATGACCAGAATACTTGCACCGATCTGGCTGCACCAAGGAACTATGGTCAAGATGAGTTGAATGTTGTAAATCGAGGAGTGGGAAAGCGGTTGGCGGTCAGGCCAACCAGGGGAAACGAATAGCCCCTCCCCTGCGAGCGAGAGAGAGGGGAGAGGAAGATCTTCTTTCTCCTCGAGGAAGGATTTGGGACCATTTGTTGAGCCAAGTGAAAAAGGAAATTGAAAGAAATGTGAGAGTTGAGAATATCTTTAAAAGAAGTCGGATTCTAAGTTAAGTTAGGAAGCATGTGAGGTGGAAAGATAGGGAAGACAAAGCAATTAATCATAAGACAAAGAAAGAAGACCTTCACTGAGGAGGACTTTGGCCGATCTCCTTACCCACCTAGCAAGAACAAGTTTGTCATTAACAGATTGATAATGAGTATAAGAAGGTTATCGATTTGCTCAAGAATACCGAGGCAAACATTCCATTAGTTGATCTTTTGGTAGGGATGCCAAAGTATACAAAGTTTATAAAGGACGCAGTGAGTTGAAGAAGAAGCTTCAAGAGCTCGAGCACATAGTGTTGAATGAAGAATGCCCGCAATCGGCCGGACTAAACTTCCTGTGAAGTGTCCTGACCCTGGTAAATTCATGATTTCGTGTACTATCGGGAACAGGGACTTCCACAATGTTTTATGCGATTCGGGATCATCAGTCAATCTGATGTCTACTTCAATCTTCCAATCTCTTGGATTGGATCAATCTATTACTCTTAGACCCATTTCTCTTCAACTTGCAGATAGAAGTGTGAAGTATGCAAGGGGAATTGTAGAAGATGTGTTGGTCAAGGTTGAGAACTTCATATACCCAGCTGATTGGGTAATCATGGACATGACCAATGATGAGAAAACCCCCTTGATCCTTGGAAGACCTTTTCTTGCAACCGCCCGTGCCTTACTAGATTCTTATAGCGGCGAGATAACCCTACATTTGGAGGATGAGAGTGTAAAGTTCAATGTGGGCAATGCAGTGAAGCACGCATCCAGTGACACTTGTTTAGCTATTGAGGACGATTTCACTGATGAGTATGATGAACAAGTGTTCATGGGCAGTTGGGATGAGGAAGAATTCAATAAACAATCTGCAACTTGGGTGATGAGGAGTGGAAGAATTTTTAGAAGAGATTGAGAAGGAGGAAAAGGAAAGTTCGATTACAGGAGACGGTAAGAAAGAAAATGAGGAAGAGGCATGGTGACATGGCCGATTTGCAAAAAGGGATGAAACCCCTGTCTTCCGGGAGGCCATGATGCTTCAGAGCCCTTATGATAAGCTTGGAGATCCGGAGCTTAAGGGCGATAAATTAAGACCAAGTGTGGAGGAGCCACCGTCGATTTAGTGTTGAAACCCTTGCCTCAACACTTGAAATACATTTTTCGAGAGGACGGTGATAAGCTCCCTTTGATTATTTCATCTAAGTTAGAACCAAAGGAGGAAGAAAAGCTTATCAAAGTGTCTGCAAGATAATATCCTCGCCTTTGGTTGGCAAGTGGGAGATATCAAGGGATAAGCCCCGATATCTGTATGCACAAGATCGGGGATGTTGAGGATCGAAGAAAGTGCGACAGACCTCGGAGAAGGCTAAACCCTCACATGCACGGAGAGGTCGTTAAGAAGGAAATCATCAAATTGCTTGACATGGGTATCATCTACCCAATAGCCGATAGTGAATGGGTGAGCCCCACTCAGGTGGTACCAAAGAAAGGAGGGATCACCATCGAGAAGAATGAAAAGGGGAAGAGATTGCCCTACAAAGCAAGTCACTTGAGCACTGAGTTTGCATCGATTATGAAGACTAAATGAGGTAACTCTAAAAGACCACTTCCCTTGCCATTCATTGACCAGCTCCTTGAGAGGCTTAGTGGCAAGCAATTTTATTGTTTTCTGGATGGCTATTCAGGATACTTTCAGATATCTATCGACCCCACTGATCAAGAAAAGACTACCTTCACCTGTCCCTCCGGCACCTTCGCTTACCGAAGAATGCCATTTGGTCTCTGCAACGCACCGGCTACATTTCAAAGATGTATGCTGGCTATCTTTGATGGTTTAGTGGAGAAGGTGATGGAGATTTTTATGGATGAATTCTCTGTGTTCGGGGACAGTTTCGACCACTGTTTACACAATATTGATAAAGTTTTGTCCCGGTGCATAGAGAAGGACTTAGTCTTAAATTGGGAGAAGTGCCACCTGATGGTGGAAGAGGGAATTGTTCTGGGACACAAGGTGTCCAAAGAAGGTATTGAGGTCGACAAAGCGAAGGTAGAAGCTATTGAAAAAATGACATACCCCAAAAATGCAAGAGAAGTAAGAGGATTCTTGGGTCATGTCGGCTTCTATAGGCGATTCATCAAAGACTTTTCTAAAATAGCCAAGTGTCTCGGATTTTATGCTCAGCAAAATATAACAAGTAATAAATAAATCCGGTTTACCCCAAGTGCAGGGATCGTAGTATAGAGGTTAATACCGGAGTCGATCCACAGGGAATCGAGGTTGGTCTAGTTCTTAATTTTTCTAAAAGTGTCACGAGAAATAAAAACTAAAAGCGAAAACAACAAAAGTAAATCGACATGTAAGATCAAAGATCTAAAGCCGGGAAGGATGATTACGAGCCGAACTAACTAAGTTAATTCTAATCTATAGACTAAGAAGACAATAAAAATTGCTACGATGATGACAAAACAAGACAAAGACAACGATTTCTTTTCAATTAATTTAACAACGAACAAGCAATGATCCACCGATTCCCGCAACCCTCAATTTCGACTCTAGATTATCTTGTGGTGATTTAACGAAAATTGTGATTCACCTATCGAAGGTATGAACTCCTAATCTCTTAGAAAAGTTCGTCTATCAATCTTTTATCTTTCGATTTTAAAGATTAACGCTTTCATAACAGAGGTGTGAAATCTCTCAATTTCGCAATATCTAGACATTCAACCTAACAACTCTCGTTAATTAGATTAAAAATCCAATCTTTACTACGGTGATCTAAGTTTAACTACGACTCTCGTCAAACGTTAAACATCAAAAATGCACCGATCTCTCGATATAATTGCATAAAAACGAATAAAGCATAATAAAGATACAACTTTTATTAAAACTTACAAAACAATCCAAAAGTCGAGATCGAGATGCTGCTAAGAATCGGTTTCACAAGGCTTGTTCCAACGTGCTTTAGCCTCTCATCATCATTTGATTGCTTAAAATCCTTTTTTTTTTTGAGGTTGTATTCTTCGGAAATAACAACTATAGCAACGACGATCTTTTGATAACTGTCCAGTATTACAACGGTACCTCGGCTATTATTCTTTTAATGGCATAATGCCTACTATATATATACTACTAATTAGGAAATATATATATATAGATATATATATAGTTAGCTAGATATATATATATATAAGTACTACAACTAATATATAGATATATATGTATGCGTGTAAGTACATATATATGTATATATAGATAGTTATATAAATATATATGTATATATATAGATAGATATATATATATATATATATAGCTATATAGTTAGATAGTTAGTTTATATATATATATATATATATATACACTATAAATAAAACAAAAATAAAATGAAAACAAGAAAGAAAAGGAAATTATACATATATATATATATTACTATTACAAACAAGAAAGAAGAAAAATGGCCAGAAGCAGGGGCAGCTGCTTTTGTGATCTATTCAGCCTATTTATAGAAAATTTACCAATGCCGGATCGATCCGGGAAAAGGGCCGGATCGATCCGGTGTAATCATTGCAAATCCTAACTGATTCTATCAAGATCTTCGGATGATTTGACATATATTGGATTAAACCTTCTAAAATTCATATCTTGAGTTGTAGACCTCCAAAAATTGCAAACGAAATGCCAAAATTACGGTCTCGAGAAACTCTACAACTTTCATGAAGGACTTTTCTTCAGAAAACGTCTTCTTGAGTACCTCGTGTTCCTCCGAGCGTTTTGCGACATTTTTTACGAAATTGAATCAATTAGCCACTTGACCACCATTTGAGTTATAGAAGTCCGATTGACTTGATTCAATATCCATTGGAAAGCTTTCTTGAAGATATACAACTTTTATTAAGGAAACTTCTTCAGAAAATGTCGTTTTGATGAGCCATTTCCATTACGTGTCGTTTTACGACATTTTACTGATATGAATCGATTAGCCACTTGGTCATAACTTGAGTTGTAGAACTCCAATTGACGTGATTCAAAGTGCGTTGGAAAGCTTATGTGAAGATCTACAACTTTCATTAAGAAGTCATCCCCTGAAAATGCCTCTATGCTGGGTCAAATCTCCGTCGAAAATATGTAACGATTCAAGTACTTAGGAAAAACGACCCTTTTGAACTCGTAAGCTTGTGGCACCTTCTTCTAACCCTCTAAACACATCTTTTAGACTCAAAACATGTCGTTACGTGGAATCTTGGTCAATGTATAATCCTGCAATGAACCACCAAAATACCAAACGTAAATCCGACACGACACTCCGGTTACTAAACCGGTACAAAAACTAGTAAAAACACGATAAAAAATACGATATTTTATATAAGACTTACTATTTATATAATTAGATAAAACCTATAAATTAATGACTTGATTTGATACATAAATGCTCAAAATGGTATCAAAAGTGGGGTGAAATGTTATAATAATAACAGTGAATTTTTCCGTCATCACAAACCCCCCACTTAGCTTTTGGTCGTCCTCGAGCAAAACAAGTGATAAAACAAAATGAATGAGGACAAAATTCACTTAAAAGATAAGATATAAGGGACAACCAGATAATACAACCGATCGAATCATAACCACACGTTAACCTTAATATATATGTATAACAGAGTGTGTGTGTGACAAGCCTTTTCAATTTCCACTATCCTCTCTTGAATAATTCAAGCAATACACACAAATATCCATTCAGACAGTCCTAATGACTTTCCTAGGTAAAGGCAGTAACAGTTCCACACAAAGTCCTCTCGTGTACTTATTAGGATAATCCCTAAAGCATATCATTCAGTTTATACTGGGGATAGTCAGAAGATAACTAAGTTTTCAACCAACTTTAACCAAATTGTCAATTTTTTTTCACATGTGTAGCATATGCCTTCATTCCCAGCAATAGGAAGTTTCGTGATAACACCCTAGCTGGACTTCTATCATCAGGCAGTCGGGAGCTTTTAAACCTCATAGTGGTATAGGACGTTTCGTGATAACGCCCTACCGCACTCAAATCATTGGTAGCTACAACCGACATATATATAGTTCATCTTAATTTGGTATTTTTCTTTTTATTCCACTTAACTTATATCCTTTCTATCACATTCAAACCTTCAGATATTCACAGTACACGTTCAAAAGTTAGGTACTAAGTTACTGCAACTATCTCTAGAATAACCACTAGGATACTGAATGGATACAGTTTAAAATTTTCGCTTCAATATCAAAGGCTTACGTGAACAATCAATTCATGTTACACAAATAAATTAGGGGTTAAAATGTACTTACGGTTCAAATTAGTTATACATATCAAATTGATCATTATATCTTCAAATCCATGAAATATATACCTTATACAATTCATTATATTCAACTCATTTATGCTCGAAAAGATCCAAAACTAAGAGTTTAAACACTTCTCGCCATTTCTAAACCAACCGGACTCTACCCCCACTTACGATTTTGCATTATTCTCGAGTGTAAATGAGATAGAGAGGAAGACTTAGCTTATAAACCAGCAGAAAGATGCTATCGAATCCGAATCGAATAATGACCATGAGAAAGCACGATCCGAATCCCTATACCAAAACAAAAAACAACCAACACAAAGCAAACACGGGACATGGTCCTCGTGCCAAAACATCGAATAGGGATATGGGAATAATAAGAAAATGGCCCTGTCACGTCAGAAAATTCGATAGGCAATATATATATGGTCACTCTCATAAAAGCTTTAGATGGAAAAATAACCCACACGGGTAAAGCACAGAACATCTAAGCATATATGTATCATAGAGAATATCACATGAGCAAATATCATAGTCAAGTCATAAATTCATGTTGGAAACAGAGTAGATCATAAAATGAAATGTGTGAAAGAGTATTGGGTCTTTTATACCCAAATCCTCAAGGGTTCAACAACCTAAGTCTGAGAAATGATGTATTTGAACGTTTTCTGTGTACTCCCTCGGGATTTTCGGATAACCACCTAATCGTTCCCTCTTTAAAAGAGATTCAAACATTCATCCTGATACTTGGTTGTGCTACGTGTTCAACTTCTATCACAAATTCTACATTTCATTAAGACTAATCTTTATCCAAATTATTTATTATTATTATTATTATTATTATTACTATTATCGGGCTGCCTCCCGGTAGCGCTTTTGTTTAACGTCGTTTGCTCGACAATCGTGCAACTCAACCTGGATCAGGCCACTTCACCTTCCTCCCAGCCACTACATCGTGTAAGCTCTGATCATTGGTGTGGCTGCAGAAACAGCATCTAACACATGGGGTCAAGTTTCTGATTCCTTTCCAAACACTTTTAATCCTCCCCATTGTAGACTTCTTCTTCTTCAGTTTTCTCTTCAACTGTGCCTCCCTTTTAAGTTCTTCCATATCCCAACTACCAGCCATAACTTCCTCTAATGAACTACTGCCGTCATCCTCAGAAAACAAGTCAGGTGAAAATTCGTCAAACTCAGTGACTTCAGTCATACCACACCCGAGGATGTCGAGGAAATGAACAATCAAAGGTTTCTCTTTGGTTTGTCCAATATAATGCTTGCACCTTTGACCATTCACTCTGAACGGCTGGTCACCATGACCTCTTAGTTCTAAAACTCCTCCAGGAATGATTTGCAGAATTTCAAAGGGGCCGGACCAACGCGTCCTCAACTTTCCAGGAAACAGATGCAACCTGGAATTATAAAGTAAGACTTGCTCCCCAACTTGAAATTCTCGCTTCTTGATTTTAGCATCATGAAGGAGTTTCATTCTGTCCTTGCTAATCCTTGCACTCTCGTAGGCTTGGAGTCTAAACTCATCTAACTCATGCAACTGCAGCAGCCGATATTCACCACATGATTGGGTATCGAAGTTTAAGAACTTAGTAGCCCAATACGCCTTATGCTCCAACTCAACTGGTAAGTGGCATGGTTTTCCATATACCATCTGATAGGGTGATATACCCATGGGGGTCTTATAGGCAGTTCGATATGCCCATAGTACATCATCCAACTTGAGGCTCCAATCCTTTCTATGACTGTTTACAACTTTTTCCAAGATCTTCTTTAAACTCTGATTGCTTCTCTCGACCTGGCCACTAGTCATAGGATGATATGGTGTGCCAATTTTATGCCGAACACCATATTTCTCAAGGACTTTCTCTAGTGGTCGGTTGCAGAAGTGTGTTCCCTCATCACTAATTAAAGCACGGGGACATCCAAATCTCACAAAGATATTTTTCTTAAGAAAGCTCATGACCGTTTTGTGGTCATTGCGAAAAGTGGCTTGAGCCTCCACCCATTTTGACACATAGTCAACGCAGACTAAGATGTATTGGTTTCCACAGGAAGATGGAAACGGACCCATAAAATCAATACCCCATACATCAAAGACCTCACATTCTAAAATGGGTTTTAATGGCATGTCAAAACGCCTAGTTAGAGTACCGGTTCGTTGGCACCTATCACAAGCCTTGCAGAAGGCTTCAATCCTTGAAGATCGTGGGGCCAATAAACCGGATTGAAAAGATTTTAGCAACGGTTTTCCAGGGACCAAAGTGGCCACCAGTAGGCCCACTGTGGCATTGTTCAATGATATCACGTTGCTCAGATTCAGGAACACATCTTCTTAACAATCCGTCCTTACAAATCTTGAAGAGGTAAGGTTCATCCCAAACAAATGTTTTTAAGTCAGAGAAGAATTTCTTCTTCTCCTGATATGATAATTCCGGATTTAGATATTGGGAATGCAGGTAGTTGACGATGGAAGAATACCATGGAACATCTGGAGTGCAATCGTCTATTAGCATAACATTTTCTAGAGGAAAGTAAAGGTCTATAACATCCGGTTTTTTCTCTTCCTCATTCAAAGATCCTTGAAACATGATCGGCCTACTACGTTCTCACCGCCTTTTGTCCTTCGAACGTCAAATTCTTGCAGGATCGAAGATCCAACGTAGTAAGCGGCGGTTTAGCATCTTTCTTTGTCATGAGATATCAGCAAAGCGTGATCGATCCACACGATAATTGCAAAGCACCTAACAAGTAACTACGAAACTTGTCCATAGCAAAGACTACGGCCAATAATTCCTTTTCCGTAGTGGTGTAGTTAACTTGAGTAGGGTTTAGTGTGTGACTGGCGTAAGAGATGGGCTGGAATTTCCCTTAATTCGCTGACCTAAGACTGCACCAACGGCGTAGTTGGATGCATCACACATAAGTTCGAAGGGTAGATTCAGTCAGGAGAGATAAGAATCGGTGCAGAAATCAATTGATTTTTAAGCTCCTTAAACGCAGCTTGCTTGCAACTATCATCAAAATTAAAAGCGACGTCTTCTCTAAGTAAAGTAGAAAGGGGCTTGGCTATCTTGGAAAAGTCCTTAATGAATCTCCTATAAAAACCGACATGTCCAAGAAAGCCTCGAACTTCACGCACATTTCTAGGAAAATTCATCTTCTCTATAGCTTCCACTTTTGCCCTATCCACTTCCATTCCTTTGTTTGAGATCTTGTGGCCAAGAACTATTCCTTCATCTACCATAAAATGGCACTTTTCCCAATTTAGGACTAAGTTCTTTTCCACACGGCGGGATAACACTTGATCGAGATTAGCAAGGCAGGTGATCAAAGGATTGACCAAAGGCGAGAAATCGCCCATGAATATCTCCATACACTTTTCAACAAGCCCATCAAAGATTGCCAAGATACATCTTTGGAATGTAGCTGGGGGCATTGCAAAGATCGAATGGCATTCGCTGTAAGCGAATGTACCATAAGGGGCAAGTGAAAGTGGTCTTTTCTTGGTGAGGATGGGTCTATGGGTATCGGAAATATCTCGAATATCCATCAAGGAAACAAGAGAATGCATGTCCCGCCAGACGTTCTAACATCCGGTCAATGAAAGAAGAAGGAAATGATCTTTCATTGTAACTTCATTGAGCTTTCTATAGTCGATACAAACTCTATAACCAGTAACGAGCCTCAATGCTACTTCTTCGCCCTTCTCATTCTTCTCAATAGTAATTCCTCCTTTCTTAGGAACTACTTGAGTAGGGGACACCCATTCACTGTCAGCAATTGCGTAAATGATACCCATGTCTAAAAGCTTAATAATCTCTTTTTTAACCACTTCTTGCATATGAGGGTTGAGCCTCCTCTGGGGCTGTCTAACACACTTGGCACCCTCTTCAGTCTTAATCTTATGCATACAAATGTCAGGAGATATCCCTCTGATGTCTCCTACTTGCCAACCAAAGGCTTTCTCATTCTTTCTTAAGACGTCCAATAACTTCATCTCTTCTAATCGAGATAGATTGGCAGAAATAATCAACGGAAGCTTGTCACCTTCTCTTAAGAACACGTATTTCAGATGCTTAGGTAACGGCTTCAGTACCAAATCAGCAGGGGGATCTTCTAAACTCGATTTAAGCTCCCCACTTTTCAACTCAACATCACTGAGTCTACTTAGTGGTCCCACTGCCAAAGCTTCTCCTTTCAACAAATCTTTATCAAATTCAGCTTCTAATTGTTCTAGATTCACCCAACCATGATTATTCAAGTTCTCCACTAATCGCTCATATTCAGTTTCAACAGCCATGACTTGCTTTTCTATGTAATCATTAAAATCATCAGACATATCTTCTATAGAGAAGCCAGTTGGATAATCAGAGGGTCTCTGAATAGCTTTGGAGACACTATAGCTCACCTCCTGATCACCAACTCGTATGGTCACTTGGCCTCCATCACAGTCAATGAGGGCTCTGGCTGTAGAAAGAAAAGGTCTTCCAAGTATCAAAGGGGTATTCTCATCCTTCCCCGATGTCTAGGGACGTACTACCAACCGGAAAAGTGAATCTATCTATTTGAACTAGAACATCCTTTAATATCCCAGCAGCTTTCTTGGAAGATCTATCAGCGAATTGAAGGTTCATGGTTGTGGGTTCTAAAAGATCATTCAACCCAAGCTGTTTCTGAGGCATGACAATGGCATCAGACTTATGGATGCACCTAGGTCACATAAAGAATTTGGAAAGACTAAGCCTCCCATCAACAATGTGAGCACAAATTTCCCAGGGTCACCCCTTTTGATTGGTAGATCATCATAACTTATCATAGAGCAATCCTCACCAATCAACCGATCCATGTCTTCGAGCTTCTTTTTAGAAGAAACAACATCCTTGATAAACTTAGTATACTTAGGCATCTCAACCAAAACATCAGATAATGGAAGATTAACCTGAGTAGTTTTCAGAAGATTAAGCACTTTTTCATACTTTTTGTCTTCATGCAAGGAGATGTTATTTTTTCTGGGTGGAAATGGAAGTTTCTTTAAATCATTCTCAGAAAATACTTGCTTTGAGGATGAACTGACAGCTTTATCTTCCAAATCTTTCCACCTCACCACTTTCTCACTTTTTTTACTAGTCAGGGGATCAGCCACCTGACTTTCACTGGATTTTTCATCTCTCAGGGGTTCAGCCACCTGAGGTCTTTCAAACTCTTTACTTCTCAGGGGGTCAGCCACCTGAGTACTATCAAACAGAACAGAGGGGCATGGATGCACGACTTCCCCTCCTGCCTCACCGCTGGCAGGAGGGGTTAGTGGTTTCCCTGGTTCGGGGGACCACTTAGTTGAGTACCAGACCTTAAGTTCATTGCACTGGCCTCTTCTCTACCGTAAGGAATTGAAGGTACCAGGTCAGTGCATTGGCTATTATTCAAATCGGTCTGAGCAACTTGACCGTCCTTTGGATTCTTTTTCGTGAAACAGGCGGTGCCGCCTGGGTCTAAAGCTAACTGTCCGACCAGCTGTCAATTTGCCTCTCAAGGTTTTTCATAGATCTATTTTGCTCCTCCCTAAAGGAGTCCCATTGAGCTTTGATATCACTTGATTGCGAGGGGCCTTGAGAGTTTTGGTAGTTCTGTGAATAAGGCTGGCTGGACCGATTTTGAAATGTAGAATTAGAATTGTTAGGCCAATTCTGATTGAACCTCTGATTTTGATTGGAAAAATTCGTGTTCAGGTTCTGATTAGGGTTTCGATTGAAATTTTGATTTTGGTTAAAATTTGAGTTTTGATTGAAATTTTGATTTCGATCGAAACCTGGTTTTGAAGATTACTTTGGCCAGAGAACTCGATTATTAAATCTCGATTTTTTTGGCCAAAGAAAGCATTAACCAGCGATTCTCGTCCATTCATAGGATGTAAAACGAGGTGTGCTCACATTATCACATGTCCGGCATGTGATCGATTGTATCTTGTCCATGATTCTCGACAAGCATTAACTTGATAGGTCGAAGGGAAATGAATTGACAGCGGCCAACCATATGGCCGATTTGACAACAATTTTTCGCAAAAGCAGAACTTGAGAATTCCGTGAAAATGAAGGATTCTTATTCTTTTGATTTTAGAGGCGTAAGAGCAGCGACCATCTGCTTTGTCAAAGATGGCGATTTCATTTTGATTTATTCACCTCCTCGATCCTAGGAGGAGGAAGTGGTGCTTGAATAGCTTGATACGAGGGGCATAGTTATATTTGGCAATATCATCGAATAATGCCCACCCCTCTTCAGTGTTTTTTTCAGAATGCCCCACGGAAGAACCGCTGACCATGCCCTTAGTGAGCTCGGTCAAGCCATTTGAAAAACGTGTTGACTTTTCCTCTGCAAGTCCAAACCATGATGGGGCATTTTCTAAGAAGAGCTTTGAATCTCTTCCAATGATCGAAGAAAGACTCATTTTCCTTTTGATAGAAAGTGAAAATTTCACTTAGGCAACTGGTGTCTTAGATGGAGGAAAGTATTGACTCGTAAACTCTTCTCGAGTTCAGCCAGGTGGTGATTGACTCGGCGAGGAGAGAGTTGTACCACTCTTTAGCCTCTCTCTTAGGGAAAATGAAAAAGTTTCAATTTTATCGCATCCTCACTAACTCCTTGAATGCGAGTCGCGTACCACATATTTCGAGAAATGTGTGTACGTGAGTATGAGGATTCTCAGATCGAAAACCATGGAAGATAGATGCATGTTGCATCATTTGGATGAGACCAGTTTAAGTTCGAAGGTTGGTGCATTAATGGCGGGTAAAACGATTGCCGGGTTAACCTTGACTTCACCAGGCATGGCGCGAAGTCGACCAGCGACGTCTATCGTCTGCACCATTATGACTATTTCTTCGATCTCGTCACCAAAGCGTCGTTCAAATCTTGATCGGCCGTGTTCTCTTCGTCGGGAAGAGCGAAAGGACGGACTCTTCGCCTGTTTGGTCTGACTATGGTTCGCTCGAGGTCAGGGGTGTAAAGCAGTGGACCTCTCTGACTCCGTGTTTGCATAAACCAATTCGAACACCAACACCTAAATTACGAGGTTTCGGGGTTTTTTTTTATTATTCCTTATGCTTACGCAGAGTGGGATTCACCGAGAATCCATCACCCAACCTCGACGATTGAAACGTGTTCCTTGGATTTTTTTTATTATTTTTTTATTTATTTTTTTTTTTCTCCCGGTAATTACCGACTCTACTCGGTATTTATTTTTTTTTTTTTTTTTTTTTTTTTTTTTTTTTAAACCTACCTACAAAAAAAAACTTGATAACAAAAACTAGAAAAAATTAATAAAACTAGACAACCGCACAGTTTCCCCGGCAACGGCGCCAAAAACTTGTTTTTGGTTCCGTTGACGGGAAAGCTACCTACGAAAAAACAAAACAGAACAACTTTATAAAAATTAATAAAGAACCAGACGACCGTACCGATTCCCCGGCAACGGCGCCAAAAACTTGTCTCGGATTTTATGCTCAGCAAAATATAACAAGTAATAAATAAATCCGGTTTACCCCAAGTGCAGGGATCGTAGTATAGAGGTTAATACCGGAGTCGATCCACAGGGAATCGAGGTTGGTCTAGTTCTTAATTTTTCTAAAAGTGTCACGAGAAATAAAAACTAAAAACGAAAACAACAAAAGTAAACTGGACAGAAGATCAAAGATCTAAAGCCAGGAAGGATGATTACGAGCCGAACTAACTAAGTTAATTCTAATCTATAGACTAAGAAGACAATAAAAATTGCTACGATGATGACGAAAACAAGATAGCACAACGATTTCTTTTCAATTAATTTAACAACGAACAAGCAATGATCCACCGATTCCCGCAACCCTCAATTTCGACTCTAGATTATCTTGTGGTGATTTAACGAAAATTGTGATTCACCTATCGAAGGTATGAACTCCTAATCTCTTAGAAAAGTTCGTCTATCAATCTTTTATCTTTCGATTTTAAAGATTAACGCTTTCATAACAGAGGTGTGAAATCTCTCAATTTCGCAATATCTAGACATTCAACCTAACAACTCTCGTTAATTAGATTAAAAATCCAATCTTTACTACGGTGATCTAAGTTTAACTCGACTCGTCAAACGTTAAACATCAAATATGCACCGATCTCTCGATATAATTGCATAAAAACGAATAAAGCATAATAAAGATACAACTTTTATTAAAACTTACAAAACAATCCAAAAGTCGAGATCGAGATGCTGCTAAGAATCGGTTTCACAAGGCTTGTTCCAACGTGCTTTAGCCTCTCATCATCATTTGATCGCTTAAAATCATTTTTTTTTTTTGAGGTTGTATTCTTCGGAAATAACAACTATAGCAACGACGATCTTTTGATAACTGTCCAGTATTACAACGGTACCTCGGCTATTATTCTTTTAATGGCATAATGCCTACTATATATATACTACTAATTAGGAAATATATATATATAGATATATATATAGTTAGCTAGATATATATATATATAAGTACTACAACTAATATATAGATATATATGTATATGTGTAAGTACATATATATGTATATATAGATAGTTATATAAATATATATGTATATATATAGATAGATATATATATATATATATAGCTATATAGTTAGATAGTTAGTTATATATATATATATATATACACACTATAAATAAAACAAAAAAATAAAATGAAAACAAGAAAGAAAAGGAAATTATACATATATATATATATTACTATTACAAACAAGAAAGAAGAAAAATGGCCGAAGCAGGGGCAGCTGCTTTTGTGATCTATTCAGCCTATTTATAGAAAATTTACCAATGCCGGATCGATCCGGGAAAAGGGCCGGATCGATCCGGTGTAATCATTGCAAATCCTAACTGATTCTATCAAGATCTTCGGATGATTTGACATATATTGGATTAAAATTTCTAAAATTCATATCTTGAGTTGTAGACCTCCAAAAATTGCAAACGAAATGCCAAAATTACGGTCTCGAGAAACTCTACAACTTTCATGAAGGACTTTTCTTGAAAACGTCTTCTTGAGTACCTCGTGTTCCTCCGAAAGCGTTTTGCGACATTTTTACTTAAATTGAATCAATTAGCCACTTGACCACCATTTGAGTTATAGAAGTCCGATTGACTTGATTCAATATCCATTGGAAAGCTTTCTTGAAGATATACAACTTTTATTAAGGAAACTTCTTGAAAATGTCGTTTTGATGAGCCATTTCCATTACGTGTCGCGTTACGACATTTTACTTGATCTGAATCGATTAGCCACTTGGTCATAACTTGAGTTGTAGAACTCCAATTGATGTGATTCAAAGTTCGTTGGAAGGATTATGTGAAGATCTACAACTTTCATTAAGAAGTCATCCCTGAAAATGCCTCTATGTTGGGTCAAATCTCCGTCGAAAATATGTAACGATTCAAGTACTTAGGAAAACGACCCTTTTGAACTCGTAAGCTTGTGGCACCTCTCTTAACCCTCTAAACACATCTTTTAGACTCAAAACATGTCGTTACGTGGAATCTTGGTCAATGTATAATCCCGCAATGAACCACCAAAATACCAAACGTAAATCCGACACGACACTCGGTTACTAAACGGTACAAAAACTAGTAAAAACACGATAAAAAATACGATATTTTATATAAGACTTACTATTTATATAATTAGATAAAACCTATAAATTAATGACTTGATTTGATACATAAATGCTCAAAATGGTATCAAAAGTGGGGTGAAATGTTATAATAATAATGGTGAATTTTTCCGTCATCACTAAGCCTTTGTCATCTCTCTTAAGAGAAGATGTGAAGTTTATTTTCACCCCGAGTGTGAAAGAGCATTTAAAGAACTAAAAGACAAGTTGGTTACCTCGCCAATTCTTATAGCACCCGAATGGAAAGCCCCCTTCGAGCTTATGTGTGATGCTTCTAATTATGCAATGGGCGCGGTGCTAGGTCGAGAGTGGACGGAAGGTTCCGACCCATCTACTACGCTTAGTCACACTTTAAACCAGCGCAAGTAAATTATGCAACAAGCGAGAAGGAGTTGTTGGCAGGAGTTTTTGCCATGGATAAATTTAGAAGTTACTTGCTTGGGTCGGAGGTCACGGTCTGGACAGACCATTCTGCATTGAAATATCTGTTGAACAAGGCTGATGCCAAGCCTCGTTTGTTGAGATGGATCTTGATTTTACAAGAGTTTGATGTTCATATCCGGGACAAGAAGGGTAGCGAGAATGTGGTAGCTGACCACATGTCTCGGCTGACTGACGATCCTCAGGTAGAGTCGGATGAGATTGGAATCAATTTTCCAACTGAGCAACTCATGGCCATTGATGTGTGCGAGGTGCGCCTGCCCGTGCTGGAAAAGGTTCTCCTTGGTTTGCACCTTTTGCAAACTTCTTGAGCGGCAGATAA
This sequence comes from Gentiana macrophylla, assembly GCA_026214975.1. Taxonomy (NCBI): domain Eukaryota; kingdom Viridiplantae; phylum Streptophyta; class Magnoliopsida; order Gentianales; family Gentianaceae; genus Gentiana; species Gentiana macrophylla. Next base: position 34,987,217 of record CM047811.1, read on the forward strand.
TTGGACCCTGACCTGACATATCAGCAAAAGAAGAAATTATTTTCGGATTTGAACTATTATGTGTGGGACGATCCCATTCTCTTCAAGCGTTGCAAGGATGGATTGCTCCGTAGGTGTGTCCACGAGTTCGGAGCAGAGGACATTATGGAGCAAAGCCATGGTGGACTGTGGGAGGTCATTATGGAGTGGGAAGGCTAGCTGCGAAGATTTTTCATCCGGTTTCTAATGGCCAACAATTTTAAGGATCTGAGAGAACTTTGTAAAAGTGTGTGACCGGTGCCAACGCACCGGTAAACTTTTTCGGCGAATGGACATGCCTCTCCACCCCATCCAAGAATGCGAGGTTTTCGACGTATGGGGTATTGATTTCATGGGACCGTTTCCATCCTCGTATGGGAACAAGTACATTCTGGTCTGCGTCGACTACGTATCAAAGTGGGTGGAGGCGATAGCAACACCTCGGAACGACCACAAGGTGGTCAAGAACTTCCTGAAGAAAAATATTTTCACGCGGTTTGGCTGTCCACGAGCCCTCATCAGTGACGAGGGAACTCACTTTTGCAATACCCCACTAGAAAAGATTTTAGAACGATATGGGGTGAAACACAAAACTGCTACCCCCTATCACCCTCAGACGAGTGGACAAGTTGAAGTGAGTAACAAGCTGAAGAGCATTCTTGAGAAGACGGTGAATTCTAATAGGACGGATTTGAGTCAAAAGCTGGATGATGTGCTCGGGCCTCTGGGGCGACTTTCAAGACTCCTATTGGCACGTCTCCGTTTGAGATGGTTTATGGCAAGGCACGCCACCGCCAATCGAGCTTGAGCGCAGCGCGCTCGGGCTATTAAATTCTTGAATTTCGATAGCCAGTTATGCAGAGAAAAGCGATTATTGCAGTTGCAAGAGCTTGATGAGTTCAGACTCCAGGCCTACGAGAGCTCGAGAATCAGTAAGGAAAGGACTAAACTGCTTCACGACAAGAAAATCAAGATTAGGAATTCAAAGCGGCGAGTGGGTTTTCTTGTATAATACCAGGTTACATCTGTTTCTGGTAAGCTACGTGACCGTTGGTCCGCCCCTTTGAAATCTTTCAAGTATTCCTCAGTGGATCATCGATTTGAAAGATAAGCAGGGCGGGTTGTTCAGAGTAAATGGTCATCGGTTAAAACACTATATTGGTCAACAAAAGGAACGACCGGTGGTTTTCTATCTGAACGACGTCCCTAGTCAAACCAGCTCCGATCCTTCGGCACCCGATGATTTACATCTCTGTGAGTTCTTTGATGATGTTGTGCTCCCTGATGTTGCACCTCGGCTTGTGAAACATAAACCTAAAAAGAAGAAGAGACGAATCATAGGTACGAAGTGGATACAGAAGTTTGATGATATGGCCAAGACGTTGGCGAGACTTTGTTCCTGTGGATTCCAGCCTGTTGACCCCGAGAAGGTCGAGAATAATTCCGGGATGAGGCTTCACTGGCCTGACCCCGGTTGAGTTTTTATTGGTTAGTCGAGCTCCCGACTATAATTAAGCCCTACTAGGACGGTAACCTAGATATCTTTTTCTTTTTGTTTGTAGTTTATTTTTGCTTTGTTTCTCTTGTTGGTTGCTAATGTTTTCCACCTAGCAGTTTCTGGCTATGGATCTGTATTTGGATGATTGCCCACATCATGACCCCTGTTTGTTTCTTTTTATTTCCTCATGTACCCCAGTATCTCTCGATATTACATTTGTGCACTACATTTCACATAGATTCGGTTATTATCAATTTTTGCATTGCTTCTGCTTTGTTCCATGATATTGCCTTGTCTATCATCTTTTGTGCCCCTATCCCCGAGGTACGTCTTGTTTCTCCATGTGTGCAGGATATTTGCGATAGCGATTGTGAGCTTTCAGATGATATCAGTTTACCGGTGGATGGTCCACAGTCTACTGATTTCATCAAGCAATTCTGAATCTGGCTCCGGACCACTTCCAGAATTGCCTCCTTCGAATTACAACCAGCTAAGTTTTTCTTATTTTGCACATGCTGAGGACATCATGTAACTTAAGTGTGGGGGGAGGGTTTATTGGTTTGTTTTACTGGTTTGTTTTACATGTTATCTAGTTTTTCTCCTTTGAAAAATTTGATAATTTTTTTTGAAAATTTGTGAGTCCCGAGTAACTTCAATGACATGCTGGTTTTGTAATTTGACACCTTTAATTGTTATCAATAGTCATATCATGTTCTAAGAATAGGTTTGGTAGATCAGATACTCACTTAAACCTCAGTACACGAACCTGTTAGATGAGGAACCAAAAATATAAAATAGTCTCCGGTTAGTTAAGGGATAGCCAATTCTAGCTGCAGATAACCACTTACTTAGTTCTGATGAAAGTTAAGAACTCGTACTATACTCACAGTTAGAATCTAAGTACCTTAGTGTCTTGAGAACCTTAAAAGTCTTGAATGTGTTAGAAATGATACATGAGCGGAAGTTTCCAAAGAGTTTGAAAAATAAGAAAAATTTGAAAAAAATGTAAAAGAAAAATTTGAAAAAATTAAATTGCGGAAGTTGTTTGCGACTATCACCTCGAGTCCACTTGGATACTGCCCCAATTGGAGAGTGTGGTTTACCTTGGACAGTATAGGTTTGAGTGATCTCAGGGTGACTGCCTCTAAAGTAGGGGAGAGTGTTATACTTTTGAGACGCTTGACGATGGAAGAAAATATAGGCCTTTTGGAACTCTAAGTCGAGTTGATCTATACCAGTAGAGAGACTGAAAGGTATTTTCTTGGCACCAAGTAAAGGAATTTAAATGTGAGTTGGTTACTTTGTTCTTGATAAATAGTTTTTGTAGGGTAAGTGTTATAGACAGAACGAACTTCGTTTATTTAACCGGATGACTGTTAGTGCTTGATTTAATACATCAAGAGAGGATCGGTGGAAGTTTAGCGGGTTCAACATACACAATCACTGAGTGAGTTCGGTTTGCTAGATACTATCTTGATGTGAGCATGACTACATCTCGTGTCAAATTATGTGGGTTTTTGATAGTTTGTCATTGTTTGTTTTTGTCCACGGATTATTGCTAATGAAATAAACAAGTAATATAATTTATAATCCGGTTAACCCCAAGTATAAGGATCGTAGTACTAGTGGTTAATGCCGGGTCGATCCTACGGGTAACTGATGGTTGTTAATCCTAGTTTTTGCCTACCTAAACGATGTCACGAAAACTTAACTAAACAGGGAACTAAACTTGACAAATATGCTGAAAATAAACTAGACAGAGGACGAAATCCAAAGCTAGGAAGAATTGGTTGCGAACAAACTAAACTAATGTGGAAAAACAGTAATCTAAACTAAACAAATTCAAGTTCTAAGGATTAGATCAAATTCAAAACGGACAAACGAGCGAGTTGATCCACCTATCCAACAATTATTAACTTCCTATCTTGATTATATTTTCGTTTCTAACAAGTTGTGATTCATCTTATCAAAGGTATGAATTCCTACTTTCGTAGATAATTCGCCTATTAATTCCTATCTTTCGATTTACGGAAATTAACGCGTCATAAAATAAGCAAAGATGTAAACTTTAACGTTTTAACCTAGATATTCAACCTATCAACTTTCGTTTGACATAGATTAAAGATCCATTCCTAAATCATGGTGATCTAATGTTTATAAAGACTTTCATCAAATATAAAACCTCATACATGCACATCTTTCGATATAAATGCAATTAACATCATAAAACATGATAAAAGGGAACAACTTTGATTAGAAACTTACAATATAATCGAAGAAAACGAAGTCAACAAGTGTTGGATGGCTTCACAATGCTCGTTTGTAGAAGCTTAGCCTCTGAACATCCTCAGAGAACTCAAAAGTGCAGGAATTAAGAACATAAAACTACCTACTTTTATCTAGAATTAAAGTGTATGAAAACTGGAATAAAAGCGGTAAAGATGCAGCCCAAAGCCGCCCCTGATATTAGGGTTTCGAATAATGTCAATTGGTATCCCTAATGTGTGAAAATAGATGGGTATTTATAGCCTCCAAAGTCGGTTTCTCTAAGTCGGTCGGATGGACGAGCGTTCACTATAATGGACGCTCGTTCGCAATTATTGAACTCTCCTCAAACGCTCGTCCAGCTTCCGTTCATGCTCTCTGTATCAAAATCGCTCTTCCGGACGCCCGTCTGTTTTATCAAACGCCCGCCCACTCTGGGACGGGACATGGACGCCGCGTCCAATATGGCTGAATGTGATTTTTGCATCTCTATCTCTTTTCTTCAATCCACCTCATCATTATCTCTTTCTTTAAACACCATATCTCGAATTTCATCTCTTTTATCATTAGTTGAACCTCATAATAATACCATGAGACATGGGAAAACATTGCAAAGCGTAATAATATCCAAATAATTATAATTCAACCATAAAATCACATAATTACATCAATATTGCGATTAAGCCCTAAAAATATCGTTTTAAATATTTCCATATAAGACCTTATTATTATGCAAATTATACAAATAAAAGGGAAAAACATCACAAAATATAACCTTATAAAACATATAATTTCACCCTTAACAACTCCCCCCACTTAGCTTTTGCTCGTCCGAGCAAAATAAAAGCAAAATTAGGCTCGAGATAGTATAGACATCTCAACAAATATAACATATATTCAATAACTTAGAAGTTCACCATTGTGTGTGTGCATAGCCATAGAAAACTTCCACTAAATCCAAACTTGAGGAACTCAAAGTAAAACTAGCTAATACCCCCTCGTAGAATAGTAATAAATGACACTCATAAGATGTACCCTACAAACGTGACATATCCCGAAAAGAATGATCGAATGAATCTAGGGCCTTTCTGAAATACTCAGAGGATAATCCCTACCTCATATCTTTCAGTTTATACTGGGGATAAGACTAACGGAAACTAAGCCTTATTCATTTCATAACATATCTTAAGTTGATTGAATTCATTCTCTTTTTAAACATACATTAGAAGAAGCTATTGCCCTCATAGCAGAATAGGACATTTCAAGATAATACCCTACCTTACTCCAATCACAAGGCAGCTTTTCCTAACTGCCGTGAGCTCTTAGTCATCATAGTGGCATAGGACTTACGTGGTAAACCCTACCGCACTCAAATCATTGACTAGCTTCCGACACACACGATAGATTCATTTAATTATTCAACTTCTCATTTGACATTAGTTACGTGTTACTTATCACATTCAAACTTCTAGATATTCACAGTATAACATACTTCGGATCTAAATACAAACTATCATAAGTCTCACGATATACACGTAGTACTAAGTACATGACTTATAAGAAAATCAAAAATCACTCGTCCAAAAGGGGTATAACTTTATAAATTAGCTCATCATTCACTATGGCTCGTGACAAATAGATCAGGCGAAACAACTAACTTATCAAACATATGATGTATAGCTTAAATGACTATAAAAATAACGAACATTGAATTGAATTGCCTACTCGGGACAAAACAAAAACAAAAGTGTCGAAAAATTTCGAAAATTTTAGCTCATTTTGCATAATAAACAATCTAACGTAGTAAGCAAACTCATATGCATAGGATTAAATCAACTATCCTCCCCCACACTTAAAATGCAACATGTCCTCATGTTGTGCAGAAAGTAACAGGATAAGAAACTTAGCTGTATTCGCGTAGAAAAATCGAGCAGTTGGTCAGGCTGGAGCATGTAAAGGCCAACGCTCGCAAAAAGCATGGAAAAATGTCCAAACGTAACTGAAACGATTACTCGACAAAAACCACCTCTGCAACACTCGAGAAAACAGAAAACTCGGGGGAAAACGGGGGAGTAATATCACAATAAAAGGGAAATGAATCGAAGAGATATACAAGAAGCATCATCCAAAATCATCATAATAGCAACAAAGTTCAAACCAAAGTACGGGACGTCTGTCAACTGTACATGAAGCAAGAAAATAAAAGCGCGCCTACGATATAAACGCATGATGAGCGCCAAAAAGTAAAAAGTACAGAACCATGGAAGCGAAAAGGTAAAGTAGCAAATGGCATTTTACAACCATATCGAACCAAATGAAAGGGACATAAATGATGGAAACAGATAAAACAGAATGTCCAAAAACAATAAACTCAAGACGGGTCCGGCGTAGACTCAACCGTGGGAGGAACATCAACAGTAGCAGGAGGAGGGGGCTCAGTAGTAGCAGCAGTAGAAGGTACATCAGGCATATATGTCGTCGATGCACGCACGGTAGTGTGTGGCGCGAAGTCGTGGCGGTGTCTACGGGACGTCCTCATCAACCGTATCGTCAGGCCTCTTCACCGCCTCAAGCATCTCACCAATCACTTTCTCAATCGGATCAGAGAATACGAACTCCACGTCACTCTCCTAAAAAATACTCATGCTCCTCGGCTTTTTACCCTCCACAACACACTTGAGCATCGACATGATATTCTTTGCCCCTCGTGAAGCTCCACCATCCAATCCCGTGAGGCTATTCGCCATACTATAGCGTGTACGCTCCGCGCGTCTGACAAACTAGAAAAAGAAGGACCCGCGGAAGGTGCTGTGGTAGGAACCGGCTCAGATGTCGTCGTCCCAACCTTCTCTCTACGAATGGGGGGGTAACTCTTTGTCTTGTGATCCGACGTATACTCAGCAACCCCAGCATCCAAACATAACTGATGTATCAAATGGGGTACTATTAAACTCCGGGTAGACATCTTCTGGTTCGCCAAAATGTCATCAAACAAAGCACATCCTACATCAACATTCAACCCGAAAACCAACGCATACAACATCCCAAGATCACTGATATAGAAATGTGTGAGGTTGTTCTTAGGAATCAACCGACTCTGGATAAATCGACAGTAGACCCTCCAATCCTCAGTCCAAGTCGTGGTGATTAACTCCTTCCTATCACCGTTCGGTCTCAACACCCATGCCACATCCGGACAAACTTTCAATCGCAGCTCCTCCATCGGATCCTTACCCTCCTCATTTTGCCGTCTAGTGATCTCCTCCTTATAGTCCAAGCCCTGAAACGCCGGCAACTTATATTTCCTGTTTATCACCTCGGCGGAAAAAGGAACTTTGACACCTCGAACCATCACAAAACCGTCATCCAAATCTGTCTCAGAACAATTTGCATAAAACTCTCTCACTATAGAATCACTGACTGGGGTAGGAGGAATTTTCAGCAACTCATCCCATTTCCTAGCCTTTAACATCTTCACAAAGGCGGGATCAACTTGTAGTGTCTTGATCTCTCTGTCAAAGATCAGACTCCTAGTCACATAATCCTTAGTGTAGGCACTATGAGCTCGTGGATTTACGAACCTACGGGGCATAACAAGAGGGACAACATTCTTAGCTTTCTTCTTAGGAGGGGGTGCATGTGTAGCTTCGGTTTCAGCCTCCTCCCTAACTACCTCCTCATTACCACCCTCAGCTCTAGAAGACTCACCACCTCGAGTGCCTCGAGACATTCTAATGAGAGGGACCTCATCATCTTCCTCAGTTTCAGAATTGGAAGGGGAATCATCTCTTAACTCAGTCCTACATTCTTTGAGGCATACCTAGGAGGTTGCTCTCGGATGACAACACCTCGGGTTGGAGCAATGGTGGAGGGATCAAACTCTAAACGCTTCCGCTTACCGCTCTCCCTAGCTAAACCTTTACCATAACGTTTCACAACTGCATTCTCACGCACCATTGTCAAACTTATATCTAAACCAAATAATTCACACAAATGGTTACCCGTTTATCGTCCAAATCGGGATTTCAAGCAAAGCACACCACCAATAACCACCACAAAAACACCACATCATCATCATAACCAGAATTTGGGGAAGAAAAGAGCAACAAACAGAAAATAAAACATTATGAGTGCATATTCAAGAAAATGAGTCGAGCCGAAGATCGAACTCACAAAAACTTGAATGGAATCGAGAAAAGTTGCTATAGACTTACCAAACGCTACGTAAGGATGATGATCGAATAGATTTGAAGCCCAGAAACACCAAGATTGGCCACCAAAATGTGAACTTTTGTCAAAGAGGCCGCACTGAAGAATCTCTGATTCTTGAAATTCTGTTGGTTGTTGGAGAATTTGGGTTCTGGAAGTGAAAAGAGGGTGTTGAGAGCGTGCTAATGCAACTTGAATCACCCAATTTGGTTCAAAAACAAGGATTTTAGGTTTGGAGAAGGGGGAAAGTCGGGTTCACTTTTGAAATCGCAGAAAGAATGAGGGTTCGTGTCTAGAACAGATATATATAGGCTCAGAGTGGACGCTCGTCCATCCTGACGGACGAGCGTTCACTAGTAACAGCATGAACTGGACGGGCGTCCATAAATTCAAACGCTTCGTACATAAGGCATATTTGAATACAGGATATGAGGATTTTGCACGGGCGGGCGTCACTATATTGGAATAACGTCCATAAAAATATTAGTCCGGACGGGCGTCCATATTCATGAACGGGCGTCCACTAAAAAGGTGATAAAAATCATAACTTTTCACACATATGCTAAATTAAAATCGAAGTGCAACTCTTATTAATATCAAATAAAATTCAAAAGTACAATGATGAAAGATCAAAAACACAAAATAACTTAGAAAAAAAAAAAAACATAACTAAAACAGTGGGTTGCCTCCCACTCAGCGCTTTCGTTTAACGTCGGGGCTCGACGTAACAAAACCTAAGTAACAATAGCTAGTCATCATAAAGCTCTGCCCAGTCTATAACCCTGATAAAACGACGGAGTAAATCAACAGCCGGAGGAAAGTCATAGTCATCCTGAACACCCCAATCGTCATCAGCTGCCTCTACACCCTGAAAGTGCTCATCCTGCAGTACTAGGGCTAAATCAGTCAGCATCGGATCGTTCAGGATCCGATATGGTCGTCCTAAAGCTGCCTGCAACTCCTCAATGGTAAAATCTCCACCCCCCGAGCATCGGGGAACAATGAGAACATAAGTGACAGTCCTGATGCGGGTAAGAATATCTATATCTATATCCAGAACTATCGTGCCCCCAGGTCCATCCGAAACGGTGAGAAGGGAAATCCTACTAATGAGAGGGAACTCCTCTGGCAAAATACCGTACTCCATATCTAACTGAATGCTAAACTGATAGAAACAGACAAAACTTAATTAGACTTAGCTTAAAGCATTAACAACTAAAACAAAAATAAACACACAAAGAGAGTAACTAATATAATACGGATATCTAGGATGCCTCCTAGTAGCGCTATTGGTTTATGTCGTTAGCTCGACACAGTTGAAGCTCAGCCTGGATCAGGCCATTTGACTTTTCTGCCAGCCATTACCTCGTTTAAGTTCTGATCAGGATTGTGGCCGCAGAAACGACACTTAACGCATGTGATTAATGCTTTGACAGTTTTCCAGATACGTTGAACCTTTCCCATGGTTGACTTTCTCCTTCGTAGAGTCCTCTGATGACGTTTAAGTTGTTGCTCCCTTTCATATTCCTCCATATCCCAACTACCTGCTAGAACTTCTTGTGATAGACCACTACCGTCATCCTCAGAGAAAAGATTGGGTGAGACCTCGTCAGAGTCATCGACTTCATTAACATCACATCCAAGGATATCGAGAAATTTAACAATCAAAGGCTTGTCTGTAGGTTCACCAATGTAGTGTTTGCACCTTTGACCATTAACTCGAAACGGTTGGTCTTTATAACCGAGTAGTTCTAGAACGCCTCCAGGAATGATTTGGAGAATCTCAAATGGACCAGACCAACGTGTCCTCAACTTCCCAGGAAACAAATGTAACCTGGAATTGTATAGTAACACTCGCTCTCCAACTTGAAATTATCTCTTCTTGATCTTTGCGTCATGAAGGAGTTTCATCTTTTTCTCATCGATCCTGGCACTTTCGTAAGCCTGAAGCCTAAACTCGTCCAACTCATGCAGCTGCGCAAGTCGGTGTTTGCCACAGGATTGGGAATCGAAGTTAAGAAACTTTATAGCCCAATAAGCCCTGTGCTCTAACTCAACTGGCAAGTGGCACGACTTACCATAAACCATCTGGTAGGGTGATGTACCCATGGGGGTCTTATAGGCAGTGCGATATGCCCACAGTACATCATCCAACTTTAGACTCCAGTCTTTTCTATGACTGTTCACTGTTTTCTCCAGGATCTTCTTCAAGTTCTGGTTGCTTCGCTCAACCTGACCACTAGTCATCGGATGATATGGTGTGCCAGTTTTGTGACGAACACCATACTTCTCGAGGACTTTTTCCAAGGTTCGGTTGCAAAAGTGTGTCCCTTCATCACTAATCAAGGCACGTGGACATCCAAACCTCACAAAGATATTCTTCTTCAGAAAATTCATGACCGTTTTATGATCATTGCGAGGAGTGGCTATTGCCTCCACCCATTTCGATACATAGTCTACGCAGACTAAGATGTATTTATTCCCACAGGAAGATGGGAATGGACCCATAAAGTCAATCCCCCATACATCAAAGACTTCGCATTCAAGAATGGGTTTCAGTGGCATGTCGAATCGCCTTGTTAGAGTACCGGTTCTTTGGCACCTATCGCAAGCTTTGCAGAAAGCTTCCGTGTCCTTAAAGATCGTGGGCCAGTAGAAACCGGACTGGAAGATCTTCGCAACCGTTTTCCAAGGACCAAAGTGACCACCTGTGGGTCCACTATGGCATTGCTCGATTATATCGCGGTGCTCAGATTCAGGAACACACCTCCTTAGCAAACCATCTTTACAGATTTTGAAGAGGTAAGGTTCATCCCAAACGAAAGACTTCATATCGAGAAGAACTTCTTCTTACATTGATAAGACATTTCAGGATCAATATACCGGGAATGAAGGTAGTTGACAATGGAGGAGTACCAAGGAACGTCTCTGAGCGCGACCATCTATCAACATGATGTTTTCTAGAGGAAAGTAAAGATCTATATCATCGGGATCACCCTTTTCCTCACTTAACATCCTAGAAACATGATCCGCCACCACGTTTTTCACCGCCTTTTATCTTTAATTTGAACGTCAAACTCTTGGAGGTCAGTATCCAACGATAGCGCGGTTTAGCCTCTTTCTTTGTCATTAGATACCATAAAGCGGCGTGATCACCCACACAATCACTTAGCACCCAGCAAGTAACTACGAAACTTATCCATAGCAAAGACTACGGCTAATAATTCCTTTTCAGTGGTCGTGTAGTTAACTTGAGAAGGATTCAGTGTGTGACTGGCATAATAGATAGGCTGGAACTTTCCATTAAGCTTTTGCCCTAAAACTGCACCAACTTCATAGTTGGATGCATCACACATAAGCTCAAATGGTAGGTTCCAGTCAGGCGATATAAGTATTGGAGCAGAGATCAGACGATTTTTGAGCTCCTCAAACGCGTGCCTGCAGCTATCATCAAATGCGAACTCAACGTCTTCCTTAAGTAAGGTAGACAGGGGCTTGGCGATCTTTGAAAAGTCCTGAATGAATCTCCTATAGAAGCCGACATGTCCGAGAAAACCTCTGACTTCGCGAAAATTCTTAGGATAACTCATCTTCTCGATAGCTTCCACCTTAGCCCTATCTACCTCAATACCTTTGGCGGACACTTTGTGGCCAAGAACTATCCCCTCATCTACCATAAAATGGCATTTCTCCCAATTGAGCACCAAGTTCTTTTCCACACACTTAGATAACACCTGATCAAGATTATCGAGGCAATCATCGAAGGATTGACCAAAGACCGAAAAGTCGTCCATGAAAATCTCCATACACTTTTCAACTAACCCGTCAAAGATAGCCATCATACACCTTTGAAAGGTGGTGGGGCATTCTGAGAGACCAAATGGCATCCGCTGTAGAAGCGAATGTACCATAAGGGGCGGTGAAAGTGGTCTTCTCTTGGTCAATAGGATCGATGGGTATCTGGAAGTATCACGAATATCCATCGAGGAAAGAGTAGAAGGCATTCCCGCCAGACGCTCAAGCATCCGGTCAATGAAGGAAGGGAAATGATCTTTCATTGTGACCTCATTGAGTTTTCTATAGTCAATACTGAGACTCTATAGCTCATGTGAGCCTCAATGCTATCTCTTCTCCTTCTCGTTCTTCTCAATAGTAATCCCCCTTTTTTGGGGACTACTTGAGTAGGGATACCCATTCATTGTCGGCGATGGCGTGTATGATACACATATCTAGAAGCTTAATGATTTCCTTCTTGACTACTTCTTGCATGTGAGGTTAAGCCTCCTTTGGGGTGTCTTACACATTTGGCTCCTCACTAGTCTTGATCTTGTGCATGCGGATGTCGGGAGGTATTCCTCGATATCTCCCACCGCCATCCAAAGGCTCTTTCGTTTTTCGCAAGACGTTTAATGATTTCACTCTTCTATTCGAGATAGCTTGGCAGATATGATCAAGGAAGCTTGTCACCTTCCCGTAGGAACACATACTTAAGATGTTTAGGCAATGGCTTCAGAACTAGATCTGCGGGGGGATCCTCTAAACTCGATTTAAGCCCTCCACTTTTCAACTCAACATCGCTGAGCTTACTTAGTGGCTCCACTGCCAAAGCTTCTTCTCTTAATAACTCATCTTCAAGGTCAGCTGCCAATTGATCTAGATTAACCACACCATGACTATTCAGATTATCGATCAATCGCTCATATTCCGCTTCCACAGCCTTGACTTGCTCTTCCATCTGATCATTGAAGTCATTAAATGACTCCTCAATGGAAAAGCCGGTTGGAGAACCAGAGGGTACTTGAATAGATTTAGAGACACTATAGCTCACCTCTTGGTCACCAACTCGAATAGTTACTTGCCCACCATCACAATCGATGAGGGCTGAATTGGTAGAAAGGAAAGGTCTTTCAAGAATCGGGGAACATTCTCACCTTTCTCCATATCTAAGACGTACCAGTCAACTGGAAAGGTAAACCTATCAATTTGAACTAATACGTCTCTCAGGATCCCCGAAGCTTTCTTGGAAGATCTATCGGCGAACTGAAGGTTCATGGTGGCGGGTTCTAGAAGATCTTGTAAACCAAGCTGATTGCAAACAGACAACGACATCAAGTGGATGGATGCACCCAGTCACATAAGGAATTTGGGAAGACTAGGCCTCCCATCTGCAATGTGAGCACAAATTTGCCTGGGTCGCCCCTCTTGGTTGGTAAGTCTTGATAATTTATCAAGGAACAATCCTCACCAATTTGCCTTTCCATGCCTGCTAATTTCTTTTTCGAAGACACAACATCCTTGATGAATTTTGTATACTTAGGCATCTCGACCAAGACCTCGGATAATGGCAGATTTACCTGAGTATTTTTCAAAAGGTTAAGCACCTTTTCATATTTCTTATCTTCACTCAGAGGGATGTTGCTCTTCCTCGGTGGAAAAGGAGTTTCTTTAGATCACTCTCGAAAAAATTTCTTTGAGGATGCACTTACGGCTTTATCCTCCAGGTCTTTCCACCGAACAGTCTTTTCAGAATCTTTCTTAGTCAGGGGATCAACTTCCTGACTTTCACTTGAATTCTCAGTCCTCGAGGGGTTAGCCACATGAGGATCTGTTTCTTCTGCACCTCTCAGGGGATCAGCCACCTGAGTCTTTTCTTGCAGCAAAGGGGATTCTTGGTGCTCAGCTTCCCCTCCTGCCTTATCAGTGGCAGGAGGGGCTAGTGGTTTCCCTGGAAGCCAGGGGGACCACTCAGCTGAGTGCCACTTCTTAAACTCATTGCACTGGCCTCTTCTTTACCATACGGAGTTGAAGGTACCAGGTCAGTGCATTGGCTGCTACTCAGTTCGGCTTGAGCAACTTGACCGCCTTTTGGATTCTTTTCCGTAAAGCTGGGCAGCTGCCCTGACGGTCTGGAAGCTAACTGCTCAGCCAGTTGCCCTATTTGCCTCTCAAGGCTCTTGTTCGTATTCATTAGAAGTTGAATACTTTTGCTTTGCTCCTCCAACTTAGCTTCGAGATTGTTGGACTGGGAGGGGCCTTGAGAGTTTTGGGGATTTTGAGAGTATGGTGGTGGTGATTCGAAATTGAGAGTTGGAATTGGCGGGCCAATTCGATTGAATTTCTCTGGGTATTATTTGAAAATTTTGAGTTACGGTTACGATTGAATCCAGGGTTTCTGTTGAAGTTTGGATTCGATTAAAGCTCGGATTGAAATTTGGATTTGAATTAAAGCTCGGATTTCGGCCGAAGCCCTGGTTTTGAGAATTATTTCGCAAGAGAATTGGTTATTGAACGCTGGATTAGGCGGCGCCGAAAAAGCATTCATACGCATTACGTCCAATCATGGGATGAAGCGCGAAGATGTGCCCGGATCATCACATACTTGGCATGTGATTGGATTATACTGTCCATTGTTATGAACAGCATTGACTTGATGAGCAGAGGGGGACTGAAATTGACATTGGCCAAACATGTGACCAGTCTGACAGCAATTTTCGCAATACAGAACCTGAGGGTTCTGCGGAAACGAAGGAGTCTGATTAATCAGGTTTGGAACTTGAGGACTTGCCATCTGCTTTTGCAGCATGGCAATCAGACTTTGGACATTTACTTCCTCCACCTTGGGAGGAAGAGGCGCTTGGATGGCCTGATAGGATGGGGCATAGTTGTAGTTGGCAATGTCTTCAAACAGTGCCCATCCCTCATCAGGTGTCTTCTTCAAAAACGCCCCACCTGATGAACTATTGACCATGCCCTTAGTGAGCTCGGTCAATCCGCTAAAGAATGTATTGACTTGCCTTTGCATTGGCAAGCCATGGTGGGGACATTTTCTGAGAAGGGACTTGAACCTTTTCCAGCAATCAAAGAAAGACTCATTTTCCTGCTGACGGAATGTGAAGATTTCATTCAAATACTGGGCCGTCTTTGATGGAGGAAAATATTGACTCAAAAATTCTTTTTCAAGTTCGGCCCAGGTCGTAATGGATTCCGAAGGGAGAGAGTGATACCACTCTAGTGCTTCCCCTCGCAAGGAAAATGGGAAGAGTTTGAGCTTGATTGCGTCCTCACTTACACCTTGGATACGGGTAGTACCGCATATGTGTAGAAATGTGTGTAGGTGAGTGTGGGGGTTTTCAGATTGGAACCCATGGAAAATGGATGCATGCTGCATCATCTGTATAAGTCCGGGTTTAAGCTCGAAAGTTGGAGCAGTAATGGCCGGCATGATGATAGCCGGGTTGATTGTGACTGTACCAGGCATGGCATAGTCGGCCAACGTCCGTCTATCTTCTGCAGCCATTATTACTATTTTTCGATCTCTCGTGCAAGATATTGCTCAAATTCTTGATCTAGGCGTTTCCCTCGTCGAAAACGAAGTCTCTCGCCTATTGGGTCGGACTATGGTCCGCTCGGGTCGGGGAATAGATTAGTGGTCCCTTATGACTACGAGTTTGCATAAACCGAGGCCCAAATCAAGATATTGAACTTAAAAACTAAAGAAAAGAAAAAAACTATCTAAGAGATTAAAAGCCTAAAACTAGTATCAAGATCTAGGAAAAGAAAAGAAGAGAAGGAAAAGCGCAGACGGACGGGCGTCCAAAAATGTGAGCAGCGTCGCGCCGAGTTGAGAGGCGGACGGGCATTCGTGAAACCGAGCGCGCAAATGCAGTTCGCTGAATATCCTTGGACGGGCGCCCAGAGGTAGGTATGTACGCTGTCTCTGCAGTCGGAAATTGATACAGATTGAAGAGTTTTTGGCGGATGGGCGCCCGATAAACTAAGCGCTTCGTCGAGATCTGAAAACAATTCAGGAGGAATCGAAAATTTGCGAAAAGAAAGGGATAACAAAGAAAACAGAGTACAAAAACAGCAAAAACAGAGATATAAACTTGATGACTAAAATCTATACTAATTACTCACAGAAACACACATAAATAAAACAGACTAAACAGTTAATATTAACAATTAAGATATTACGAAAAACATAAAAATAAAAACGAAAATCTAACCTAACTACTAAACAAAAACTAGGCAACCGTTCGTGTCCCCGGCAACGGCGCCAAAAACTTGTCCACGGATTATTGCTAATGAAATAAACAAGTAATATAATTTATAATCCGGTTAACCCCAAGTATAAGGATCGTAGTACTAGTGGTTAATGCCGGGTCGATCCTACGGGGAACTGATGGTTGTTAATCCTAGTTTTTGCCTACCTAAACGATGTCACGAAAACTTAACTAAACAGGGAACTAAACTAGACAAATATGCTGAAAATAAACTAGACAGAGGACGAAATCCAAAGCTAGGAAGAATTGGTTGCGAACAAACTAAACTAATGTGGAAAAACAGTAATCTAAACTAAACAAATTCAAGTTCTGAGGATTAGATCAAATTCAAAACGGACAAACGAGCGAGTTGATCCACCTATCCAACAATTATTAACTTCCTATCTTGATTATATTTTCGTTTCTAACAAGTTGTGATTCATCTTATCAAAGGTATGAATTCCTACTTTCGTAGATAATTCGCCTATTAATTCCTATCTTTCGATTTACGGAAATTAACGCGTCATAAAATAAGCAAAGATGTAAACTTTAACATTTTAACCTAGATATTCAACCTATCAACTTTCGTTTGACATAGATTAAAGATCCATTCCTAAATCATGGTGATCTAATGTTTATAAAGACTTTCATCAAATATAAAACCTCATACATGCACATCTTTCGATATAAATGCAATTAACATCATAAAACATGATAAAAGGGAACAACTTTGATTAGAAACTTACAATATAATCGAAGAAAACGAAGTCAACAAGTGTTGGATGGCTTCACAATGCTCGTTTTAGAAGCTTAGCCTCTGAACATCCTCGAGAGAACTCAAAAGTGCAGGAATTAAGAACATAAAACTACCTACTTTTATCTAGAATTAAAGTGTATGAAAAGCTGGAATAAAAGCGGTAAAGATGCAGCCCAAAGCCGCCTCGATATTAGGGTTTCGAATAATGTCAATTGGTATCCCTAATGTGTGAAAATAGATGGGTATTTATAGCCTCCAAAGTCGGTTTCTCTAAGTCGGTCGGATGGACGAGCGTTCACTATAATGGACGCTCGTTCGCAATTATTGAACTCTCCTCGACGCCTTTCCCGCCTTCCGTTCATGCTCTCTGTATCAAAATCGCTCTTCCGGACGCCCGTCTGTTTTATCAAACGCCCGTCCACTCTGGACGGGACCTGGACGCTCGTCCAATATGGCCTGAATGTGATTTTTGCATCTCTATCTCTTTTCTTCAATCCACCTCATCATTATCTCTTTCTTTAATCACCATATCTCGAATTTCATCTCTTTTTATCATTAGTTGAACCTCATAATAATACCTATGAGACATGGGAAAACATTGCAAACTGTAATAATATCCAAATAATTATAATTCAACCATAAAATCACATAATTACATCAATATTGCGATTAAGCCCTTAAAAATATCGTTTACTAAATATTTCCATATAAGACCTTATTATTATGCAAA
Source organism: Gentiana macrophylla (assembly GCA_026214975.1). Lineage (NCBI taxonomy): Eukaryota > Viridiplantae > Streptophyta > Magnoliopsida > Gentianales > Gentianaceae > Gentiana > Gentiana macrophylla. The sequence continues at coordinate 35,004,736 of CM047811.1, forward strand.
TTATACAAATAAAAGGGGAAAAACATCACAAAATATAACCTTATAAAACATATAATTTCACCCTTAACAGTTTTGCTCGGGGACAAGCAAAAAGCTAAGTGTGGGGGAGTTGTTTAGGGTATATTTTACTATATTTTCGGGCTTAATCCCTAAACAATTTACCTTGTTTTTAAAGTAAATAAATGAGAAAAGCATGTTTTTAACCAATAAATTCATATAATGTTCATTGAGGGGTTATAATTTAATTATGAGGAAATATTGGGATTAAATGTTATTTTGTTACACATTTTATTATTATTATTACTCGATGACTTGGTGTAACAATAATTTCGCAGAAAATAAAGAAATGCAAGGGGATATTATTTATTGAGAAGATTTATGTCATTCAATCAAGGATTTCAAAATAAAGAAGAAAATCGGATCAGCATTTGAAGAATAAATCGATCGAGCGAAAGAGTGGAGTGGGGAACACGGTATACGAAGCCACAGTGTGCGCGCTCAAGTGTACCTTTCGGTCGACCGAAAGCCATGCTATTCGGTCGACCGAGCCTGGACGTTCGGTCTACCGAGGCTGCAGAAATTAATCCGACGCGTTTTCTAGATCCTTCCCTATGTCGGCCACAAACTCCTATATAAGCAGCATCCATTCGAGCAGAAACGGACATCCAGAAACATCAGAAAATTAGTATAGCAACTAGCAATAAATTAGATTCATAGATAGTCTTTCTTTTATTTTTCTTTCAATTTCAATTCAGCAAATAAGGATGTTTATGAAGAAGATGAGTGGCTAAAGGCCCGAGGCTAGAACCACCAATGTGAAGCCACCATCACCGGAATAAACAAGGATTTTGCATTTATTCGTTCTAGTAAGTTTCTTGTTCTTCCTTTATGTTTTGAATTGTTTATGTGCAATGTGTATGACTATACTTGTGTTGCATGCTGATTGAATTTAGACATACAATAGTTGATAAATTCATAGATTGCCGTGAAGGAGAGTGATAATATTTCTTCTAACAAACGAAAGTTGAGGGAGAATATTGTTAGATTAGGATTTCATATCCATATCTTTGTTCCGTAAATTCGTTAGTTGCATCGAGAGGTGGACTAGTTAACGGTGTTAAATCGAGAGAGGAAACGCCTTTTTAGTAGATAATAATCCAAGGCTCGCAAACGAATGTGCGTCTTTCTTGTTAATTTCGGTGGGGTGGTGGATCAACGGTGCTTCTAGTTTTTTAATTATAATTGTTACGGAAAGATTTGTTACGTGCTAGTTTTTATTTTCAATTTTCAAACTCTTTGTTTTATTGTTTTTTAATCCAAGATCGTAGTCATCAACCTTACAAAAGAGATCGAAAGCAAAAACACTATTTTCGTACAAGTCCCTGCGGATACGACCCGGTTTCATCACTATAGCTGCGAACCTTCGCACTTGGGGTTGACATCGGTTTTATTTATTATATTTTATCACTGCTTTGCATAAAACCGCAAACACTTTCTGAAGCTGGTTTATCAAGAAGATTTTGGGCGAGGTTGTAAAGCGACTTTGCTACTTAATCAACCTGGAGTCCTCACACAGGATCAATCTCAAGACACCATTTGAGATGTGGTCGAGCAAGCCCTGTTGACTACTCGATTCTAAGGGTTTTTGGGAGTACTGACTTACTATCATGTTAGTGAAGGGAAGTTGGAGCCTAGAGCCAAGAAGGGAGTGTTTGTAGGGTATGTGATGGAGTGAAGGGATATAGAAATTGGTCATCAGCAGAGTCCAGAGTAATCCTCAGCAGGGACGTGGTGTTTGATGAAAATTCTATGCTTAACTCATCAGTGGGGAGGTCTCGAATGAATCAAACCAATCTTTGAATCGATAGTGTTGAGAAGCAGGTGGAGCTTCAGGTGGAGTCTACTGATATACAACAATCAGTGGATCCAAATCAACACTATACTGATCTGGATAATGAACCAGAATATGATCCAAGCCAGCCTACTGAGACCTCAACAGGGCGTCATACAAACATTGATCAGTAGAGTCTACCTGCCAGCAAGCCAAGAAGATCTAATGTTGGGATACCTCCAAGGAGATATGGTTATGATGATTTGAATGGATATGCACTCCAAGTTGCTGAAGAAGTAGAGGTTGTTGAACCTACTACATATAGGGAAGCAGTGAAATGTACAGAAGCATCCCAGTGGCATGCTGCCATGGGAGATGAAATGGAGTCATTGTTGAAGAATCAGACTTGGGAATTGGTCAAACAGCCTACTAACAAGGGAGTTGTGACTTGTAAATGGATTTTCAAGAAAAAGGAAGGAATAACTAAGGCAGAAGGGGTCAGGTATAAGGCACGTTTGGTTGCAAGAGGATTCAGTCAAAAGGAAGGGGTTGATTTTGATGAAATATTTTCACCAGTGGTCAGACACACTTGAATCAGAGTGTTACTAGCAATGGTGGCACAGCAGGATCTGGAACTTGAGCAATTAGATGTGAAAACTGCTTTTCTACATGGTGAGGTGGATAAGGAGATATACATGACACAGCCTGAGGTTTTTCAAGTTCCTGGCAAGGAAAATTATGTTTGCAAGTTGAAGAAATCATTATATGGTTTGAAGCAAGCTTCAAGGCAGTGGAATAAAAGGTTTGACAGTTTTATGCTTCAGCAGGGTTACAACAGAAGTCCTTATGACTGTTGTGTATACCACAGTCTGCTGAAAGATGGATCACATATCTATCTTGTTTTGTATGTGGATGACATGTTGATTGCTGCTGCAAGGAAGTATGATATTCAAAATCTGAAGAACCTTCTCAATGCTGAGTTTGAAATGAAGGATTTTGGTGCAGCCAAGAAAATCTTGGGGATGGAGATCTGGAGAGATAGAAGTCAGAAGAAATTGTTCTTGTCTCAACAAGGTTATGTGCAGAAGATTTTGGCCATGTTTGGGATGTCTGCAGCAAAACCAATAGATACTCCTATGGGATCAAATGTTCATTTGTCTGTTTATGCTTCACAGTCAGCTGAAGAGAAGGAGTATATGTCAAAAGTTCCCTATGCTAGTGCAGTTGGCAGTCTGATGTATGCCATGGTTTGTACTAGGCCTGATCTACTCAGCGATCAAGTGTTGTCGGCAGCAGGTTTATGGCTCAACCTGGAAAAGAACACTGGAAAGCTGTTAAAAGGATATTCAGGTACCTGAGAGGTACAACTAATATTGGTCTCATTTATAGAGGTGATATCTTGAGTGCAGTCACGAGTTCTTGTGATCTTGATTATGCAGTGATGTTGTGAGAGAAAATCAATGACCGGGTATGTGTTTACATTGGGAAATATAGTGGTCATTTGAAAGCTACTCTTGAGGCTCAAGATAGCCTTATCAACTCATCAAGCGTAATATATGGCTCTTTAGCAAAGCGACTAAGGGAGGGTATCCGGTTGAAAGGGCTAGTCGGTGATTTGGGGTTGCATCGGGATCAGGTGATATATATTGTGATGATCTAAGTGCAATATGTTTAGCCAAGGATCAGGTTCATCATGAGAGAACCAAGCATATTGATGTTAGGTATCATTTCTTGAGGAATGAGAAGGGGGTTGTAGTGAAGAAGATCAGCACCAAGGATAATCCTACTGACATGTTCACTAAACCAGTTCAGCAGAGTAAGTTTCAGCTTTGCCTGGACTTACTGAATATTCAAAGCTTATAATCTGTTTTTGGAAACTCTACTGAGGGCAGATCAGTGGAGTGGATACTGTGGAGAGAGTCTGGGACAAGTACATCTGGCATTGACGAATGCATCTGGTACAAGTACATCTGGTTATGCAAACTGTTTGACTCTAGGGAGAGTTGAAGTCAATGTGGAGATTTGTCAGTAAAGTGACTTAAACTCTACATTTGGTGGAACCAATCTGAAGACTCGGTGTGTGATGAGGCGGTGTGAAGTGTATTCAATTCTGTGCATCGGTAGGGTGGAGTCATCTGAGGCTTCGTCGGCAGGTAACTATCAAGTGAGTTGATAGGCTGCCGAAATATCGGAATCTGATAGGGTCCCACATCCATTAATTACGTTATGTGACAGCTATACAGTGTCATTAAAAGGAGGACACGTGTAAGGGTATTTATGGCAAATCAGACAAAGATTCCTGACGGCTATGGTTTAGGGATTTGTGCATATAAATACAGTTGTTGTTGCATTGTCTGTGTGTGTTGAAATCTGTAAATTCAGTGCATAATAAAATATCTCTTTTCTGCCCGTGGTTTTTTACCTCTCCCACTGAGGGGTTTTCCACGTTAAATCTGTGTTCTTCTTGTTTTTGTTTTCTCCTTTGATTGTTTATGTTTGATTACTTCTGTTTCTGTTTCTTGCATCTGAAGTTATCTCCATCAGTTTCATAACACCATATATACTTGACTTATACATGCTGAAAGAAAAGAGAGAATCTTTAATTACCAGAATTTAAAGCCAAAGCTGCAGTCTCTTCTGGTGTTTCGGTGTACTTTTGGTATGTAAACATTACATCTAAAGAATCACAGTCAGAATCTATGTACCTGCAAAATTTAATTTAACATAAGATGGATAAAATTAAGTTGACAAATATATATATTTAGAGAACAATATTAATTAAAAAAATATTAGCAAATTATACCCATCTAAGTTCCAATTTCCCCTAATCACCCCTGCCAAGAGCTTTGGATCTCCACATGTTGGATTTCCATTAACTTGATTATAAGAACACATCACACTTGAAACTTTTCCTTGAAGAACACAACTCATAAAATGCACTTGAATTGTATCCACCAGATCTTTGTGTGTTACCTAATACATTCATTTCATGGACGTCAAATAATTAGATTCAGTATATATTATACAACAAAAAATGATGCGACGTACATACCACGGCATTGAAGGTGAATTCTGTGATTTCGTTTCCAACTCTCTAATTCATATGATGTATAGTGTTTGCAGCAAGCAGCAACCTTAAGTTTGTCAATTTCACCTGTTGTTGTTTTGAGGGTCTTGAATGATCACCAATGCTTTGAATAAACCTGTCCGGAGTATCACGAATGATTTAAGTGAGATATCACGAATGATTTAAGTGAGATATTGACTGAGAGCCTTGCCTTTTGTCTAGGACAAAATAGATCAAAAGATCACTTTGAAATGTTTAGTTGTTTTAGACTTGATCAAGGATGCTTACAATTGTTGTTTTTGTTCAACAATGTAAAATTACCTTTTATGGTACTTGGATTGCAGAGAAATAAGTTACAAGTTCGTAGTTTTTGGTTGCAACCTAAGTGAATAGGTATCACTTGGTTATAACCACTTAAAAAGACCAAGAGGCACCTAAAAATCAGTTTTCGGGCCACAGGCGGGCGCCTGTGGCCAGCCTGTGATCATCAGAAAACCGCCAAACTCTTTGTTCAACATTTAGGCATCTTTGAAACACCACAGCGGTGCCTATCGGTGACAGTGAGGCGCTGTCACACTGCTTTCACCAAAACCTGATTTTTGGTCCTTTAAGCTGGTTTTCTCGGTCCTTTAAGTGACTTTTCGAACTATACTTGCTTATTTTCCACCCGTATACTCATATACACTTATATAAGCGTGCACTCCACACCTCCAAACTTATTATTAAGTGTTACGAGTATATACATCCTTGTACTAAACCCCGATTACCTCAACGGCTTGTGATTATACTTAAATCACCAACATTCCTCCCCCATTTAAGTGTAATCCTTAGTTTAGTAAAACAAAACAGTCATAAAACAAACCAACTCATTATTCAATGAAAATGTCACGAAGATTGAATTTCCACCTAGTATTATTACACACAAATATTCGAGTATTGGGGTGTGACTAAGCATTGAACCCCTTTACACATTTTGAATACATGTACATAACAATACATATGAATTGAGACTACTCCAAAGTATTATTCTTGACACCATTCTTTGTAATCTGGCCTTGTGTCCATATCCATTCTTGAGCATTTAGAAAGCCAACCCAACTTTCCTTGAAGCGGCCATACTTCATACTCATATAGGTGAATCTTTAGTTTACCGTGCACCTGCATTAGCACTTTATAAGATTCATTAAGAAGATAACACTTCAACTTAATCTCACAGGTAAACAGCACATACCTTCGGGATTAATACATGTGCTCAAGTTTCCAAAAACAGGCATACCACATTGAATTTAGCCTAAGGCATTGTACCAAAGGGAAATTGGGCGTCCCATATTCAGAAATTAATACAGGTTGCAGTCCCATCCCGACTACCGACTTTTGTAACAAGTCCTTAGCCAATCCTTTAGTCAAATGATCAGCCAAATTTCTTTGAGATCTCACATACACAACCGATATCACCCCGTGAGAAATCAACTCACGTACCGCGCTATGTCTAACGCCTAAGTGTCGTGACTTACCATTATACACATGACTATATGCTTTAGACAGTGTAGATGAGCTATCACAATGGATAGATATTGGTGATATTGGTTTAGGCCATAAAGGAATTTCATGAATCAAATTCCTAAGCCATTCTGCCTCTTTACCGGCTGCTGCCAAGGCAATAAACTCCGACTCCATAGTCGAGCTAGATATACATGTATGTTTCTTAGAAGCCCAAGAAATGGCACCTCCACCTAAAACAAACACCCATCCACTAGTAGAAGAATGATCTTCTACATTAGATATCCAACTAGCATCCGAATATCCTTCAATCACCGAAGGATATGCAACATAAGTCAAACCAAAATCTTTGGTAGACTTTAGATATCTCAATACACGAACAACCGCTCTCCAATGACAGTTACATGGGTTAATAGTATATCTACTTATTCCCAACTACATAGGCAATATCCGGTCGAGTACTAGTCATTGCATACATCAAACAACCAATGACTCGTGAATATTCAAGTTGATTCACGGTTTCACCTTTATTAGGTCCAAGCTTCTCATGAGGCTCCATGGGAGAATTTGCCGGAGTACAATTTCCACAATTAAACTTTTTCAACACTTTCTCAATAAAATGAGACTGTGTTAGTGAAAATCCTCCCTGATTTCTCTTGATTTTAATTCCAAGAATTACATCTGCCTCCCCCATGTCTTTCATAGAGAATCTAGAAGATAAGAGTTCTTTACACTTATCAACCTGATTTTGGTTTGTACCAAAAATCAACATGTCATCGATATATAGACAGATTATCACACCGTTACCGGTTTCATCAAATCTACTATAAATACACTTGTCTGACTGATTGAGTTTAAATCCACTAGTCAAGACAACCTCATCAAACTTTTGATGCCATTGTTTAGGAGCTTGTTTAAGTCCATGCAATGATTTTACAAGTTTACATACCTTATGCTCGTTACCGGGCATAATAAATCCTTCCGGTTGCTTCATGTATATTTCCTCATCCAAATCTCCATTTAGAAACGTTGTTTTAACATCCATTTGATGGATCACCAAGTTATGAATTGCGGCTAAGGGAATTAATAACCTGATTGAGGAGATTCTAGCAACGGGAGCATAAGTATCGAAATAATCGATACCTTCCTTTTGCCTAAAGCCTTGTATAACTAACCGGGCTTTATACCGGTCAACAGTACCGTCAATTCTCATTTTCCTTTTGAAAATCCATTTGCAACCTAATGGTTTGTAACCACGTGGTAAATCCGTAAGAATCCACGTATTATTATCCATTATGGAATCCATCTCGTCATTGATGGCTTCTTTCCAAAATGACACATCCTGAGATCCCATTGCCTCATAAAATGTTTGGACCATCCTCAATATTGTAACAATATGAGTATTGATATCCAACTTCATTTCTTGAACCTTCCACCAAGTAAGTAACAAAATCTGGTGGAAATGTTTTTGCTATTCTAGCCCTCTTACTTCTTCGATGTTCAGAAGACTCAACTTGAGAATCAGTATTCTCCACATTCTCCACTCCAAATATCGTAGGAGCAATAGCCTTTGGTCTAGGAATAGATGTAAATCTATTCTCATCAAAGATAGCATCTCGTGATTCTATAACCGAATGTGCAGCCACGGAATCACTAGGTTCTATAACATAAAACCTATAAGCCTTTGAATGACTTGCATATCCAATGAATATGCAATCGATGTCTCTTTCTCCTAACGTTTTAATTTTAGGATCAGGAAGTCTAACAACCGCCCTGCAGCCCCAAACTTTTAAGTAATTCAAGTTTGGTTTCTTTTTGAACCAAAGTTCATATGGGGTAGCAGAATTCTTTTTACTAGGAACTCTGTTTAGTAAATAACAAGCCGTTAACATGGCCTCACCCCAAAATCCACTACTCAATCCCGAGTAGGATAACATGGAATTTACCATCTCTTTAAGAGTACGGTTCTTCCTCTCCGCAATGCCATTTTGTTGTGGCGTATACGGTGCAGTAACCTCGTGTATAATACCACACGACCCGAAGTAGGTTGGATCATAGTATTCTCCACCTCTATCGGTACGAAAACATTTTATACTTGAATTCAATTGTAATTCTACTTCACTTTTATAAACCTTGAATTTTTCAAGTGCCTCATATTTAGTATTAAGCAAATACACATAACAAAAACGAGTATTATCATCTATAAAAGTAATCATATATTTCTTATTTCCCAAAGATGGTGTGGCATTAAAGTCACACAAATCACTATGGATAAGTTCTAAAATTGTAGACGATCATTCAACACCACGAAATGGCTGTCTTACAATTTTAGTAAGCATACAAGTAATACACTTATCCATATTGATATCAAACGAGGGAATTAGTGCATTTTTAGACATAAGTTGCATACGTTTATAATGTACGTGACCTAACCGAGCATGCCACAACTTTGAGATATTAACATCAGAAATATGCATAACTTGATTAACTTTATCATTCACAATATTAAGCATAAACATATTATTACACAAATAACCAAATCCTACAAATGTACCATGTTTAGATAGAATATATCTATCGGACTCATATACTTGTTTGTAGCCCGATTTACACAATAATGCACCGGATACAAGGTTTTTCCAGAACTGAAATTTAAAGTAATAGTTCCTACACCACTTATTACAGCCTTCGACTCGTTTCCCATCTTTAAGATAGATCCATCGTTCACTGGTTCAAAGTCTTCAAACCAGCGTCGATCTTTGCATACATGTCTTGTTGCTCCCGAGTCGATCCACCACGTAACATCATCATCCTGCATATAAAATACTTCAGAAATAAATGGCACATAATTCACAACCGAATTAATACCATAATTAATATTCTGACCTTGATGCTTTGGTGGTCCTTGGTCTTTCGACCCTTGTTCTGGACCCTTGCCTTTACCATTCTTTCGAACTCGGAAATCAGCCTTGTAGTGTCCTGTCTTGCCACAAATCCAACAGGCCCCTTTTGGCCTTTTTCCGGATTCTTTGTCTTTTGACTTTTTCTTTTTCTTGCCATGGTATTTACCTTTGTTAGTTTAGAACTCTCCCCATCCTCCATCACATGAATGGAAGTGGATTCATCAATTTCCTTTCCCTTGGTTTTCACACCCTCCTGCGCCCTGAGGGATTCCTCAATACGCAGGTGGCTACCAAGTTCAACCAAGGAGAGTTCTTCATTTTTGTGTTTTAACATATGCTTAAAATCTTTCCATGATGGTGGTAATTTGTCAATGATACTAGAAACAGAAATGGATTCATCCATTTCCATTTTGTGTTGTGCAAATTGGCCTAAAATGCGTTGTAGTTCATTGAATTGTTCCATTACAGATCGTGAATCTACCATCATGTATTTCATGAAATTACCAACTAGAAACTTTTTAGCAAATGCATCTTCATTTAGATATTTAGTTTCTAGTGCATCCCATAACTCTTTTGCAGAAGCAAAGTTTTGATAAATGTCAAATAACGAATCAGACATACCATTAACAATGTGACCGCGACAGATGTAATCATCATTTTCCCATTTATTCCTCCTTCGTAATTCCTCTAAAGGTGCATCATCATCGACTTCTGGTATTTCTGTGCTAAGAACATACACCACTTTCAATGTTGTAAGAAGGAAATGCATCTTCCTTTGCCACCTCCGGAAATCAACTCCTTCAAACTTGTCTAGTTTCCCAAAATTCATCATCAAATCCTTTGCATTCACCATTGTGATCAAAACAATAAATTTAAGAAGAATGTTGTTGTTTTGAGGGTCTTGAATGATCACCAATGCTTTGAATAAACCTGCAAATTTATGAAGAACGGATCCTCACAGTCACGCGTATATCGTTGTCCTTCTTAAATTTATTCGACCCCTTACTTGTCCGGAGTATCATGAATAATTTAAGTGAGATATTGACTGACAGCCTTGCCTTTTGTCTAGGACAAAATAGATCAAAAAGATCACTTTGAAATGTTTAGATGTTTTAGACTTGATCAAGGATGCTTACAAGTTCGTAGTTTTTGGTTGCAACCTAAGTGAATTGGTATCACTTGGTTATAACCACTTAAAAAGACCAAGAGGCACCTAAAAATCAGTTTTTAGGCCACAGGCGGGCGCCTGTGGCCAGCCTGTGATCATCAGAAAACCGCCAAACTCTCTGTTCAACATTTAGGCATGCTGAAACACCACAGGCGGGCGCCTGTCACTCTGTTTCACCAAAACCTGATTTTTGGTCCTTTAACTGGTTTTCTGTTCCTTTAAGTGACTTTCTCGAACTATACTTGCTTATTTTCCACCCGTATACTCATATACACTTATATAAGCGTGCACTCCACACCTCCAAACTTATTATTAAGTGTTACGAGTATATCCATCCTTGTACTAAACCCCGATTACCTCAACGGCTTGTGATTATACTTAAATCACCAACAGCACCAATCTGCAAAATTCAGCATTTTTAAGCAAAAGTAGTCAAAAACTTCTTAACCTGGAAATGGAAAAGTACAAGAAAGTAAAGGAACAGTGGAATTTACGAATCAAAATTTTTCTCCTCATATTTTGGCCAAATCATTGAACTTGGACTTTGTTGCAAATTATCGAGCACCTTATGAGCGACTCAGAGTGTTCGATTTTGAGTAAGAAGATGAACCATTTTCACCATTCTTATGTGTATGAACAGAAAGGACCAACAACATCCATATCTCTGTTCAATATGAAAGAAATTTCAATCAAATTTCATGAGGTGAAGAAGAAATGAACCTATTAGGGTTCATAGTAAACAATCCGAATTTATCCTTATGTAAGTCGATGAACTCGCTTTCTCGAATCGAATCGAAGATGAAGACGACGAATCGTGCTCATGATGATGAAACTTCTCGCAATACTCTCGACCAATGTCTCATCATTCTTCTCTCGAATGCTCCATCGAATCCGCCATTGATAAATCAAGCTTTTTCACCTCACGATGCTTGAAGCCTTCTTCGATGATTTCCATTAATCAATACTACTCCGGAGAAGATCAATTTCCTCGATGAAGAAGGATTTTCGTTGATTTCCCATTGAATGAATGGAGAGGTTAGATCGCGCCGATGGAAGCCAGGGTTTTGTTGATTACCGGCGCAGACTTAGCGTTGCGTTGATTTTTGAGATCCTAATCAGTATACTTTGTTTTAGGTAATGTAAAAGGTATTTCAAAAAGAAGTAAAGAACTCAAAATAAATAAACAGTAAATTAAAACTTTACTAACTACAGTACGTATTACAAAAATAAAAATAGCAATAGCGGCGGGTGTTTATAGACCACTGATAAAAAATAAGGTTTTTGTTACAGAATTTTTTAATCCACCGCTAAAAGGAAGTCTATGCTTGTTTAATCGGCGGATATACAAAAACCACCGCTAAACCACATCACAAACGGTGGAATTTAAAATCCACAGCTAAATAGTAAGTTTTTTTTAAGTGACATTACGATGTAGTTTGAAAAGTAATAATTGGAATAAAATCTACTAATAAAGTTCTATCCACCAATTCAATGGATAACGATTTTTTGAATTAAATTATTTTTGGCGATACAAAATTCTTGATGAGATGTGAGAGGATAAAGATTTCAAACTACAAGAAGATAAATACTAATAAGAACAAGATCTAATTGATTTACTTTTTTAATTAGAGATATGAGCGTTAGAATAATCCTTTTTCATATTCATACAATGAACGATGAAAGTTGTGAAAATTAATGGAGAATTCGGTAGAAAAGATATTCCGACTTATTTCAACCTGAATAGAAACCCTCTAATATAGATAATCTGACACATTTCATTTCGGACAATGATGTTGTAAACGAGAAAAATGTGGTATATAAAACAATAAAATAGATATTGTATTAAAATTATCTCGTGCAAGTGTTTTAAACACGCATTTATACTCTTTTGACAGTACGCGTGTGTATGGTAAAAGAAAGTATTTGCCCGTTAAATTAATTTAATATATGTGCCTTAAATGTTATCTTTTGTAAGGGATATATTTTAGGTAAGAGCACATACCCTAGTGGTTACTACCCAGACTCCGATGGTTGGAGACCTGGGTTCGATTCCCCCAGGCTCCTTGTTAGTAATATCATCAGCAACGGAAGCGATTTTAGGATCTAGATCTATAAATTACACGTAATAAAATAACTAGATCTATATCTACAAGGGGTTGTAGAACATACCTCTTGGATCTCAAAATCCAAGTTGAAGAACCGCAAAAGAAAGATTGCAAGAAGATGTGAAGAGCACCACGATCTTCCGTGACGTGTGATCCAAGCAACTCCGGTGGAAGGAAATCCTCGTCTCGAATCCTTCCGATATGCTACCCGGAAAATCTCCAAGATTTTCCCTTTCTTCCCTTGGCCGAAAATTTTCTTTCTTCTCCTCTCTAAGAGGTGAAGTCGAATTATGTGTGTGTTATGAGGCTTGGGAGAACTCTCTTTATATAGGAGAGCAAAACTTAACCTCCAAGGATTTAATAATTAATACAAAATCAATTATAATAATCCCATTAAATAAAAGATAATCCCATAATATTCTAGAACAAATCTAGAATAATATTTATCTTTATTTCTTTCCATAAATATTTATCCAATAAATATTTTATGCACATGTCTTATTAATACACAAGAAAACAATTTCTTTTTTCCATAAAAAAAGAACATGGGGCGAAAATCATACTTATTGACCTAGTCAATATTAATTTTGCCATTACACAATAATTGGGCCAAGATTATGAAAAATGCTTTTTTCACATATTTAATTATTTAGCCCAACTAATTTAATAGTCCACTAAACAATTAATTCACATATCGTTTTAATAAAGTCCAACAAGAACTAAATTAATATTATTAGGATTTGACATCCGAGAATAGCTATGCTATATTAGAGAGGCACGTCGGGGACCATGGACTAATAATCGTGACTCGATAAATCAAATAAATAATTATCTTACGACAGAATAATTATATTCGATAAATCAATCACAGAATATGCCACCATAATCCCGTGATCGCACTCCTCCGATTATGAGATTATATTTATCTCCTCACGAGAATAATAATAAGCGTCCATTGATATAATCATTACATATGGATTAATCTCTCCACAGATTTGTTCATTCTAAATCGGGAAGTTACCGTTAACCCTTTTTAGAACCTCTTATCCTTATTTACCATTAACCCCTAGTGATCAATTAATTCATACAACTCACTTTGGTAGCTAATCGCTGTAATATGAACTCGTAGCGATCGATCGTTTCTAGGATTAACAAATAAAGGAATCGCGTTTTCTACTTCCATAAATGGAAGGAAGGGATTCCGTATCCGTGATAACACGGACTACTCACTCAATCGAAGACAATGCCAAGATGGGGTAATTCGGACCACGGACTCGGTGTAATCCTTAACCGTCAAGTCAAACATAATCGATTCAAGCGGTTGGATGTGATCACCTCAGGATTAAGATATATCCATAAATATGATCATCCATTGATTCGATAAGACCTATAGATCACGGAATTATATATTCAACTCTAATCAAATCGGTCCAGCCCTATATGATATATCCATCATATATAAATTCCCCATTAGGTTCTCTTAACCGAAAGTCCGGATAAGACAATCACACCTATTGTGTTCTGGGCGCATTAATAGCACGTTAAAGGAGAGACCCGATACTCTCGATTAACTTCACTACGGGCTAATTGTATTTTAAGTACATATTCACTAACTCAATCCTCCTGTGTATATCCCATACACTGAGTTAAGTGATTACATAAACGATATACTTTAGGGTTTTCTGTAGTGTAAATACTATTGCCACATCGGTGAATATAAGAATAATAAATATGAATAATAATGTCAATTCATTTATTAAATAAAACAATTACAAAAATTGTCTTTCGGGCATAACACCTAACAATCTCCCACTTGCACGAAAGCATGTGATTAATTGTTTTATAGCACACCCTATTATTTAAACTACAACAAACCACATCTCCCACTTGCTCTAAAGCAATGGAGACCTATCCCGTATTCTAGTACCCATTAAGCATATCATAACCATTTCAGATTCCAAAGTACACTCCGAGTATGCCGTCGTAGGATAGGTCAGTGACTCGGGGAGCACCTACATCTAAATGTCATGGGTCTTAATGATTAGTCAGGTTGTCGGCTCGAGATGATCCGTAGAATCGAAATGTAACCGGTCCATCAAATCATGTGGTACTTTCCTAATATGCTTTTGACCTCTAGTGATTTCGAAGATCCTTATAAGCTACCCCTTCATCGTTTGCACAATGATGTGGTATCGGCTTCCAAATCTAGAATCACTCCAGATATGAAAAGGAAATCCTTAAGCTATATCGCCTCTATAGCTACTACAAAAGCCGCTAATCACCCAACTAGTTAAAGTCGAGTTGGCGTTGCTGGATTCCTCCAGGCAATAGCTTCAACACAAGAGTAAACACTGAGCCCGAGATCGACTTAACGATCATCCTCAATCTGACTTAAAGTCAAAATCAGTGTATCACACATATCCAAGTTCACACATGAATATGTCCGCATATTATTTCTCGTTCTCTTCAAGATACTAAAGGACATACTAAACTTGCTTTGTTAACCGCCGAATCTAAGATTCGATCATAGTTGACGTTCAATAACCTGACCATCTCTTACCAGAAAGAGAATCTATCCCATTTCTCTTGATCCGAAGATTTAGAGAGTCATTCCTGAGGCATAGGGTAGAACTTCCTCGTTGAATGTTGCATACACAGATGCATCATCTTAACCAATAAGATGGATGGGAAACCAATGACTGATTCTAATGAATTCGACCGAGTCAAACTCTTAAGAATGTTGTCCAAATCTCTGTTGCAGAGAATTGTGGCATTGTCGGTCGACTTGGATAAAACACCCATGTTGATTCCAACCCAGCAAAGTGTTATCCTTCACAAACACTAATATATGTATGTATATATTCACTACTGTACTAAAATTGATATCCAGTCTACAAAAGACTTATCAATATTCTGGTCAAATCCACATATTGTAGAAATATATGACTTCCAATGACCGAGAGGTTTGCTTTTTATCCACAAAGGACATAAGCCTTGACAAATCATTACATCATTAGTTCATAAGGCAATACCCTTCTGCTTTTGAATGAATCCAGACTCCGTTTGTTTGGCAAGAAAATCTCGAGGGAATCACCCCTATTTTTACGCTTATGAGCGAAATCATGCAGATACTAAAGTGATAAGAGAGTTCAAGGTCTGATTAACTCTCTAGACCACTCAAGCTTTGCTCTGAAAGATGAACTTTCCTATGCATTCTACTCTTTTCCGTGTAGATCCAATTACTCCCACTGGGCCTGAGACGCACAGGTGGTTCTATAAGAGCATGAACAGAACTGGAGTATCGAACTCCATTCACAGGGTTATGGCTATTAAACCAACCTCTATTATCAGAATCCTATACTGCTCACAAAAGAGCCATAGGTCATCAATCGATCCTCAGACTACAAAGTCCGCAGAACCCGTAATGGGTAATGGATAAACCATACTCCCACTACATTGCGGGTGGATCAAATTTCGATCTAGTTTAGTAGTATTTAGTGTTATCACCAACAACCGATGTTGGATGTGGTCTGATTTTAATCAGTTAGTAACTACCTTGAGTAAACGTACTTCAAGGTTCAAGGTTTTGTTGTTTATGGATTCTATCAGGAAGGATGCAACAGTATAACTGTCCCTACCCGATTTCTAGAATCTTATAACAAACCTTTTTCTCAGAACTACAAGATATATAACGATTGGTCACTACCCGAACGTGTTCGCGAAATTCCCAGACCTACCTTCAAGCACCGTGTGCTAAATGCTTATATTTATGGATGTGGGGTGAACCGAATCCACACCTTATCCGTAAATGCCAAAGCATATTCTATGTAGACTTCTCGGTCTTACATTTCAATGTAAACCGTTATTTCGCTTCCAATATCTTTATTGAGTTAAGTAGTATATTGTAGCACATCTAAAAACTATATAAGGCAATTTAACGGTTTCTTACTTAGTGAGAACATGTCACAATGAGGCAGGCTGAGCATAAGTCCCGAGGACTATGAATGGCCTATTCCGAGTATAGAATACTCTATCTCTGTTGAAAACAGAGAAACCTCAAAATATTTTGGATAAACTTACCGGAGTATTTGAATAGTTATCAGACAAGAAGTCACTACTCGGAAGCTCCTACTAGCTTGTATCTTTCATCAGACCCCGAAGGTCATCATGAACAAGCTATGTTACTTCTTTATATCCATTATCCTTTCCCAATTGAAAGGAAACTTAGTCATTGAACCTTTGAGACAATATAACCAGACTGGGAGAAAAGGAATCACCCTGAGCCAGTCTTCAGGTCTTGTCTCTTAGGGACTATGCACTAACTATGGAATATGAAGAAGCGTTTATCTAAATATGGAAACCAATTGCTTTTACTTGATTCTTAAGATGTGTTTTATATACATATTTCAAATAGATTCTAAGTGGTTTTGACTTTATCAAACAAAAGTCCGAGTCATGGATTCGTACTACAAATGGTATATTCACTTTCTATACGACAAACAAATTATCCGATAGAAGGTAAATCCATTCGTTCCAATGAATCTTAAACATAAAATAATTTTTCCGCGATATCCAAGGATTGAATTCGAGATTCATTTCCTTATATCACTCCCACTATTCTAGCTAAAATTAACTGCCCGTTGTTTAATCCTTTAATCGTTAAATGCACGCTGCTACCTTGTTCGCCAAAGAACTTAGCTCGAGAAAAACGCCAGGATTCATAGGTTGGTGATCCAAAATCCTTGTCCTTATCCTATGATTTTCTGTTTAATTAATTTTTCGTTCACCTTAAAATTTTCTCGTTTAGGTGACTAACACTTTTAGACATATTCTCCCATTCTTGACTTTCCGTGAATGGAAAGCAGTCTTGAACCAAATGTTCGTTTGAGTAGACACTACTCTTGAACCGTGGGATGTCTATTTGAGAGTGTTACTCGTCGGGACTTCTCGGATTTTTAATATACCGAAAAAAACAACAAATCATAACATTACAAACTCCACTAGTTTATCGGTTCCAAATACCGTCTAACGAGCAATGCTTTATTTCTTATGGTTTTCCGATTTTTTGATTAGAAAATCTTTCGTACATAGTTCCAATGTTTCTAGAAAAACAACAAATCATAGAACTCCCACTAGTTCATCGATTCCAAATATCGTCCAACTAGCAACATTTCACGACTTTCCGGTTTTTCAATTAGAACGGTTACGTGTGTAGTCAGTTACACTTTTCTAATGTTCTAGGAAAACAATAAATCATAAAGCTCCCACTAGTTCATCGATTCCAAATATCGTCCAACTAGTAACACTTCATGATTTTCCGATTTTTCAATTAGAAAATTACTCGTGTAATTACTACATGCTCAAAATTCACTAGAAGAATTTCAAAGTCCGAAATCACCTTTGATCAAACTAAGTTTGTCTTCCGTTTGACACGAATGACACTAGTGACATACCTATATGTCACTCTGGTTTTTAAAAGGCTCAAGAGAAAATATCTCTTTCGAAAAATAATTTGCATTATCGATTAACTAGTTCAACGTCCTAGTTACTTTCCACTTTTTAACGAAGTCAATACTAGTCAATTATAAATTTTAAGCAATTTAGTAAGGGATATAATGCTGTAAATAAAATGACATATATTAATTCAAGTTTAACACTACTATATTATTTTATTTTAGGAATTGTAAACTATAAGTAAGTGTACTCTACCATTCCAAGGTTTTAACCTCGCATCTCAAGTGCGCGCCGTAGGGTAGGTCAAAGAGATGACGGTTAAATCGAGACAATCTCATCAATGAATAACTTGTGAGAATCGAACATCCCACGAGAATCGAACATCCCTTTATTCATTGACTACCTTCCTTTTTTCGCCTAGATATTACCAAAAATATCCTTTATGAGTGTGACCTACTATATCGGATCTCTTAGGTACGCCCCGAGTGTGCCGTCGTGAGATAGGTCGGTGACCCGACGAGTACCTGTAAATCCTATCCTTTCGGAGACCAAGCCATGAATGTTGATAGGGAGAACACCATCCGTAGGGGGGCGAAATCAAAGCGCCGCGAGGCGTCACCCTTCTCTCACTTACTTGTATCTATAGTAGAGGCCGTGGGGTTGGCTGTCGCCTCCCGCGCTCCCACTCAATATTTTGAAGTGGTGGTGGGTTAACTAACCACGTCTTTTTGATGTTAACATAAAAGCACATCAAATCAAGGATTCCGAATGGTGTCGGTAACGTAGGCAAGCCTACCCGTCCTTTTCGTTGGAACATATGTGACAGTCGGACGAAATCGGGTCAAGAGAGCCCCATTGAGATAAGAAGGAATCACCCCTCCGCTCGCTGGTGTAGCTTAGTCTTGCCGGACCCCCGTGCATACATCACACTAGGAGGGTTCAGTCAGTCGAGCAAAGCTCAGTTGACCACCCAACCTATAGGCGAACCTTTGTTATCCAAGATTTATTATTCTTTTACCATAATTCATTCTCGTAGACACTACGAATTGAAAACGTGATCTCGTTTGGGCTTTTACGGCGGTTCACCGAGAACACACACCGAAAGGCTTAACAATTTCATAACCCGTCCTCGGATCTTTAATTAGTTACTAAATTAATTAATTACCACGTATTAATTAAATTTCAACTAATTACGCGAGTTTGTATACATGCCTATTTTAATTACCAAAATTAAAATTCTACATGTATGCATGGAGTGGATTTATGATATGATGCATGTCATGGCAATTCCGATTTTATATCTATTTTATGATCAAACACATAAAAAATAAATTGCCACTACTAGAATTTTCGGCATTTCCTACGCTGAAATTTTCGTCGGAAACACATGTTTCGACCAATTTCGACGAAATATGGGGTGTTGGAAAAAGCCCGTTGGAAAGCGCGTTGCGACGAAATTTCCGGCGACTATAGCGACGAACTTTCCGGCGAATCTTTCCGGCGAAATTTCCGGCGCAATTTTCGGACGAAATTTCCGACGATTGTTTCCGGCGAAATTTCCGACGACCTCGGCGACAAAATTTGCTACGAATGGTTCCGACAAAATTAGCGACGAAGTTCTTACGAAATGATTCCAACGAACCCGACCATTTATTCCGACGAATTACCGGCGAAAATTTGCTTAATTATTCCGACTAAATTCGGCGACTTTTGTCGGTAATTTTCATAACATGTCCGATTTAATTTCGTCACTACTCCGTCGGAAAAATTATATTTTTTATTTTGATTTATTCGTAAATTCTCATTCCACTGTCCAAATAAATCACAATTTATGAAAAACTAACACAATATTTAACTAATGCATCAACCAAACCAAGTCAATAAAGGCTCAATATAGCTAATTATTAAGTTACAAAAGCGTATATTGTTCCACTTAGGATTCCCAAAACAAAATAAAGAGACAACACAATACATAGCAAAATATGAACAATCCATAATCCTCACTATCAAGCACTACTACGGAGTATGGAGGAATCCTTGGACTAGCTGCGCAATCCTTGCTATCTCCGCTTTGCATTGCAGATTGTGCGACCGTTGCTCTCTCTCTCTCCTCGGCCAAACTTTCACGCAAATGAAAGGTCTTCACGCAACCTAGAATTTTCTTTCGAAAAATGTGATACTCGCTGCGTCAAAACCTCATTTGGCATCGATGAGAAACCGATCCACTCGTGTATTACGAAGATAAATTACCCAAGCCTTTAATACGTCCATTCTTTACACCGGCGGCACATTCCAGAAACACCTCATCGGCTTCACGTAACAACTCATCTGGAATTGGATCTTTCTTGCCAAAATATTCAAATACGTTCGGCATTCTCTCTCTGAAAAGCTCATGTGAGGATTTAGAAAAGGTGTTTCACAATATACTATACCATAAAAGACATGCAAAGTAGTGAGAATGACATAACATAAACAAATGACATCTTACAATACATTGTCTCGTCAATAAGTTCCAATTCACTCATTAAAGTTTAGACAACTATTGAGAAAGAATGATAGTCTAAGAAAAGTCAAAATGTCAATTGCGTGGGTATAAGACAACGGAATATACTAAAAGATTGTCCTCACATCGGTATGATTTACAAAATCATTATATGACAACGAAACACACTTAAATATCGTTTACCAAGCGATTGTCCTCACATCGGTATGATTTACAAAATCATGCAAAATCATTTTACAAGAATGATGACTAAAAGAAACCCAACTAAATTGAAGAAAAAGTGGCATACTATGGCAACCAAACTCCATTATTATTTAAAACCTTAGACAAATGTGTCAAAAAAAAATGAAGGAAGCAAATCATTGAAGACATTAAAGCAAACTGAAAAAAGTAAAACAATTTTGTTACCTCAATAAGCTGCAAACACTATCATCAATAGGCACCTTATCTTTCTTGTTTGTGTGTGTGAACATAAACACCTCCATAATAGCAAGCAGGACGCCCTAGCACCTTCTCCGAAAAACAATTAACTCATCATTAGTACGAAGTTCTTTCTAATTTATTGATCGATTTTTTCGTTTACATTCTATTAGTAAAAGTAGTAATCATAAATGACAAGTTTGTAACCCATTTGTAATACCATGCATGCTTTTACATCATGGCTTGATCTTGATCCATGGCGCACTTGCCCACTTGGAAGACCCTCTTACGAAATCGACTCTGTTTGATTTATTTGCGGTGGAAACTTTCATAAAATCTTGATTCCCAATACTCAAGCAACTTTTCAAACAACATTACGGTATCCATGCAAGAATCTTTTCCATTGTAGCATAGCATGTACGAACCGTGAACACGACATATCTTTTAACCTCTCACCCAATTTGTTTTCAAATAATGATCGACAAGGCCCTCGTCGTCCTTAGAAATGGACCAATGTGATTTGCCACGAACAAAAATGCGACATCAATTAAGTATTGATAAGCATTTCTAAATACAATTCAAAATTACAAAAACTTATTCTCACATATGTACCTTGAAGTCATCCCACCATATCGGCGTACATTAGATGGAACATGAGAGAATTTTGGCCACGCTCCATCAAACTTTTTCTTAATCACTTGGCCGATGATATTGGTAGGCCTTTTATCTCGAGGTATGAAGCTATTTTTGAAACGAAAAAATGTCAACATAAGCCTTGAAACACTATCATATATTTTGGTCTATGAATAATGTATATATTAGTCATTTATGAGTACACATAATAAATATATTTAGTCATTTATGAGTACACATAATAAATATATGTCAAAATAATGTACTTGTACTTCTTGGCCATTCTTGATGAGACAATGAAGGTTTGGTAAATGAAGAAGTTGGTAAAGTAGAAGCAGATTGAGGTAGTGATGTAAATCGAGGTTGTGATTGGATGTCCACATTATCTCCACTATCAGTACCCGGTGAATCACCATGACCCAGTGTTGTTAGTCCAATAGTAGGAGGTGGCGTATGTAGAAATGCAGAGTCATGCTGATGGGAATGTGTTTGGGCTCCTTGTGGGGAGGATGAAGACAACGGTTGAGTGGCAGGTGATGTAGTATGAGATGGATGTCCCTGAGATGACAGTGAAGTAGTAGGACCTACATTACGTTGACGCTTCCCTTGCAAAAGTGCTAAAATATCTTGAGAAGTGTTTTCATGGCCTTTGCGCTTATTCTCCTTCCCAACCATGATTTCACCTGCATAAACTACTTAAAGCATATAGCCACGTAGAAGTTACATAATAAAGAACAAAATCAACAACTAATTAAGTTCGTTAAAAATCTCTAATAGACTTAGTTACGATTCATTGAATAAGCCGACTACGGAAAATGCATTAGTTAGATACAGCAACAACCCAAAAATCAACTTGAAAAAAAAGCATACAACAAAAAAAAAACATCATGGCAAATTCATATTCTACAAAATCAAATGAAATCCAGTTGGTTCCTTATAGTAGTTTATCATACAAATAAGCCCATAAAGTGAAACATATTCATCACAATCAAATATCATCATCGTCCGATGGTTCTTCATCGGTGCTTCCTTCATCAATTTCATCCTCATTTTCTGAATCTTGCCACAAATTGTTCACTTCATCCTCCATATGTTGTCTCACTGGATCAGTGGATACGTCAACAAAACGCCCAGAAGTATCATTTAAAGGGTCATTTATCTCATCTTCATCAACTAGAAATGAAGTCAATTCTGGCGTATCATCTTGATATGGTGCATCAACGATGTCCATATCAAATTGACCACGATGCTTTTATCGGAATAGTTGCTTGCCAATCATGACGCGCCCTAGTAGTTGAGGATATGGACAATAATAAACTTGACAAACTTGCTCGGGAAAAGCAAATGGCTCTTTGTTATTTTCGACGCCATTTCTTTGCGTAGATTTACATCAACCAATGTACTAAATTTATGATGTCTTCGAACACCATCAATAGGATCAAACCACTCACACTTGAATAAAACAATGGTAGAGTTTGTGGACCCCCCATAAGTCAGTTCTATAACTTCAATCAATTGGCCATAATAGTCCAGCCCATGCCCGTCCACATGGTTCCCTATAACAAGCACACCACAATTATACATGCTTTTTGACTATTATGGTTTATAGTATGAAAAACAAATCCATTCGCATCATAAGCATCATATGATGTTACAATCCTTTTTGGCCCGAGTGCGATGTCACGTGCATATGCATCAGATATTAAGTTTTCCGGATTTTGAACCTATAAAAACCAATAAAACAAAGTGCAAACTTTGTTTAGTATATGTAAAGTATGTTGTAAATTTTTTTGTTGAGAAAATGATGTTGTAGACCTCAAAATGTGTATACTCACATAAGAGGAAAACCATGATGCATACTTGGACTCAAGCATGCGATTCTTCGTTGAATCATCCATCATTGTATGTTGTGTTTGCATATACGCCTGAATTTTCGTGAAGATAAATCATGATTAACCGATGATATGCATACTACATTATATTGATTTCTTATGCAATTTGATTCAAGTCTGATAAACATACTCTTGGTAACACTCCAACATCTGTGTGTTAAGCAACACAAATAAATGGGCTGCATCATACTCTGATTGCTCCATAAACCGTTGCTTTGGCTTCTTGCGGTAAGGTCGAACGGATGGTTGTAGAGTATCAACTTCCGGGGAGTTCTTCTTGAAGTAATGTGAGCAAAAGGTCGATGTTTCCTCAAGAATATAGTCTTCTATGATTGAGCCCTCCACCCAGCTTTTGTTTTTCACCTTCATTTTCAAATGATACAAAAATCTCTCAAATGGGAACATCCAACGATACTGCACGGGCCCACCCATTAGTGCCTCATGAGGCATATGAATAGGTAGGTGCTCCATAATGTCAAAAAAAGATGGTGGGAATATTTGTTCCAAGTTGCAGATTAGCAATGGCATTTGCTCTTTTATTCTCTTGATATTCTCCGTCGAAGAACCGGAGATGTGAGCTCTTTGAAAAATATGCTCGGCAAAGCAAGTGAACTCCATACACTCTCTGGAAGGACTTCACGAAATGCCACTTTGGGAGAGAAGACGCAACATGAACACATGACAATCATGGCTTTTCATCCCATGCAATGTCAATGCTTTCGAGATCAACACATCGAGACAAATTAGAGCAAGTATCCATCCGAAACCTTAACTTCTTAAGCCCTTTGCAAGACCACCACTTTTCGTTCCTTGTCTAACTCGTATCGTGCAAGTGGTTTTTTATTTTCATTAGGTCGGATGTGTAACTCCGGACGATTACAATACAATTTCAAGTCTTCCTAGACGCACCATTATCTTTTGTCTTACCCTTGATGTCCATTCTGATTGTAGAACACATTGCAAAACACGTTTCGATGATGTGCATTGGATCCAAATTGTTTCGATTCCATTTGTCTTCCAATATGGAAGTCGCGCGAATGGACTATTCTTCACCCAATTATGTGATTGCCTTTACCGGGCAAGGCGAGTACTACTCCACTCGTGTCACACATCTTAGGTAAATCCTTCACTTGATCCCACACATCACCACGGTCATACATGGAGGTGGAAGCTCTCTTCGATCCACGTTATTGCGAAAGTTTTTCTTGTTATTCTATACCTATGACCAAGGGGCAAGAACTTTCGATGACAATCAAAGAAACAAACTTTTCGCCCGTTCTCCAAGCTAAATCCACCAGTTTTACCCATGCAATAAGGACATGCCAATTTTCCAGCCGTGCTCCATCCAGACAACATAGCATATGCAGGATAATCACTGATTGTCCACATCAAAGCTGCTTTCAACATGAAATTCTGCTTACGATATGCATCGTATGTCTCAACGCCCTCATTCCACAAAAGTAGTAGCTCATCAATCAGTGGTTGCATATATATGTCAATCTTATGTTTCGGGTTTTCTGGTCCGGGAGCTAACAACGAAAGAAATATAAACGGCTTCTTCATGCACAACCAAGGAGGTAGATTGTATATTGTCACAAGAATAGGCCAACAAGAAAAATTCTTCCCTGATTGGCCAAACGGTTGAAATCCATCGATACACAGGCCAAGCCTAACATTTCGAGGATCTGAGGAGAACTCTTTGTATTGTCGATCAAAATCTTTCCATGCCTCTGAATCAGATGGATGTGCCATTTTTCCTTCTTCTGAAGACCGTTCTGCATGCCACGTCATATTCTTTGCATTTTCCTCACAAGCGTACAATCGCTGCAAACGGGGTATCAATGGCAAGTAGTGCAGTCTCCGGAATGGCACATTATTTCCTTTCCCGGATGAGGTACGAGCCCTACTTTTATATCTAGGATGTTGGCAAAACTTACACTCATGTAAATTGGAGTCTTCCTTCCAGAACAACATGCAACCATTTGCACAAACATCAATTTTCTCATGAGGAAGAGCTAATGCTTTAACAAGCTTCTTCGCCTCGTAGAAGTTTTTAGGCATATCATGACTCTCAGGCAAGTTAGGCAGAATAATGTCCAAATGATCATTGAACAAACTTTGTGAAGCATTGTGTTTTGACTTCAAATTAAGTAGCTTGGCTGTTAAGGACAATACTGAATCATTGCTTCCTTGCCAAAGTTGCTTTTTAGCCGATTCCAATAATTTGAAGAACTCTTTAGCTTTTGGGTTTGGTTCCTCATCCACCGTTTCCATTTCTGGTACATTGAAAGATGGACCGGTGCAAAGATGTACCATTTCTATGAAAGAGTTAACATTCATGTCTAGTTGGTTATGAGTTGAAGTGTCCTCCATAACGTTTTGAGGCTCAACTACTTCTTCTTCGCCATGGGAAGTCCATACATAATATCTCGGCATGAATCCCCATTTTAATAAATGAAGTTTTACATCTTCTACATGTATGATACGCATGATATTGCACTTCTTACATGGACATCGAATCATATCCGGCGTCTCCGTATTTTCACAAGCAAAAGTCAAGAAAGCATCTACACCGTTAATGTACTCGATCTTCAACCCACTCCTAGGTGGTCGATGCCATTGATCATACATCCATGATCGCATCTCACTCATCTGTTAGAGCATTTTACGACGTTGGCCAGATTATTATACACAAATATTATTAACTGAAGCACTCATATTTTCACCAAGAAGCTAAATTAAAGATGGTGTTATAGTGAAGTGTTAGGCTTTAGTATAAAAAACAGGCAAGATGGGACTTTCTATACTACTCCTTCCGTCCCATTTTATTTGTCCCGTTTGACTTTTCAAGGGCATTTTGACTAGCATATTTAATGTAAAAATTTTGGATCATTTAATGAGATTCAAAGTTTTAAATATGCTAGTCAAAATCTCTTTGAAAAGTCAAAGCAGACAAATAAAATGGGACGGAGGAGTAACTATTACCATAAACAAGTAAAATGGGATTTTACGTAGATCCCGTAACTCACGGGATTTGTAATAGATCCCCACAACTATGGGGTTTGCAAGTAGTACCCTAACTACGGGATTTGTAATAGATCCCCTAACTACGGGTTTGCGAGTAGTACCCTAAATACACTCACCTTAAAGCGATAAGCTTGTTCGTAAAGTTCGAACTTAGTAAGCACAATGACCTTCAACAGTACAAAGCGCACAAAGCATTAGCATGATTAGTCACGAACAGCCTAACTATTATGCGTAGCCAAAATAAAAGGAATAATCATGGTAGGCTAACAAAAACCAGGGTGTACAAAATGTGAATCTTTAAAAGATGTGTGCACATGTGTGTAACTTCAAAGAACAAATTGCAAAGACATCTAATACAACAACAGAGATTCGATTCAAAGAAACTACAAGCATAGCAGAGGCGAGATATGCAGCGAGTGCACTAGAAAGCAAGTTCATCAACCCTCAAATATGAAGCTCGGCAAGTACAAATTAGTGTAGCAGGTGCATCAAAGCAAACACCAAATTAGACCACTTCACATGATTCAAAGACAAAGTGCGGTGATGTGATTAAGTAGGAAAGACTTATGTTAAGTCGGAAATTGGCACACATTTAAGTCATTTTATGGTATCAAGTGTGTTGATAGATTGGTAGTTAACCTGCATACTGATCATCAGGACAATTTACATATATCTATGCAACTAAATTTGCTCAAAAGCTTGCCTTAGCAGGAGTTAATCAAAAACTTTTAAGGGACTTTAGCTGATTAAATTGCAAGCCATGTAATGATAACCATCCTACAAAACTAAAAGGTTTGGAATCTAGCCAAGCATGTAAGCATGGACTAATAGTATGCAACAACACAGAACAACTCAAGCAACGCAAAACAATCCAAGTGCTTTGACTATGAACACCACCAGAAACAATAACCAACGCACTCTAAGCTTAGACCTTTCATTGATTAAAAGTTCCCTATGACAACATAATCGTATGAATTAATGATAAAGTTGCCACAATGAATCACTCACTGCAACAAAATTAGGCAAATCACCAAAGCTCCCTCAAATATAAAGTTTCATTAGTTGCATTAATCAGTGGGCATCATCGGGACTCGTTTTCTTTCCATTTGATATTATTTCACTATTTAATTATGCTAAATACCAAGACCATTAGCAGCTGAAACCTGGATACTAAGTAAATCAGTCTTTCACTTGAAACTAACTCACAAAATCAAGAATGCGGTGGTGTGACGACGAGATTAAGCTTCCATTTTTGGCACAGATTTGATAAAAAGGAGTAGGGA
The DNA here is from genome assembly GCA_026214975.1 of Gentiana macrophylla. Lineage (NCBI taxonomy): Eukaryota > Viridiplantae > Streptophyta > Magnoliopsida > Gentianales > Gentianaceae > Gentiana > Gentiana macrophylla. Next base: position 35,032,522 of record CM047811.1, read on the forward strand.
TATCAATATGAGTAATTAAAGAGTTCTTTTTGAGTGTGTGTCTCAAAAACACGGACCTGAAAATGTGATTGCTGGCCGAACTGATGCTGCTGCTGCTGCCGCCGCTGCCGCCTTCGATTATGTCTCAATGTAACATCCCGACTTTTCGGAAAAGGACAAAAGAGTCTTTTAACTAAACTCAGATTTTCGTGTTATTTAATTAAACGATTTAAAGTATATATATATATATAAAATTCGAAACCTATATATTTAAAAGGATTTTGGGGTTAATTGGTAATTAGGAGGTTGTTTTGAGGACTTAAATGGTAATAACTCTTTGGGGAGTTATTTTCTACATTTAAACCTCCCACTAATAAGAAAGGGAGTTATCAGGCAAAGAGTTATACGTTTAAAAAAGAGAGAGAGAGTGCGTGAATGGTGAGCAAAGGAGAAGGAGAAGAGACTTCTTCAAATTCACGGTTCATCTCTACTCCGATTTCAGGATTTAAATGCATAGCGAGGAGCATCGTGAGTTTTGAAGATCGTTTTGATACCAAAATATTCAGGTTTTATCGAGGTAAGAAAATAACCCTAATCTTAGTTTCTTCACACTTTGATCGTGGTTGGTTGTAGAAAGTTGTTAGTTTCGTAGTTTAGATTGTCTAGCAACCTTTGATCATAATTAATTTAGGTTTAATTGTTGATCAATTAGGTTTGAGTTGGAGTTTCAGAGTGGCTGCCGTTTGCTTTGCTTTTGCTTGCTTTTGCTTTGGATTTAAGGTAAGAGGCTATTCATAATGTTTAATTAAAGTTTTATGGTGTTAAGGTTGTGTTTTGGGTATGATTTGTGTTTAGAAATCATGCTAGTTGTTGTTGTTGTAATGCAAAGTGTTATAGCATGTTTAAGACATGTTTTGATGCTATTTGGATGTATATTTGATGTTTAAACTTGGTTGGGTTTGAGTAGAAATCGATAGAAAGCGTAAAAACATGTTTTATGCGATTTTGCTCGATTTTGGCGCCCACCAAAGCTTTTTGCGCGCCCCAAACTGAACGAGAGAGTTCGATGACTTTGGAATATTTTTGGCGCGCCCCAAAGGCTTTGGCGCCCCAAACCTGAGCAGAGAGTTTAGAAGAGTCTCGATGCATTTTTGGCGCGACGCCAAAGGTGTTAGCGCCTCCAACACTTTGTTTAAATGTTATTTTGATTGTTTTAAGCTATGAGATGAGTTCTAAATGTTATATCTTGATTTAATAACAATAAATGAACATGAACAAGCCTGGATTAAGCTCACGATGCGTTTAGTTCCGGCACCGAATGTACTTTTCAAAGGAGTTGAAGTTCGGGACCGTCGGAAGGGTATGAATGGCTTGTGCTTATGGAATTAGTATTCCTCAATGCGTGTATGTGCTAGGGATTGTCCTTGTCTAGGGTCTAAGTAAGAGAGTAGTATTTGTGAGGAGCTTACTTGAAAATATTTAGGTGGCTAGTTAACAATTAATAATAAACATACTTGTGTAGTAAAAGACTAAACATCGTAACACTCTTGGTAAGGCACCTAGCTATATCGCGATGTGTGGGCGGTCAGATAAAGTGAATAACTCTGCTGGCCTATAAACGGCTAAATGGCAGGGGACTTCGCCCGAACGTGTGCACCATCGGGCTTTCCCCCGTGGCTATCGGTGTGATCCAGCGATAGGTTGCAAGCGATACCTCATGGTGGGTAGCACCATGCGTTGTGCCCTTGAGTGCCGATGTGACAAAGATAAGTTATGTTAGAAACGTTTAGTCACGACATGTTGATGGACATGGAGTGAACCCTAGATCGAGTCGGTCTCATAAAGATAACATAATAATAAATAATGAGCCTTTCGTCGTAAGTCTTGATTATACATTAGCTTCTTCCTCTTGCTAAGTACTTTGTACTTACCTCAATTGCATATGTTGTTTTGGTGTGCTTTTGGGGTGAGAAGACGAACAGGTTAGCCTTGAGCTCGTTGAAGAGTTCAATGACGATTGATGACATTGACGCCATGATGACGCGTTTTATTCTTACTTTCTATTATAGGTTGTACTAGATTCTGTACCTTTTGTTTTAAAGAACCGTTGTACTTTCTTCTAAAAGAATCTTTGTAAGACAAGTGTTGTATCTTTCTTTTGTAGCATAAATGCGTTGTAATCTTTATCTCGTTATTGTAAGGTTTTCCTTTCTACCCCTAGTCGGTTTGTATTCTAGTCTAGTAGCATTTATGAGTTTACCCGAGCCTTTTGGGCTTCCGTTGCTTTAATTATGATACTGACGGCGTAATTTGGCGTATAATTTTGGATTTATTTAATGTTATACGCGCGAACGTTCTTTTCCGGATAAGGGCTCGGTATCCGGGAGCGGGCGTTCTGATTGGTATCGAGAGAGAAGTGTTCCTTTCTTTTCTAGGTTTCCATCTCTCCATTCCTTAAGACAAGACTTCTTTAGACCACTTAGTAACCATTCGACTTCCTTGATCTTTCGAGAATGGTAGGAACCCGTAGAAGTTTCTTCACTAACCTAAGTTACATGTTCTCAAGATAAGGTATCTTGGATCTTTTAGAACCTTCTCGATCTCTCTTGCTCTTGGTGGTAATTTTAGTAAAGCTAATAACCCTTATACCGTGGTTAGTTTTCACTAGAGCCTAGTGAAGAGTCTTCTTAGGCGAAGGTTAGGTTGAGTTCTAAGCTCACATCTTTTATGTGATGCCCTCAAGTTTGTTCCTTCTCGGATCCTTAATAGAATCCCTATCTTCTTTCGACCTTTCAGACTTTTCTCTCTTTGCTCTTTTCTTTGAGGATTTAAAGTTTCCTTATTGCGACATTACGATTTAATCATTTCTCCTATTTTTATAAATTGGTGTTATGCAAAACGAGTAAACGATTTTATTCATGTTTCTATAAGTCTTGTAATACCCTTTCTGGTGTTCCAAAAATTCTGTAAATTTTCAGTCACTTAGAAAATTGCCTTTTCTACAATTTCTCTTTTGGCATCAACTTAGTTTTCAGTTCGGATTGTTCATAAATTGCTTAACAAGGAGGAGTACTCTGTTCAGAAAATTCTGCAGCGGTACTCTCACTTATGAATCTGTTTTGAATGAGCTAAACCCCTTAAAATGACTTGAATTTTTGATATGTTGTAGATAACTCTCTACCCTGAAAATTTTGTTTTGGAGTCAAGTGCCAATTCTTTCTGGTTTGAGTAAAATCTGCAACACAATGAAAATTATAAATTTCTGAAATTTTTGACAGCTTGCAGCAGATCGGCGAAAATAATTATTTTAACCAACTTATACTTTTCCAAGAATTCTGAATTTTGAGTAGCATATGTAAAACCTGCATACCTACAACTTTTATTTTTACATCATGTTCAAAATCAGTTTGGTTTGTCCTGTGCAAGTCAACCATTACATGGTTGATTTATGCATATATACTTTTAAAACCATTTAAGTACTTGTTCATGAAAGGCTAGACAACATTCTTTCACCTTGGAAGTTTAGGTGTGGGGTTATAGGTGTTGGGAAGGCTTGAAGCATAAGACTTTTAACTTAGTGGTTATCCGTAATAAGAAGTTTAGTAAGTAGATATTAAGTGTTGTAGATTTAATACCTTTGTGTGACAAGAAACAATTAAATGGTGACTTTCCAATCCCACGTTTTCTTTGATGAAGTGCTCTTTTATAATTATTTGGTTTCTACATGGATACCCCGATTTCAAATGTTTTCCCATTTATACTATTTGCAATCCATGTTCTAGCTAATTCATCCATGTGAATGTTTTTTTTTGAAACTCGGTAACGGTTCTCTCATTGCAATGTTTTGCTTTCCAAATGTATACATACTTTGATGTGTCTTATTTTTATTTTTATGAAGACGTTTTATCGTGTCAAATGTTTGATTTAAGGAAACAAGTTTCTTATCCTTGAACTTTCGAACTAGCAAGCTGCATACCCTCCCAATGCATCATGTTTGGCCAATTCGGGACAATACACTTTTGCATCCTAGCGTTTACTTCAATGCATCCCCTACAAGGTGTTTTAGTGCACATAACTTTTGTTGAAAACTCAACTCTTTTGTTAGGATTTTATACCATTTTGATAACCGGTCGAAAGATCAAACCTTCTCAAAACACCCATTTTAATTACATATCATTTTGTTTTCCGGTAAGAATATGTGAACAACTAGTTCTTGCCAAAGTGTCATTTAATAGTCCAGACCTTTTTTTTTCAAGATACATATATATACATGTGTTCAAAAGTCCTGTCATTAATTACTTTCAAAGTACTGCTTTATTTTTACTTCCTTGCGAAATTTTTGAATAAACGAGTAGTCGAACCTCTTTTACGTCTCATGCATGCATTTTAAAGTTATGTTTTGATAAAAAATTTAGCTTTGCAACTTACTTTGTTAAGAGTATTCCTTGACAAAATTTTGCTACAAGTGTTAAGTTGTTTTATCTTATTTTAAACCTTCCCCTTCAAATTTGAAGAAATGGCTTTATTTTTTTTTTTTTTAAAATAAAGGGTTATCCTCATTCCTTTGAACATTTGCACCCCTTGATGTAAACCTTTTAACAATTTCACAATAGCCCTTCTTGTGTTAGTCTTTGAACGACACGAAAACATGCATCATTTGGAACTCTTGTGTCTTCTTTACACGATCGTCACTTATGATTTTTTTTTTCACGAAGCACTTTTTCGATTTACCTTTATCATTGAACCTTTGGAGAAGATGTTCCACGCTTTAAAAAAAAAAAAATTAAGCTGCAACGGTTGTTGAAAGAAAAGAAAATGCATTCTACGAGTTCATTTACTTTCTTTTCCACGTTATCATTCATGACCTCTTTGCAACATTTCTCCAATTTACTTGGATTTTCATCATGAAAACTTTCGAGAGAATATTACTCGTCTTCAAATTTTTTTATTATATATATATGTACATATTTGAATAAGATTTGAAACTTCTTCTACTTCGGACCTTTTACATTGAACTCTTTAATAAGCGAAGTAAGAAAATTTATTCGTTTGTATTCAATCATACCAATTACTTCAAGGGAAAGGAAAGTGTTTTCATTATGGATTATATAGGATGGTCTTTTGGTTGCAACAAATGTCCCAGCCAGGGAACTTTTGTTTTATCGATTTTATCACAAGTGGCCTCATCTTGGTAAATTTTATATGTCATTCATTTTGTGTTATCCAAACAAATGTTGAACCAAGTTCAAACCATCTTTCATTTTGTGTTACGTGTCTCAAATTTCCCATTTGTTATCTCCTTTAGTAGTTTCAGTTTTCAAAAGACTTTTATAACCATTCTTACCTTTCTTCTGGAATCAAGGTGAGAATAAGTTTAAAACTTTGTTTCTTGTGTATGCTTTGCTTAAAAATGAAATCTTTTACAACTCCAGTCTTCTGTTGGACTATAAAATCTTGGTTGCTGATAAACACACTGTCAAAAGTTGTTTTCTTGTCTATAGGAAAGCCTTATAAGTTTGGTAGAAGATGTTTATATGGTTTCCTTTTTTGAAGACTAGTAAAGATTGAAGTACGTCTATGGTTTGGGTGTGCTATAGATGGTTTAGTGATGAATTGATAACAAGACGGAGTTGAAGTTCCTTAAGTTAATAGCTAGTTTCTTGAAGGTAAGGCGGATGTATAGGTCAAAGCAACCCTCGTATAAGTATGGAAACAGCTGTAAGGGTGACAAAGTGGACGAAGAACCTAGAAGAATACTACATATTAATTAGTGGATTGACATTTGACTTTTTGGGACAAAGTGTTATAGGAGGAGCTCAAGAAGTTAAGTTAGAAGAGTTGAGTATAAGGTAGATGAAATGTGTGTTTAAGATAGAGTGGTTCTTGGGTCTGAAGTACTAGATTAGTTGTGATGGACGCGTTGAAGTCTTCATGACGAAAGTACTAAGATTCAAATCATTTGGAGATAACGTTTTGTTGGTTTGTTTGAAAGTGAACTAGAAGGTAGGCAAGCTGGTATCTAAGATGAGAGTGGTGTTGGTTCTGGCAAGTTTCGAGGACGAAACTTCTTTAAGGGGGGAAGAATGTAACATCCCGACTTTTCGGAAAAGGACAAAAGAGTCTTTTAACTAAACTCAGATTTTCGTGTTATTTAATTAAACGATTTAAAGTATATATATATATATAAAATTCGAAACCTATATATTTAAAAGGATTTTGGGGTTAATTGGTAATTAGGAGGTTGTTTTGAGGACTTAAATGGTAATAACTCTTTGGGGAGTTATTTTCTACATTTAAACCTCCCACTAATAAGAAAGGGAGTTATCAGGCAAAGAGTTATACGTTTAAAAAAAGAGAGAGAGAGAGTCTGTGAATGGTGAGCAAAGGAGAAGGAGAAGAGACTTCTTCAAATTCACGGTTCATCTCTACTCCGATTTCAGTTTCGTCTGTAGCAGGAGCATCGTGAGTTTTCGAAGATCGTTTTGATACCAAAATATTCAGGTTTTATCGAGGTAAGAAAATAACCCTAATCTTAGTTTCTTCACACTTTGATCGTGGTTGGTTGTAGAAAGTTGTTAGTTTCGTAGTTTAGATTGTCTAGCAACCTTTGATCATAATTAATTTAGGTTTAATTGTTGATCAATTAGGTTTGAGTTGGAGTTTCAGAGTGGCTGCCGTTTGCTTTGCTTTTTGCTTGCTTTTGCTTTGGATTTAAGGTAAGAGGCTATTCATAATGTTTAATTAAAGTTTTATGGTGTTAAGGTTGTGTTTTGGGTATGATTTGTGTTTAGAAATCATGCTAGTTGTTGTTGTTGTAATGCAAAGTGTTATAGCATGTTTAAGACATGTTTTGATGCTATTTGGATGTATATTTGATGTTTAAACTTGGTTGGGTTTGAGTAGAAATCGATAGAGTGCAGAAAACTGTGTTTTATGCAGTTTTGCCCAGTTTTGGCGCCCACCAAAGCTTTTGGCGCGCCCCAAACCTGAACCAGAGAGTTCAGTGACTTTCTGGAATATTTTTGGCGCGCCCCAAAGGCTTTGGCGCCCCCCAAACCTGAACAGAGAGTTTAGAAGAGTCTCTGATGCATTTTTAGAGCATGCCAAAGGTGTTGGCGCCCTCCAACACTGTTTAAATGTTATTTTGATTGTTTTAAGCTATGAGATGAGTTCTAAATGTTATATCTTGATTTAATAACAATAAATGAACATGAACAAGCCTGGATTAAGCTTCTGATGCGTTTAGTTCCGGCACCGAATGTACTCTTCAAGGGAGTTGAAGTTCGGGACCGTCGGAAGGGTATGAATGGCTTGTGCTTTGCGGAATTAGTATTCCTCAATGTCCGTGTATGTGCTAGGGATTGTCCTTGTCTAGGGTCTAAGTAAGAGAGTAGTATTTGTGAGGGAGCTTACTTGAAAATATTTAGGTGGCTAGTTAACAATTAATAATAAACATACTTGTGTAGTAAAAAGACTAAACATCGTAACACTCTTGGTAAGGCACCTAGCTATATCGCGATGTGTGGGCGGTCAGATAAAGTGAATAACTCTTGCTGGCCTATAAACGGCTAAATGGCAGGGGGACTTCGCCGAACGTGTGCACCATCGGGCTTTCCCCCGTGGCTATCGGTGTGATCCACTGATAGGTTGCAAACGATACCTCATGGTGGGTAGCACCATGCGTTGTGCCCTTGAGTGCCGATGTGACAAAGATAAGTTATGTTAGAAACGTTTAGTCACGACATGTTGATGGACATGGAGTGAACCCTAGATCGAGTCGGTCTCATAAAGATAACATAATAATAAATAATGAGCCTTTCGTCGTAAGTCTTGATTATACATTAGCTTCTTCCTCTTGCTAAGTACTTTGTACTTACCTCAATTGCATATGTTGTTTTGGTGTGCTTTTGGGGTGAGAAGGCGACGAGTTAGCCTTGAGCTCGTTGAAGAGTTCAATGACGATTCAGTGACATTGACGCCATGATGACGTTTTATTCTTACTTTCTATTATAGGTTGTACTAGATTCTGTACCTTTTGTTTTAAAGAACCTGTTGTACTTTCTTCTAAAAGAATCTTTGTAAGACAAGTGTTGTATCTTTCTTTTGTAGCATCGTACGTTGTAATCTTTATCTCGTTATTGTAAGGTTTTCCTTTCTACCCCTAGTCGGTTTGTATTCTAGTCTAGTAGCATTTATGAGTTTACCCGAGCCTTTTGGGCTTCCGTTGCTTTAATTATGATACGACGACGTAGAGGCTGGCGTATAATTTTGGATTTATTTAATGTTATACGCGCCGAACGTTCTTTTCCGGATAAGGGCTCGGTATCCGGGAGCGGGGCGTTACACTCAAAGTGTAGCAGCAAATCTGCACATGTAGATACACATAAACCAGCTAATTATTGAATAGAAAAATTTCATCTCACAGAGATTAGCACATGATACTATTGATATAAAGAATGATGCTCGAATATTGAGAAACAATATTCGAATTGTTCCAAAAGAATGGTTCCTTCTACTAATAAATCAAAGAAGCAATTAGGAACGAACACCGGACCATTTTTTTTAATCAGATTAAAATGGAACCTTACCGACTCTGACCACGGGAATCACCTTCTAGTGCCTTCCACGATCTTCCGCCAGTCACCAGAGCCACATCAATCGATCGTAACCTCTCGTAGAAAAATGAAAATGAAAAATTAATGATTTGTTACAACATATCTAAGTGGACTTTGGCACAATTACTCCGTCCCTGTTGTTGTATAAGTACCTGAAATGGACAGAAACAATAGCTTTAACCTTCAAGAACCTAATTTTACCACTAGGAAGGATAAAGAAGGACAAAACACCAAAAATCGTAGCTGGGCCAGGCCGAACCACTTTATATTGATGGCTGCCTTCGATTGCTGCTGCTGCCTTCGATTCAATCAGGAGGAGAGGACCTCTATAAAGCTGAGAAAGTCGGAGGATGAAATGAAGGGGAAGGGGCCGGAGGGTTTGAAATGAAGGCGAGGAGGAGAGGACCTCCGCAAAATCCAGTTCGAGTGATGGCCGGAGCTGTGTTGTTGTGGTGGTGGGAGGGTTGAAATCGGAGGAGGTGCGGAGTGCTTGGAATCGGAGGAGAGGATGGAGGATAGGGTGAAGGAGAGCAGAGGAGAGGCGCTGCAAATATGTGTAACGGAGGAGAAGAAGAAGAACGACCGATTTAATTAGATTAGGTTTTTTTTTGGGACGACATATGTTTAAATGGACGACTAAATAATTTTTGGCGCTAAACCTTTCCCCCCAAAATTTTATCAGATATTTAGATTATTTTTCGTTTTAAAGGGACGACATTGTCGTCCCTTTAAATAAAATTGTATAAATTAAACCATCTAGTCATTTATGAAACATTATTGCTTTTAAAATTTTTATAAATTGAATATTATATATAACGATTTTTATAATATTCAAATCGATCGCTCGATAACGAACCACGACTGTTAACTCATTCGCTCGATAACGATCGATCGAGCAATAGTAGATAGTACTATCACAATGATCGATAACGATTTAACTCATTCGCTCGATAACGAACCCCGAGATTCAAATCGATCTCTTAATAACGATCCCCGACTCTTAACTCCTTCGCTCGATAACGATCGATCGAGACAATGATCGATAATGATCTAACTCATTCGCTTGATAATGAACCCTGAGATTCAAATCGATCTCTTAATAACGATCCCCGACTCTTAACTCATTCGCTCGATAACGATCCATCGAGACATAGTTGATAGTACTTTCATAACGATCGATAACGACTCAATCGCCCGATAACGAATCCGGAGATTCAAATCGATCGCTCGATAACGAACCACGACTGTTAACTCATTCGCTCGATAACGATCGATCGAGCAATAGTAGATAGTACTATCACAATGATCGATAACGATTTAACTCATTCGCTCGATAACGAACCCCGAGATTCAAATCGATCTCTTAATAACGATCCCCGACTCTTAACTCCTTCGCCCGATAACGAACCACGACTGTTAACTCATTCGCTCGATAACGATCGATCGAGCCATAGTAGATAGTAATATCACAATTATCGATAACGATTTAACTCATTCGTTCGATAACGAACCCCGAGATTCAAATCGATCTCTTAATAATGATCCCCGACTCTTAACTCCTTCGCTCGATAACGATCCATCGAGACAATGATCGATAACGATGTAACTCATTCGCTCGATAACGAACCCCGAGATTCAAATCGATCTCTTACTAACGATCGACTCTTAACTCCTTCGGCCGATAACGATCAATCGAGACATAGTTGATAGTACTATCACAATGATCGATAACGATGTAACTCATTCGTTTCGATAAGCGAATCCTTAGATTCAAATCGATCGCTTCGATAACGAACCACAATCGTTAACTCATTCGCTTGATAACGATCGATCGAGCCATAGTAGATAGTACTATCTCAATGATCGATAACGATTTAACTCATTCGTTCGATAACGAACCCCGAGATTCAAATCGATCTCTTAATAATGATCCCGAATCTTAACTCTTCGGCCGATAACGATCCATCGAGACAATGATCGATAACGATGTAACTCATTCGCTCGATAACGAACCCGAGATTCAAATCGATCTCTTACTAACGATCCCCAACTCTTAACTCCTTCGCTCGATAACGATCAATCGAGACATAGTTGATAGTACTATCACAATGATCGATAACGATGTAACTCATTCGCTTCGATAACGAATCCTTAGATTCAAATCGATCACTTTCGATAACGAACCACATTTGTTAACTCATTCGCCGATAACGATCGATCGAGCCATAGTAGATAGTACTATCTCAATGATCGATAACGATGTCGGATCTCACTCGATAACAATGTCGGATCTCACTCGACAATCTATAGTAGAGAGTATTATCAAAATCACATGTATTATCGTTCGATAAAGGAATTTATAAAAAATAATGAATTTTATATTTTAACGTAATGTTTATTAGAATATGTATATTAGAATTTTATAATAAACTGAATATTATTTATTAACTCAAAGTTTTATATTAAAAAAAATTAAATTCATTTAAAGGGACGACAATTGTCGTCCCAAAAAACAAAATTTTATAAAAATTCCTGTACATAACATATTATTTTCTGAAAATGTTTAATGGGACGACATTGTCGTCCCTTTAAACATGAATTTTATATAAACTGAATATTATATATTAACTCAAAGTTTTATATTAAAAAAAATTTAAATTCCTTTAAAGGAACAAAATTTTATAAAAATTTATGTACATAACATGTTATTTTTCGAAGAAAAGACTTATGTTAAGTCGGAAATTGGTAGGAAAGACTTATGTTTGTCGGAAATTGATAGGAAAATCTTATTTTTAGTCGGAAATTGGTAGGAAAGACTTATTTTCGTCGGAAATTGGTAGGAAAACCTTATGTTCATCGGAAATTGGTAGGAAACACATGTTCGTCGGAAATCGTAGGAAACACCTAGCGGGAGAATTTCGCGCCCTTAAGCAAGATGGCGGGAGACTTTTGGCGCTAGGTTTCCGACCAATTACCGACGGAGACTTTGTGACAATTGAAATCCGTCGGAAATTGGTCGGAACTATTTTTTCCCTTTCTTAATTATTTTAGTCGTCGCAAAACCGTCGGAAATTGGTCGGAATTTTCCTACGACCATATTTCGTCGGAAATTCCCGTCGGAAAAACAGAAAATTCTAGTAGTGTGCGGAAAATTTAAACACCGAGATGGATTGTTGGTACCCCCGTATCTAATCTATTCTAGGAAAGCAGTAAATTTCATAATCTATGTCTTCGAGTCTTGATCTTCGAATCTTGAACTCGAACCGTCGGATCGCGAACCACGAACATCCGAGAGGAGAAATGATTTTTTTTTGGTTAAATAAATCCAATTTATTATAAAATAAAACCCCTTAAAAAACACTCTCTTTTTTTTTGTGTCACGGCTGTTTACAAAATATTTCCAGAAAATATTATTGTGTTTTTATTTTTTAATTTTTAATTTTATTATACTGCCTAAGACGGCAAAAAAAAAAAAATAAAATCAAAACAGTTTGGAAAAAAAGAAAGAAAGAAACACACAGCCGCAAAGCCCTAGCCGCAGCTAGGTTAATACCAAAAAAAAGTTTATAGCAGCGAATTTTTATTAAAAATAGGGTTTTGATCCGTTTCTCCTCATTCATACCTTGGTTTCGCCTTGATCTTCATAATTTCTTCAAAATCTTCATCTTTTCGAGCCCGGAACAAAATTAAAAAACAAAAGGTACTACCTTTTTACATAATTAAATTACAAATCCTATGCTCAATTGATACTAAACAAAGGAGCTACAATAGATCTAACGAGTAAACAGTACCAACATCAATCCATCTCTTCAAACCACAACAATCGCAACATAAAAAATAAAAACATATGCATCGGCCCCTATTTATAAAAAATAGGGACAAAAAATCTACATGTTTTCCACTCCTAGATCTAATATTTTATACGTATAAATATAGATCACCATGGGCTCTGATACCACTGTTAGTAATATCATCCGCAACGGAAGTGATTTTAGGATCTAGATCTATAAATTACACGTAATAAAATAACTAGATCTATATCTACAAGGGGGTTGTAGAACATACCTCTTGGATCTCAAAATCCAAGTTGAAGAACCGCAAAAGAAAGATTGCAAGAAGATGTGAAGAGCACCACGATCTTCCGTACGTGTGATCCAAGCAACTCCCGGTGGAAGGAAATCCTCGTCTCGAATCCTTCCGATATGCTACCCGGAAAATCTCCAAGATTTTCCCTTTCTTCCCCTTGGCCGAAAATTTTCTTTCTTCTCCTCTCTAAGAGGTGAAGTCGAATTATGTGTGTGTTATGAGGCTTGGGAGAACTCTCTTTATATAGGAGAGTAAAACTTAACCTCCAAGGATTTAATAATTAATACAAAATCAATTATAATAATCACATTAAATAAAAGATAATCCCATAATATTCTAGAACAAATCTAGAATAATATTTATCTTTATTTCTTTCCATAAATATTTATCCAATAAATATTTTATGCACATGTCTTATTAATACACAAGAAAACAATTTATTGTTCCATAAAAAAAGAACATGGGGCGAAAATCATACTTATTGACCTAGTCAATATTAATTTTGCCATTACACAATAATTGGGCCAAGATTATGAAAAATGCCTTTTTTCACATATTTAATTATTTAGCCCAACTAATTTAATAGTACACTAAACAATTAATTCACATATCGTTTTAATAAAGTCCAACAAGAACTAAATTAATATTATTAGGATTCGACGTCCGAGAATAGCTATGCTATATAGGAGGCACGTCGGGGACCATGGACTAATAATCGTGACTCCGATAAATCAAATAAATAATTATCTTACGACCTGGAATAATTATATTCGATAAATCAATCACGAGAATATGCCACCATAATCCCGTGATCGCACTCCTCCGATTATGAGATTATATTTATCTCCTCACGAGAATAATAATAAGCGTCCATTGATATAATCATTACATATGGATTAATCCTCCACAATGATCGTTTCATTCTAAATCGGAAGTTACCGTTAACCCTTTTAGAACCTCTATCCTTATTTACCATTAACCCCCTAGTGATCAATTAATTCATACAACTCTTTGGTAGCTAATCAATGTAATATGAACTCGCGCGATCGATCGGTTTCTAGGATTAACAAATAAGTGGAGGCGTCTTTCTACTTCCATAAATGGAAGGAGCAGATTCGATATCGTGATAAAACAGACTACTCACTCAATCCAAAGACAATGCCAAGATGGGGTAATTCGGACCCACAGACTCGGTGTAATCCTTATCCGTCAAGTCAAACTTCATAATGATTCAAGCGGTTGATCGTGATCACCTCGAGATTAAGATATATCCATAAATATGATCATCCATTGATTCGATAAGACCTCTCGATCACGGAATTATATCGTGAACTATAATCAAATCGGTCCAATTACATATAATATATCCATCATATATAAATGCCCTATTAGGTTCTCTTAACGAAAGTCGGATAAGACAATCACACTATTGTGTTTCAGGCGCATTAATAGCACGTTAAAGGAGAGACCCGATACTCTCGATTAACTTCACTACGGGCTAATTGTATTTTAAGTACATCTTCACTAACTCAATCCTCCTGTGTATATCCCATACACTGAGTTAAGTGATTACATAAATGATATACTTTAGGGTTTTCTGTATTGTAAATACTATTGTCACATCGGTGAATATGAGAATAATAAATATGAATAATAATGTCAATTCATTTATTAAATAAAACAATTACAAAAATTGTCTTTCGGGCATAACACCTAACACTCCTTTCGTTTCCAGCAACAACAAAAAAAAGGGGATATATTTTAAATTAAATAAATGACAAAATTTTTTGAGAATGAAAATAAATGACAATTAAAGGCATACTTTTTGAAGTTGCATGTAATAATTTTTTGTTCAACTTTCCATACAATGGCTTTGTGATTTGTTACCTAGTTTGCATATACCAGTAAAGAAATTAAATAATTTTTGAATAAATAAACAAATTATTAATAGTGGGAAAAGGAGATAAAAGTAGCTCTACTATATTATTTTAACAAACAAAGCGTTTTATTTTAAAAAAAAAAGTCAAATAGGGTAATTCTTTAAATTTTTTTTGAAAAGCCAAGATATATTTATAATCAGCAAGATGCTAAAAAAATTACAAAATGTTCCAACAAATTTCCAAAAACCATCCCAACAGTACTAAAAAAAAATTCGAATTGCCCTCCATCCAAAAAAGATTATTCCAGTCCCCTAATCATGTGACTAACCTGTCAGAAGATCCAAAAAAGATCAATCAATATCCATTGCTAACCATCATGTGAAGCCAACACAACAGTCAACACACCAACATAGCAGTCGCATATCTCAATTGCAGGAAAGCATGAGCAGGCACTGAACAGATTTGTACCGCCAGAATTAACTGAAATTTCTGCTGCATAATTCGGTTATTGCATCCATCATAACCACTGCATCCATCGCCTTCATTGATTTATTATCACTTCCTCCCATCTCGACTAGCCGCATTCATCGGATTCGCTAACCATTCTTCCCATAGTCATTCTATTTGAACTGTAGACATATGTGAATGATTCTGAACCATACAAATTTGAGTTGAAACTGTATGATCCAGATTTATCCACATGTTGACACTACCTAAAATAAAAGTATAAGGGAAATTAAACCTTTCCTCCTAAAAAGCTATATTGATACCAGAAAAAAAAACAAAAAACAAAAAACAAAAAACAAAAAACAAAACAAAACAAAACAAAACAAAACAAAACTATAGCTATGTGTATAACACATAAACTTTTTTTTTAAAGAAAGTATAACACATAAATTGTGATTAGAAAACATATATTCAGATAATGTTAAAGGTTGTAAATGACATGTTTTAATCTAAAATAGTTGAGAATGACAAACATGTAGTAACACATGTAGTGACTGTCATTCTCAACCATTTAAGTTTAAAACATGTCCTTATGGACTTTGACCCTATTCAGATAATAAAAATACAATTATTTATAGATAGCTTAATGAAAAAAATGGATATATAGTCATAGACAGAATAATAATTTGTTTTAGCAATATAAATAGTATAATAGTTAAGTAAAATTCTGTGTATGTTTGGTGAGAAAAGTTATAGGTGTGACATGGATAAATCACACCCTCCACTAAAACTTTTATCCACTTCACCATGTCTAACACGATCGATGGCTTATAAGCTTATCATCTCACCTAATAGTGAAAGAACTCATGATTTTATTGTGCTTCACCTATTTATTACTTCATATCTCAACTGACTGATCTTGAATGTAATGGGTGTGATTTATTCCTTAAAAATGACAAGATACAATGTAATTTAGATATATATTTTTGCAGCACTAAACTGTTCCTAAACATTTGTAGTTCTATCTCACTGCTCATGTTTTTATTGGGAATGGTACAGCACTACCTATTACAGGCATTGGAGATATTCATATTAATTTTAATAATGCAGTAGTTGTTATTCCTGATGTCCTATTAGTACCACAAATGACGAAAAATCTTATTTCTATTCGGCAATTAACTGATCAATTTGGTGCACATTGTTTGTTTACTAATCATGGTTTTATTCTCAAGGACAAAGAAACAGACAAAACGGTGCTGATCGGGGAATGTAGAGGGGGTTTATATGCCCTTCCCGGTGCTCACCATGCTCTAGCAAGCACAAAATCTTGCACCCCTGAAGTTTGGCACCAGAGGCTAGGGCATATACAGTTTCCTACAGTTAATGTTTTAAAAAATAAAGGGTTTATTGATTTCTTAGGCACGAATAAACAGGAGCACTTATGTGAAAGTTGCCAATTAGGCAAACTTTCGAAGCTTCCTTTTTCTTATTCTGAGCATGTTTCGTCGACTATTTTTGAATTGGTTCATTGCGATCTTTGGGGTCCTGCCCCGGTTGAATCTATTGGGAAGTTTAATTATTATGTGAGTTTTGTCGACGATTTCTCTAAATACACTTGGTTTGTACCTTTAAAAAATAAATCTGATGTCTATACTGTTTTCCTATACTTCGAACAATATTCTAAAAATCAGTTTAATAAATCCATTAAGCAGTTTCACACGGATGGAGGGGGAGAATTTGTTAACACCCCTCTCACAACTCACCTGTTAAATCAGGGTATCACACACTTAATCACTTGTCCCCATACACCTCAACAGAATGGCACAGTTGAGAGAAGGCACCGAACTATAGGAGAGCTTGGTCTCACAATGCTTTTTCACAGTAGAACTCCGTTATTTTTATGGGTCGAAGCTTTCTCTACAGCTGTTTATGTCCTTAACAGAGTTCCTTCTCTTACCAATAAAACCGAGTCTCCCTATTATCTCTTGCATAACAAGCATCCTGATTACACCAATCTCTGAATTTTTGGCTCCAAGTGCTACCCTTATACTTGGGATACTAAGAGAAATAAGTTTGATCCTAAGACCCTACCATGTGTCTTTGTCGGATATAGCAACAATCACAAAGGCTATAAGTGTTTTCATCCCACTTCCAGGAAATTTTTTATGTCCCGGCATGTTGTTTTTGATGAAACCTTAATGCCATATAAGACCACGACTGCCGTTCATCATCCTTATGTCCTCACCATTTTCGATTCTTGGCTCCCACCCACATCACCATCAGTCTCGTCCCCCGTACCCACTGCTGCTGCGACTGACTCACACCAACAGCCTACTCCAGCTGACGTGCTTGTTCCCCTTACTTCCCATTCGTCCCCTTCAGCACCAATCACGGATTCTCTCACTATCTCTGATCATCATGATCCACCATCTCCAACCTCCTCCTCTACTTCCATGCCAGACTTCCCTTCCGGCTCTCCCTTATCCGGCTCTCCCTTATCCGGCTCCAATATTCCTAAATCCCCCATAGCCGACAGTCCTCTCCTACCCATGAGTTCTGATGATTCCGACCCCATCCTCCCGGCTGCACCCTCCATGGCCCCCCTATTACTAGGGCTCAACATGGTATATTTAAACCTAACCCTAAGTACGCCCTAACTACCACTTATGCCAATATTCCCACCGAACCCAAAACCATTAAGAGTGCTTTAAAACATGAGGGTTGGAAGGCCGCTATGCTTGATGAATTAAAAGCCTTATCTGATAATAACACTTGGCACTTAGTTCCTCGTCACCCAAACATGCATGTTATCGGCTCTAAATGGGTCTTTAAGGCTAAGCTTAAAGCTGATGGGACTCTTGATCGGCTAAAAGCTAGGTTAGTTGCCAAGGGGTATACCCAAATTGACGGTCTTGATTACGTTGAAACCTACTCCCCTGTGGTCAAACCTAGCACCATTCGCGTGATTCTTTCCATTGCATTATCCAGAAATTGGGTTGTGCGTCAATTGGACGTCAAAAATGCGTTTCTGCATGGCAATATTTCTGAAACCTTATACATGGACCAGCCTCCAGGTATGTGTGATCCCCATTTTCCCCATTATGTTTGCAAGCTAAGTAAAGCACTGTATGGGTTGAAACAAGCTCCCAGGGCTTGGTTTGACCGATTTAGTACTTTTCTTATCTCGTTTGGTTTCACTTGCAGTTTGTCTGATCCTTCTTTATTTTACTATCATGCTAATCAAAGCACTCTAGTGCTCTTGTTGTATGTCGATGATATGCTTGTTACAGGATCAAATACGCACTTGATGAGCTCATTTATTAAAGTCTTACACACAGAATTTGCCATGAAAGATCTCGGTCTCATTCATCATTTCTTGGGAGTTCAGATCGAACAGACACCACAGGGCCTGCATCTCCACCAATCCCACTATGCTACATCCATCCTTCACAGAGCTGCCATGCAAGATTGCAAGCCCGCCAACACACCTATGGCCACCAAACCCCTGGTCCCTCTTACCCCGTCCCCTGCAGATGCCACATTTTATCGCAGTCTTATTGGTGCTCTACAGTATTTGACGTTTACGCGACCAGATATCTCCTATGCCGTTAATCATTTATCTCAGTTCATGCAAACTCCTACCCAGTTTCACATGCAACAAGTTCAACAGCTACTTCGCTATGTTAAGTCCACGTTGCAGTTTGGCATCTCTCTTCAAGCCACGTCATGTCTCAATCTTTATGCGTTTTCAGATGCAGACTGGGCGGGTTGTCCTACCACTCGTCGCTCGGTCACAGGTTATTGTACATTTCTTGGCCCCAATCTCATCTCCTGGTGTTCCAAAAAGCAACCAACGGTCTCCCGATCAAGCACCGAAGCTGAGTATCGCGCCATGGCCCACACAGCAGCCGAACTCACCTGGATCAC
This sequence comes from Gentiana macrophylla, assembly GCA_026214975.1. Taxonomy (NCBI): domain Eukaryota; kingdom Viridiplantae; phylum Streptophyta; class Magnoliopsida; order Gentianales; family Gentianaceae; genus Gentiana; species Gentiana macrophylla. The sequence continues at coordinate 35,051,456 of CM047811.1, forward strand.
TTCGCTTCTGAAAGAATTGCATGTCTCTCTTCCGCACAGTCCTATCTTGCTTTGTGACAACCTCAGCTCGTTATACATGACCATTAATCCGGTCTTTCATGCCCGTAGCAAACATATTGAGCTTGATTATCACTATGTTCGAGAACAGGTTGCTAGGAAACTCTTAATCACCAAACATGTCTCCGCCCACGATCAGCTGGCTGATATATTTACCAAGTCCCTGCCCAAGTCCTCCTTCACAATTCTTCGCAACAAACTTCGTCTGCTCCCGAGTCCCAGCCTCGTTTGAGGGGGAGTATTAATGATATCAATCATGCCACATCAGCAAAATATGCAGCAAAAGATTTGTTGGGCAAATAAAATCATCACACTTATTCTTCCTAAATGTGATCAAGGAGAGATAAGGTTGATTGGAGAGATAATGATGTTTTTGGTCACATTTTAAATGAGATATTGGTGATTAAGAGTTTAATGGTTACTCATTCTCCTACACTGTGTTAAGAAGAGCTCAATATGTTTGTTTTACTTGAAAAATACGCTGAAGGGCTTTTAAGGCAATTTAGGTTAGGGTTTTCCTCTTATAAATACCTAGGCTTTGTATTATTGTAAGACAAGGAAAATTGAATAAGAAAAAAAGCTTTCTCAGTATCTATTCTCTTTTTCTTCACCCACTCAACTTTATTAGAAAAAAAAATACGAAACGACGTCGTTTTGGTAAAATAAAATAAAAAAATTAATTTTTGACCTAATTACCCGCCTTTGATCCGGAAATTTTGACCTAGTTACCCGTCCAACCCAAAAATCTTTTAGGGTTACTACACTTTTGTGACGGATGACCCCACTTAATTTTTTTCCTGGATTCGCCACTGATGCCGGTGGCTCTACTCTTCCACCACCGTTCAACCGTCACCGGTGATCACCGGCTGTCCTGGCACCAACCCTTTAGAGCATTTGTCTCGGATATTTACTCGGAAGGATGTGATCTTTTCAAGATAAAAAATGTCATCTGTGCCTAACAAGAATAACCTCAATAATGCATTTTTTTTCTTCTATTTATTCTTGTAATTCTACTTTTATTTGCTTCTATTTGAGTTACAATTGTGTTAATTTTTGTCTCACTCACTGATTGCCTGTCGTGTTTATCTTCTTAAACCAATTTTGTTTACCCATGTTTTACTTTTTGTTTGCTTATTTATTGTGCAATCAGCTAGAAAATGAGATGAAGAGACAGTATGGTTGTGTTTGTTTTGGGTTGGAGTTTTTTTGGGAGTTTTTTTTCGAGTTTTTTTTGATAAAGTGATTGAAGTAATGATTAGAAAGTTGAATGGGTAAAATAAAGTAGAATAATGATTGGTGTAGATTATGAAATTATTGGTGAAATAAAGTAGAATAATAAATAAAATAATGGTAAAAAATGTAATAAAGTTGATAAAGTGAAATGATGAGAGATGATTTAATATTTTTTATTTGTAGTTGAAGATTTGATTGGTGAGAGAATTGTAAGAAATGATTGGTGATGTGATGTAAAAAAAACGCCCAAAAAAACTCCGGCCAAAACAAACGGAGCCTATGTTCTGCAAGTCTTTAATTTTTTATTCTTATATTTCTAGGGCCAAGGTCAAACATGTGTATGTTCTAATGGTCCTATTTGTTTGACTTTCTCTTTAATATATTAGCTGGGGGGCCTGAATGATGTTTTGAATCAATGGAAAGGGGGATTTAGGAAAAAAGGGTCTTTCATGCTTCAACTTTAAAATGGTTTGTCACGTATTAAATGCATCACCGAGTTACAAGAATAGTTGAATGCAAATGATAAATGGAGGATCTTTTGATCCATTAGAGGTCGTTCCATGCTACACGGCAGGGTATTCCTGTTAATGATCACTAGACCGTTTTGTTGTTGGTTGAATAAGATAAATAATGTTTTGGAAATGTTTGGGTGACCAAGTAGATGAATTTCAACCACTTTGTGAAGTTCAGAGTGACAAAGCTACAATGGAAATTACCAGCCGTTGCAAAGGAAAAGTTTCTCCCATTCTCCATCTTCCTGGTAACATTGTAAGGTAATTTATGTCGTAAATATGGTATATACATGTCTCAAATGTAAAGGAAGCAGGACACTGCATGGGTTAGGTTACAGTGAGGAAGTTAATTGACGTATGCAATGTACTGTGAATTCGAAAGGTAACCATTTCTTTGTCCACTAAATTCATCCATTGTTGAAAAAAAAAGGTTTCTCATCTGCTTGTGAATTCGGATACTTTGAAGTAAGCGTTCGTTTATTCTACTCAATTACAAGTGGCCGTTCCTACGGAAGAGTGTCAAATTTGACTGAATATTTACTAGAAGCATTTAATAGCCCCACAATTACAATGTGGAAACATTGATCATTTGCCGATTTTTCATCAATGATCTTTCATGCAAAGATGATTCTTGTGAAGTGTAGAGATTTTGCAATGAATTCTCCCATCATATCCCTTTGACATTATCATATAGATATAATATATTTCCCAAAATTATCAAACACCCGTTCTGGTTTATACTAATCTTGCCGTTGGGCATGTCGTGCCTTGCACGGCATTGACGGATCGTAGTCTTGCAAAATTTTGACTTTTTAAATTATTAATCTATCAGAATGTAAGGTGGGATGACAGGGAGGTCACAGGTGTCGTGTTGTGATACCCCGTATCTCCGTAAATGGTATAAAAGTAATTTTACAATTTTATATGTATCTCGATAATTTTAATGGGCTATGTTTTAACTAAATAAATAAAGTCAAGATAAATATTAAAAAGTATTTACGGTGTTTTATTTGTGTAACTTTTATAAAGAACAAAACGGAAAATGTATCAACCCCTATAAATACCCATTTTCCCCAACCCTTATTACATTTCCCACTTTAAAAGCTGCGCCTGAGTGAGAGAAAATGAGAGGAAAAAAGAGAGGGAAGAAAAGAGAAAGAAACGAGAAGAAGGAAAGAGAGATTCCGCCTTTCCGATCAATCCGGCCGTCGAAATCACAAACTGATTGCACCGGAATGCTTTTCTCGATGAGAGCTTAATTTCGATACAAGTTTTAATGCGATTGGGTAAGAGTTTCGAAAACCCATGTTCTAGATCTAAGTTGTGTTCTTGAGCTTTTTCTTTAACTCTTTATGCTTTAAAGGTTGTAGTAATTGTATGGTGGTAGATTCTTGGAGCTTTCCTTGCGAATCTAAATCTTCTTGAAGTGTTCTTGGAGCAAATCATAGGTAAAGTGGTGTTCAACCAAATCTAAATATGTTATTTTGGTGTTTAGATGTAGCTTTTCACTTCAAGCATGTTTTAGATTAATTTTATATCCATTTGGCTAGAATTTTATGTTATATTTGTCTTTACATCTAGTACAATATTACAAGCATGTTGTAGAATAATTTTTGTATTATGTTTGTATGGATTTGAAGTAGATTTAGTGTTTAAAATGATGAAGAAAACATGGAATGTGATCCTTGAATGTTGATTGATTTTCTGGGCAAAAATGGAATAAAGAGTTATGTGGAATGTTGAGTGTACGTGTTCTAGTGGCTTTGGCTCCGCATTGTGTCTCACTGGAGCATTGAAACACTTTAGATTTGGCCTTATATGATGTTGACTTGAGTTCAATGTCTTAAGTGTAACATGACGAAGTTAAGAGTTCGGTTTCTGGTGTATTCGTCTCAGCACCTTGTGGAGAACCTTTGCGGAAAGATACTCGGGATCATCGGAAGGCTTATTTCTTAGCCTCATGGGTATTGGATTAGATTCCAATATTTCTGTGCAATGTTCTAAATGTAGAATTGGTCTAAAGTCTACTGTCTTTAAGAAGCCTTTTATGTGCATTTAACTGAAGTGGTTAGATTAATCGCTTAAAACATGTTAATCCTTGGTGAGACACGTTTACGCTATGCTTCACATTTAAAAAATTCAAGATGAGTCAGTTGTCTTTCCGGTGTTTTATATTCTGGCAATGACATGGAAATTTGTATTGTATGCCGTTTTATGCCTAAACTTTTTGCTTTCTGAGATTTTTATGATTGTGAATGCTTCCTGCAAAAACTTTTTCGATCTTGTATGCTATCAGAAAAATTTGATCTTTTTAACTGTTAGGATCAAGCGCTTACCGTTGTACTAAAACCAATTGGTGCTAGTAAAGGCGCAACTTTATTTCCTTTAACACGCCCTCTCAAGTGTGGGCCTCTAACAAGGCTGTGCCATCTAGGCACACAAAGACAAGACCAAACTAGGCCAACAAGACAAATAGGCCCAACACTTGCACAATATAACTGAGGGAGCCAGGGTTTGATCCCATGACCTCCCACTCCGATACCATGTTAGGATCAAGCGCTTACCGTTGTACTAAAACCAATTGGTGCTAGTAAAGGCGCAACTTTATTTCCTTTAACATTAACAAACACTGCTCCCAGCAAAACTTTGATATTTTTTTCCGATTACGAGCGATCCCTGCTCCCAGCAATCTAATCTTTTCCGGACCCCGAATGATCCCTGCAAAAATCTAAACTTTTCATGATTCCGAGTGCTCTTAGTAGTCCCTGCAAAATCTGAACTTTTTCCAATTTTGAATGCACTCAGCAAAATCTTAACTTTTGCAATTCTGAATGCTATAGTATAGAATGGACACCATAAAGATTCTAACGTGGTTTCAAGTGACTACAAGTTGCCTCATGTTTGGATCGACTTGGAGCCTGGAGGTGACTGCGAGTGTTTCACTAGCATTGTGTTGGTATGGTTCATTTTCTTCTTTCCGTGGAGACGTGGATCATTGACATTCATCAGTTCTGGTTAACGCAAGTGTATCTTATACTTGGTGCAAAATGAGGGATAAAAGGAGTTCAAGTGTTCGAAAGATTTTCAGATATTTACCATATTACTCCGTACTACATTATGGGAATTTTTACTTTGCCTTTTGTACTAGATTCTAAACGTTTTTCATGCATTTTATTAGCTGATTAAGGTTATATCCCTTGAGACATTCTCCATCACCCTAGATGATTCTTCCCTCGTTTCTTATTGGAGACGGATGTTTGTTAGTAGGATGGAAGAATTTTCTGACTGAAAATTTAATTGCAAATATTTTTTTGTTGCAGGCAATTGGCAATGATATCGACTATGATGATTGAGGAATACCATAGGTGAGTACTCTGTCATTACATTCCATATTTTTTTTCTTTAATATTTTGTGTTGGCAATTCCTACAAAACTGGGATGTGAGTTCATTAAGGTTTTTAATACTTGCAGCTTTGTACGTGGGAGATTACCTAATGACAAGCCAGACACTGTTTTGAGAACTCTATTGCTTAGCTTGCCTTAAATAAAAGTTGTAAGTCCTTTTCTACAAATATCTATGACATTTTCTTATGTCTCCTCAAGCCTAATTCTTGATCTTATTATGGTAAAAACATATTTTTACGAGTGCTGATAAGATCTATGCCGCAAAAGCCCTCAATAGATTTTGGCTGGAAGGACAAAACATATGTTTGGAGACACTAAATCCCAACTCATGAAGCCGCTGCTGCATCAGATGATGAAGGTGACATTGAGATCATTGGCTCGTCACTTTCACCTAAATAAAAGAGTACTACTGGCAGAGTTGAGAATTTTTACATTGTTGATCATTTTGCACAACCAAATCCCAGTAGAGAGCTATGTTTCCAAAGACCCCTATTGTGTACAAGCCATTGAAAAGGATCTTGAAATAGCCAACATTGATTCTCTCAGGGATTGGGACCTTACTCTACAAGCATCAAGAAAGTTCGAGACATGGCCAAAAAGATAAACAACTTAAGTGGTAAGTGGTAAGTGGTATTTGATTTTGTTGTTTTGCATTTTACTCAGATATCTTGGATGCCATGAGTTCATGTGTTGTATTTCTACAATTTGGACATTGCAACGCCCCGTTCCCGGACACCGAGTCCTTATCCGGAAATCGAAACAGTCGACACACATAATATTAAATAAATAATTTTACACGTAAGCCTCTACTACGTCGTATCAAATAAAAGCAAACGGAAGCAAAAGACTCGGGTAATTTTTTTTAAATAACCAAGAATAGAAATTTCAGAACTAAAGAGGAAATGTACTACTATTACATTGGAAAATGAAAACCAACGAAAACTAAAGTGTACGAATTCCAAAGAACTAAAAGTAAACTACAAAATCCAATAATAATCCAAGTATATAACAGAAATGAATAATAAACAATCAAGGTCTTCAACTCCGGCGTCGTCAAACATCGTCATCAAAGTCCTCCTCGTATTCCAAGTCTACCTGTTCATCTTCTCTCCCCCAAACACATAAATAAACATGCATTTGAGATAAGTACAATGTATAAAGTAAGAAGTAGATGCTACAATATAATTAGGGTTGTCTTTAATTAATTATCTTAGTGAGACCGACTCAATTTAGGGTTCATTCCATGCCCATCGACACATCATGACTAAACGTTTCTAGCTTAGCTTATCTTTGTTACATCAGTACCCAAGGACACTGTGCATGGTGTTCATCAGCCTAAAGATATACTTGCTAACTAACGGTGATTAGCACCGATTAGCTCCGGGGTCTCCCCGGTATGCGTATACGTCCGATGAATTTCCTCCACTACCCTTCAGCCGTTTAAGGCCAGTAGCGTTGTTCACCTTTTAGGAACGTATCACATCGCCGATATGAAAGAGTGTCTAACCGAGAATAAATGAAGTTTTAGCTTTTATCTAACACATATGTAATTATTATTGTGAATTAACTAGCCACCTAAGTATTTTCAGAATATTACTCACCTTATCAGCTCTACTCCCTCACTTAGACAACTAGACATCACCTTCTATCAGTTACACAGACATTGATGAGCTCTAGTTCATCAAAGCACAAGCCCTTTTATGCCCTTCCGATGGATCCGAACTTCAACTCCCTTTAAGAGTACATTCGGTGTTTTAACTGAACGAATCAGAAGTCCAATCGAGGCTTGTTCATATTCAACTAATGTTATTCTATCATGTATCAAGGTTTAAAATTCAAAACATAACTTGAAACAACATTATATAAAAATCTGGTGCAATGCGTGCGCATTACTCTAGAATACGTACGCATTCCTGCTGCTGAAAACTGCTGAAAACTCTCTAAACTTTCTATTTGATCGATGCGTGCGCATTCTTATGAATGCGTACGCATCCCTCAACCAGAAAGCATCCTGTACTACTCTGAAACAACAATGCGTGCGCATTCCCCTGAATGCGTACGCATTGAACCTGCTGAACTAACCTTGGCAATCCTGTAATAGGAATGCGTGCGTATTGCTGGGCAATGCGTACGCATCCTACGCAGAAAAGCCCTAAAAACTTCTTTTTCATCTCTTAACGACCTCTACTCGATTCCAAACATCTTGTACACAAAATATGGCAGAAAACAACTTAAAAACACAACTTTCTCAGGTCCTAACAACCCTTAATCTATAAGCAACATCTTGATAAAACCTTGGTATAAAAACGCTTCAAAATCATGATCTAGCTACTCCAAACCATAATTAGATTGTAGGAAGAGTTTCTTACCTTTAGCAAGCTTATTCCAACGGCAACACTCAGAAAAACAGCAGCAATTACTGATCTTTTCTGCAGAAAACATGTGTGATAAATCCAAACTTAGATTATATTCGATCACACACTTCTAAAGGATATAAACTACGAATTGATGAGTTTGAATCCATCAAAATCGAAGAAGAACAGGAATTAGGGTTTAAACATACCTCAACAAAACTCCAACTTTCTGATTTCAAAACGAAGCCTTCTTCACAATGATTCCGGTGCTCGACTCTGATTTGAAAACCGTTATGATTTGACTTAGCAACTGATGAAAATTCCCTCAGCCCTATCCCCTTGCTCTTACACGCAGAAGGTGAATTTGGAGGTGGAAAAATCTGATTAAAAGTTTAAGGGCTTATTAGGTTAATTTTTCCTTAAATAGGAAAAATCCCAAAATTACCTAATTTCAATGATTTTCCTTAATCACCCTTATTAAATCAGATTTCCTTCCTTAATACATACACACATATCTCGAAATTATGTATATAATTACCCAAAATAATTAAACCCGAATAAAAGGAACCGAACCCAATATTTTGTTCTTGCAAAATGACACGTCTGCACTTTCCCGAAAATCGGAATATTACATTCTTCCCCCCTTAAAGGAGTTTCGTCCTCAAAACGAACATACCTGGTAAGTCCATAAAATCTAGGAACTCGCTGATCAAATCGTCCTCAACTTCTCAAGTAGCTTTATCCGGAGAATGATTGCTTCATTGCACCAGAACCAAAGGAATCAACCGTCTCTTAATCATCTTTTCTTTCCGGTCCAAAATTCTGATTGTTGTCTCATCATATGCTAGATTATCTTGCAGAATTTCCGGATCAACTGTGGTCTCAACATCACTCTTGGTCAAACACTTCTTCAACATTGAGACATAAAACACGTTGTGGACTCTCGACATCGATTCTGGTAACTTGAGTTTATAAGCCAAAGGTCCTATTCTTTCCAGAATCTCAAAAGGTCCAACATACCTCGGGCTTAACTTTTCCTTTTGTCCAAAACGTTTCACTCCCTTCATTGGTGATGCTCGTACGTAAACTCTTTCACCAACTTCAAACTCAAGAGGTCTCCTTCTAACATCTGCCCAACTCTTCTGTCTATCTTGAGCCGCCTTCAGATTCTTCTTGACCAACCGAACACTTTCTTCAGCTTGCTCAACCAATTCCGGCCCGGTGATTTGTCTTTCCCCAACTTCATCCTAAAACAGCGGCGTTCTACATCTTCTTCCATACAACGCTTCAAACGGTGGCATGCCAATACTTGCACGGTAACTGTTGTTGTACGCAAACTCCGCTACCGGTAGGTAATCATCCCATGATCCACCTACTTCCAAAACACAAGCTCTCAACATATATTCAAGTGTTTGGATGGTTCTCTCAGATTGTCCATCTGTCTGAGGATGAAAAGCCGTACTCAAATCCAACTTGGTTCCAAAAGCCACTTGTAAACTTTTCCAAAACCAACTCACAAACCTCGAATCACGATCTGAAACTATCGAGATAGGTACTCCATGTAACTACACTATATTATCCAAGTATAGTGTCGTCATCTTCTTCAAGGGCATATCAACCTTATACGGTAAGAAATGAGCGGACTTGGTCAATCTGTCCACGATCACCCAAACCGCAACATTACCGCCTCTCATCTTAGGTAAACCGGTGATGAAATCCATCGTGATCTTATCTCATTTCCATTCCGGGATATCTAATGGCTTAAGCATTCCTCCTGGTCTTCTATGTTCTGCTTTAACCTTCTGGAAAATATCACACTCTGCAACGAACTTGGCTATCTCCAGTTTCATCGAGGGCCACCAAAACCTTTCCTTTAAGTCTCGGTACATTTTAGCAGCTCCCGGATGAACTGCAAAAGAAATCCTATGTGCCTCTTCTATGACTCTCTATCTCAAATCAGCAACATTAGGCACACACAAATGATCTTGGTACCAAAGATTGCCATTTTTATCTAACACATATTCAACTGTAGGCTTTTCCCTTGCAACTCGCTTCAAGTCAACCAAAGCTGGGTCTTCGTCTTGCTTTTCCCGAATATCATCCATCAATTCTGATCTTGCTAACAACGGTGCCACAAACTGTCGGTCTTCAATCTGATCAAAGCTTCGAATCTGCAACCCATCTAACCTCTCTGCAACAACTTCAACACTTGAAACCGCAAACAATGGTTTTCTGCTCAAAGCATCCGCTACCACATTCGCTTTACCCGGATGGTACTGAATATCCAAGTCATAATCCTTAATAAACTCTAACCATCTCCTTTGTCTCATATTCAGATTCTCTTGGGTAAATAAATACTTCAAACTCTTGTGATCGGTGAAGATCCTGGCCTTAACTCCATACAATTAGTGCCTCCAAATCTTCAAGGCTAACACAACCGCTGCTAACTCCAAGTCGTGGGTTGGGTAATTCTTCTGCATCAACACACAACCTAAACCTTGTCCCGAAGCATCCGTGTAAACGTCATAATTATCAAAGATCTCCTGAACTGGCAAAACTGGGGCTGTAGTCAACTTCTTCTTCAATGTCTGAAAAGCCTCTACACAATCACTGGTCCACTCGAACTTTACATTATTTTGAGTGAGCCGGGTAAGTGGTGTAGCTATCTTTGAGAAGTCCTGAACAAACTTCCTATAGTAGCCAGCCAAACCGAGAAAACTTCTAACCTCTGAAACGGTAGTCGGTCTGGACCACTTCTCAACTGCTTCAATCTTCGTGGGATCGACGTTAATGCCATCTCCAGAAATGATATGACCCAAGAAACTCACTTGATCCAACCGAAAGTCGCACTTTGAGAACTTAGCATACAACTGGTTCTTCTTCAAAGTATCCAACATTATTCTTAAGTGTTCTTCATGTTCTTTCTCATTCTTAGAGTACACTAGAATATCATCTATGAATACTATCACAAACTTATCCATGTATGGCATGAAAACACGCTGCATTAAATCCATAAATGCTGATGGACCATTAGTGAGTCCAAAAGGCATGACTAAGAACTCATAATGTACATACCTCGTACTGAAAGCCGTCTTCGGTATATCAGCTACTTTGATCTTCAACTAGTGATACCCTGTCCTAAGATCAATCTTAGATTACACTCTCTTGCCTTGCAACTGATTAAACGAATAATCAATCCTTGGCAAAGGGTACTTATTCTTGATGGTCAGATTGTTCAACGCTCTGTAATCTATGTACATCCTCATGCTACCATCTTTTTTCTTAACAAACAACACTGTGGCTCCCCATGGCGAAGTACTAGGCTGAATTATATTCCTCTCAAGAATATCCTTAAGTTGAGCTTTCAACTCCTTTAATTCAGCCGGTGCCATTCTATAGGGTGCCTTAGCAACTGGTGCTGCTCCTGGCATCAACTTGATCTCAAATTCAATCTCTCTGTCAGGCATATTTCCCGGTTACTCTTCTGGAAACACTTCTGGATATTCCTTGACTATAGGGGTTTCCTCTAACTCAGGCTTCACTTGTTCCACATCCACTGCGTACAACAAATAGCCTTCACAACCTTTCCGACAAGCTTTTATAGCCTTAACCGCTGAAATTATAGGGTGACACTTCTTACTCGGCTTGTAAATGTTACCTTGGTAAGTCTTATCTGATTTCCCTGGTATCTTGAAGGTCACTCTCTTTTCTCTACAATCCAAGTGAACAAAATTCTCGGATAGCCAATCTATTCCAAGAATCACATAAAAATCTGAAAAGTCCAAAACCGTAAAGTCACTCTTGCAACGATACGTTCCAACTCGAACATCTACTTGAGGCATCATCTTGGTTACCTTAGTCACTTTTCCTAAAGGTGTTGTTATCTCCAAAGTGTTCGTTAAAGGTTCCATTGGTAAGTTAAGCTTCTTAGCTACCTTAGTTGACACAAAAGTATTAGACGCTCCCGTATCAAACAATGCCGTAACTGCTAAGTTGTCTAATATTATTGTACCTAGGATGTGAATTCATTTATTTAAATACAATACAACATGATTTAAATCGTGCTATAAAGTACTCTAATAAATTACAATAAATAATAAAGGTACCTAATATAACATTGTCGTCTGGTTCAGCCATCTCAGCATCCACTGCAAACACTCGAACTGGGCGACTTGGGCCGCCTTTCCCATTCCCTTGCCTCTGATTACTTGTAGGACCTTTTGTTGGACAGTTCTTAGCAAAATGTCCCGTTTCTCCACAAATATAACAACCGTTTCTATGAACTTGGCACTCACCCGAGTGATTCCTATTGCACTTAAGGCAAAGTGGTGCTCCGGTTGGAGGTTTACTCGCTGCAGGGGCTGTTGTCTTCTTAAAATTCTATTGTGGTGCTCCCCTGTTATTACCTTGGCTTGTTCCAAAATTTCTATTGTTCCCAATAACAACTGTGGCCTTCTTCCTGAAGGTTTCAACCTCTAAGGCCTTATTCAATAATTCAGCCATATTCTTGGCTGTGAAACCTAGCATGCCCGACTGTATCTGATAGGTTAAGCCTTCCTTGTAAAGTGCCATCTTTCTCTCTTCAACCTTCATCAACTCAGGGTAGAATCTTCCCAACCCATTAAACTTCTTGGTATACTGAGATAACGTAATATAATTACCCTGTTTAAGCTTCAAGAACTGACTTTCCATGTCTTTCTACACTCTTGTCGGAAAGTACTCATTATAGAACATGGCCTTAAAGCCTTCCCAGTCCGTCACTTTCCCATTGCTACTTTGTATAGCATCAATCCAAGCTTCAGCTGCACCCATAAGAAATCCAACTGCCAATTGTGCCATCTCAGTCTCGGGAACATTGATGTTCCTACAAGCTTTCTCAAAGCTTCTCAACCATTCTTCAGCCTTTGTATGTTCGACATTCCCAAAGAAGTCCTGAACTCTGTTTCTTCTCAGCCTCGTGTACCAGTCAATTGACGGTGCTTGCTTGAAAGACGGTCTAACTGGTGGGGCTTGTGGGTAAACTGGAGGGTATCCATAGGGTATCTCTTGTCGGTAAGTTTGTTGCTGGTAGAAACTGTAGGGTGGATAACCGAAGCCTTGTTGGTGATCAAAGCGGGGTGATGGAGGTATAGCAGGTCGATGAGTGTGACCTACTGGAGGAGGGTAAAACGTCTGATGCTGCTGGTGAGAAGACACTAGTGGAAGAGGGTAAAACGTCTGATGCTGCTGGTGAGAAGACACTGGTGGCAGAAGGTGAATTTGGAGGTGGAAAAATCTGATTAAAAGTTTAAGGGCTGATTAGGTTAATTTTTCCTTAAATAGGAAAATCCCAAAATTACCTAATTTCAATGATTTTCCTTAATCACCCTTATTAAATCAGATTTCCTTCCTTAATACATACACACATATCTCGAAATTATGTATATAATTACCCAAAATAATTAAACCCGAATAAAAGAAACCGAACCCAATATTTCGTTCTCGCAAAATGACACGTCTGCCCTTTCCCGAAATTCGTTTTTTGTCCTTTCTATCAAAGTTGTAGTCTTTAAGCTTTCATCTAATGCTTGTTGATGGCTTTAAACTTGATCTATATGCTCCCTGAACATGTATTTTGTGATTTACTCATTTTAGCTAAATTAATGTGCAAGCCAAGCCTACGTTTTGTTTACCCTTAGGAAGACCTTAACTAGGATCGCTCCAATTTTCCCATCCTCCCCACAACCACCACCACACACACGGATATTAAAAAACAGATGAAGTTATAGATTATTTTTGACTCGTGAGACTACCGGTCAATGCTAAAGCTTTGATTTTTGGGATTCAAAACCCAATAATTAAATGTTGTGCTAGGCATTTTTGTTGGAATGAGATATTATTAATGGAGAAGTATTTGAGATTGGAAGATGGTAGGAAGATTTGATGGAAGAGACTTCTTTTATTACTTCAAAACTTCGTGATTTTTGCTTGATACAAACACTATGACGTGGGTCCTATTTATAGTACTAGTCTTCAACTAGGATTATTTCTAGAGTCTTCCACCTTATTCATTTACTACCTTATTCTAGTGTCTTCCATACAAGATAATTTATTAACTCTCTAGAATTCTCCACACAAGTACATCTTACTACATAATTCTAGATTGACTCATACAAGTTTCTAGAACTTGGACCTTAAGGCCTATTTAATTTTGGACTCTTTGAGAAATTAAGGCTCAAAATCAAGTTTACATTTCAACACCCCCTCTTAAACTTGATTTTTCTTTACTCCAATCCAGTTTCTCATCTTCACAAAGACTTCTTGCTTAAGTGGTTTTGTGAAGATGTCTGCCACCTGATCATGTGTCTTCACATACTCCACTTGCACATTCTTTCTTGCAATGCACTCCCTTATGTAGTGATAGAGCGTATCAATATGCTTACTTCGATCATGATGGACTGGGTTTTTGGCCAAAGCTATAGCTGATTTGTTATCCACGCGAATAGTAGTTGGATCTTCTTGTGCCAAACCCAACTCCTTTAACAGATTGCGTAGCCAGACTGCATGACAAACACATGAGGTAGTAGCTACATATTCTGCTTCACATGAAGAAAGGGTGACTATCGGTTGTTTCTTTGAAATACATGTGAAAGTGGTGTCTCCCATATAGAATGCGAAGCCGGTTGTACTCTTACGGTCATCCATATATCCAGCCCAATCACTATCGCTGTAACCCACAAGCTTGTACTTGTCTGAAACCGAATAGTATAATCCACAATCTATCGTTCCTTTGAGATACCGGAGAATTTTCTCTTTGCACTTTTCCAGTGAGTTATTGTTGGATTCTCCATGTAACGACTGATTACTCCAACCGCATAGAGAATGTCGGGTCTTGTACAATTCAGGTACCGTAAACTTCCAACCATGCTCTTAAAGAGTGTTGGGTATATTCTCTCTGATTTGTGGTATTTTGACAACTTGATTCCACACTCTATCGGTGTACTTACTGGCTTGCAATTTTCCATTTTGAACCTTTTGAGAATCTCTTTTGTGTATCCTTCTTGTGAGATGAAGATTCCACGATCCTCTTGTTTTACTTCAATGCCAAGATAATATGCCATTAGTCCAATATCTGTCATCTCAAATTCTTTGGCCATATCCTTCTTTAACTCCTCAATCATTTTTGGATTGTTGCAGGTGAAGTTCAGATCGTTCACATATAGGCAAACTATTAGAATATTTTCCCCTTTTCTTTTAACATAGAGAGCATGCTCGTATGGGCACTTCTTAAAGCCTTTCTCTTGAAAATACTTGTCTATGCGGCTATTCCATGCTCGAGGAGCCTGTTTTAGCCTATAAAGTGCCTTCCTTAACTTCAAAACTTTGTCTTCACTTCCCTCAATTTCGTAACCGGGTGGTTGTTGAATATACACTTCTTTTTCAAGAATCCCATTTAAGAAGGCATATTTTACATCCATCTGATGTATTTTCCACCTATTTTGAGCTGCCAAAGAAATGATTAGTCTTACAGTTTCTAGTCGAGCAACGGGAGCAAAAACCTTTTCGTAGTCGATGCCAGCTCTTTGACTATACCCTTTTGCCAATAATCTCGCCTTATATCTTTCAACTTCTCCTTTGGCATTTTTCTTTGTTTTATATACCCACATCACACCGATCGCCTTGTGACCTTTTGGAAGTGTAGAAAACTCCCAAGTATCATTCTTCTTAATTGCCTTTATTTCTTCATCCATTGCGTCTTTCCAGTTTTGGCTCCTCGCAGCCTCTTCAAAGTCCATTGGCTCACAATCAGCAAAAAGGCAAAATAAGGTAAGATCATTTTGGTTTTCTGTTACCTCATATATTTCTTGTAAACTCCTAAAGCGTGGAGTTCTTTCTTCTGAGCTTTCATTTGATGACAATACGTCTTCTTGGGTAGTTGCAACTGGTGAAGTTGGAGGGGTAGTGGGCTCCTCTCTTGGTTGCTCCATGTCGTCCTCGTCAATGTAAGGGAAGAAGTTATAGTCATCCTCACATGTCTCCCAATCCCATTCTCCTTCTTCATTAAATATAACATCTCGACTAATGATTGTTTTTCTAGTATTCGGATTGTAAAGCTTGTATCCTTTGGTGTTGGAGTCGTAACCAATAAAAATATACTTTTCGCTTTTATCATCCAACTTTCTTCTATGCTCGTCATGTATGTGAACATGGGCTATGCTCCCGAAAACTCATAGATGAGGGACTCCAGGCTTCCTCCCACTCCATGCTTCTTGTGGTGTCTTTCCCCATACACATCTTGTTGGTGACCGATTTGACAAGTACACTGCAGATGCAACAGCCTCTGCCCAGAGCTCCTTTGGAAGTCTCTTGCTTTTGAGCATACTCCTTGCCATATCAAGGATTGTTCTATTCTTTCTTTCGCGACTCCATTTTGTTGGGGGACCTTGGAACCGTCAATGGCCGACGTATTCCATTTGCACTACAAAACTCTTGAAATTCATTTGAGGTGAATTCTCCTCCCGGTCAGATCTCAAGGCTTTGATCTCAGGCCACACTCTTTTTCACAAATGACTTTAAATTTCTTAAACATCTCAAAGACCTCGATTTTTCTTGCAAGAAATACACCCATGTTTTTTTTTTGAAAAATCATCGATGAAGAGGATGAAATAGTTACTCTTACCAGGAGAGCTTGGTTTGATTGGACCACACTCGTCTGTATCTACGAGTTCTAGTGGCTTTTAAGCTCTTGAAGTGGATTCCTTCGGAAAATTTTTCCTAAATTGTTTTCCAAGTAGACACCCTTCACATACGTGATCGGGATGACGAATGCTGGGTAATCCTCTCACCATCTCTTTTTTGGAGAGCAACTCTAGACCTCCAAAATTGAGATGCCCATATCGAAGATTCCAAAACCAAGATGCATCTTTGTAGCATGCCTTGAGACACTTTGCAACATCGTTTTGAATGTTTATCACAAACATCCTATTTCTTGTGATCGGCACCTTAGCAATTAAGTTGTCTCCTTTGTCTCGTATAGAAAGGTTATTATCTCTTAAGTGAATATCATAACCTTTCTCCAAAAGTTGCCCAAGACTCAAGATGTTGCTCTTCATGTTTGGGACATAATAGACATTGGAGATGAATTGATGTTATCCATTCTACAATAGGATAAGAATTTTACCTTTGCCTTTCACTGCTATTTTAGAGTCATCTCCAAAGGATACATTCCCGTTCACAGATTCATCAAGCTCCACGAACATGCTTTTTCTCCCACACATATGATTGCTTGCACCGGTATCCAAGTACCATCCTTCTCCAATTTCATGGCCTTTGTAAGCTAGAAGTAGAGTACCATCTTCTTGATTTCTTTCTTCAACATAGTTGGCCTATTCTTCAACTCTATTAATATTAGGAGCTCTACATTCGGAGGCATAGTGACCAGGTTTTTCCCAATTATAACACTTCACATATGACTTATCATTCTTTGATCTTGAGTTGCCTCTTCCACGTCCTCGTGATGGAGTTCCTCCCCTTTGAAAATTGTCATTGTCGTCAATCGATTGTCGACGTTGTCCATATCCTTGTCCACGTCCTCGTCCTCGACCGCGGCCTCTACAATATCCCTGGTGGCGAATGTGTTGACTTTCACTATGATTGTTTGTTTCATTTCTTGGATTAACTTGAGTCTTGAAGAGTTGTTCCACAATATCTTCCTTTTTCTTTTTCTTTTCTTCACAAGCTTGTAAGGAACCCAAGAGTTTTTCTATAGTCATGGCTTCCAAGTCCTTAGTTTCTTCGATGATAGCAACAATAAGCTCGAACTTAGGATTTAGCGATCGAAGAATCTTTTCCATGATCTTTACGTCATCGAGCTTTTCACCATTCCTCTTTAGTTGATTAGTAATGGTTAATACTCTAGAGAAATAGTCGGAGACGACTTCTCCTTCTTTCATATGCAAAGCTTCGAACTCAGCTCTTAAGGTTTGAAGACGTACTTTCTTGACTGGATCTGCCCCTTTATAGGATGTTTGAAGCTTCTCCCATGCCACTTTGGCAGTCTTTGCTTATGATATCTTTTCAAAAGCATCCTCATCCAACCCTTGATAAATGAGGTAGAGAGATTTCTTGTCTCTCTTTCTTGAGTCTCTCAAACTATCCTTCTGAGTTTGAGATAAACCACTTTCATTATTCGGCTCATCGTAGCCTTTCTCTACTATCTCCCATACATCTTGTGATCCAAAGAGGGCCTTCATCTTGATGCTCCAATTATCATAATTGCTTTTGTTGAGCATCGGGACTTGAAAGGGAACCATGCCGCTGCTAGCCATTTCTTGATATGATCACGAACCTTGCGCTCCGATACCACTTTGTTGGAATGAGATATTATTAATGGAGAAGTATTTTAGAGTGGAAGATGGTAGGAAGATTTGATGGAAAAGACTTCTTTTATTACTTCAAAACTTCTTGATTTTTGCTTGATACAAACACTATGGCTTGGGTCCTATTTATAGTACTAGTCTTCAAATAGGATTATCTCTAGAGTCTTCCACCTTATTCATTTACTATCTTATTCTAGTGTCTTCCATACAAGATAATTTATTAACTCTCTAAAATTCTCCACACAAGTACATCCTACAACATAATTCTAGATTGACTCATACAAGTTTCTAGAACTCGGACCTTAAGGCCTATTTAATTTTGGACTCTTTGAGAAATTAAGGCTCAAAATCAAGTTTACATTTCAACAATTTTTGGGACACAAAATGAATGGGAACCTTTGTGTTTAGCTATAAAACCGTTGCAACTGGCTAGGTGACCTGAGGTGAAGACTGTGAGTTGCCGAAAGTGTTAGTTAGAAAAAGCATGGTAAGGCTGTTTAGATTTGACCCAAACTGGTCCAGCATTCTTGACCTTGCACATTGCACATGCAGATGCTTCAGTGCTCCCTGCTTCCGTTAGGTCAGAATACGAAAAACAGTCAATATTACTCACATCACTGGGTGTTTCCCATCAGTACAATTAGATAATGCTTCTAATTGACCTTTTTGTTTTTCTCTCGTAAATGACATTGTTTCTTGCTTTTATCCTCCGCTCCGTTCTTGTTTTTATTTTCCCTTGAATTCACTGAGTTCTTTCATGGAATTGTTATCTTCATAGTGTTTTGGTTTGAACAGCTACTCAAAATTGGGACTGGTATGGTTTTCATTAGTTTCAGTAGTGTAATCTTTCAATGGTGACAGTCTCGTCCCCTTTTCTCCTGAATCACTGGAGTTACAGATTGTATGTCGTGTGACTGAAATAATTATTTTACCAGGTAAACATAGGCTTGTCTAGGTTTTGTTTTCCTTTAAGGAGACCTCAACTACGAGGGATTCCTTTGTCTCATCCTCCTCTCCAGGCCCGTCCCTGTGATATCGAGAGCCCTAAGTCAAAATAAATTTAAGGCCTTTTACTGTGTAAAAAATATGACATAACAACTATTTTTGGGTATACTAGAATGATGAGCGACGTGTAAAAAATATAAGATTAGACTTATTAACTTAATACTGTTATGAATTTGGGCTTATAACGGTATTTTAGATTTGTTAAGTTGTGCTACACATTTCTAGAAAAATAAAAGAAATTTCTTGAATAGAAGCTTCTAGTTGTATGTAAGAGACTAGAAAAATATTACTACACTCTACTAGAATGGAAGCTACTAGAAATATTGTTACACACTACTAGAATGGAAACTACTAGATACATGTAGTTCTAGTAGTGATTGTTAAAATTAAGACATATCTAGAAAACTCCATAAGGATCTTGAGCTATCATATGGAGACTATATATATGGCACTACCACATGTACTTGAATCAAGAATCAAGCAATCAATACAATAAAATACATTTCTACAATCTCTCCAACTTATCAATTCTTTTCCATCTCACACTCATCATCCTAGCCTTCTCCATTCAACCTTATACAAAAATTCTAACAAGTGGTATCAGAGCTTGGTTTCGACACAACTACAACTGGGTGAAATCAACATCATGGCAGATTACACACTCCGCTCATCCATTCCAGTTCCAATTTTCCGGGGTGAAAATTTCGACTGTTGGTTCATTAAAATGAGAACCTACTTTTGTGCTCAAGATTTATGGGATATCGTAAGTAAAGGATTTAGCATCCCCGACGACATCTCAAATTTATCTACCGCACAAAAGAAAGAACCCAAGGAGAATCAACAAAAGATGCTCAAGCATTATTAGCCCTTCGATTAAGCTGGATCAAGAATTGTTTCCAAGAATCATGAGTGCCAAGACGGCTAAAGAAGCGATGGAGAAGTTGCAGGAGGATTTTCAAGGCAATGAAAAGGTATGAGTCTCAAAACTCCATTCATTGAGGAAAAATTTCGAGAATTTAAAAATGAAAGAGTCAGAGAATGCTGAAGACTACTACACAAGTGTAGATTCATTAGCAAATCAATTGCGGACGAATGGAGAAGACGTCCAGAGAAGAAAATTGTGGAAAAATATTAATTACATGTACAAAAAAATATGATCCAATCATTACAAACTATTGAAGCAATCAAAAGATTTGGAAAAATTGTCTGTTTCAGAATTGATGGGGTCTTTAGAAGCTCATGAACATAGATTGGAAAGGCGTCACAAAGGCACAACTGAAAATGCTTTTCAATCTAAGTTCAAAACGCCTTCACAAAAATCAAAACAAAATGATCGGAGATCAAATGAAGGTTCTAAAAATACAGAGCCTCCAAACAAAACATTTTACCCTTGCGGTAAATGCAAGAGGAAAGCCACTGGGAGAAAGATTGTTGGTTTAAAGGAAAACCACAATGCAAAAATTGCAAGAAATTTGGTCACGTCGAGAAGGTATGTCGATCAAAAAAGAATCATCAAGATAACTTTTCTGAAGAAAAGGACGTCGAAGACAATCTCTTCTATGCCTGTCAAGTAGCAAAAGAGGAAAAAAAAAGATACATGGTATCTTGACAGTGGTTGCAGCAATCACATGACAAAAGATGAATCCATATTTTGCCGTCTTGAAAAATTCAAGATAAATATTAAGATAGGAAACGGCGACTTTATAGAGGCTACTGGAAAAGACACTATTGTCATTAACACAAAGAAGGGCATGCGATACATAAATGAGGTGCTCTTGGTCCCGAGTATAGATCAAAACCTATTGAGTGTCGGGCAAATGATGGAGAAATGGTACTCGTTGCATTATGAAGGAGATTCTTGTACAATATATGATAAGAAAGGTAAATCCCTTCAAATTGCTAGAATAAAAATGAAGGAAAAACGTTGTTTTCCGATCCAATGGAGTTATGCAAGAGATATAGCAATGAAGGCACAAGTTGATGATTCATGGTTATGGCACAGAAGGCTTGGTCAATTCAATTTCAATGGATTAAGAATACTACATCAGAAGAACATGATGAAAGACCTACTCACTATAAAGGCACATGATCGTGTTTGCGAAGGATGCATGCTCGGGAAACAACACCGACAACCATTTCCTGTCGGAAAAGCTTGGAGAGCGAAGGAACCATTAGAATTGATGCACACGGATGTTTGTGGCCCAATGCGCACTCCTTCACATGAACAAAATAGGCACTTCATTCTCTTCATTGATGATTTTACCAGAATGACATGGGTTTATTTTATGCGTGAAAGATCACAAGTATATGAAATATTTAAGAAATATAAGGCCTATGTCGAGAAACAAAGTGGTCACTACTTGAAGACCATAAGAAGTGATCAAGGAAAAGAATACACATCTAAAGAATTCAACAAGTTCTGTGTAGATGAAGGCGTGGAGCATCAATTGACAGTTGGATACGCTCCAGAACAAAATGGTGTGTCAGAACGTAAAAATAGAATAGTTATGGAGACAAAGAAGAGCTATGCTAATGGAGAAAGGCCTTCCAAAAACATTTTGGGCAGAGGCAAGTGCATACCGCAGTCTACTTGCTAAATAGATGTCCAACCAAAGCCGTTTCAGACAAAACACCATTCAAGCCCTGAGTGGGCGAAAGCCATCGGCAAAGCATCTTAGAGTCTTCGGCTCCATCTCATTATGTTCACATTCCAAAAGAGAAAAGGAGCAAACTGGATGAAAAGACAGAGAAAGGTATTTTCTTAGGCTATAGTACACAATCAAAAGGTTACCGTTGTTGGACTTATTTCTATGTTTTGATGATGAGTGCCATACTAGCTGTTATAGTGCAAAGGCAAAAAGAAGTCTAGATCAAATGTATAGGTTTATTAGAGTTTGATTTATGAATAGGTTTGATCAAACAAGCACTGTAATGGTCAGCTGACTTGTTTCAGCAGACTGGTCAGGTCAAGAGGGTAGATAGGTCGAGAGACTAGTCTTGAACTCTTTGAAGATCAAGGCCGAGGGTTCAAACTCAAGAAATGAAGGCTAAGTGGATCAAACTTAGTAATTTAAGTCAAGGATATGGAATCAGTACTTAGGGAAATCTATGATAACCTTCCTGATTACATATACCTTGTGAAGAAGGTCTAAGTTCCATAAGTTGGATGATGTTTGGAACTTGGTTATAATTAAAAAGGTGTAATCTAACTTCACAAATAAAAGTTAGATAAAAGAAATCAGCTGCATTGTATTTTATACACAAAGAATTTCTGTTATTCAATAGATCGATTGGTATCTCAAACAGATCGATGAACCTGCTGATATAATACCTTGATTAAATCAAGATTATATTGGAAGATTACATGGATAAGGACAGCCAACTACTTCGATTTATCAAACAAATCAAGGGTGAGATCAAAAAGACGTTGGGATGGCTCGATTTTTATCCAATGGTTACAAGTCAAAGGGTGGGACAGATCGCGATTGTCAAAAGGAATTTCGAGCGTTGTCACCCTATGAATAGTGATGAATGCAAATCGGATGGGACAAAAACAAGGAACGGTTATATTTGAATTTCAAATACAAGTCACATGCATTCCTCGCTTATAAATAGAGGACTTTCAACTCGTAAAACAAGATGATGAAAATTGACTAACTTTGAAGAGATACTTTATCGAAATGAAAAACACCCTGCTGAACTTACTGAACTTAAAGCTACTGATCCAGAGAAATTCTTCAAGTGTTTTCTACATTCATGCTATATCAAGCATACACACTTGAAGACTGCAAGCTGCTGATTATATCATCCTAATCAAGCTGCTGCATTTGAATCATTTATTTGATTCATTCTTTATTTTATAAAGAACTCGTCTTGAAGACAGTGAAGCACTAGTTGTGTGAAAGACTGTTGATTGTGGTGGAGCTGGTGAAGAGGCAATTCTACCCTTCAAGGACCAGTGAAAGACTCAGGAGCAGCAATCCTACCTGTTCCCAGTCTGTAGTTTGTGAAGCCATAGTTATTGGTGAAGGACAAGCAACCTTAGGAATCTTTGTAACTGATATTCCAAAGATCTCTAGTGAATTTCCTCCAACATCACAGGAGAAGAGTGGACGTACAGGATTACACCACCTGGAACCACTATAAAAATCTGCCTACTTACTTTCAGCATTTACATTCTGCACTTAGTTTATTTCATTCATCAGTCAACTGAATCTAGCAACTGAAATCACACACATACACTACTTAGTATCATATTTAACAACAAGTAACAAGGATTAATTTTGATATAATTCCATTTGCACAAATTCAAACAAATCGAATCGTCATTAGAGACTCATTTATCAAGAGGCTATCGAGGTCTCAACAGACTCATCAAGTATCGCAGTCAGCTGCTTGAAGTTGCAGAATTTGTTAACTCCAAAGTTTTAGGTGTTAAGTTTATTCACCCCCCCTCTAAACTTAACCAAAGCCTTTTCAAGGGACCAACAATTGGTATTGGAGCAGTGCTTTTGTTCTGAAGAAATCCTACTTGTTGTGCTTGTGAAAATTCTTTAAAACTTTCTTTCAAGTTACTGATTTTCAAAGACTTGCATCATGGATAACACACAGTATGCTAGAACAATGTTGATGTGTTCTCTAGATAGATTTGATGAGTATAAACGTCAAATGCAGGCTTACATTGCTGCAACTCATGATGAGATGATGGATGTACTAACAGATGGACCACTGGAGATTACCAAGTCAGTAACAGTGGGTGAAACTACTGAGTACATTCCAAAACCAAAAAGAGAATGGAATGCAGAAGATAGGAAGAGAGCAAACCTCAACAACATTGCTATTGATATCATTTATAGAACCTTGGATAGCAATATGTACATGAAGGTTAATGATTGCAAAACTGCTAAGGAGCTTTGGGACAAGATACATTTGATCTGTGAAGCCACTGATGCAATAAAGAAAAATAAAATCAGTGTGGCCAGAAAGAGGTTCCAAAGTTCAAAATGCTGCCAAATGAAACCATTGAGCAAATGGAATCAAGACTTAATGCAATCCTGGATGAACTTACCCTGCTAAGTGTAAGTTACTCAAAAGAAGAAATAAACACCAAAATCTTGGAGGCTCTACCTGCAAAAGATTTTTGGAAAATGAAGGTGACTGCAATAGAAGAAATGAGAAAGTTGCATGAAGAAGACACCTTCAAATTATTTTCAGATCTTAAGGCTTATGAATTTAGCAAAAAGCTTGTACCTGAGACCGAAAAAGAAGAGCCAAAGACCATTGCATTGGCTGCTTCACATCAAGAAGAAACATCAGAAGGACAGGATGATCTGCTGGATGAGATGCAAGAGCAGATTGCCCTACTGAGCAAGAAAATCAGGATGATGAAGACCGGAAAGGCCCTTCAAGAAATTTCACAAAGAGGCCCTCTTTGAAAGAAGGAAAGAAGAATCAAAGAAAGATAATGACTATCTCAGGCTTTCATTGCAAGAAACCAGGACACTTCAAACTCGATCGTCCCGAAAGTTAAAACAAGGCAAGGAACTCGATTATCTTTGCTTCAACCGCAAGAAGCCTGGACATTTTAGACTGATTGTCGGACCTCATCAAGACCAAGAGTCAACAAAGAAGACATGGCAAGAAGGCTATGGTTGCTGAAGATGAATCAGGGTATGGAGTGGAATCTGAAAAGGGAAATGAATCAGATGACATAGCACTGGTTGATGATATGGAAGATTACGCTTTGATGGCCAATATGGATGAAACTGAGGAGGTATACAACACTGTATCTATCAATACTCCTGCTGGAAGTGATTGTGAATCAACTTGTGGTACAAATCCTAGAAATTCTGACAACAATGAGACTTTGGATGCCATCCTTAATCAATCGAGGATAATACAACGGTTATGAGATTGTGAAGGGAAAAAAAGCTCTTGAATTGGAAGTTGGAAGATTGAAAGCTGAATTAAGGGTTCTCAAAGGTAAGGAAAAGATGTTGGACATAATCGGTATAAGTTCTGCTTTGAACATCGCTGACCTCTCGAATCTCTTTGAACCATCTTGTTCCACTACTGCATACAAATCAGGAAAGCCTTATGGGGATATTTGGAACTCAACAATCTAACAAGAGTGGATCCAGTAAGGTCACTGAACCTAGTACCAGAATTGGTCCTAAGTTTGTACTTGCACTAGATCCAACTCCCAGTAAGGTTGCTGAGGCAGTAAAACCCAATGAGAATGCTTCAAGGAAGCAAAATCAGAAGTCAAAGAAGTCAACAGCTCCTAATAAAAAGAATAAATCTAAAAATAGGACTGTTGTGCCTTCTAAGCCTGCTGATAGCAGACCTGCTACCAAGTCTGCTGGACCACAGAAGGGTAAGAAACAGAAATATTCCAAGGATAAGAATCCTAAACCCAAAAATATTAATCATTCAAGGGATACTTATCTCAGGGGGGAAAGGTAGACTGTTCCCTACTGATGATGATTGGAATATTCCTGCATCTAATGCTAGAAACAATAAGTATAACCATGCTGCTAGGGTAAAACCTAGGCAATGGGATCTGCAGAGGACTTACACAAGACCTCAGCAGACTCCATACTACAGGGCTGTTCCTAACAGACAACAAACTAATGGTAATGCTAATGTTTCTAACAACCAAAGTCACTTCAAACAGCATTATAAACCAAAAGGCCAGAAAACATATGTGATTCCTACACAACCTACTGTTAGAACTTATGGATGTGTGGAATACATGTATGAACCAAAGTATGAACCAAAGTATGACACATTCAGGAGAAGACCTTATGGAAACATACCAAGGGTCATGCTTACCACTGACCATTATGGACCCAAACAGGTTTGGGTACCTAAAATGTATTAACTTTGTTTTGTAGGGTGTCTGGTACTTTGACAGTGGTTGTTCCAGACATATGACAAAGAATAAGCACTGCTTTGTCAAACTTTGTGGCAAAAGATGGTCCAAGGGTGAATTTTGGCAACAAGAATACACTGGATATACAAGAGGATATGGCACACTTGTGAGGAATGGACTTACAATCAAGAATGTTGCATATGTGGAAGGACTGGACTACAACTTGTCGAAAAATTGGACAATTACGTGACATGGGATACAAAGTCACTTTTGACAAAAACAACTGTATTGTCATTAGTGAAAGAGGTGATCAAGTTGTTCTGGCTGGTAGAAGACAACAAAGCATGTATGTTGTGGATTGGTCTACTGCAGTTCCAGAAACCTGCCGGATTGTGCATACCAAATCAGAACTCAATTGGTTATGGCACAAGAAGTTGAATCATCTAAATTTTGATGATATCAATCAGTTGGTGAAGAAGAAGCTGGTGATTGGTTTACCTGAGATCACATTCAAGAAGGATGCTATATGTGATGTATGTCAGCAAGGTAAACAAATAAAGTCAAGTTTCAAATCAAAGACTAAACAATCAACTAACAGAGTGTTGGAGCTGATGCATATGGATCTTTTTGGACCAATAACTCCAACAAATGTGACAGGAAAGAAATACACCTTAGTGGTTGTGGATGATTATTCAAGGTACACTTGGGTGATATTTATGAACAAGAAAAGTGAAACACTCAAAAGCATGCCTAATCTTTTGAAGAGATTACAGAATGAGAAAAGTTTAACAGTAATAAAGATAAGATCATATCAGGGTACTAAATTTCTCAACAAAGTTATAAGAGATTATTGTGAACAGAATGGTGCACTACATCAACTTGCTGCTGCTGGTACACCTCAGCAAAATGGGGTTGCTGAAAGAAGAAATAGAACTTTAAAGGAAGCAGGAAGGACAATGATTTGTGAAGCATTGCTACCTGAAAGATATTGGCCTGAAGCAGTCAATACAGCATGCTATACACAAAACAGAATATCAGTGAACAAGAAGCTGCTGAAGACACCTTATGAGGTTTGGAATGGAAGAAAACCAAATATATCCTATTTCCATCCATTTGGAAGTAAATGTTTTATCCTAAATCACAAGGTTCATTTGAAGACTTTCCAACCAAAGTCAGATGAAGGGATTTTCTTGGGATATTCTTCAGTCAGCAAGGCATTCAGGGTACTGAACAAGAGGTCACTGAAACATGAAGAAACAATTCATGCTGTGTTTGATGAACCAAAGTTTATTGGTATGGAAGATGAAGATTGTGAACCTGCTGAGAATCAACAAGTCACTGATCCAGATTGTGTTGAAGTTTTGGATAGATTCAATGACTTAAAAGTTTCTAATACTGCCCCTGCTGAACACACTGCTGGTGACATTACTGATGCAACAACTGAAGCAATTCAAGGATCTGCTGAACCCCCTATTGTTGAAGAAGCTACAGCAGACTTCATCGAAGATGAGGTTCACGATAATCAAAATAACCGAGAATCCACAATGGTTAAGGAATCACCTCTTTGAACAAGTTATTGGCAATGTACAAACCAAGGTGTAAGGACAGAAGACAACTGGAAGCTATGTTTACTTGTTTTCTATCTCAAATGGAACCTAAAGTTGTTGAAGAAGTAATTTCAGATCCAGATTGGATAATTGCTATGCAAGAGGAATTAAATGAATTTGAAAGAAATCAAGTTTGGACACTAGTTGAAAGGACAAGTCATGCAAATATCATTGGTACTAAGTGGGTATACAGAAATAAACTTGATGAATCTGGTACCATTGTGAGGAATAAGGCCAGACTAGTTGCAAAAGGCTATTCTCAAGCAGAAGGAATAGATTTTGATGAAACTTATGCACCTGTTGCAAGATTGGAAGCTATCAGACTATTCTTGGCACATGCTGCATATAAGAACTTCAAGGTTTATAAAATGGATGTCAAAAGTGCATTTCTGAATGGCATTCTAGAGGAGGAAGTGTATGTTCAGCAACCTCCTGGATTTGAAGTTAAAGATCAAGAAGATAAAGTGTATAGACTCAACAAAGCACTTTATGGACTAAAACAAGCACCAAGAGCTTGGTATGAGACTCTATCTCAATTCTTGGTGGACAATGGTTTTACAAAAGGCACCATTGACAAGACACTTTTCAGAATCAGTGAAGGAGACAGCACCCTGCTGGTACAGATTTATGTGGATGACATAATTTTTGGTTCTGAAAATGATCTACTTTGTGAAAAGTTTGCTAATCTAATGAAGAGTAAGTTCCAAATGAGTTTGATGGGAGAAATGAACTACTTTTTTGGATTGGAAGGCAAGCAAATGAAAGATGGAATCTTCATTCATCAAACCAAGTATACCAAGGAGTTGCTGAAGAAGTTTGGTATGGAAAATAGCACTAGAAATTCAACTCCTATGAGTACAAATATCAGATTGGATGAAGATAAAGATGGCAAAGATGTTGATCAGACTTTATATAGAAGGATGATAGGCAGTCTGCTGTACCTAACTGCCAGCAGACCTGATATATCCTTTGTTGTAGGTGTTTGTGCAAGATTTCAATCTAAACCTAAATAAAGTCACTTAGGTGCAGTCAAGAGAGTTCTCAAGTACCTAAAAGAGACCTTGGGAGTAGGAATATGGTATTCCAAGGATGGAAGCTTCAAAGTTATATCCTACTCAGATTCTGATTATGCTGGATGCAAAATTGATAGAAAAAGCACCTCAGGAACCTGTCAGTTAATGGGAAATAGACTGGTCTCCTGGTTTAGCAAGAAACAAAATTCAATATCAACTTCCACTGCTGAAGCTGAATACATTGCTGCTGGAAGTTGCTGTGCACAAGTACTATGGCTAAGACAACAGTTAAGGGATTATGGAATTGAGGAAAAAGAAATTCCAATTATGTGTGACAACACAAGTGCAATTGCAATCACAGAAAATCCAGTTTTGCACTCAAGAACCAAGCACATTGATGTGAGACATCATTTTATAAGAGATCATGTTGAGAAGAAAAATGTGGTGGTTCTATATGTCCCTACTGAAAATCAACTTGCTGATATTTTCACTAAACCACTTGATAGTGAAAGATTATCCAAATTAAGGACTGAACTTGGAATTATAAAAGTTGACTGATATTCAGCAATGTACTGGAATTCACCAAGGGGATTAGTCTTTGCTATGTTGGGTGAGCTCACTTAGCAGATTAGTCATTGGTATCAACAATTCCATGTACTTATGTTTGGACAATTGAGCAAATGAGGTTGCCAAGGGGATTGGTCTTTGTCATGTTGGGTGAGCTCACTTGACAGATCAGTCATTGGTATTAAACTTTATCTTGTATTATCAATTGTACAAAACAAGAAGAAATTAAGGATCAGTAGAGTCTCTTTATCGCCGAAGGTCTTTGAAGTGCTTTATCAATAGATCATTGTACCCACCCTCGCCGAGGACTAGCTCTTTGAATGGAACGTTACCCAATCAAATTTTATTAAAGTCAAAAAGCAGTTTGGTGGGATATTTATTTTATCCATTATTACCATGGTTAACACGATCTAATGGTTGCAAACGTTATGGAGGAGTAATGGGCCACGTGTCAAGACAACATTTATTCAGATTAATCGTGGTCAAGCATCAATATACGCAATCGGCGTGATTACAACCACTCCTTTGTCTATTTATATACAGCCTATCACACGCAGATTCTCTACTTGCAAAATCTCGATTAATACTCGCTTTTACAATCGTGTGAACACCAATTTGAGAAACTATCTTCTTTATCTTATTTTCTCATAACAATGGCCGAAAAGGTTGATGTTCGGATCGAATCAAGCCAAAGTGTTAGAGGCTATGTTGTTGATGCAAACCAGACAGAGCTGGCCATCAACATTGGTCGAAGAATAAGAAGGTTTGCGGGCTTGGAGAACAAACTCAATATAAGATTGGAAAAAATCTCATACACAAATGTTGTGGATTTCTGGAAACACATGGTTGTGGAAGAAGGAAGCGTAGCATTCAAAACAACTGTGAATCCAGTCTACCGAGGGAAGTTTTTGGTTTTGAAGAAGTAGTTGATGGTCCAGTAAATCCTGAAGCCATGGGATTGGACAAGATGGCGTTTGTTGATCAAATCAAAATAAATGAAGCGACCAAATCTGTTCCAGGCATCAACTGCAGACATATTGGGTATGAGTACAACCTTCTGAGCAAGCTCATTGCGAAGAATATATTGGGGTTGATTGGAAGTATGGATACTCTATCAGGACCCAAGATAGAGCTGATGATAATCATTTGCAGGAGCATGAAATTTGACTGGGCTGGTTATTTCATTCACTACATGAAAAAGGTTGCAAAAGAAGGAAAGAAGAAATCCAAGGCCTTGCCCTTAGGATTAATGGTTCAGACCCTGCTGAATCACTTGGAGGTTCCTGATATTGAACCTGAGAAGATCAATCAGTCTAGATACAAGAAGGAAATTGATTATGATATTCCTGGTCTGGATGATGATGAAGAGGTTGCTGGAGATGTTGTTGATGATGATAATGATGATGATGGTGATGCTGGTGGTGAGCAGGTCCAGCAAACTAAGAAGGTATCTGTTAAACCTGCTGCACCAAAGAAAGCTGTTGAGAAAAGAAAGGCTGCTGATGTTAGAAAGATTACAGAAATCTTGAAGCCTAAAAAGACAAAGAAGCAAACAGCACAGACTGCTGAGTCTGCTGAGGGTTCAGTGGAGGTTACTGACCCTGCTGTTGCTGCAAGAAGAACTGTTGTTGAAATCTTGAGGGAACAACAGAAGGAAGCTAGTAGAAAGAGAAAATCTACTGGAAATGATGATGATGAACCCCTCTCCAAGAGGATGAAGGAGATTTCCAAAAAGAAGAAACATGGAAAGGGGAAAGCACTAAAAAACTTGGAAGCACAAAGAGTTCAAGAGGAAGCATCGTATGAAGAGGAAGAAGAAATTTGTTGAGGTGAGCCTTAACTATCATCAAGCCTGTGGAAATTACTCGACTCTCACCGTAAAAGGTTGTTAAGTCTCAAGGTCGAACAGTTGTTGTTGAGCAACTGTTGGAGATATACTGCTGATCTCATCGACCCTCGAGCCTCTTTGTAGTATCTCATCAAGACCCACAAAGAAACCACTCGAACTCGAACCTGCTTGTGGTAGTTGAAGAATTAGTTGAAGAATTGGTTGAAGACCCCGCAAGTGTTGCAAGAACTCGAGAGGGAAGAGCGGTCTGCCGCTAACCTGGCGATGTGCATGTAAGTCGGGGAATCAAGTGTTGTACAGATGGAAGTAGTAGGTACAAATTTACAATCTCAGCAACCTACTGACTTTCAAACATCTCGTTGAAGAAACCATGAACCTACTTGTTGGAACCTTTGGAGGTCAACAAGGTACTGGAGTTGCTCAGAAGATCCTTCATGCCCTTTGAAAGGCATGTGAAAGAAAAGAAGAAAACAGAAGAGTTTGTAGATCCCAAACTTCAGCAGATTGCTGATTATTTCCAATGGAAGTTTGGTTTCTACAATAGAAAAAAGCCAGCTGCTGAACCTATGACAGACTTTGAAGAATGGGCTTTTGACAAGTTGGGAGTAGAAAATTTGTTGGACCTGGTTGATACCACTCTGCTACAATCCAGATTGATGGACTTATTTGATGAT
The DNA here is from genome assembly GCA_026214975.1 of Gentiana macrophylla. Taxonomy (NCBI): domain Eukaryota; kingdom Viridiplantae; phylum Streptophyta; class Magnoliopsida; order Gentianales; family Gentianaceae; genus Gentiana; species Gentiana macrophylla. The sequence goes on from CM047811.1 coordinate 35,082,964, forward strand.
CAACAGAAAGAGGAGGGTATCAATTTTAGGGATCCAAGAGATGGCAATGATGACTCATCCTTATCATCAGATTCTAGAGGTGATTTTCCCTCTGGACCAGGAGCAACCAGTGGGACTGCAATATTAATAGAACCATCTGCACAACAGTCCACTGATACTGGTAAGTCTGCTGAGGGCCAGCAGACTGGAGAAATGGATGAGGATCTACAGGATCTCACCATAGATGAGCTAGAAGCATTGATCAATGAAGGAGTCAATTTAAGTGTTGGTAGGCTAGCTGATGAACCTTCTACATTCCATGTTGTAGAGCCTACTGCACAAACTGAAGCTGAACAGAGTAAGGATTTGGATGGAGAAAAAGTTACTGATTTCAATGAACCCAGTGCTAGCTCAGAAGAATCTATTGAATATCAAGATGGATTTGACTTTGAGGGAATTCTTACTAAAACAGCCATCATCCTGCACAAGATTGGTCATGCAGAAGGATTCCAAGTGGATAATGAGGCTATATTCAATCCACAAAGAATTGAAGAGAGTGCAGGTTCTTTGGGCTACAAACAAAGACTTTGCACAAAGGTTGGAACAGGAGGTACAGGCTGCTGAGTCTCAAACAGCACCTGGACACAGGTTGGAACCAAATTTGGGTTTGGAGGAAACCCCTGCTGTTGTTGGTGAGGCTGCTGTAGTGGAGCCTACTGGAGACAAGACCACTGAAGGGAAAGATGGTCAGCAGACTGCTGTTAATGAGGATGAGCAGCTGCTGGACTATGACTTTAGTGATGAGGAGTTCCAGATGCCTGAAGAAGAAAATGTTGATGTTGATCCCCCACAGGCATTTGTACCTGTTTTTGAAGAACCTGCCATTGATCCTATCTTGGAAGAATATCAAGGACCTAACCCTGCTGGTCTAGATAGGAGTTGGGCAATGGTTGTGAGCAATCAGAGGCCACAGTACAATGTTCAGGAGCCTGCTGATGAAGCTACTGGTGGAAGGATGACCAGTGAAGTGCCAGTTGAAGTTTTGAATGAGTTAAGGACTGTTAGAAATGATATGCAACAGTTAAGAACTCAACTGGATAGACAGGAAGAAAGATTTGAAGAACTGATGAAAATGGTGAATGAAAACAGACAATCTACTGCCACAGTTGCTTCAAACTTCACATCTACTCAAAATGCTGTGAATGATCTGATGCTAGATGTGAGGGGAATCAAGGTTGGAAATACTGCAAAAGAGAAGTTTCTGAAAGACCAATTCATTTCCATCCATTAGAAACTTGACAAACTTGCTGCTACACCTAAGCCTGCTGAGGCTGCTGGAACATCTCAACCTGCTGGATTGGATCCTAAGGTTACTGAGAGGATCAATCTACTAGAACAAACTTTGCAATCCAGGATTACTGCAGTTGACACCAGAACTGAGATTATGGAAGGGCAACTGAATAATCTGGTTATTTCACAGGATAGTGTTCATGGCTTATTGTCTCATTTTGTTAATGATGTCACTAAGGGGGAAGAGGGCCAAACAGCTGCAGCAAAAGAGGCTGCAAGACTTTTTGCACAGAAGAGATGGCAAGATGATACCAATGCTTTCAGGCAACCTGCACCTGGCAGATTGCAACTTACTGATGATCTCTTTAGACAATACAAGAAAGAGTATTACAACAGGAGGAAACCTTATCAAGACAAAGGGTTTCATGAAGGTCTGAACTCTTTCTTGGGATTGAAATTTTGGGAGGCAAGGATTAAAGCCTTAAGAGCAAGCAACAAAGGTGGAAGAGGTGGAAGAAGTGGCAGAGGTGATAGGAACTTGCCTATCACAAAAGCAAAGGATTCACTTGAAGAGTTTAAGGAACTATACATGAAATCTGGATTCAAAGTGAATCGATTAATCTTATCCGCTCAAGCATGGGGCTGGTGGAAACAAGTCAATCCCTACATTGATTTTACAACGATTGAAAATGAATGGATGAGGATATGATAGAAGAGATCGGGGCCTACCAAGAACAAGTGGAGAAGGCGGACAAGAGAGAGAAAGAAGACAGAGATCAAAGATACTTTAAGCGCATTATGTTTTTCTTGATTCTAGATCGTAATATCTTTGAACAAATGATTTTAATGAAAGATGACTATTTGTTCTGTTTTGTTTTTTTGTCTTTTGCTTTGTGTTAGGTGAGGTAGTGACATCATCACCAAAAAAAGGGAAATTGTTGGACTTATTTCTATGTTTTGATGATGAGTGCCATACTAGTTTGTTATAGTGCAAAGGCAAAAGATGTCTAGATCAAATGTATAGGTTTATTAGAGTTTTATTTATGAATAGGTTTGATCAAACAAAGATCAGAATGGTCGGTGACTTGTTTATTGATGGTTCAGGTCGAGAGGGTAGATAGGTCGAAGAGACTAGTCTTGAACTCTTTGAAGACCAAGGGCCGAGGGTTCAAACTCAGTAAATGAAGGCTAAGGGATCAAACTTAGTAATTTAAGTCAAGGATATGGAATCAGTACTTAGGGAAATCTGTGATGACCTTCCTGATTACATATACCTTGTGAAGAAGGTCTAAGTTCCATAAGTTGGATGATGTTTGGAACTTGGTTATAATTAAAAGGTGTAATCTAACTTCACAAATAAAAGTTAGATAAAAGAAATCAGCTGCATTGTATTTTATACACAGCAATTTGCTGTTCAGCAGACTGATTGGTATCTCAGCAGACTGATGAACCTGCTGATATAATACCTCGATTAAATCAAGATTATATTGGAAGATTACATGGATAAGGACAGCCAACTACTTCTAATTTATCAAACAAATCAAGGGCTGAGATCAAAAGACGTTGGGATGGCTCAGATTTTTATCCAATGGTTACAAGTCAAAGGGTGGATGATCGAATCATCAAAAAGGAATTACGGCGATTAATACGTCCCTATGAATAGTGACAGAATGCAAATCAGATGGGACAAAAATAAGGAACGGTTATATTTGAATTTCAAATACAAGTCACATGCATACCTGCCTATAAATAGAGGACTTTCAACTCAGAAACAAGATGATGAAAATTGACTAACTTTGAAGAGATACTTTACTGAGCTGAAAAACACCCTGCTGAACTTACTGAACTTAAAGCTACTGATCCAGAGAAATTCTTCAAGTGTATTCTACATTCAAGCTACATCAAGCATACACACTTGAAGACTGCAAGCTGCTGATTATATCATCCTAATCAAGCTGCTGCATTTGAATCATTTATTTGATTCATTCTTTATTTTATAAAGAACCTGCTGAAGACAGTGAAGCACTAGTTGTGTGAAAGACTGTTGATTGTGGTGAAGCTGGTGAAGAGGCAATTCTACCCTTCAAGGACCAGTGAAAGACTCAGGAGCAGCAATCCTACCTGTTCCCAGTCTTTAGTTTGTGAAGCCATAGTTATTGGTGAAGGACAAGCAACCTTAGGAATCTTTGTAACTGATATTCCAATGATCTCTAGTGAATTTCCTCCAACATCATAGGAGAAGAGTGGACGTACAGGATTACACCACCTGGAACCACTATAAAAATCTGCCTACTTACTTTCAGCATTTACATTCTGCACTTAGTTTATTTCATTCATCAGTCAACTGAATCTAGCAACTGAAATCACACACATACACTACTGAGTATCTAATACTTAGTATCATATTTAACAACAAGTAACAAGGCTTAATTTTGATATAATTCCGCTGCACAAATTCAGCAAATCGAATCTGTCGAGTAGACTCATCTGTTTATCGGAAAGGCTATCGAGGTCTCACAGCAGACCATCAAGTATCGCAGTCGGGTTGAAGTTAATTTGTTAACTCAAAGTTTTAGGTGTTAAGTTTATTCACCCCCCTCTAAACTTAACCAAAGCCTTTTCAAGGGACCAACAACCGTGTCTATAGCATAAGAACAAGAAAGCTATTGTCAGTCGAGACATTGAATTTGACGAGGAAGCAAGCTTTAATTGGGAAATAGAGGAAGTTGGAAGGAAAACTATTAATATGGCACCACTTCTACGAACCAACGAAGAAGACAACCATCAACTAGAATCACCAGCTCACGCTATCATTGAAGAAACATCACAAGATGAGGGTTCTTCTCTAGAGACACCACCAAGGAAGACAAAATCTTTGAGTGAGATATATGAGAGATGCAATCTCACCTTGATAGAACCAGGAAGTTATGAAGAAGCTTCCAAAGATGAAGTTGGAGAAAAGCAATGGAAGCAGAAATTAAGATGATAATCAAGAATGAAACGTGGGAGCTAGTAAGTCCATCTCCAGACAAAGAGGTCATCGGTGTTAAGTGGGTCTAAAAAACAAAGCTTAATCCTGATGGCTCAATCCAAAAACACAAAGCAAGGCTTGTAGCCAAAGGCTACTCTAACCAGTTTGGAGTGGATTACAATGAGACATTTGCTCCTGTTGCACGATTGGATACGATACGTGCATTAATTGCCCTCTCTGCACAAAAAGGATGGAAAATCCATCAACTGGATGTTAAATCAGCATTTCTCAATGGATACCTTGAGGAAGAAATTTACGTGGAGCAGCCTCAAGGATAACTACTTCATCACGCAAGGTTTTAGGAGGAGCAAAAGCGAGCCTACACTTTACATTAAGACACGAGATACAAATGACAGACTTATTGTTTCCTTATACTTTGATGATCTCATCTTTACAGGAAACAATGAGGACATGATCAAGAGTTTTAGACAAGACATGATGAAGACGTTTGAAATGACAGACTTGGGATTAATGCACTACTTCATTGGAATCAAGGTAAACCAAAAAGAAAATGGGATTTTCATTTCCCAAAAGAAATATACATATAGCCTTCTTGAAAAGTTCAAGATGAAAGGGTGCAAGAGTGTTGCAACTCCACTTGAAAGCAAAGCACTCAAGGGTGAAAATGGCACGCCAAGGGCAGATTGTACGGTCTACCGGCGTCTCATTGGAAGTTTACTCTATCTAACAACTGCAAGACCTGACAATATGTTTGCAACAAGTTATCTCTCAAGGTTCATGCAATGCCCAAGTCAAGTTCACTTCGGAGCAGCTAAAAGAGTGTTAAGATATCTGCAAGGCACAAAGGATTACGGCATTTGGTATGGATCGAGTCCTGACTCAAAATTGATTGGGTACACTGATAGCGATTGGGCAGGATCATCAGATGATAAAAGCACATCTGGCTATGCATTCACCTTGGGCTCAGGAATATTCTCTTGGGCAACAAAAAAACAAGACACAATAGCACTATCAACAGTAGAAGCAGAATATGTAGCAGCAGCATTGACAACATGCCAAGCTATATTGCTCAAATGGATACTTGAGGACATGGGGGAGCCTCAAGATGAAGCAACATTGATCTACTGTGACAACAATTCGGCAATTTCAATGGCGAAAAACCCAGTATTTCACAACAAGACTAAGCACATAAGAATCAAGTACCACTTCATCAGAGAAGCTGTGGCCAATAAAGAAATAAAGGTCATGCATTGCAGGAGTGAAGAACAGTTAGCCGACATATTCACAAAAGCTCTACCAAGAGACAAGTTCGAGCTATTACGAGAAAAGATTGGTGTCACTGAAATGTGTACCAAGGAGGAGTGTTAAGTTGTGAAACACATTTCTAGAAAAATAAAAGAAATTTCTAGAATAGAAGCTTCTAGTTGTATGTAAGAGACTAGAAAAATATTACTACACTCTACTAGAATGGAAGCTACTAGAAATATTAATGTTACACTCTACTAAAATGGAAGCTACTAGATACATGTAGTTCTAGTAGTGATTGTTAAAATTAAGACATATCTAGAAAACTCCATAAGGATCTTGAGCTATCATATGGAGACTATATATGTGGCACTACCCCATGTACTTGAATCAAGAATCAAGCAATCAATACAATAAAATTCATTTCTACAATCTCTCCAACGTATCAATTCTTTTCCATCTCACACTCATCATCCTAGCCTTCTCCATTCAACCTTCTACAAAAATTCTTACAAGATTAAGTAAAAATATAATTGGACCTAAAATACACTACTAGAACATGAAAAAAAGGCCCCTAAATTACAAATTTTGACGTAGGTTCTAGGCCGTGGCCTTGTTGGCCTGCCCCTAGGGACATGCCTGCTCCTCCCCCCAACACCACCACCACCACCACCCGTATATTAAAAAACAGATTAAGTTTGACTCGTCAGACTACCGGGGCTATTTGCGAATAATCTTAGATGGTGCATAGCTGTCAAGAAATGTTTGCTTGTATACCTAGTTTAATGCTAAATCTTTTTTGATATTTGGGATTATAAACACAATTAATGTTGTGGTAGACATTTCATGAAGTCTTCTTTCTTTCAGCCTATATATATATATATGTATATATATATATATGTAGAAACGTGAGCTCACAATGAGCCATGTTAGTATATGCAACACATAAATTACATCTACACGTTTCTTTTCTCTTTCACGTAGTAGGGGTGCCTATGGTGAAAGAGAGTAGAAATATGTGGCTACAATGCATTATACATAATTTTTGTCGGTAAAAGCAAATTTTTTAATCATTCCACTGGGTTTTCAGCTTGCAGAGCAGCGGCTTTAAATACACCAACCCATTGCGGATACTATTGTACCTTCACCGTCGGCGTCGAAGGCCTTACGGGTATGTTGCTTTTTGCCATTTCCACCAATGAATTGCATGAACTTCTCTTCCTATGCTCTCTTCGTACGTTAGTCTTCTTTTTTGCAGGTTGGCTTGGATTATGTCCACTTGAAATTGGTGGATTTGACTTGGAAAGGTTGTTATCTTTTTCTTACTGCTTGAACCGGTTTTCACATAGCTTTTGCTTTTGTTTACTGATTTGCTTTCTTGTTCTATCAGTGACATGTATGTTGAACTGGAGTCATTAAGAAATGTGAGCCAACTATATTGTCCAAGTGCTGAAGTTTTTTTTTCCTTATATTACGGAAAAAAACCTGCCTGGCCTGATAAGTTGTATAGAAGTTATATTGCATTGTACTAGGGATTCAAAAATATCATAAAAAAATAGCTCACATTTTCCATAATAATGATTCAAAAAACAATCCTTAAGGAGGAGTAAGAATTTTTCAGTTTTGGAGAAAACTAAAAGGTCAAATGTGCTAGCTAGCTTTCCATACTTTGAACGAACATATGCATGTTATACAGTCCTTTTCAGGTGTTAAAATAGCCGCTAAACATCGAACATGGATCACTTTTTAAGATGAAATTAGATGTAAAACTCAATAGAAATCCACGTTTTGAGTTTCATGTTTGATATCAACATGTACATATTCAGTTTAGTAAGTGTTTGCCATGTTGTTCTTAACCATGTTTTTTCTAGAAGCTTCATGCACTCGTCTTTTGCTCCTCTGTCATAATAATCCGTTTAAGGCACTCTGTCTCGGATTTTATGCAAAGCAAAATATAACAAGTAATAGAATAAATCCGGTTTACCCCAAGTGCAGGGATCGTAGTATAGCGATTAAAAACCGAAGTCGATCCAGGGAATCGAGGTTTATCTAGTTCTTATTAATTTTTTCTAAATTGTCACGACTACTATTATAACTAAAATTTTAAGAAAATAAAAACGTCTAACACTTAACAAAACTAAAACGAAAACAACAAAAGTAACCGATGAAGATCAAAGATCTAAAGCCAGGAAAGATAATTACGAACCGAGCTAACTAAGTTGTACCTATTTTATAACAAAACTACAATAAACTTACTACTACGGTTACTACGATGAAAACGAAGCAAAACAAAGACAAACGATTTTTCTCAATTAATTTAACAACGAACAAGCAATGATCCACCGATTCCCGCAACCCTCAATTTCGACTCTAGATTATCTTGTGGTGATTTAACGAAAATTGTGATTCACCTATCGAAGGTATGAACTCCTAATCTCTTAGAAAAGTTCGCCTATCAATCTTTTATCTTTCGACTTTAAAGATTACCGCTTTCATAACAAAGGTGTGAAATCTCTCAATTTCGCAATCTAGATATTCAACCTAACAACTCGTTAATTAGATTAAAAATCCAATCTTTACTATGGTGATCTAAAGTTTAACAACGACTCTCGTCAACCGTTAAACATCAAATAGCAACAATCCAACGATATAAATTGCATAACAACAATAAAAACACCGAAAAGATTTAGCTACTCATTATGGTTAATATATATAGCTATCGACTGTCAAAATGTCATGGATTAAAAGCGTATGGGAAGTTTTACATAATATCATTCATCAATAAATTGTTGTATAAATCCATTTGTAAATGATATGATACAAAATTTATGCTGTAATTCTATTAAAACCAAATTAAAACCTTAATCCAATCAATTGCAGATTCTCATATATATATATATATATATATATATATATATATATATATATATATATATATATATAGAGATCTAACTATATATCTAATGATAACAACAATAAAACACAGGAAAGATATAACTTTTATTAAAACTCACAAGATAATCCAAATTCGAAATCGAGATATTGCTAAGAATCGGCTTCACAAGGCTTGTTCCACGTGCTTTAGCTTCACATCACCGTTTTATTACAACTTTATTTATACATACAATCATATACATATACATACATAGACATACGTATACATACTTGAGCTCAAAATAAGAAAAAGATGAAGAAAGAAGCTTGCATATATGCTTACATACAGGAGCGTACCTGTCCAAATTTAGGCTCGGGGCCAAAAAAAAAAAAAATTAGGCCCTCGCCCTTCGAAAAAAAAAAAAAAAACAATAACCAAAATATATATAAAAAAATAAAACAAAAAAATTGCGTTTGATAGTCTTGGGTTTGGAAGGAAAAAAACCTAACAAAAATAATTGTAGCATGCAAGATTTGAAACCAAGTCTCATGTCTAGTATACTTGAGTGCTAACCATTAAGGTAATACATTCATTGTTCATATAAATACAGTATATATATAATATTAGGTCAAAATTTCGTGGGGCCATTAAATTCATTGATTTTTGGGGGCTGCCATGGCTTGCTTAGCCTTAATAGGCGCCATGCTTACATAGAGATATACATAGACATATATGTACATATGCATACATACAACTTCAAATCTTCAACAAGAAAAGAGATAAAAAGTGGAGAATTACATGAAGAAAGGGGCGGCCATGATGGCCAAGAAAAGGGCTTCCATTATGGGTGGAGATGGAGGTGTAAGGAGGGGCCTCTCCCTCTCTTTCTCCCGTGTGATGTAAATTCGGAGGAGAGTCTCATATATGGAGATATATATATATATATATATATATATATATATCTAAGAGTGTATAAGGGAGGTAGTATTTGGGGAAGGGGTGGTGAATCACCAATAGTTTGTTAGGGAGGCTTGGATGTAATCATGAGTTTGCATGTGAAGGTGATGAGTCATGCAAAAATTTGTTACAAGGAATCATTGCAAGTAACATGCATGGATTTCAACCAAGATATCTCCAATTCGTCCAAATTTCAACTGTTCGGTAAAAAAATCATAACTTGAGTTTTAGACCTCCGATTTACGTGATTCAAAATGCGTTGGAAAACTCATTTTAGTATCTACAACTTTCATGAAGAACTCTTCCCCTGAAAATGCCTCTAAGTCGGGTCAAATGTCCGTCGAAAACTGGTTAAGGTAGAAGTGCGTTGGAAAAATTATCCATTGATCTCGTAAATTCGTGGCATCTTCTTCTTTTCCTCAAAATCCATCTTTTAAGCCTCAAAACATATTGTTACGTGGGATATTTTGAAAACCTTTAACTCGAAGTTTGGGGGTCGATTCGAATCAGCCCATTATTGATTCGAATCGAGCTTTCTTCAGTCAGGCAAAATTCTCGTCTCGTGATTCAGTCTTTAGTTCCGTTTTCATGATAAATCTTATCTTTTTTACGAACACAAAGAAATGAACCATGAGTAAATCAAACAAAAGTTTTAATGATGATTATTTGTCTTGTGGATACATTTTTTTATGATATATATATATATGTATACATATATATATATATATATATATATATATATATATATATATATATATATATATATATATATATATATATATATATATATGTATATATGTATATATATATGTATATATACATATAAATATATTTTGGTTTTTTTTTATAAATAAACATAGATAAAAACTAACGTAAATTCTACATGACACTTAATTCTACTAAACCCGCACAAAACTAGTAAAAACATAATATTTTATATAATACTTACTACTTATGCATTTAGATAAATCTAATGAATTAATGACTAAAATGATATATAAGTGCTCAAAATGGTATCGAAGTGGGGTGAAATGTTATAATAATAATAGTGAATTTTTCCGTCATCACAAACCCCCACTTAGTTTTTGGTCGTCCTCGAGCAAAACAGCGATAAAATAAAATGAATGAGGAAAAATTCATGAAGATACAAGATATAAGGGACAATCAGATGATGCAACCAATCGAATCATAACTACACGTTAACCTTAATATAAATGTATAACAGAGTGAGTGGGTGACAAGCCTTTTCAATTTCCACTATCCTCTCTTGAATAATTCAAGCAAACGCACAAATATCCATTCAGCCAGTCCTAATGATTTTCCTAGTTATAGCAAAGAATGATTCCACACAACGCCCTCCGTGTACTTATTAGGATAATCCCTAATGCATATCATTCATTTATATTGGGGATAGTCAGAAGATAACTAAATTTTCAACCATGCTCTATTTTTTTCATAGAATACTAACATATCCGAACTCATTGCCAAAATCGACTATCTTGCAAGCGTCATGAGGTGAGATCAAATACATTAATACCTATCTAACTCTTTTTTTTTCTTCATATGTGTAGCATATGCCCTCATTCCCAGCAATAGGATGTTTCGTGATAACACCCTTCCTTTCATTCCAATTTCCCAAAGAACTTAATTATTATCCTTCCTAGGGGTGTAAACGATCCGATCCGAATCGAGCATTTACTTATCGAGTCGAGCAACCCCCATAAAACAGTGCTGCTCGAACTCGGCTCGAGATCGATCGAGCATGAAAAAAAATGCTCGAGATCGGTTCGATAACACATTAATCTTGCTCGAGTTCGACTCGATTATTCTCGATAAAATTCGAGCGCTTCCGAACTCGAACTCGAACTCGAGCAGCTCGGAAAAATGATTCAATTTCCAATTTAAAGATATGAACATAAAATATCAAGTCTAGCAGCATAACAATAATAATCAAATTACATAGCTAATGCTTAAATATCGACATGCGTAGAATTACGTGGCACAATGTCAAATGCATTTGTGCACTTTAATTACATCCGACAGTAAAGTGCAAGATATCAAGCAAAATATAGTCATTAATCTTCATCATTGGCATTGCTCATGTTGACCTCAAAAGAAAACTCGGGTTTTGAAGGATTACTACCCAACGCCTGAAAACAAAGAACAATAAAAATATAGAAATACCAAACATTATTTCTATATTAAGTATTACTGATAAAAATTAATTTTAAAAAATAGTAATAAGTGTGTGTATATATATATATATATATATATATATAATGTAATGTAATGCTCGATTAGGCTCGCGAGCAGATCGAGTCAAGCATTAAACTGCTCGAGTTCGGCTCATTAACTATGACGAGCTGCTCGAGTTCGATTAAAACCATATTCGAGCGAGCATTTACCGAGTCGAGCGGTGAGCGGCTCGCGAGCTGCTCGGATCGTTTACACCCCTAATCCTTCCTATCACAATCAAACCTTCAGATATTCACAGTACACGTTCAAAAATTAGGTACTAAGTTACTGCTATTATAGGATAAATCACTAGGATACTAAATGGATACAGTTTAAAATTTTCGCTTCAATGTCAAAGGCTTATGTGAAGGAATTCATGTTACACAAATAAATTTGGGGTTAAAATGCACTTACGGATCACATTGGTTATATATATCCAAATTGATCATTACATCTTCAAATACATGAAAAATATACCTTATAAAGTTCATTTTAATCAACTTATTAATGCACGAAAAAGATTCAAAAACTAAGGTGTCATCATAATAAACCCTTAATGCCATTGCTAGACCATCATCGACTCTACCTCCCACTTACGATTTTGCATTACCCTCAACATGTGAATGAGATAGAGAGGAAGACTTAGCTTATAAACCTGGCAGAAAGGTGCTATCGAATCCCGTAACAGCCATGAGAAAACACGAACCGATCCCTATACCAAAACAAAAACAACCAAAACAAAGCAAACACGGGACATGGTCCTCGTGCCAAGACATCGAATAGGGATATGGGAATAATAAGTAAATGGCCTGTCTCACACGAGAGAAAATTCGATAGGTAATATATATATATATATATATATATATATATAGTGAATCTCATAAAAGCTTTAGATGGAAAAATAACCCACACGGGTAAAGCACAGAACATCTAAGTATATATGTATCATAGAGAGTATCACATGAGCAAATATCATAGTCAAGTCATAAATTCATGTTGGAAACAGAGTAGATCATAAAATGAAATGTGTGAAAGAGTATTGAGTCTTTTATACCCAGATCCTCAAGGGTTAAATCATTCTAACAACCTAAGTCCAAGAAATGATGTATTTGAATGTTTTCTTTAATCTCCCTTGGGATTTTCGGATAACCACCTAATCGTTCCCTTTTTAATGATATTCAAATATTCATCCTGGGACTTAGTTGCGTTTTTTTTTCATTTTAAAAAAAAAACTTAATATTTTTACGGGCTGCCTCCCGGTAGCGCTTTTGGTTAACGTCGTTTGCTCGACAAATCTATTCTGAGCCTGGATAAGGCCACTTCACCTTCCTTCCATCCACTACATCGTGTAAGCTCTGATCATTGGTGTGGCTGCAAAAACAACATCTAACACATGAGGTCAAGTTTCTGATTGCTTTCCAAACACTTTTAATCCTCCACATTGTAGACTTCTTCTTTTTCAGCTTTCTCTTTAATTGTGCCTCCCTTTTGAGTCCTTCCATATCCCAACTACTAGCCATAACTTCCTCTAATGAACCACTACCGTCATCTTCAGAAAACAAGTCGGGTGAAAATTCATCAAACTCAGTGACTTCAGTCATACCACACCCGAGGATGTCGAGGAAATGAACAATCAAAGGTTTCTCTTTGGTTTGTCCTATATAATGCTTGCACCTTTGACCATTCACTCTGAACGGCTGGTCACCATGACCTCTTAGTTCTAAAACACCTCCAGGAATGATTTGCGAGAATTTCAAAGGCCGGACCAACGCGTCCTCAACTTTCCAGAAACAGATGCAACTGGAATTATAAAGTAAGACTTGCTCCCCAACTTGAAATTATTGCTTCTTGATTTTAGAATCATGAAGGAGTTTCATCTCGTCCTTGCTAATCCTGGCACTCTCGTAGGCCCGGAGTCTAAACTCATCCAATTCATGCAATCGCATCGGTCGATGTTCACCACATGATCGGGCATTAAAGTTCAAGAACTTAGTGGCCCAATATGCTTTATGCTCTAATTCAGCGGCAAGTGGCGTGGTTTTCCATACACCATCGATAGGGTGATGTACCCATGAGGGTTTTATAGGCGATGACGGTATGCCCATAGTACATCATCCGATTTGAGACTCAATCCTTTCTATGATTGTTGACAACTTTTTCCAGATCCTTTTAAACTCGATTACTTCTCTCGACCGCCCACTAGTCGAGGGTGATATGGTGTGCCAATTTTGTGCCGGACACCATATTTCTCAAGAACTTTTCTAGTGGCCTGTTGCGTAAGTGCGTTCCTCATCACCGATTAAGGCATTGGGGACATCCAAATCTCACGAAGATATTTTTCTTGAGAAAGTTCATGACCGCTTTGTGGTCATTGCGAGAAGTGGCTTGAGCCTCCACCCATTTCGATACGTAGTCAACGCAGACTAAGATGTATTTGTTTCACATGAAGATGGAAACGGGCCCATAAAATCAATACCCCACACATCAAAGACCTCACATTCTAAAATGGGCTTCAATGGCATGTCAAAACACCTAGTTAGAGCACCGGTTCGTTGGCACCTATCACAAGCCTTGCAGAAGGCTTCTGAATCCTTGAAGATCGTGGGCCAATAGAAACCGGACTGAAAGATTTTAGCAACGGTTTTCCAGGGACAAAGTGGCCACCAGTAGGTCCACTATGGCATTGTTCAATGATATCTCGTTGCTCTGATTCGGGGACACATCTTCTCAACAATCCATCTTTACAGATTTTAAAGAGGTAAGGTTCATCCCACACGAAGGTTTTCAAATCAGAGAAAAATTTCTTCTTCTCCTGATATGAAAATTCTTGATTTAATTACTGGGAATGCAGGTAGTTAACGATAGAGGCAAACCACCGATGGACCCGAATGCTATGAATTGGCTCATGAATCAAGTACAAGAGCAATTTCAAGCATTAATGCAAGCTCATATGAAAACTCTCAATCCGGCACCGAATCAAGGAGATGTGCGGACTTGTAGAGATTTGGTCATGCCACGGCCCGATTTGGTGGGGCATAGTCCGATAAGGTTGCCCCCGATCACCGCCAACACTATGAGTATTGGGCAAAATATTATCAATATGATTAGGGACAACTCGACCTTTAGAGGGACGGCAATCGAAAATCCTTACTTCTTCCTAGATCATTATCTCGAGGTGTGTCGGACTATAAGGATGGAAGGTGTTAGTGAAGAGGCAATCAAGCTACTTTTGTTCCCATTCACTCTAAAAGACCAAGAAAGGGCGTGGTATGACTCCTTAAGGCATGACTCCCTACACACTTGGACCGAGGTGGTGCGCACATTTTTGCTTAAATACTATCCACCGGGAAAAGTTTTTGATTTGAAAGAGGCAATCATGACCTTTGATGCTTATGAAGACGAGTCACTACTCGAGGCATGGGAACGGTATAAGGCCTTGTTGCGGAATTTGAAATATTGCTATGTTTTATTGATTATTTCTTTTATCATTTTGATTTTCATGATCCTAGTTGGGGTAAGTGTAGCTCTGACCCTAGCTAGATTTTAAAGGTTTTTGGTTTAATCAAAGTACAACTTATCTTTCTACCGGAAGTTTTAAATTTCACATTTTTTTTTTCCGTTTATTCCGGCATTTCTAGATGATAAGTTTTGTTCTACATCATCATACTGATCAGACCTTGTTGATGACGGTTATGAATTTTACGTGATACATTGGGTTATTAGTAATTTCGAGGAGTAGCTACATCTCCCTAAGTTGTTGATATCCAATGCAAGTGAGAAGTTTCTGTGCCAAGTATTTGATTTTATCTATAGCCAATAGGTCGCATTGACTCTGTTATACATGGTTAATCCAGTCCACCTCGTGTTTTCCCACGTGGGGTTATGCTTTTTGATCTTTGTCTTCTCCACCCGGTTTTAAGAATATTTAGGCGGTGGAGGTTTTAGATGAAGACTACCATTTTTAGTTGCTTGTTTATTTTTCTTTCTATTTAGTATTTTTTCTTGTCTTTGGTTGTATAAAATAAAGTGGCTTAAAATGTTTATCGGTATTCATACCTCTTTACTGCCACATTATTTTATACCTTCCATAGAAAAGGTATTTTACGGTTTCGTGGAGTTTGTCTGCTTATACAGGTTTTCACTTGCTTCTCCACAACGTGCTGCCATTTACTCCGATATTGTTCCTTTACTTGAGAGCCATTTCCAGAGCTAAGTCTTTTTCTTAACTTCTCATTTCTTTTTGTCATTGAGGACAATGCCATGTTTAAGTGGGGGGTAGGAGACTTAGCTATGTTATGTTATGATTGAAATTTGAATGAAATGGTAGAAAAATTTGAAAAATTGAAAAATTGAATAAATACCATATTATGTATCTCGTACCCTTAGAGTTGTGAGTTCCTAGCTAAGAATTGATAGGAAAGGAACCAAGTTTCATGAGTATGTGATCATTTTATACTTATGTTAAGTAAATTTAAGGATATTCATGCTCGTTGTTGCAAGTAGTTATTTATTATTCAATTACTCCACCTGTGAATCGAGTATACCGCGCAGATCATAATAACTGAAGAAATTATGTGTACATTGCATAGATGATTGGTTATGTAGACTTAGTGTCGATACTTATTAGCTGATGCATTCTTATCTTTTAGCCATTGAAGCAGAGTAATAAGCTTGAGACGTACCTGTGTTTTAGCAAAATGTTAGACACTGGGCTTGTAGTAACATTACCAAAGTAGCCCCCGCTTGTGGTAATATTCAATGCTATGCATGATCTAAGATAGGGGATACTCTAAAAGTTTTCTTCCTTGAGATTGATAGTATTTGAAAAATATGAAGATACTTAAAAGAATATTCAACTCTTTAAGAGGCATTGAGTAGTACTCGGTCTCCAAGTCCAAAAACCCTATAGATACGCTCTTGCTTATTGCTCTAGTGCTTCAAAAATTTAAAGGCTTGAGAATTATGAATGCTGAGGTTGGTAGGTTGAGATTACGAAGTTGGCATAAACTCTAATCTTGCTACGAATATATAAAACTAAATGCACATGCACACATCACTTCGATTCATAGTGAGTAGTGAATAATGGATATCTTATGAGCATGACTAGTATGAGTTGACTTGAGCTTCTTGCGTAAGTATGACCTGACCATGGGAAATGTTGTCTTGGGAAATGACTTATTGATGCTTTGTTCGGGACGATCAAAGTCTAAGTGGGGGGTAGTTGATGACGGTCAAATTATACCCGTAAAAGTCATCAACATTGACCTTAAATCGAGATTAATAATACGCATTTTATATTAAATCACACGTTTATATTTAATATTTAATGTTAGGTGATTTATATTATGTAAATTGGTATTTACTCGTTTTTATCCGATTTATTGTGCGATAATTGCTTATTTTGCAGATCACAACAAATCGGGAGGATTAATGTTAATTAATCAATGATCTCAAGATGATAAAGGAAGAAAATCGGAGCATTAAACGAAAGA